>OY720454.1:37888051-37908051 GCA_963082715.1 Harpalus rubripes
TCTGCATTTGCAAATAGCTGGATTGCTTTAGAGAACACCGTACCTGAGCGAATATCTAATTCAGCGTTTGCTATTGATTTTTGAAGTACCAAATTGAATAACAGTGGAGCTAGGGCGTCTCCTTGGCGTAAGCCATTTTTTACATGGAATTGTTCAGATAGCTGACTGTAAACTTTAACTAAAGCACTTGTGTTTTTCATTGTCATTATTGTTAACTTTACGAGTTTATTTGGGATTCTCAATTCAGCCATTACGTTGTATAGACTACTGCTATCTACACTGTCATATGCGGCTTTATAATCAACAAACAGGTGCCAGATTTTTTGATTAAATTCAATTGTCTTTTCGTTTATCTGGCGAACTGCGAAAATTTGATTTGTTGTTCATCTGTTTGCTCTGAAACCGCATTGGTAGTCTCCTAGTACATTTTCTGTGTATAGTAATAGACTATAGTAGATTACAATTGACAGAATTTTATAGCAGATGCATAGTAAGCTTATGCCTCTATAGTTTTGACATATAGTCTTATCCCCTTTTTTATGGACGGGTATTATGATTGCTTGCTTCCACTCACCGGGCATTACTTCTTTTTTCCAAATTTCGCAGATTAGGAGATGAATTTCTTTTATTAGGGTCTCCCCTCCATTCTTGAAAAGTTCAGCTAGAAGTCCATCTATACCAGCCACTTTATTATTGTGTACTTGTTTTACTACCGTTGTGATTTCTAGGAGTGACGGAGTATGCTCCTCCTCATCTGAATTAGGATGCTCTGAGTTAGGCTAATGATATTCTTCGGCTAATTTCCTCTGATTATCGGTTCGAGAGCGATACTAATTGTCCTATATATATATATATATATATATATATATATATATATATATATATATATATATATATATATATATGTCGGAGATTGTAATATCAAAGCATGTCGTAACGATCATTTAATGAATCAAGTATTACATGAATCACTTATAATCTTTTAATTGTATTGTCGTAATCGAAACGTCAAGCATTCTAGGCTATAATGCTTGGATGGAATCAGTGTGTAGCGGTGCTCGGAGAGTGAGTGCAGGTCCGCCTCGCTGAGATCATCACGTTTATATTATCGCTGTGGTTCTGAAATAGTGTTGGTCGACATAGAGTTTGCCAGTGATACTACCCCGCGACATCAGAAGTGGGATTCGCCTGCGATCCACAATATTGTATGTGGGTTTTTGTTCTGTTGGTGAATTATAAAGTGAAGTGTAGGGCCAAGCAGGTTAAGATGGAAAGGCCGTCTAACAATTTTTGCAGGTTTTCATCCTAGGGCATTGACCAGTAACAAGGATTCCGTCTGTGTCCCACCCGGAGAGTGGTGACGTAATTACAAGAGCTGGTTAAGTAGAACCGTGAGTAATGAGTACTGAATTTATTTTAAGCGGTCTTCCAATACTGGTAAGAGATTTTATTACAAAGCTCAAGATATCGTTGTGAGCTATGTTGGTGGCAATTGGGTTGCTGTTGTAATAAAAGCAATTCGGTCAGTTGCTTGTTGAGAAACGAGAGACGAAGTCGAGTTTGTTGTTTATGATATTGTGATGGCCGATGATCCGGATTACCGATCTCCATATATGTTATTTAAGATATTATTTATTACAGTAGGTGTTCATGGCAGTTGTTATATTTTGATTGATGTTTTGTCATTGAGCTTGTATGACGTAATAAGTATTTCATTTTTGGTAGCAAGTAGTCACAGATCGGGAGTATCAACCAGTTTGCGATTTAGTTAGTTATTTGTGAAATAACAAACGAACTAATACAAATTCCTTAAAGTGTTTCGGTATGTCAAGAAAGATTGTAAAATGTTTTCATTGTACAAGTTTCGCAAACTAACAGACACGTTGAGTAGGTACACTGCAACCTTGAGGCACTTGATATATCGTTACTTACTTTTTATCCAGATATGACCGATGCGGGTGCAGAACCATGGTGTACCGAAATATAAATTATAACATTAAAATTTCACTGGGGATCTTCAGTGAAGATAGTTAATGATGGAAATATGTTGGAAAACTATGCTAAAGATTAATATTTTATTAACTGCAGGTAAAGTTTACTGAGCTACAAATTGTTATTATCATTATAAGGTTGAGGGCTTTAAGCGCTGGTGACTTTTGTCACCACGACCAGTAAGATCTGCTGTAGCATGTTTTGACTGAATGTCTGGAAGCCACTTCAAAATTTTGATGAACTGAAATTTGGTATATTATAGAACAATGACTAGTAAAGATACATGTCATAATTCAAAGTCCCTTTTGTTAAGAGCTGATAACTCTTTAACGTTCATCGTCAAGGGTGAAATGAATATCTCCAGGCTATGAATTATGGCTTTTCAAGTATCCACAGGAAATGCCTAAGACTCACTTATACTACGGTACCCATTTTAGCTTTGATTCACAAGTGAAAGCAGCCTGGTTATCTGACGTTATGTAGATTGCTTCTCCTTTGAGAGCTTGTTTAAGTTTATTGAGCACACAGATTTATTGCTTGAGATATAATGAAACCGTTGTGTATGGATTCCTTTATTTGGCAGCACGGACCAAATAAAATCGATCCAGTTTCTGCTGACTCTAGTTTAGAAATATCCGTAAACCAGGACAGAGAATCTATTTGGAAGAGTGGCCTTACTACTGTCCACCGAAGGCGATTACCAAAAACTCCCTTGTGTAGCTTTTGTTTCAGAAATTATGAGTGGCCTACGAGATCTCCAAGCTTGAAGTGTTTTGTGTTGCACAGTGCAAAGACGTTGGCCCCAGAATAAATTCCATTACTGCACTTGGACAGGTATTCATAGCGCCTGTGGTATGTGATACAAAGATAAACTATCGTTGCGCTTCCGCAAAGACGCTTGTGCTGTGTTTTATTACATTTTCGCCGCCATACTAATTATGCATGAGTGATCATTGGTCCAAATACGGTGATGTATGGCCAGTGGTTCGTTTCTGCCTGCAATCTCTAGTTTTTGCTAGAAGGACAGCGGCTTGTGTCCGAGGCTGCTACGGGATTTGTTTTGATGATTTTGTTAATGTATAAATTGCATGTGGACTTTTGAGTATTCCGGTTTCAGGTATCTGCGTTGACATTAAGGGTAATGTGATTGAAGTGAGAGATCGATGCAGTCGATCAGTTACCATACGATGATGCTATTTGGGAAAAATATTGTTGACAGTGGCGGGAGAGCTGTAATTATGGACGAAGTCTGTACCAGTCTGTCTCGAAATAATAAGCCAGAATGGGCGAGCATTCTGCCCAATATCTACGAATGAGGCGATGTGTAGCACTGATAGTGAGAGAATGTATTGGATGTACCGTGTTAGCGTGAATAATATAGCGCTGTGCAGACAGTTCAAATCTGAGTGAACTTTTATCAATTGTTCATGGTATAATTTGTATGAAGTTATTCAAGTTCCTGCACGTCCATGTTCCAAAACCCTGAGTCGTTACGGATGGAACTTTCATGAATATTGAAATTTAGGTACAAATATGGTAGTGGTTTGAAATAGTCCCTGAGTGTATTCCCAGAACATACTATATAACTTTATTGAATTTCCGGTGAGCATGGTCGTAGCTATAAAACTTGGCGTTTTGGTTTTGATGGGGCTGTGGCCGATCAGGCTCCTCGTGACCGTTTTCGGGGTGACCATTCCAGTTTTGTCAAATTGTGAATTTGTTGAATGTTTAAATTGTGGCAAGCTAGATCAGCCGCAGAGGAGTTGCACAGGACAGCTGGTGCCCGGACTGGAGCCTGCCACGGTTGCGAAGCAGACTGTTTTACCTGAAAAACAATTGAGCAACAGAAATCTGTCAGCCATTGGAAGCAGAGAAGTCTGACAAGATGGGACTTGCTTTTCAAATGTTTGTCTTAATGTTTGTGATGCCTAAGTGCAGCGTGATGGACGCTGGAACAAATTGCTTTAAAATATTTTGATCGTATCCAAGGATAAATTTAATTGAAGAAAGTTCATCGGATGATGGATATAAAGGAAGATAAAAAAAAATTGTTTCTACATCTCCTCTTGTAAACGTTTCGGTATATTATTTTACCTTCATCAAGTGCTACAATAAAAATATTTGACACAAATCAACAACAATCGTTTTCCAGAGTATAATCAAACAATAATAAACAAGTTTCAATAAAAAAAAAATACCTGTGAGATATGTAGGCCAAACGAGAAACATTATAATGGACAGCATCACCTGTGACAGTGTAAGATCAACTGACTAAAACTTACTAACCTCCAATAAGGGCAAAAACCAACTTGTCAAAAAATTAAACTAAAAAACACTAAGCCAAAATACAGTTAGGAAAACGAAAAGAAGAACTATCTGTTTGAATTATTTAACAAATTTAGAACATTTTAATAGCTCTAAGTATTATTTACATAACACATGAATCCATGTTCCAATTTTTAAGTAGAGCGGTTCATGCGTACAATAATGAACCATCTGGAGGTTGAGACCACAATTTAGTTAGGCTAATCGAGTGGATCGTTGAAAATCCACAGGGGTGACTAAAACTTTGAAGAGCCGACAAACTTTTATAACAAAAGTGGCTAAGGAGTAATTGAGGCGTTGGTCTGGAGATTGGTTATTTTCGTTATATTTTTTAGAATTATTAACCGTGATGGAAGATGACATGCTACTGGATGCCTCTGTCATGGTGTTTCGGTATGCTACTCTGATACCTCTGCCGAAGGTAACATGCTAACTAGGTGCCTCTGTCGTGTGTGTTTTCCAGTAAATGAATTGGGAAGCGTGGCCTAAGACGACGAGCTAAGTTTTCGATTTGCCATAGGATTTCTGATTTAGGACCTGAATGTTAGCAAACCAGTAATAATTTGTTTTGTATGTTCTAAAGGCCCATGACTCTAATCGCACTTATAAATACGCACATGACCAAATTAGAAAAATGTCAGATAATAATGATATTTCTTCCCTAGGAACTGACGAAGAGCCAGGTTCTACACAAAATAATTAAAACTAGAATTGTCTATAGTACAATGAGGGTGTTCCATTGCTAGGTAAGCAATGACGGTGTGGTTTTCCTGAGCTGGATAAGCGATGACGGAATAGTGTTCCATTGCTGGGTAAGCAATGACGGTGTGGTTTTCCCGAGCTGGTTAAGCGATGACGGAATAGTGTTCCATTGCTGGGTAAGCAATGACGGTATGGTTTTCTTGCGCTGGTTAAGCGAAGATGGAATAGCGATCGATTGCTGGTTAAGCAATGATGGTCTGTCGCTGTTGGACAAGCTATAACAATGCTTGAATACTGATATTGGTAGTCATGTATTTACTGGTGAAATGTATTGTCACAGAATTATGTTTTGTTTGACGTTTTGTAAAAAAGGCGTCCATTAAATAATTTAGTGTACTATAGCTAAATTTTGAGCTTGATATAAATGTGAACAAAGTTGTAACTATTTGAGCACTTATTGGTCAGAGATAGCCGAGCGAAAATACTGTGGATAAATTCTTTGTTTTCAGATAGTTCACACGAGGACGTGTGAAACGTCAGAATGGCCGTGTCGGAGATTGTAATATCAAAGCATGTCGTAACGATCATTTAATGAATCAAGTATTACATGAATCACTTATAATCTTTTAATTGTATTGTCGTAATCGAAACGTCAAGCATTCTAGGCTATAATGCTTGGATGGAATCAGTGTGTAGCGGTACTCGGAGAGTGAGTGCAGGTCCGCCTCGCTGAGATCATCACGTTTATATTATCGCTGTGGTTCTGAAATAGTGTTGGTCGACATAGAGTTTGCCAGTGATACTACCCCGCGACATATATATATATATTGGTCCACATACTCTAAAGAGGTTCTTTGTACATTAATATTTATTTTAGTTGCATTCGTCATCAGTTTTTTTTTTCTAGATTTATAGTAAGCCCAAATTTTTCACTTTCTGAGTTAACATCATTTGCCATTTTCTCTAAGCAATCTGGTGTATCTGTTATAAGGATAATGTCGTCTGCAAACTTTAGATTTGATAAGTATTTTCCATTTATTTTTAGTCCTATGTTTTCCCAATTTAAATCTGGAATACAGTTTCCAAAACACAGGAAAACAGTGTTAAGGATAACGGATTACCTTGCCTTAGGCCCTTCTAGCAATATTGAAAGTCTCACCTGGTTTTTCTAACATGATTTTCCCTGTGCTACTTTTGTATATATTTTTTATTATTCGTATATATTTATGATCAATTCCTGCTTGATTTAATGCTTCAATAATATATTTATGTTCGATGCTGGCGAAAGCTTTTCAAAAATCTATAAAAGCCAGATATAGTTTTAGATTGTACTCTTTTGCTTTTTGAATTACTTGATTTTTAGTGTGAAGATGGTCAGTTTTAGCAAAGGCACTTCTGAATCCTGCCTGCTCTACCGTAATAAATTCGTGTATTTCTTTATATATTCTTGCGTGTATGATCTTTGCAAAAATCTTATATATGCTTGAGGATAGACTGCTTGGTCTGTAGTTGTCTATATTTTCCTTATTTCCTTTTTTATAAAGTAAAATGATATCTGAGTGTAGCCACTGTTCTGGAATTATTTCTGTTTTTATTATAGTATGAAAGAGAAATTGGAGTTGTTCTATCAATTCTTCTTTACCTAGTTTAAGTAATTCGTTGGTGATTTTGTCACTTCCAGGGCTTTTGTCTATTTTTAGTTCATCTATTGCTTTTAGTACATCATCCCTTAGAATTTCTGGTACTTCCGATTTTTCCTCTAGTTCGATACTGTCATCTTATTCTGTAGAAATTTTACTTGTATATAAATTTTTATAAAAATCTGTAGCTACTTTCAGAATATCGTCCCTATTTGTTGTTTCTGATGATGTTGTATTCTTTATTTTTGTTATCCAGGGTTTTCCTTGGTTCAGTTCTTTTCTCATTCTTTTAACTGCGCCAGTTGCTCCTAATGTTTCTTATATTTTTCGGTTGTTATGCTTTCTTATATCTTCTTTAATTTTTTTACTTGTGAGTTTGCGAATTTCACTACATTCTTTTCTTTGTACACTTGTTTTGCGTTTTATCCTTTTAAGCTCTTCTCGTTTATTTATTAGTTCTACTGTTTCGCGTGAAATTTTTTTAGTGTTTTTTATTGATGTGCTTAGGTATTGCATTAATTATAATATTTTCGAGCGCATTATAGTATTCTTGTATATTTATATCTTTTTTTAAGTAGTATAGTTGTTTTAACATGAAGATGGAGTTTTTAAGATTTTCTTTGTAGGCACTTTCATGTTCTGATGGTACTTCGCGGATTTTTGATTTTTCAAAGAATGCCTTTCTACTTTTCTTGCCGTAACTTCTACTTACCTATGATCTGTATTAAATTCTAAGTTTTGAATTACTTCAATATTACTTAAATATTTTGGACGATATCTTTGTTTTTAAATAAAATATAATCGCATTCAAATTTTGATGATATCCATGTCCACTTGGATTTGGCTGTTCCTTTTTGGAAAAATGTGTCGCCTATTTTTAGTTGTAAACTTGTAGCAAAATCGATTAACATCTGTCCACGGTCATTTCTCTTTCCGTAGCAGAAACTTTCCATCGTTTCTCCGTCTTCTGGTTTCTTTTGCCCTACACGAGCATTGAAGTCGCCTGTGACGAATATTTCGTCGTGCTTTGTGCTTTGTTGTTGCGTAATTTTAAATAATTGTTCGTCAAAATTTTCTATTTCTTCGGGAGTACACTTCAATAAATCTTAAATGCGATCGACATGGTAATCTAGAAGATAATTTCTTAAAATTCGATTCTGTCATTCGCGAATTGAAAGAACTTGGTTCCAAAATTGACGGAACGTATAGAATATATCATCTACTGTTCACTTTGACAAAAATTTTGATATAATAATAACAACTTTAGAAACACTTCCAGATATTAAAATGGATTTTGTAAAGGCTAGAAATTAAAATTAGAATTACAAAAAAGCAAAATTAATACCCAAAATGTCGAAAAATAGAGAAGAAGAACAATTTTCAAATCTACAGGCTCCAGATGTTACCTGTGTGGTGACAAAAGACATTATATATCACAATGCCCAAAAGCAAAAGGAATATTTCGACGAAATGGCAGAGGAACAATGAGAAATTTTACGAACTATAATCGTGGTTATCTAAACAAATGGACTAGACAAAACGAAGAAAGGGCACATGATGCATCTGACACCACATTCGTTGCAATAAATGTTCAAGAAAACCACATACGTTTAAATAATGATGATATATTTATCATGTATTCTGGTGCAAGTAATCATTTAGTTGAAGAAGAATTCGAAAAATTTATGAATGATGTCGAAAATGTACAACACGAAATTGTATATATATATATATATATATATATATATATATATATATATATATATATATATATATATATATATATATATATATATATATATATAGCGAACCGAAACTATGAAAGCGAAGAAAAAGTGTACTTTACGAGTATTCTGTCAAGATAAAGTAATTAGTATAGAAGCTCTTATTGTACCTACACTGAAGCATAATTTGTTATCAATAAGCAAACTATCTTTAAAAGTTAGTAATGTATTAATTACAAAAAAGCAAATGATAATAAAAGGTCCAGGATTTAAAATATTATGCGAGAGAGTACTTAATCTTTATTTATTTAGGTTGTAAATTTTCTGAAGCTGTAAATTTTGCTAATTGGAAGGTTTATTGGATAAAAAGCTTCAATGTTTCTTTAAAAGTTGTTTATTATGTTGACAACTAAAAGACGACGTTTCGGCACATGGTTATGGCCATTATCAAGTCTACATACAAAAGGATAATTAATGTTATGAAATTTTTTAAATTAGAATTACAAACTTACCAGAAAAATTGAATTTACATTCAGTCAATTTTTAAATTATAAATAAATTTTAAATTTTAAATTAACCCATGATTGAGTTTGAATTTTTGACAACCGCCTGCGCAGGTCGGTGAGTCAACGTCGACTGAATATAAATTTTTACAAATCTGTACACGAAAGTAACAAATGTACAACTCATGACCTATAATGTGAAGACAAGAAACTGAATGACAACCGCATCATGAACTTTGACCTTAGAAAAGTACACGAAATACAAAAAATATTTAATAAAATTTTAGGGCTATCGAAAAGTTTGATATTTGGATATAAAGATTTGGATTGATTGTAATCTGATTTAATGTTGATAGTTTTATCATCTAAATTAATGTAACAACTTTCTAAGAACAATCTTTTGTTTATATTGGGTTCGTAATGAAGAATCTTATAGTTTTTTATATCTAATTCGTGTTCAAGGGAAATGCAATGATCCACAATGGCACTATGTGTATTGTTATCATTTTTTAAATGGTATTCATGTTGTTTGAGTCTTTTATGAATATATTGTCGTGTTTCACCTATGTAAGTAGAGTGACAATCTTTACATTTTATTTGATAAACAATATTATTTTGGAGGTCTTTAGTATTTTTATCTTTTAAACTAGAAAACAATGAAGAGGTGTTGCAGGAAGATTTAAAAGCTAAATTTAAATTTAATTCATCTGTAATGGATTTAAGTGGTTGGTGAAGGTGTTTGTAGTAAGGTAAAGATATGTATTTCTTTGATATTTGGTTACCTACCTGCCGGAATACCAGATACATTTAAAGAATTTGAGTTATTTTTTTAAATTCTATCGGAAATAGTTTGTTCTAGTAATTTAAGGGGGTAATTGTTGTTACGTAATGTTTGAATAATTAAGTTAATATTATCTGTATGGAAGGACCTATCAGAGAGAAGAATGGCTCGGTTTGTTAAGTTGTTAATGACTGATTTTTTGTATTTCATTGGATAATACGAATTGAAATTTAAGTATCTGGATGATCAGGTGGGTTTCCTGTACCAGTTAGTGATAATTTTATTATTATAAATGATTAAACTAATATCCAGAAAATTTATTTGGTTGTTGGTTTCTAGTTCTAAAGTGAACTGAATGTGATTGTTGAAAGAGTTGAACGTGTTAAACATGTTTTGTATCTGATATTCCGGCAGACAACACACAATATCGTCAACATATCTATAATAAAACACGCAATTGAAATGGTTGCTGTTTAACAAGATGGTGGATTCCAAATGATACATTACTAGTTCAGCTAAAATGGGGCTTAAAGAGCTTCCCATTGGGCAACCTAAGATTTGGAGGTAAAATTCGCCATTAAATTGTAAATATGATGTGCTTAGGCAGAAATTGACACATTGAAGAAATTCTTGTAAGTTTAGCTCAGTATTGTTTTCAATTTCCGACCAACGTTCAGTGATAACTGTGCGCATGAGGTATGACTGAAAAAAGTGATTTTACATCAAGTGAAATTAATTTACAGTTAATAGGAATTGTTATATTTTTGATTTTATTTATTAAATTAAAAGAGTTGTCAATGAAATATTCAGATTTATATTTTAAATTAGATAAAACAGAAGCTAAATATTTAGAAAGATTACTATTCGGGGTGTTAATGTTTGATACAATAGGTCTAACAGGACAATCCGGTTTATAAATTGTAGGTAAACAATAAAGTTTAGGGCTTACTGAGTTATGGGTTTTCAATTCAAAAGCTAATTTTTTGTCAATACTGTTTTGTTTTTCAAGTTCCGACACCAATTTATTGTTTTTTAGTTGAAAATTGTTTGTAGGGTCTTTATTTAAACGTTTATAAGTAGTAGTGTCCGATAGTAGGTAATTGCATTTCTCTTGATAATCATTTTTGTTAAGAATAACTGTAACATTACCTTTGTCAGCGCGTGTGATGATAAGATCACGATGGTTCTTAAGAAATTTGTTAGTTTGTTTTATAAGATTAAGAATTATGATATCGGAATAGTGTAAGTTGGTTTTATTTAGATTGTTATAGTGTAATTTAATTAAATTATTAAGCTTACTTCTAAGATTATTTAACAATTCAATATTTTTATGATTATAAGAGAAATGATTTTCAAATGATGCCAAGAGATTTAAAATGTTTTTGTCATTCAGTTTCCTGTCTTCAAAATTAAAGTAATGAAATGTTGGTCCTAAAGCTATAACAAACATTTTATATTAAGCGGAATGTTGACGTTGGATTTATCTACCAACCACTTATTTAAATTATTGCGAACTTTGTCCAAAAGGGAAAAGGCGCCATTGACAACTAATAAGTTTTGAAATTTTTTAATGTTTTTCAATTTAGTTTCATTAAAGATTTTAAGAAAGGTTTTATTTTGAGTTTCAAAAAAGAATTTAGCGATTTGTGGAGGGAAACAATCCAATATCAATTTCTTATTAATGTTAATTTGTTTTTCTAACCAGGTGATATTTTTTACAGAATTACTAATTTCTAAGAGTAAAATTTTATAGCAATAAGTTTGATGAATTTTACTAAATTGACGGTGTGTGGTTAAATTTGAATTGTGTACCTTGACTTGGCAGCATTTTGGAATGATGTTCATCTCCTTACACCGGAGAAGGAAGATGCGACGGTTCTTCATTTTAGCCAGTTTCCTGAGTAATCCAGAGTAGGTTTTTAGTATTTGGACCTGTTCTTGTTGGTAACATTCGTGTAGAGACGTGTAGAAATCCATATTGTCAGCGTAGCGAAGTAAATTTTCAAAAAGGAAGAAGAGAAAACGGGATACCCCTCGTCCTGGGTTAAGAGATTTGTTGTAAATTTTCTGAAGCTGTGAATTTTGCTAATTGGAAGGTTTATTGGATAAAAAGCTTCAATGTTTCTTTAAAAGTTGTTTATTATGTTGACAACTAAAAGACGACGTTTCGGCACATGGTTATGGCCATTATCAAGTCTACATACAAAAGGATAATTAATGTTATGAAATTTTTTAAATTAGAATTACAAACTTACCAGAAAAATTGAATTTACATTCAGTCAATTTTTAAATTATAAATAAATTTTAAATTTTAAATTAACCCATGATTGAGTTTGAATTTTTGACAACCGCCTGCGCAGGTCGGTGAGTCAACGTCGACTGAATATAAATTTTTACAAATCTGTACACGAAAGTAACAAATGTACAACTCATGACCTATAATGTGAAGACAAGAAACTGAATGACAACCGCATCATGAACTTTGACCTTAGAAAAGTACACGAAATACAAAAAATATTTAATAAAATTTTAGGGCTATCGAAAGGTTTGATATTTGGATATAAAGATTTGGATTGATTGTAATCTGATTTAATGTTGATAGTTTTATCATCTAAATTAATGTAACAACTTTCTAAGAACAATCTTTTGTTTATATTGAGTTCGTAATGAAGAATCTTATAGTTTTTTATATCTAATTCGTGTTCAAGGGAAATGCAATGATCCACAATGGCACTATGTGTATTGTTATCATTTTTTAAATGGTATTCATGTTGTTTGAGTCTTTTATGAATATATTGTCGTGTTTCACCTATGTAAGTAGAGTGACAATCTTTACATTTTATTTGATAAACAATATTACTTTGGAGGTCTTTAGTATTTTTATCTTTTAAACTAGAAAACAATGAAGAGGTGTTGCAGGAAGATTTAAAAGCTAAATTTAAATTTAATTCATCTGTAATGGCTTTAAGTGGTTGGTGAAGGTGTTTGTAGTAAGGTAAAGATATGTATTTCTTTGATATTTGGTTACCTACCTGCCGGTATACCAGATACATTTAAAGAATTTGAGTTATTTTTTTAAATTCTATCGGAAATAGTTTGTTCTAGAGCAAAAATCTTGAAGAATGAAGAATGTAATATGAGTAGATTATTAGAATTAGAAAATTTATGGTAACGTCATTTATATCATCTTGGGAGAGAAGAGCTTCGTCAGCTAGGATTGCCGTATTCAAGGGAGAAATGTGAAGCATGTTTTGAAGGAAAAGCTAAGACTACCTTTCTACAAAAACGAAAAATCTACTACTCATATTGGTGAATTATTACACTCTGATGTGTGTGGACCTGTGAATCCAATCACTCAAAATGATGAAAGATATTTTCATGTTATATTCGACAACTTTTTACAATTTGTAGTAATTCATTTGCTGAAGACAAAAGATGAGGCAAAAGTAAATTTAATAAATTTCGTTAAAGAATTAGAAAGATAACATAGGGTATTAGTAAAAAGATTAAGATCAGATAATGGAGGAGAAGTTACCTCAAATAACTTTAAACGTTTTGCGAAAAAGAAAGGAATAAAGTTAGAATACGCAATGAGTTATTCTCCACAGATGAATGGCAAATCTAAAAGAATGATGCAGACTTTACTGAATCGGGTAAGAACAAAATTGATTGAAAGTACTTGTGGGACGAAGCTCTAAAATGTTCTGCATACAAACTAAATATATCACCGACAAGTACTTTGGAAAGGAGGAAAACACCATCATTATTATAAAATGGACTACAGGATATTTCTAAAATGAAAATTTTTGGCTGTCGTACATGGTACACTAAGTTACCAAAAGGTAAGGAACTGGATCCAAGAGCTGAACGAGGACTTATGATAGGATATTGTGGAGGCGGGTATCGACTATGGATACCAGAAGATCAAAGAATATTTCGATCAAGAGATGTAACATTTGATGAAAGAGTAATGGAATTTAAATATCAAAAGATTGTTGATAGTCGACTGATGGGATATGAAGGTTGAAAAAAATATTCGGAACTGCAGTCAATTATTTTTTTATTTTCAACTACGCCGACGTTTCGATAGTACTACTATCTTCTTCAGGGCTAGTTGAAGTCATATATAAATATTGATAAAATGGACATCACACAAAATATAATCAAATGTAAGAAATAAATATAACATTAGATTAATAAAATAATTATAATCAGTTACAATTTATAAAAGTCTAGCTGGAGCTACGGTTTGAGGGTGATGAATTGTTGAAAAAAAAAAAAAAAAAAATAATGAAAAACAATTCATCACCCTCAAACCGTAGCTCCAGCTAGACTTTTATAAATTGTGACTGATTATAATTATTTTATTAATCTAATGTTATATTTATTTCTTACATTTGATTATATTTTGTGTGATGTCCATTTTATCAATATTTATATATGACTTCAACTAGCCCTGAAGAAGATAGTAGTACTATCGAAACGTCGGCGTAGTTGAAAATAAAAACATTATTGACTGCAGTTCCGAATATTTTTTTCAACCTTAAATATCAAATATATATAAATGAAGATTCAACTAAATAAGTCTTAGAAGATAGCAACCAAAAATTAGAAGCAAATAAAAAAAAACAGGTGAAGAAACAAACATACAACTAAATCAGGAAGACAAAAAAGAACTCCAAATCACTTTAAAAAATTGGAATTATATTCAGCTTATTGTATGTTGACGAGTGATGAACTTAAAACATATGAAGAAGCCATTAAATCAGAAGTCTGGAGAAAGGCTATTCAAAACGAAATAGATTATCAAGAAAAATTAAGTACTTGGTCTCCTGCAGAAAAATTGAAGATGAATTAGCAATATATACAAAATGGGTATTTAAGAAAAAGGAAGATGGGACGTATGAGGCAAGATTAGTGGCCAAAGGTTTTCAACAACTATTTAATGAAAATGAATTATCATACGCGCCAGTGTGCAGAATGACTACATTACGTATATTATTGTCACATGCCGTACAAAATGATTGGCCATTAAAACAAATTGATGTACCTACTGCTTTCCTCAATGGAATACTAGAGACCGATGTATTCATTAAGAAACCGAAAGGTGTAGAATCCAGTAGCAAATTCTTGAAAGTAAATCGTGCTCTGTATGGTCTTAAAATATCATCACAATGCCGGAGTGATAAATTTAACGAAATCATGTAACAAAATGGTTTTCGAAGATCAAAATATTTGTACTATGCTGAAAACATTTATCTGTTACTTTTGTTGATGATGAACTCATCACAGGTTGTTCTGAAAAGGTGGACAATAGTATATCAATTTTACACAGAGAATTCAAAGTTAAAATCTTAGGAAATGCTAAATGTTTTCTAGGAATAGAATGTCTTCGAACTGATGCTGGAATATTATACAGTAATTGAAATACATTTACGAGTATGTTCATATAAAACGTGTCTTATTTCAATGGTTAATAAAATAATGAACCTATAAAAATTTAAAATATTTTAGGGATATTCAGCAACATTTTACTAAATAATTATAGAAAAAACACATCTAAAATTTATTAATGCTATTATTATTTTTATTATTTATTGTATTATTTAAACAACAATAAATAATTTAAAGTAAAACATGAGTTTATTCGTATATTTAGACCATTTATAATTATTATTTTTTATTTATGTATATAAAATTGTTATTATATAATATATGAATAATTATTTACGAGTTGTATATCTTTATAAATCACATTTTGCAATTCTGTTTGTTTAAAATTCCGTATATTTCCTATGCTTACATTCCTGTCGTTCGAGGCTAGCTGTGACTTTACGAATTGAGCATTCAGGCCTGTATTCTCATGTGGCCTCGATATGTAGGCAATACTAGTTAACTGAACGGATATAATTTCGTATCCATTCTAGGATGGATATGACATCCACGAATCTCAACTCATGTAAGTCGTGTAACCTATGCAACTGTCTATTCATATATTACAAAATTAAGAAGAAGAACGATACAAGTGTCACATTTGAGATTTCATTGTTAGGTAAAAATATCTTCGGTATAAAAAGAGATATGAATAATTTAATGATGAACGGTGCAAATATTTCATCAATGCCGATATCAGTGTACAAAGCAGATTGGTACAACCAGCAATGGGTAATAAGCCGTATAAAAATGGGAATCAGAACGGTATGAAATGTCACATTTGACAATTCAATGTTATCCTTTTCAGATTTGGCAATAATTTTAGAATATAGAAAGAGTGTGAAAGTTTTAATAATATTTAAATAAAGTGTAATTATAAGCTAAATAAACTAGAAAAATAATATCATTAAGAAAGCCTAAGAAAACAGGTACATAAGATGATATTAATTAATAAGGTGCAATCAAATTTCAAATTTCTATAGTTCGTATTTTCCTTCTTAGTCCTAGAAAAAGTATGCTGTACATCTCGAGATTTCGGATGATTGAACGCCCACGGCGCCGTACTAAAATTTCATCCTCATGCGATATGCACATCATATCCACTCTTGTTGTACAAACTACTATGTCAAACAGTGATTTTTATAATTTTGACATACATAATAATAATTTATAAAAACCATTGATATATTGTATAAGAAGTTACTGAAGCTGTGGAAATTTATTTGTAGGACATTTTCTTGCATTCAAAGCTTCAATTGGTTTATTTAATCCTAAACCTTAATTATAAAGGATTACATAAACCAATTGCAGCTTTGAATCCATGAAAATGTCCTACAAAAACCATTGAAAATGAATGAAAGTGATTGTAAAGATTTCCCGAATATTTCTCCTAATGTTACTAAAGCTGCAAATGCTGCATCTCTTGAATTACTACCAGAGAAATCTAAATTAAGGTATATTAGAGAACGTAACATATTTTTCACATGGTGCAAAGAGAAAAATATTAAAATATTTACGATAAACGTACTTATGACTTATTTTGCCGAAAATTCCAAGAAAATGAAGACATCGACACTGTGGTCTTCGTATTCCATACTGAAAATTTGTTTGATAATTGAAGACAATTCAGTATACCCTCAATTACTATCAGATTCTACCGATTCCTCTACCACTATAATGACGACAAATCACAATTTGCTTAATTCCTTGCCGCTGTGTGTGTCCACCCGCACACCACTGTTTACCGCTCACCATCCATCGCTCATTACTCAAAAATCAATCTTTACCGTTCACCGTCCACCGTTCACTGTTCACCTTTTACCGTCCACTGTTCACCGTTTACCGTGCACCGTTTTGAAAATTTCATTTCCTATTTCGCTTACACAAAATGAATTTTGTTCAACTGTTTTTATATTAATGTAATGCATTTTAATTTTCATTTGTTACTAATTGATTAATATAGTTACATGTTTTCTTCAGTTAAACATTTTTAAAATTATTTTAATTTTCTCACTTAACAAGTAACACTATTTAAAATTTATGATTTTCTCTGAAATGGAACGATAGTCGGGTAGACGAGTAGGTCACGTCACGTATTTGCTCGCACCCAATAATCTGCACGCAGTGTGTGTCATTCTTCATTTCGCATACTTTCTTTATAAAATTTGAATGAAAATGTACGTATTTGTTTATCTGGGTTTTCTATACATACAATAACAACAACTAAACGTATGATATAAAAATATTGTACTTCTTTATATCACCCTTACAGAGTGAGTGAAAAATAGCCATTTTCTTTACTATTAATTTTACATCTATAGTTTAAATTACAAATTTAGGGGGGAAGTAAAATGTCACTTTTTGGTGCAGAAAGATTCTACTTTGGTTGAACTATCAAAATATTGAGAAAATAATATTTATATTTAAATTTAATTTTACAATTTTTTATTTTCGTCCAATTATTCGAAAAAATTAAAAACAAAATAATACATTTAATAATATTTCCTCAAACAAACGAAAACAAATGTCATGCAAACTAATAATAGATACAAAATTAGGTATAAAAATTTCTAAACTCACAAAAAAAAAATTATAAAAAAAATGTGCCAGTCACTATCCTGTAGGATATGTAAATGTACCTATAACCTCATTTTTGTGTTCGGTGAGTGCACCCGACAAAATTTTTCGAAATCGGCGCCTATGCTATATACATAGTATAACAACAAACATTAACAGTTTGTTCTGTACGTCGTATGTCATTTCATTTTAGTCATTAAAATACAGAGTCTAACTAATACTTAACCCTACTTGAATGAAAAGTAACATAAAAATTACAGGGCAATTTTTAAATAAAAGATAATAAATTTGTTTAATAAATAAAGTTTTGACAATCAACATTTTTTCCAGAGAACACATTCATTCTTACTGTTTTACAAAATTTTGGGCTATGGCATGAATGGTCAGTTTTAAAGGCCTGCTGTCCAGTTCTTAAAGAGAGCATATAAATCAAAAATTATTGCTAGATTTACTATCTACGGAGTTAGTCGTACTTCTACTATCAATTAGCGTTGTACATTTACTTAGATAACATCCTGTATATTATAGGAAATGAAATAAAAACTACTATATGAGCTTGTGTAAATGAGTTCGCGCATGAGCACTGAAAAGCTTGAAGAAGCTTGGTAAAGCTTGAAAATGAAGCCAAGCCTGAAATTTTTAAAGCTTTAATTTTTCAAGCCAACCCAAGCTTTGTTTCCATCAAGCTCAAGCCATGTCTAACATTAAAAATCTGGTGTGGCCAACATAATACCTCCCACCATTTAACGCCCGCGTCACAAAAAAGATCAAGCTAATCCTTATTTTTGGATTACCGAATTTTACTCTAATTTTGTCAGTTTATTTCTTTACATATAGTCTAATGTAATCCAAGTAATTACCTTTTTTGATAATAAAATGAAGATTAAATTTGAAATACCGAAATAAAATAGAATTCACTAATCCATAAACGAGAATTAGCTTAAACTGTTTTGCGAATCGTTAAATTTTATTAACCTAAATACATACCTACATATTTACATATACTGGAAACTGTATTGTATTCCTTTTCTATTGTACTATTTACTCTTTTCTTTTTAAAACTAGTGTTTCTGACGAGACGATCGAGCCGAGAAACTACATTGTCTCGTCTCGTCCCGTCTAGAAGACAAAAAATGAACTCTCGTCTCGATATTTTCTCGTCTCGAACAATGGAGTCTCGCCTCGGCCGAGAATCTCGATGAGATTTCTCGATTTTTTTAATGGATCCAATATGTAATATATTATTATACTTACCGTAAAAACATGTAAATAATATTCAGGGTTATTAAAAAAATTGAGACCTTTTTCTTCAATATCAATTTTATACGTATACAACAAATTACAAAGTTGGAGACAGAGTAATTTGATACAGCCCTACTATAATAATAAAATAATGTTCTTATTCATGAACAGTTACAAATAAAAAACAAATTAACAAAACTTATTTTAGAATAATAAAATGCATAATATAAAAATAATGTTAATTATTAGCATAAACGTTGATTAAGTAAGGGTGATTAGTGTTAGTGAGCAGTTGAGTAGCATCGTTATATATCTGTCAAGCGTTTATGAATTAGTTTGGATAAAAATATTTCAAATAACAGTCGTAGAAAAATTTAATTATATGCATCTTTTATTTGAAGTATTTTTCTTTAAAATAATTAATAAGCGACTGAGAGTTGAGAGGTAAAACAATGCTAATCAACTGCTCGCTGTAGTCTTCATACTATCAGCCAGCCAATTTGCACCACCAAAAGGCAAATTTTATGCTTTACTTAAATAAAATAATGAAAAGCGAAGTTAGATATCATTTAAAATAATTACTGTCAAACATTCGAACTGCTTTTATTTATTTAAATCAAGTTTAAAATTTAACGTCTGGAGGTGCAAATTGTTACATTATTTATTATTTAATTTAATGAATGAATTGTATACTGTATAAGTACACTTAAAAATTAATTTTGTTTGTCGTTTATAATATTTGACAAAAGACAAATAAATAAGCTTTTTTGCGAAATCAAAAGTTATAGTTATAGTACCAAATTACAATGGCATCTTTCGTCAATTTTTAAGTGTATCTTTTGAATATTAAAACATTATTTATTTAAAAGAATCCCTATAAATAATAAAAAATTAAAATTAAATAAATATATCATCACGTTTTTTACCCATTACTGGGTGTAACACTGTGTCGATAGAAAGTTTGATTTAAGAAATTTTAGCCCAAACTTGTATTAGATTTATAATTTAAAAAATATGATAATTTTTTAATACACATAATGATCCAATGAAAATATAAAAAACTGTACTTTTAAAAATATAA
>OY720454.1:37913051-38093051 GCA_963082715.1 Harpalus rubripes
TATATATATATATATATATATATATATATATATATATGTTAGGAATAATGTTAGTAAAGGAGAGGATTATAACAAACCAAACAACTGTTCCCTTTTAAATTATTATATTGAACCATTTCTCTGAACGTTTACAACTCAACTGACTACTAATTCTTCCTTTATTGGTGACCAGTCGTGATCAATGACGTAACGATGTAGTTACGTTGGCATTTGCCTGGGCTACAGTAATTAATGTACAGTTATTAGCAATTATAACAGTCATATCCTAACACGGCCATCCTGAAAACTGTGCGCCCTCGCACAGCTATCGTTAACAAAATTGCAAAAAAAAATTATTTAAAGTACATCCATCTAATTGTCCACACCCTCTGCAGAAATGAAGTGCTATGATGCTTCAACCATCATTTATCCAAACAATGGTTATTTAATCTCCACGACCATTTAAGGTTCAAACAATGGCTTTCGAAAGTTCAATACATTCACCATTAAAGGCTCAAAACAAATAAATCAATTCAACTCGGCGCTACAGAGCTCAAAACAAACAAATCAAATCAACTCGGCGCTACAGAGCTCAAAACAAACAAATTAAGTCAACTCGGCACTACAGAGCTCAAAACAAACAAATCAACTCGGCGCTACAGAGCTCAAAATAAAGAAATCAAATCAACTCGGCGCTACAGAGCTCAAAACAAACAAATCAAATCAACTCGGCGCTACAGAGCTCAAAACAAACAAATCAAATCATCTCGGCGCTACAGAGCTCAAAACAAACATCAAATCAACTCGGCGCTACAGAGCTCAAAACAAACAAATCAAATCAACTCGGCGCTATAGAGCTCAAAACAAACATCAAATCAACTCGGCGCTACAGAGCTCAAAACAAACATCAAATCAACTCGGCGCTACAGAGCTCAAAACAAACAAATCAAATCAACTCGGCGCTACAGAGCTCAAAATAAAGAAATCAAATCAACTTGGCGCTACAGAGCTCAAAACAAACAAATCAAATCATCTCGGCGCTACAGAGCTCAAAACAAACATCAAATCAACTCGGCGCTACAGAGCTCAAAACAAACAAATCAAATCAACTCGGCGCTACAGAGCTCAAAACAAACAAATCAAATCAACTCGGCGCTACAGAGCTCAAAACAAACAAATCAAATCATCTCGGCGCTACAGAGCTCAAAACAAACATCAAATCAACTCGGCGCTACAGAGCTCAAAACAAACAAATCAAATCAACTCGGCGCTACAGAGCTCAAAACAAAAAAATCAAATCAACTCGGCGCTACAGAGCTCAAAACAAACATCAAATCAACTCGGCGTAAATCAAACATTTCAATTCAATTCGGCGTACAATCATTTCATTTAAACTCGGCGTACAATCATGTCATTTTAATTCAGCGTACAATCATTTCATTTCAAGTCGGCGTACAATCATATCATTTCAATTCGGCGTAAAACAAAACCTTCAATTCAACTCAGCAAAGGCTTAAAACAAATACTCCTATTTAATCAAAGATGCGAAGACTTGAATAAATATTTCAATTAAATTACTTGTTCAGGCCCAGGGCCTACTTCAATCCAGTACTATATTCGCACATAAATTTAATTAATATTCTGAACCAACTGAATCCAGCATTACAATAACCAAACTTGGAATATTTGTTTTTTTTTTACTGAGCTCATGTAATTCACCAGACTCCTTATTCTTCAATTCTAAAACATATGGCATCAAATCTGCAGTTACGCGTAAAGCGCCATTGGCCTACAACAAAGCTTCATACAAAACGTTACTGGCTTTCAACATGTTTTGATGTTAAGCGTTACTGATTGTGGAGCAGAAAGAGAAACAATTCAGCATATAGTTGAAGAATGTCCCTTATCTAAATTTCAGCAAGGTTTCGCCGAACTTCACCTATTGACGGAAGATGCACTAAATTGGATAGTAAAAATCAAAAATATTTAATTTTTATTGTTTTTTTTTCTTATTCTTCATGTATTATTTTATCGAATGTATTTGTACTGTCTTTCTTTCATACGAAATATATATATATATATATATATATATATATATATATATATATATATATATATATATATATATATATATACTGACTTCTAATATTCAAACCAAAACTATCACCAAAGGTTTAGCTTCCTACAAATTTTTAGATTCATATCGCTAATATTTCCCACAACAAGGAACCATAAAATGATCAACACCATTTTGCCAAACTCTAGTAAAATCTGTTCCTGTGGGGCTTATGTGGTTGGACTTCCACCAGTTTCCCTCGCCGAATTTTTGTTTGCATCCAGTAAAGCAAGTGAGTGGATTAAACCATAATCTAATAGGAGTCGACGGCACTCAGCGGCCACGGGATGAGACTCACTCGAATATTCTGCTACTTGTCACCAACAAATAGGCTAGCCTTCATATGATTATAAAACATGTTTCGCAGTCACATCCTAAAAAATAGTATATTATGTTATTAGGAGTAGAAAGCGTTCTTTTTGTGTTGAACCCAGGTACTTGCGGCCGAGGCGCTAGCCGAGGCCAGGCAAACTGGGTGAAACACAAAAAGGGCGTTCTACTCCGAATGACATATACTATTTTTTCTTCAAGATTTTCAAAGAAAACATCAAAGAATAAAAAAATAACGTACTAATAAACATTTATATTTTAAACAATTTTATTAATTTTTATTTACAGTAATATTAAATGTACAGTTTTGTAAAGTACAGTTTTGAATATTTACGCCGCTGCTAGCAGTTCTGGTGTCTACAGTCATAGAATGTTCATTATTTAGATTTTCAATATTGCTGAATGTGTCGGGTACATTATAATTTATTTCTGTAGAAGGTACAGGCATTTCGGTATAATCTTCAGGTGTAAGTATTCTCATGGCTGTTTGTTGTTGATTAGTTAAAGATTCTTCCACATAGCCTTCTGCAACGCTGCTGGATTTCCATCCCCCATGTCTTTTCAAGGAAGAAATATCTCCGCCATTGTCTACCAGAATTGTTGCTGAGGTTCGACGTAGGCAATGGCCTGTATACTCAGTTGCATTTGGTAATTTTAAGAAAGATGCAACATCTCTTGGTACACTTGAAATTTTATGTATACCCATTACCACTCGATGGCAACGACCATTTTGATACTTAATAAAAAATCTGGATATATCTAAATTTTTTGGGCGAAGGGCGGCATATTCTCGGTATATATTTATGTAAAAATCGCCTGTAATAGTAAATGATCGTGATTTTTTAATTTTACTATTTGGAATTTTTACTAGGTTTAGTTTTCCCAAATCGTTAATATTATCAACAGTCATTTGCATCAGTTCGTCACAACGACAGGCTCCTGTTATTCCGAATATCAATATAACCTAAAAAGACAACATTTGCGAAATACATTCCTATTTGTTTTATAGTTAGTAGCATACCTTAGTAGCTAAATGGATGTTATTTGGTGCATTCTGCAAAAACTCCTTAAATTGTTCTTTGGTTAATACTTTTAATTTTTTGGGTTTATAGTTTTCACCTTGTCGTTTCAAAAATACAATTAATTTGGTGTATTTTTCTATGTTTATATTATGTTTTATATTTAATTCAGCCTTAATCATGGAATATTGCGCCCATAGAGTTGAACTCTTCAATTTGTGAGCTAAATGCGAAAAGTATGCTAGCATAACATTCTCAGAATATTTATACGCTTTTTGTTCATTAGCCCAATTCAAAAATCTTTCATATGCGAACTCGTAAATCTTTTGAGATTTTGCTGGAATAAGAGTTTTAATAGTAGAATTTGCTATTTCAGCCAAAGCTGGCGGTGTACACTGTGTTTCTTCTACTTCTTGCGACATTTTGCACTGATACTCAAACAACGATATAGGTAACTGAACTGTCATTAAACTATTTTCAATATGGTGGTCGATGTTGCTGCGGTGACTGCTGCCACCAGCGGTGAACTACGAAACTAACATTATTTTACTAGTATAAAAATGAACTACATTTTTATATTAGTAATACAATGAATATCTTCTATAGCGTGAGTCCAGGAACATAATATGAATATTTTAATACACTTGAAGAAAAAATATTATATTTCAGTTTTGATTAAATTCAAGTAAATTTTCTTAGGCCGTTATACTCGTCAATTTCCACGCTTAACGGTAACGGTTGTGTAATGAAACACGAGGCAGTATTTTTAAGTGTAAGCTAATGTCATTATTAATCATTATTATCTGCTTAGGAGTGCAAAATGTGCTTGTCAAGCAATGGACTCAATCTGCCATAGTCTCTTTAAATTTTATGTACCATTGGGTCAAACCTCCCAATCGTCAACTTTTCATATACTGACTTGTATCAATTCATTTTTACAGGTCCTCAATTATTAAAATTTTCTCGCTTTACGAATTACAATTTTTATCAATATTTTTTTTGTCACAAAATGGTTTTTTTTTTATCTCAGTAAAGCATTCGACTGTGTTGATCACTCTCTTTTATTATCTAAGCTGGAAGAACTCGATATTCGTGGGGTTTCTCTCTTATAGATTGTCAGCTTTTTAAATAATAGACCAATACGTTGCTTCTAAGCACAGTGATCAATTCTCTAAGAATCAAACTATAAAGTCACAAGTACTACATTACCGTGGATCTACCGTAAGGTACTATCCTAGCATCCATTTTATTCATAATTTATGTTAATGATTAAACTACTTCTTCAACGAACGACTGTCTTCTGATTCCATATGCAGATGACAATAGTCTAATTGCGTCGGGTATAGATACTATTATATAACTCATAAATGTAATACGGACGTTAAATGTTATTGTGTGCTTCTGTGGCTCCCCGCAAGCTTTTTATCTGTCAAAAAAGAATTGTCTGCTGTTTGGCTGGAGTAAGTTTCAATGCCGCACAACCCTCAAAAAACCGAACATTTTAATGGTAATAGACAATTCCACTTTGGAACCCTGCATCCATGTTTATAAAAACAAAGGCTCCCCCAGTCCAGTTCCCGACAAACATGCCTACAACACAAGAGACTAGTTCTATGTCCTGAATACCAAGCCAAATGTAACCAAAAACAGCCCAGAAAAAATAGTCTTAATTACACACAATAAACCTCCCCAATAAATTAAAGTTGACAAAAACATTAACTTTTTCAAAAAAAAAACCAAAATCTTTTCTTTTACAATACAGTCCTTACAGTATTGGCGAATATGTGAACTTTCAACTCATACAACGATATCCATATTCCCCGCTTATGTATGCATCCATATAATATTCTTGACTTCCATACACATTGTAGTATCAACGGCAACAAATTGATCATCATTACTACTACTATTATGTTTGTATTTCCAAGTGTAAATTCCGTCTTTGTGTCCTGTGTTTCCTTTTTATCTAAAACTACTGGAATCTACAAATCAGTGCTAAGAAAACAAATTTATAAAAAATATTGTTACAACAAATCCAGCCAATCTTTACATAATGAACCATTAGAATGCAATGAGGAATTTTACTGTTCAGGTACCATCATAACCACAGACGCAGGGACTAAAATAAATATAATTAGTACAATAAGAAAAAAAAAATATATAAAAAACAAGCACTTCGTATAATGAAAATCAAAAATGTTCAAATTGTTCTCCTCCTCATATACGCCTGTAAAACATGCAAGGTCATCATAAAATATGAATACGATTATTTGAGTAACTCTGTTTTAAGAAATTTGTACTAGTTCTTTTCTCGCTATCAAAATACTAAACAAATGAGAATCTCGTTCTACCATGAAAAATAAGAGAAAAAAAATTGAACAAAGCTGCTTTAAAAAGAAGCTGACTGCATCTTGTATCGTGCAATAAAAGTTGTCAATCTCTTACCAGCATTTGAAGAACATTTACCTTAAACTCATTACAAACGATTTCAAAATAACCAAACTAATTAGTTGCATCGCTAGTCTGCGATTTTGAAACTGCTAGCTCCGCTTCAGTGCCTGCCAATACTTTAATCAATCCGGCTATTGTGGTCTGCGATGTACTTGGTGATTCTTCCACTTTAGTTGACAATACACTTCGCGCAACACTTCACAATAAAACGTATATAAAAAAAATCAAACTTAGTGCAACGCGAGTGATCCCACTTCTGATGTTAGGTATAATGTTAGTAAAGGAGAGGATTATAAAAAATCAAACAACTGTTCCCTTTTAAATTATTATATTGAACCATTTCTCTGAACGTTTACAACTCAACTGACTACTAATTCTTTCTTTATTGGTGACCAGCCGTGATCAATGACGTAACGATGTAGTTACGTGGGCATTTGCCTGGGCTACAGTAATTAATGTACAGTTATTAGCAATTATAACAGCCATATCCTAACATATATATATATAATTTTTAAATGGATATTGTCTCTCTACAGCAAAGAAGTTAAGAAAGATAACGACATTATCGTTTATGTCGCGAACACTAAAGTTTTTACTGGTCCGCGAATTATGTTTGGTACCACCCAATGGCTAGTCATATAATTTATGAAATCTGTATTAGCTAGAGCTTAACTTAAAGTGGCTACCTACTCGTATATTATCGACATTTGGAAAAAGTCGGCAGTGTTACGTACCTATTTTAGAATTTTTTGATATACATTTTGTTTTAATCTTTTAAAATTAAACTGTTACTTATTCAAACGGTTACGCTAGAATGGTGTTTACAACAAAACATGATACGTTTATTTTGGAAGCACATTTTCGTAAATAAATTGATTCTACTCTAGAAAATATCCTGAAGACATTTATTTTCATCCCCTTTAAAAAATTCACTATACGCCAATGCAATCTGTCAGTTGTATTTCAGAACGAATCGGAAACTCCAGTTATTCTGAATCATTCTGTATAAACTTGTTTTATATGTTTTAATTATGTCATTACCTAAGTATAGCTGTGAAATATCGGTAAAATTTTAAGTTATACGAATCAATGTCTGAATTGACAGTTTCTATACACCCAAAGAAATTTTGCTTTAATACTTATGGAATTGCAGGTTAAATCAAATATTTTTGCTTTCAAAAAGGCTTCAACAAAGTTTATATTTGATTTAAAAGTATCCTTGCTTTCAACCTTCTTTTAGGATTTTGAGACAAAAGTAAATACTATTATATCAAAAATGAATTTGTTAAGAGTATTACATTCTTTTTTAAATCACCTCGTATTTAATTGAAATATATTCAATTTCGAATTAAAAACGTATGATTTCAGAACAATGTTTTTAAAACATTAACCCAAATAACCAAAGCAATAAAATTAAAAGCTGTTAGTATTCAATTTGAAAAATATTTATGTAATTTAAATTATGCTATTTTTAAATTATTATTTTTATTTATTTGAAATAAAAATCTTAATTTAACCTGAGAAATAGAATTTTTAAAATTAAAGTTCCTTAATTTATACTCAATACTCTTGTTTTATTTTAATAACTATACAATAATTAACAAAACGTGTTTGAAAATAATTCATTCTGATTTCTGTAATGGAAAAAGAAAACTTATTTCTAACAAGATAATTCTACATACAGCAATAAATACAATAATTATTAACAAAACGTATGTTGTGGTTCTTAAGTCTAAATGAATTTAATATTTACAACATATTTGTAACTTGTAATTTTATAAGTATATTTGGAAATACGTACCACAATTTCTTTTTTACTCAAACGTATAAGGTGGTTGTGATTGAAGTTGATAATAATTATTGATTAGCAAATCTTGTAGCTTTGTAGTCAGCTAAAAGTTTCATCTGCATACATCCTTTGCAGAACTAGTAATAAAAATATAGTAAATAAACATAATAATATCTTAAAAGTAACAATATTAATAAGAATACATACTTTCCAAAGATTCATTTGGGTTGGTACTAATATCTTTAAATCGAAATTCGAGTAAGGAATCAATTCCTTCAGATCCAAGCTGTTTAAGTGACGCAGAATGCAGAGAGTCTACAATTAGTTGTTTTCCTAAGAACAAATAATATTATACGTTTCATTTCGAATGTATGTTTCCTAAAACTAGTATGTTCAATATTCTTACCTTCAATGTATGGATAAACATCCTCAATTTTGTTATCTTTAAGGTAATTACCTATACAATTCTATTTCTTTAATATTTTCTGTGTTTGTTACGCGTATAATTATTATTACTGCTATACTTTCAGAGCATTTCTCACCACACATAAAACTGACCATGACGATCGTTGTATGCCTGTGCAGTCAAAAATCGGAAAGTAGTTAGTAAAAATTTAGTACTTTTAATATAAAATTGTTTGTAAATTAATTTAAAATTAAACATATTAACGTAAAAGTAAATATTTTAAAATTACCTAATAATTTTTAAATTTTTATCTAAACAGTATTAATTTTATACCAAAAGTATAATTTTATTTTAAGCAAATTTTATTCAAAACAAAAGTAGAAACATTTAAGATAAAAATATATAATAATCTACGAAAAGTATATTAGTTTTAATATAAAATTATAATAGTTTTAAAATTTAAAGTAAGATTTCAAAGTAGCGTTTTTTAATTTTACCTGCAATTTATTTAAGTTGAAAGTAAATCTTTTTATTTTGGATGTTTTTAGAAACGAAAGTAATTTTTGTTGTAAATAAAACATTTTTTTTTTGAGTGTACGTGTACGGTTTTTTTTAATTGAATATTTACCTGATAAATAGTGACTAGTTATTACATCGAGAGTATAATAATATAATAAGTAATTATTTGCATTAAATTCAGTTTAAAGTGATTTAAGTGTTCTATTTTTGCAATTTTTGAATTACTGTGCGGTGCGCATAAGGTTGATTTTTGTGTGTTTTTATTACTTAAGTTGCTTAGTGCGTGCAAGTTTTGTCAACTTATTGTTCAACTTGCCAACAGGTCAGCTGTATCAAACTTTTATAATTTAAACAATAGATAGCAGAGCAGCATGGTATCCCCCAATTTACAACGCCTACGTTAACCGTCAAAACACTGGGCTTAAATGTGGTGGTGGTTGTCAGAACTATTTTTATTATTCCTGCCTAACCATGTCACCCGCTGAAAAAATGCTCTAACAGCAAATCCCAATGTGTAGTTGTACGATGATTGCAAAACTCCAAATCCAACAAATGATGATTCACAGCTAACATCTGTCTCATTTGCATCAGAAAAAATTCATGATTTCGAAGAGAAACTAAATACTGTCTCTCAACAAATAAAATTAGTAGATACCCTGAAAAAGGAGAATGATACACTAAAACTAAAAATTGCGGGTTTGGAGCAACGGTCCCGAATAAACAATATTGAATTTACAGGCATACCTCAGAAACAAAATGAAAATTTATTAGACGTGCTAAATAATATAGGAAATACCAGTAATTGTTCTAATGAAAACGAGACAGATGCTTTACGCAGAGTGGCTCACTTTACTCAGAATAATTCTAAACCGAGAAATATAATTGTACGCTTTATTTCCAGACTAAAAAAGGAAAAAATTAAAAACATTAATATTACTTAGTTAAATTTCAACGAAAATAGTAAAATACTTGTTAATGACCACTTATCTTCTGCGTCTAAAACTTTATTACGTGATACTAAACCTAAAGCGCGTGAACGCAATTACAAATTTGTTTGGATTGTCTTCTAAAAATTTTGTTCGCCAGTCTGAAAGTTCGCCGATAATTATATTTAACACATTAAAAGACATTGCCAAAATAAATTAAAACAAACTTAACATAAATATTATAACCACCTTCACTGAATGAAATTTATAATGAAATATCATGCTGTGATTATGATTTAAATTTATTAGGTGAAACTTTGTTTAATGATAGCATTCGACTCAAAAATATGTGACAATAATAAATACTTACTGTATCGTCATGGTAAGTGTGATACCAACAAAAAAGGAGACGGTGTACATATCCTCGTGGTTAACTACTTAAAATCAACAATCTGTCCTTGGAACTCTATCGCCGAAGACATTTGGGTGACAATTTCACCATCATCCCAAATTAAAACTCATGTATGTTGTGTGCACATTCCTCCAACTTGCCTACCAAATGTTTATATTCATCATTTTAATAAAATTTGTAAAGTATCGATGAATCACACTAATGACAATTTCATAATTATTGGAGACTATAATTTGCCACATATTTTATGGAAAGTAAATAATAATATTAATAATAATAATAATAATAATAATAATAATAATTTAGATCCATTTATTTTGACGAAATATTGCAAATCATGAATTTATTAACATCTTATATTTATGCAACTTACAACATAATAATATAAAAAATTGGTAACCATAAAATAATTAGTTGTTTTCTCGTATAAATGAAAAACTTCACAAATTACATCAATACTCAAATCTGGCAACATCAATGACGTGACTAATTACAGGCCGATTTTTATACTGTCAACTTTTAGCAAAATTTTTAAAGCAAACTTAAAAATCTGATGTGGCCAACACATAACCTCTCGCCAGATATTTTACCTGGTTGTACGCATTAAACGAAAAATATTTTTAAATACAAATACATATATTCATGTCTCACTACAAAATAATTCTCACATATATTTGCAAAATCTATGGGATATTTTAATATAAATTACGTACAATACATACATTTTCTTTATGTTCAATATCCTGAAATTTTCTTTTTCTACTTTCCTTTTCTTTTTCTTTATATTCGTCATTTTTTCGCAAATTCCTTTTGTATTCTTTTTTACGTATATTCTTTTCATAATCTTCATAATGATGTACACATATTTTCGACAATGGCATACAAATGATTTTGACAGTGATATTTATGTGTCAATTACAAACATTTGAATTTCTTGTCTTGAAGTACTTTGATCTGAGATTTTTTACATCAAATTATTTTATATGCATTTCTTTATCTCTAAATCTATAGAAGATATAATAATGAATTTACATCTATCGAATAAAGAATTTAACGTTCTTTAATATAAGTATTTACATAAATTTTTAATAAATAATATTTAGATGATTTTTTTCTTGTAACTACTACTTCCGGTTGTCCAATTGTTACCAAAACTTAATTTAAATCTTCCTATTATTGTTAGATTGAGGAATCCGTAGTTAAAATGTCTTAAGTCTTACAGTATTTGAGAAATCGTGAATTCAACATCCACACACACATCCACACACACCACACACACACACACACACACACACACACACACACACAAACACACACACACATACGGACATCATCGTAAAAATGTTATAATCGGATTCTAGGGACCTTAAAACGTGCTTATTCACTAAAATCTGGATATGCTATTTTTAGCATAAATCCAATAACTCTCTTAGCGAGAGGTAAAAATGAATTACATAAAGTCATAATTCCTGAACAACACGGTTTTTGTGCAGGTAAATCAGTTTTAATAAATCTTATTCCATTCAATTACTTTATGTCATCTAACATAGATAAAAGAACACAAGTGGATGTAATATACACAGATTTCAGGAAAGCTTTTGACCGACTCCATTACTCAACACTGATACATAAATTAAATAATCTTGGAATTCATGATTCGTTATTGCATTGGGTAAATTCATACATTACTAACAGATCTCAGCTTGTAGTATGCGATGGTTTAAAACTGAAATAAGAAACGTAACATCCGGGCTACCACAAAGCTCACAATTAGGTCTGCTATTGTTTAACCTGTTCATAAATGACATAGGTAATTGTTTTAAAAATTCCCACTTCCTGCTATATGCTGATGATCTTAAAATTTATAAAACTGTTACAAACTTGCAAGATGCACAAAAATTTCAAAGTGATTTAAATAGGCTTTCTGAATACTGTCAAAATAATCTTCTATCTTTAAACGTATCTAAATGCTGTGTTATAAATTTTAGCAGAAATAACAACTTTGTCAAATACGACTACAACCTTAACAACACATATTTAATAAATAATAATTCTGTTAAAGATCTTGTAGTTCATTTTGACAATAAATTATTATTTACGCAACATGTTGAAATTATTGTGAAAGCAGCCTACTAAATATTAGGTTTTCTGTTAAGAGGTACAAAGAACTGTACTACACCTGAAACGGTAGTATATTTATTCAATAGCCTTATTAAATCAAAACTAGAATATGCGTGTAGTGTATAGAATCCTGTGTACAGCTTCAAAATTAGATTAATAGAAATTATCCATAAAAATTCTACACATCCTATGTTATAGATATAAAATATATCAGTTTAACTATATCTATGCCGATTAAGATATTACAATATTATGTCACTTGAAAGCAGACAAACGTTGATTGAGGTTATGTTTCTGTATAAGATATTTAATAACCTATTTTATTTTTCTTCAATAATTGGTTATTTCAACATAAACGTTAGTAATATTAATATAAGATTACGAATTTTTTTCAAACTACCACTTACTCGCACTAAAAATTATAGAAATGCACCAGTTAATAAAACAACAAATTTGAGCACGTAGATTTTCTCTGTCTTTCTATTAACAAATATAAAAGCTTAATTTATAATATTGTACCATACACACTCATTTATTCATAATATTTATTCTTCATTTATGTTTTAGTTATTTCTTTGTAAGTAAACTGTTTGTATTTTTCCATTTGTAAATCGTGAAAACCTGTCATTGGTCTCTTTTGATTGTTGGTTTTCCAATTCTAAATAAATAAAATAAAAATAAATAAATAAAAAACAGAGGCAACAGAAAACATTTACCTCAAGATGCCATTGTCTCAAGCATTTATCAAAAAAAAGATGACCCCCTTAATTTGTTTGAGCTGTATACTTTAAAAACTTATTTATAAATTTCTGTAATTATGCTAATTTACGATAATTTGAAATATACAGTGTGTAACAGCTAAACGAGCTACCTCAAATAATTTCTATATTATTAAAGATACAATAAAATACTACAAGACAATATTATAGGAAACCGAGGGGGACATCCGATTAGACAAGAATTTTTTATATCAGTGGTTCTTATGTCACAACACAAAGTAATATTTTCAGTTCAACCATGTAATCGTTTTATATTCTGGCATAACAAAAATAGTTAAAAAATTCAATTGAAATGAAATTTCTGGTTAAAGTGTTATTTTCAAGTAGGCTATGCACGAAAAAAATTTTGATTAGATTAAAATGATACAAAGATATTTATTAATAATTTTATGAATAGTGTTATATTTGATTTTCATGTAATTCAAATTGGCAAATAGCAGTTTTTCATACATAGCCTACTGAAATAAAACTACCAGTTGGGCTGTCAAAAATATTGCAGTCATTAAAATACCTGTATTCTCGGTGAAAATTTGGATCATTGGATCTCTTAGCTTCAATAAAAGCTTTTGTAACTTATTTCGATAAGTTTTTTAAAGTTGTCTGAGATTTTTCTCACATTTTACGTCTATTTTTTAAAAAACAAACGCCGTGGATCTCATTTGTTCTTACCATGCGCAGATCCATGTCCGCGACCTCTACGTGTTTATTTTTTTAACTAAAAAGTTAGTGCCGTCAAACGGCGGCGTACGAGAAATGTCAAAAAGAATTTAAATAAAAAGTTAGTAAAATGTTTCTGCTGAAAATTAAAATTGATCGAAATAAATTTACTATAATCATCAGTTATTTGTAAGTTATGTTAACATGATAGATTTTATGTAGTAACCTAATTTTTTATTTTAGATTATTTGACCATCAGGAAAATATTTAGGATATTTACTCGCGATGATTTCTTTCCAGTAATATTAAAATAAAGTCAATTTCTACATATTTTATCAATTTTTTTGGTATCCATTGCTGTCTATTTATTCTACGGGATCCACTCTTTTCTTTCGTTCATATTTTGAGAAAAAGAATGAAATCAAATGTTTTTTTTTCAATTATTATTACAACCCGGTACGCAACGTATAGTACCCGTCATAATTACAATTATAAAAATAATTACTTTTCCATTGAAGAAACAAATAATAACCAACAAAAATAATCGAACCAACACCTATCATATCGTAAACAAAAATGGGTATACGGCACTAACTTTTGTTATCTTTGTCTAAAGTTTGCACATGCGCATTGAATTTTTGAAATGGTCTATTGAAAAGGTCTATTGAATTTTTCTCAATATTTTTGCCATGTAAGGATATAAAATAATGTAAGAAGGCAAGAGTACGTGCAATAACAACCAAATAACTTTTTATTTTCTTTTCTAAATTATATTTCAGGATTAATATTTCAATTTTCTTATCTTTGTTAGTTAAAATTCTGTTCAGAAATAATTATCATTTTTCATACAGCGGTTTGTTGAGTCTAGCTGTACTCTGCACCCCCTCGAGGTATCTGCTCATAAAGATAACGGTTTGTTTTGAGATGGTCTGGATTAGTTTGTCACGTGGTGAGGACGTTTGTTGTCGGAACATGTAGTGTTTTGATTTTGGCACGATTTAGTGAAAAAGAACACACACTTCACTTTCACTTCAAACTTAATGACAGATGAGGGATGCTGATAAACACTTAGATTTGTAGAGATGGACCCATGATATTTACTAACTAAAGTTTTATTTACATGATTATACTTATTATTCACTAAAAATTCAAGTAATGTAATTTAATTGATCATTTATGAAGCTTTATCTTGACTTTTGACTCTTGGATATTTTAATTTACGTAAAAGTTGATCATGTAAATATACTTGTCAGGTCACTTATAAAGACACTTTTGAAGTCAGTTGAAAAGAAAAACTTCATCGTGTAATGCACGCTTTAACTTAATTGTTCACCAACATCAAATAAATCTTCAAATAGCTTATTCGTTGAATAAGTCACAGTATACACAACATATATATATATATATATATATATATATATATATATATATATATATATATATATATAATACTTTTTATACTGTGAATAAGTGAAAAATACCGCACCAAAATATGACAGCTATAATAAATACTGTTATTTGTGTTAGGTTAGGTTACTGTTATTTGTGTTAGGGGTTTGTTGAGATATTTTTCTCTTATTTGACGAATAAGCTATTTGGAGATTTATTTGATGTTGGTGTAACCGGGCATGTTTAGTTTAATCAATAGTTAATAATTCGACTGTTTAATCCGGCTTCAAAAATTGTTTTTGTTTTAGTTAATAGTAAGTATAATCATGTAAATAAAACTGTAGTTAGTAAATATCACTAAAGTCTATGTCCATATATCTAAGTGTTCATTAGCATCCCTCATCTGTCATCAAGTGTGAAGTGAAAGTGTATTTTTTTAAATTTAATGCTTATTAAGAAGGAATATAAAAATTCTTGCAACAATCCTATTTTGTAATTTCGATATTAGTACATTTTATCGTACAAAAAAGATAGCGTTTGTTACATTTCCATGAATTATAAATGAAATTTATGCGATAAAACAGGCCAAGAAGAAGCAATTAATTTTTATAAGACGCACTTTACATTTTCTCACAAGACATTAAACTAAAAGGCACAATTAATTTCTTCTACTTTTTATCTTCCCTTTTTTGTGTTTATTGTTGCAAAGGAAGAACTTAGAGTTCTATTCTTGCCCAGAAGGACTGTGGTTGTAGTGTTCTGGCTGTAAAACTTTATTTGATGCTTCATTGTGCGATAAATTTGTTTAAGTTAACCATTGAGTTTATTGTAGTTCCAGTATTTCGTATTATGGTGTACTTATGTAAATTAGAGCATACAGCTCATTCTTAACCATTTGTTACAGAAATGTTTTTATACAAATTAGTATTTTTTAACTTATGCAGGTAGATTAGTCTTTAACACACGATTCACTCGTTCTGCCGGATTATTCTGCGGATGGTATAAATGTATTATACACTTTCTTAACTATTGTTCACACATATTCTTAAATTCTCCATTCTCCAGACTTATATTGACACCATTATTACAAATGATGTATTTTGGCACACCAAATAACAAGAAGACATCTCGCTCAATGTGTTAGTGAACTGCTTTGACCGTACCTGAGGGTAGAGGAAACGAACTTAATGTAGTAAGAAGAATAAAAAGGAATCCACGTGATGCGGCGGACTAGGAAAACAAGCCTGAATTATAAAACCATTTAGAACATCAATGACAAAATGTACTACAAACTTCAAAACAGTATTACAAATTTAATTAAATCAATGTCTCAACGGTGTTCTGCATTGATTGTATTAAAACTAATGATGATAAACTATTAAATGCGGAGTACAAAATCACAAATCCAAAAAAAATTATTGAACAGATTTTTTTGTAATATTTTTGCACAGTCAGATAAAATAATTGTTTGATTTTTGTATCATAAGTGAATGTTTATCCCTGAAAGGTGTGTCAAATTGGAAACGAAACATATTTTGTCAATAAACCTATACCCTGTACACGTGTCGCCAAAAATAAGATTAAAATCGATTTCATGTGAGGAAAAGTGACAGGAATTTCTGCAAAATGACGATGATGACAAGCTTTATAACAAGAGTCACAGCAGTAGAGATATCTGCGTGTAAACGTGAGTTGATGTGTAAATAATCTGAAGCAAACTACATACTACCTTCATATTTATTCATATGAATTACGAATGATTGTCAAGTTTTATAGAAATACACTCTAGCTATTATTAACTTATTAACACTGAAAGTTTCTTGTTGATTAAAAACTCATGCCCGAAAGTACGAAAAAGTTGACATTTCATTAGGTTCGATATAAGTACTTCTCATTATTTCATGTTAACCTATAAATTTTTAATATCATTAACAGGCTCGGATTTCCTATAACGCTCAAAGGAGGGCGCAGATCAAGTAGTTAGGAAAATGGGAAAAAGGAGAGAGAGTGCATGAAGTCACGATGTAAAGTGTTACATTTGCTACTAAAACTGTATAGTAAAATGATTGATAAAACCTGTTGAGCTGATAGTTGTCGAAGATTTTAAATAATTCTAATATTTATATATCTGGTGTCTACTTTTTTATGAACCATAGGAAATACAATGGTAAAAATTTTCTATGGCAGTATGATTTCTGCTCTATTAATTTTAGAACAAAAGTATAAATACAAAAATTTGTTCAGAATTATAAACTACATCTAGTAAGTCCAAGAATATTTTTACATCAGTTTTGTTCGCGAGAGAGGCAAGATAAAAGTTGTAATTTATAGCTTTTTACAGGCTTCCATGAGATATGGAATAAAAATGTTACACATGATATTTGGAACTGATTTATGAAAGTTTTGTAACCTTCTATTTAGAGTTAGGTAGCTTAGTGGTCAACAATTATAAATTTTTCGATCTTTCGGGCATCATTTTAAGAGTAGTCTGTATTTAAAAAATCATACTGAACTTACATACTTCATATTTTGTATGAATTTATTTTCTGTAATGCCTATAATATTTTCATCTCTAGGTTGTTATTATGTCCAGACAAAAATAAAAGTTTAATATAAGATTAAGTTATTTTACGCAATACTGTATCAATATTGTTTGTTTACATCTAGTTACCATGGCGGAAAATTTAACATTACGCCCGCCGGGCTTTTTTGTCAGTTTTACCTCCCACCGGTATGTAACAATGACCAAATACTAACCTTTATTTATTATACGAATACAGGTATTTATTTATTTATTTATGTATAAAACAAAATAATTTGCACAACACTACCATTACTGTAACATAAACTACGACGGATGTCATATCCAAAACTGTTGCACATACTCATATTATTTTCCTGTCATTTTTATGATTCCTTCATACTTTGGGCCACTCTGATATTCCACCACAGTGTCCGTGAGCCGTCCACTGTTTCGAAAGTTTAAAGGTGCGCAGTTGCGACACCGTCGGCGTCAAGCGTCTGGGCGGAATATGCTAGCAGTAGTTTAGCGTCGCGCGCGCTGGCAATTGTTTCACGGCTACCGCGATTCCCGTGCAGTGAAAAGTGACGTAGCGACAACGAGGATTATCAATGAAAAAGGTAAAATTGGCAGAATTTTTTTCATAATTTTTATGGGGTCATTGAAAATTAACATAGTTTGTAAAATGAATTTAATTATATTTTTCTATACTGTGCGAAAAGTTAATGAAATATTAAAATAAATAATATAGGGCAGGTATTATAGAACATTTAATCTATAATTAAAATTTAGTTGTAAACAAAATTAATTTTAGAATATAAAAATTTAATATTAGGCTTGCTGTAAAATTTATATAAGTTTTTATATCGTTTGTAACAGTGTGAAAATTAAAAAGTAAGTTGCTAATGTTGCATAAAAACTAAATAAAAGTTTTTTACAGGGTGTATATCGAAAAGCGGGCTATAGGCGATAGGTGTTTAACATGAGAAATCAGTTTTTTTTTTGCTTTAACGTTACCAAATTATTTTATTATTTACACCAGTATTTTAATAAATAATTAAACAAAACTTATATTAAAATCCACATTTTATATGTACGAAATATATTATATAAATGTTGATTTTAATTTAATTTTTGTTTGATTCCCAATTAAAATATAGGTGCAATAGAGATATAAATTCTTCAATTAAATCATGTGAAACGATTATTCTACCTCTTCATGTAAGCGAAAAAATTAAGTATAAAATTATTGAGTCGAATTCAGCACACTCTTTTAATTAAAGAATCTTATCTAAAAATAACAAAATAAAGAAAGACATATATTAACCCTCGGAGTACTAAAAATGGGTCAATCGTGACCCAAAATGTACATTATTTACTGCATTCCTTACAATTATTTTTTTACGTTCCTGATTTTTCTCAAGTTCTCCTATTATGTTATCTTCTATTATTTTTGATATTATTTGTATGAATATGAATTTTATTTCTCCTGATATTTCATAAAAAGCTTGTTGGGTCACGTCAGACCCGTTTTCGGAATTAGTGCAACTATCGAATACATGTTATTTATTTGTCGAGCTGTGCAAGTTTATAATTGTTCCGCGCGGCGCATCATAATAATATCGTTTGCTGTATTTGTAATTTACTTTTAGCCTTATTATTGACTTTTGAGAATCTACATGAAATTTTTTTGTCAAAATGTGGAGCAAACGGAGACCTCTGACTGATTCTGAGTTATTCAAATATACAATGCTCGAGTCTGATGAGGAAGAAGAGGCTGTTGTGAATCAAGAAGTAGGTGAAAATGAATGAAATGAAATGACAATAAATACTCAACTAAATGTGACCATTTTAAAGGTTTGTTTGCAATTTGCACTCAGATCGTAAAGAAATTATTGAAACTATATGTAAATATTATAATAAAGATGAAGATGGTGAACCATTCTAAAAAAAACATATCTATACTCTATCCGTTTTAACTATAGACTAGATGGCGTTTCGAGCGCGGCCGTTTTTACATGTAATAAAGAATTCAAATTGTGGCGCCATTACTTGATTTTAAAAAATCTTTCTAATTGACATTTTTTTTATGCATACACTTATCTTTCTCTACATATTGGCGAAAGGGGCATGCATAAATGAAAACCACATTATTCAAATAAATTTCAAAGAAAACGTAAAATAAAAATATAATTCACCTTTGAAATATAAATATTTACTCTCTGAAATAAATACATTATATGTATATTCTAGACAAATTTCTTTGTTCTTGGGGTGATCCGAATGACCCTTTTTCATCATGTTCTTTTATACCTTTCCGCGTCCTATGCCCAGTTCTGATTTCACAATTTGGACACATTCTGATTTGGAATATGGAATCATGGTACGATATGTGCAGTATAAATTATACGTCTTTTTTGCCCGCTTCGGAGGGCATTTTCTTTTAAATGTTGTGAAACATTGACAGAGCCAGGTTCAGGATTATTATCCATAATATTAGCGAAAAGAACAATAACAAAACTAAAGAAAAACTAAGTAAACGCGCACAACGAATACTATGTTATATGAAATATAACGCCAAAATACTATGAAAATTATATAAACAAAAAACAATAATATAATTAACAAACAGAACTGAATAGAAATTAATAATATGTAATAAATCATGTACTATTGACTTTGTTTACTTTTATTTATTTTATGTCAGACGGCAAAACATAAATCAAAATAATTGATACAGTTGTCAAGTAAATTTAAATTTCGCGTCAATTATTTTGCTGTGTAAACTCGGTTCACGTTTGAACCAATCAGAGAGCTAGAATCTTAGGCCCTATCTCACCCAACGCTCTATAGTTAAAACGGATAGAGTATAGTTTCAACAAAGCAATTATTGTTATATTTTATGTTTTGTAAAAATATGTTTGTATTACATGTGAACATTTACCTAGAAAATAAAAAATAATTTTTTGTTTACTTTTTTCTTATTTGTATCATTATAAACAAAACAATAAATGAAAAATAAATAGTTCATGCTGTTATTTTATTCAAATTAACCACAAAAGCAAAATGTATGTTAAAAAAATAATTTAGAATGTATGGGTCACTATTGACCCGTTTTCGGAAACAAAGTTATCAAATTATTTCCGGACTCTTAGGGTTAATATGAAAAAGATGCAAGCTATTTCCATAATTACTAGAAACGGTCATCACATTAGTGGTTCACTGATTTTAGGAGCTTTCAGCCTAAACAGTCTTGGATTATAACAAAAAAATAAACAATTGCTTTAACTATCAATTAATATTTAATAAACTAACACAAAACACAAAAAGGTAAACTGTTTTCATTTTAACTGACAGTTAAAAACAAGGCAATTTGTTATAATTCATGGCTAGACTAAAAGCTCATAAAAATAGAAACTTTGTAATTAATTTTTTCGCTTATATGAAGAGCTACAATAATCTCTTCACATGATTCAGATGCAGAATGTAAAACTCTATAACTTTTATTTGTATTATTTTTGTGTAAAATAAATTAGTAACGTTAGGAAAAAGAAATAACTTGTCTCATGTTAGACGCGCATGGCCCGCTTTTCGATATACAGCCTGTACGTATTAAGAAATAATTTAAACTGCGACTATATCATTTATACCTACTCGTTTTTAGAATAAATACATAAAAACTAGCATAAAAGTTTTATACTCGTATATATATATATATATATATATATATATATATATATATATATATATATATATATATATATATATATATATATACCTGTATGTATTACACTGCAGAATGAACACAACCATCTTGTCACGTGACCTAAGTAGTTCACAATATTTTACTCCGCGGAAATAAGTATTAACAATTGCATGCAATTCATAGGTGTACATAGTGTTGTCATTCTGTCAAATACCTCTTCGAATGTTCGTTACGTTTTTGTTTCGTTTTACCGTCTTTGCATTTCATAATTACATAATCGACAACAGGCTTGTTCAAAACTCTAACTAGAGTATTTCGTTATTTGCTTGACAAGTGAGTTACAAAAATAATTTTCAAATCTTAAAATGATTTTTTAGGTTAAGTTACCAACTGAAATGGTTTATTAACGGACGAACACCACAAGATTATTATCGAAGCGTATTTTCGATCCTGAGAACGCAACGAAAATTATGAATGGATATATTCGTATAATAAATCGCACGTCCATGAACTTAGATACCAAACTTTTCTTCTTAAAAGTATAGTTTCGATGTCATTTGCACGGAAAATAATTTTAATTAGCAAAGTGGACTGTATAAAAAGGGTTTTAAAGAAAAGAACGAATGTTCAGTAGTTGCCACGTGACAAAATACTGAATACAGAAAAAGAGTACTGACCTTGATAACAAAGCGGGAAACAGAAAACATCCAGGGGGAGGCAGGGAATGGAAGATGGCTGGGCTAATGCCGGTAGCGGGGAAGCGGGTTGCAAAGGGGGCTAATGCTCCTGATGCTTAAGTGCGGGAATTCAAATGCGTGGTGTAACGTCTTAGAGCGACGGGAACTCGACGTGCAGCGCTTAGGCGCGCCTTAGGATAGTTGAAATTTTTGCGATGCGTATTCTGATATATTCAGAATAGAAGATAAATGGGTGCAAAGTGGCCCGCTCAGGAATAAATACACAAACATAATATATCGGTGAACTGATACACTTCAGTTCACTGACTCTGAAATATAAATGTCCAACTGCCCAATGAACAATTCAATAATGAGTATTTAATTTCAAGTAGCGTTACAATTTTTTGTTGAGAATTAAGAAATTATGACTTGAAGATGAAATTAAGCGAAAACAGAAAAAAACCATGCCTGAACCCTCTGATGGTGCGATACCGACCATACCGACTCACTTTTTTTTAGACAACTATGTTTTTAAATATTATAATACAGAGGTTACTTAATTTCAAAGATGACAATATATTCCACGTCAGTAACTGATACTTTTTTCACGTAACAACTACCGAACAAAAGTATTGAAATTTCAATAAACAGTAGTGAAATCCATTAAATTAAAATAAATAGTGGAATTTAAACTTCCTTTATATAAACCGACGTGAAACAATAAAATCAGAAATAGTTATTTATGCAACAAGTGTGTAAAGTAGTACTTTTTTGGTCAAGTGCGATGTTTTACGCATGAGGCGCAGCCGAATGAGAAAATTGTAGCACGAGATAAAAAATACTATTTTACACACGTATTGCATACAAAATTTTTCCTACAACCGATATGTTAGTGATGTTTCTCATAATAATGAGTGTACAAGCATCCAGTATCTTCAAATACTTCCTCATAAAACTGTACAAAATGTAACTTAAACACTTCGAAGAATCTCAGACAGAAGTGGATTTTGCAAATTTAATATTAATATTAAAAATTAGGTAAGGTAAGAATACATGTCAAAAATATTGTCGATGTTCTTAAAATTAGATTAGTACTCAATCTTTAAAAAAAATATTACATGTGTTCCAGTTACAGTGTTTCAAGAAGAAAACTTTTTTTTCTTAATTTTATCAATATTATATTATCTGTCAAAAAATATTTTTGCATATCAATCCAATTCTACTTTTTTCATATCACTCTAAAAAACAAAAGTAATCGGACTACAAACTAATTTCAAAGTATGCCAGCTACATTCTCCTCCTCGTCTCGTCAGAGGCTTCTGTGGTGGCAGCTGGCTGTAAAGTATATTCTTCAGCACTCAGTAGGATGACAGTCTTCGAAACTGGTCGGCGAAGTATGCCACCCTGAGTAGCAACATCGACAATTTTGACACGACCATCGTACCCATGAGTGACGGTAACAATTTTGCCTCGTGGCCATACATTTCGCAGAGCGTTGCAATCTGCGATCAGAACAAGATCATTTATACAAACCTTACGGCCGTTGTCTGACATCCATCTTGTGCGTGATTGGAAGCTCGGTACATATTAACGCATCCAACGAGACCAAAAATGGTCAGTCAGCCTCTACGCGATCCGCCACTACTTTCGCTAGTGAAGATCTTGGTCTGAAATTTCTCCTGTTCGCGGTAAGGGATTAGATGCGCCACATAAAAAGTGATTAGGTGTGAGCGTCTCCTCCTCGTTTGAATCCAGTGAAACGTGGGTTAAAAGTCGGTTGTTCACAATATTCTCTGCCTCCGCTAATTAGCTGGTAAGAATTTCGTCTTTAGGTGCTCGAGAATTCAATGTTGAAAACAGAACAGTCTTTATAGAGCGGATCAGTCTTGCCCATACTCCGCCCATGTGTGGTGCTTCAGGTGGATTGAATCTCCACTCTATTCCAAATAATGTGGCTTGATCGGTCAATCGCTGATCATCCAATATTTCTTTAATTGACTTTTGCAGTTCCTTGTCGGCTCCTCGGAAATTCGTTCCATTATAGGAGTAGATCTGATTGGGATATCCACGTCGCGCTACTATGCGACGTATAGCCATTATTTTCGAATCCGTACAAAGTGAAGCTGCCCGTTCGATATGTACTGCTCGCGTGTTGAAGCAAATGAATACTTGCATTGGCCCAAAAAAAGAACGCCACATAGAAAATCTGAAGTCATCAATGATCTTCTCTGGTTGTATTACGATCGTTGTGGCATTTCTTCATATCTTGCAGCCACCGAAACCAAATCTGTACAGCTTTCTCGCCGATTTTCTCATCTGGGTTCCACTGCACCATATATCTTGCAGCATAATTTCCTCTAATAAGAAAGAAGCTCAACATCCCAAGAGGATCAAAAACAGACATGATAACATTTAGCATCTCACGTTTAGTCGGCCTTTGCAACCCTTCAGCTACATCCCTTTTCACCTTCTTTAGGCTGAGATCAAAGCCTAATCTGTCTGTGGCCAGTTCAGGCCCAAAGTTCTCTCGACGGTTTCTATAGGTTGCGTGAATTGTAGGAGGGTGACAGTGCCTGTCTGGTTGCTGTAAAAAGCTAGGTTTATTCGAAGCCCATTCACAAATGTTAAATCCTCCAGTTTCGTGAATTTTGATAACGTCCGATACAAGTTGTTTCATTTCCTCTTAAGCGTCAACGCTATCTAAATAATTATCTACGTAATGCCTTCTCTTAATTGCCGTTACGGCGCGATGATATGTAGAAGCATATTCTTCAGCGTTATGACGTAAAATAAAATTAGCACTGCTTGGAGATGATGTTGCACCAAATACCATGGAGATGCGAGAGGGATTAGTTTATGCAGTATCAGGTCTGGTCTTCTAAATTTCATCTCGACAGTCTTCATCACCTCGTCAGCTGAAGTCGCCGTAATCAGTCGAGCATCGACCGCCTCCCAGACCTCACCATGAAGGCACCTCTGAAGCCGAGCAACGTTCTCTGCGTCCGAATACTGGCCTATTCTAGTTGTTGTATCGAAGGCATTTTTAAATCTTAGCCAGTCAAGAGGATCGCCAGAGAATATAGGCAAGCCTCTGGCAGAGAGACGTCCTAGGAGCTTGTCCCCCGAATTAGATGCCATCTTCAATGCTGACGTGATGGCTCGTGTAAGATCGGTGATATCGTTGTTCGCAGGACTGTGCTGATTGACTTCAGTGTATTCAATTTCTTCATTAATTTCTAGTTGCTCGTCATTTACAATAATGTTGACGACTGAGATAACGCTTCAGTATCTTCTAACTTTGATCACCTGTTTTGTGGTTTTCGGTACTGCAAGCGATTTCGACGTGTATGTCGGTTGTGACCTTTGCACTGATCGCTCGCTTGCGTCAATTGCTGACCAGTTGGGTTCACGAGTTGTTCGTCGACAACTCCCAGGGATCGGTCGCGTTATCGGCGCTTTGGATTGCGCCACTATTAACGTGCAGTTTCTTGAGGAGCATCGCTCTGCTTTGTTGGATGTTTGCAACCATTCAGAGATTTAATAACAACAGGTGGCTGCGTTGGTTCCGTTGGTGGTAGCTGTCTCGAGATCCGTTTAGAGAAAAATGTAATCGTCAATCGCCCACCTTATCGTTTGGCAATAAATGAAAGAGCTGCAGTTTGTGGTATAATTGAGGATTTGTTGCGTAGTGGCATAGTTGGAGAGGGTGAGTCACCATTCGCAAGCCCGATTCTACTTGTCAGGGACGAGTCATCGTGTGTGCTTCGACTTTCGAGAACTTGACAGGCATACCGTTGGGGACCGTTGTCATCTTCCGTTGATCGAAGATCAACTGGACCGTTTGGGCAAGGGACGTTGTTTTGCTTAACTCGATGTGGCATCGGTATTCCACCAGATTGCGATATATGAGGATTCCATTGCTGGGACTGCCTTTGTGGCACCGGGCGGTCATTATGAATTCCTCCGTATGCCTTTTGGTCTTGCTAATGCTCCGACTGTTTGCCGGAGGGCGATTCATAAGGCATTGGGACCTTTGAGACATACTGTTGCGTTGGTGGAGTCACCAATTCCAACCAACTTAAAAGGCGTTAGACAGTTCATGGGTCTTGCTGGATTCTTCCGTAAGTAAGAAGGGTCGTACCATTTCGCTGGACAGAGGAACGCGAGGGTGCACGGAGTTGTGTTGTTTCTTGTTTGACATCGCGTCCCCTACTTGCAATGTTCGATATGAGTCTTCCGACAGGGTTGCCCACTGGTGCTGGTAGCGTCGGCTACGGTGCAATACTTTTTCGGCGATTTGATGGGAATTTGCGAGTTGTTGCATATTTCAGCCGAAGAACCAGGGGACATGAGGAGGATTGTCGCTCTTATGAACTCGAGACGCTTGCAATTTTGGGGTCATTCAAACACTTTCGTATTTGTCTACTGGGAATACATTTCGCTGTTGTTACTGATAGCAATGCAGTGAAGTGCACTGCCAATAAATAAGATCTAGTTCCTAGAATTGCGAGATGGTGGATCTACATGCAAGATTCCAATTTTGAGATCATGTACGGGAGGGGTGGTAGCCTGTCTCATGTAGATTGCTTGTCGAAACCCAGTCAACCTAAGACGAGTTACACACAAGAACTGGCTTCACATTAAGCAAAAAGGCAGTTCAGAAGTTCAGGAAATGCTGTCTAACTTGCGTGAAGGCTGACTTGATTCTGGCCAGTATGCCGAAGGAGACGGTCTTCTCCTTCATAAACGGAAAAGTTAGGATGGAGCCGCGCACTTGTAACGGTTCGTTCCTCGCCAGAATCGTCTAGGCTTGTTGTGAATTTTTCGTGACGAACAGTGCCATGTTAGTGTTCATAAAGCTCATGAATCTGTTGCTCAGCACTTCTGGTTTCCACGCATGTGGCTTTTTATCAAGGGTCATGTTCGTCACTGCTTGGTTTGTGCTGTGAAGAAGACGAGAACAGGGCCACTGCAAGGTTTTGTTCTTCCATTACAATAGCCTTTACAACCTTTTCATATCTTGCACGCTGACTGCCTTGGATCACTTCTGGTCAACTGTGAGGGACATAAATACATCTTAGTTTTGGTTGATGCTTTTACCAAGTATTGTTTACTATTACGTTGAAATCTGTAACTACGGCGGAAACTAAAAAACAGCTTCAGTCCGTTATCGCTCTTTTTGGAACTCCTAATTGTCTTATAATTGATGCCGGCACGAATTTCAAAAATACCACATTCCCCAAATAACTGGGCGAACGGAGAATCGAACATCATTGTATTACTCCAGATGTTCACCGCGGGAACGGACAGGTAGAACGCTATATAAGAACAATTATGAATTTTCTTCGTATTGAAACACAAGTAAAGTCAGAATGGTCGAGCGGTTTATGGAGCACACCAGCGGCACCTTTATAGTTGTTGCTGGGAATCGATAGTTCAACTCCTTTAATTCAGGCTCTTTTACGAGACCTTTCACATGACATGACGCCTATACGTAACCGTCAATTAGACCGCGAGCGAGTTGGCAAGCTCCTCAATGTTGAATCCAGTGGATTTTGCGAAATTGACGGGAAATGAAGAGATGGAATTCAGTTTTCAGTGGGCGATATCGTACTTATGCATCGAGATTCCAAAATGTACATAAGTAAAAATTTTGGGGCAGTACGAGATAATCAAGTGTGTTGGCAATGAGCGGTACGAGTTGAGGAAGGTTGGTTCCAGTATTATAACTAAGGCGGCCAAGGAGCAGTTGAGACTGTGGCCCGCTGACTGGTCTCTGATTTGTGATATGCAGGAGCTTCTGGAACTAATGGAAGCAGATCATAATGAGACAAGCGAATTGTAAATTGAAATTTGTTGAACGTGTCAGAAATTTCTGTTTCCGGTCTCTCACCCTGGAGTGGTGGAGCCGAGGCGGTGGCTGGGGTCCCGTTTGTGTTGTTGTCATGATTATTGATGTCGTTGGTCTCTTGCCCTGGGAAGTAGAGCCAGAGCAGTGGATGCGGTCCTGCTGGAGACGCCGGTCTCTTACCCTGAAGTGGTAGAGCCGAGGCGATGGCTGTGGTCTCGCTGTTATTGTTGTTCTCTCTGTTTTATCCAATTAGTTTTGTTATTTGCTTTCTTGTTGATTGTTTCTTCCTTTAAGTGGAAGAATTGTAATAACAAAATGATTTTGTTTTGAGTATGTATAATAGTTGACTGACTTAGTTTACTTTGCTAGCAAGTACCCAAGGCGACTAAGTTCTATTTAAGAAATTCCTGTTGAGTTGGTCAACGAGATGTGAGGATGCCAGTGCGACGAAAGCTCCGCAATATTCTATGCCCATGCCGAAGAACGTCTCCCATGCCCTCCATTTTACCGTTTTGAGCTTCGAGAGCGAAGCTTCCGTCAGGCTGGCCGTGTTAGGAATTTATTCTCATGTTATTCAATTATGCTGTTTATTAATTTGTTTATCACGTACTGTTACGTGTTCTTATGTAAAGAGCAAGAGCCGCTGCTGGTCGACCGATGTCTCGTTAGTTAGACGTAAGCACTCGGATCGCTCAGGTTTACTGCCGCTCTGGTTATTTGTGCCGAATTATTTTGATTAATAAGAGTTGCGTTTACTAAGTTGTGGTTTTATTATTATTTTTTTGTGCTTTCTTTTTTGATTTCTAACAATATATATATATATATATATATATATATATATATATATATATATATATATATATAATTATATAATATACAATTTACGGGCTTTTGTATCTTGATGAAACATCAATCCGAAAAACCAAATTCCTTTAAACGTTTCATTATTTTTTTTTTCAATACATATTTCACTCATAAATTTAGAAACAAATCCAAATTCAGGAATCTAGTTATCAAGTAAAGCAGTAAACATTTACCACAACGATTAATTTGGGACATTTTGATTTTAATTGCAAAATAAACAAATCAGGTAAACACTTTTTATCATGGTTACAGTTTGGTTACATTTAATTTATGCTTAATTTACGCATATACGCTGTAATACGCAGTTTCTATCCAAAATAAAGCATTTTGATTGAAATAAAACTTGATAATAATTGTTATAGTAATAATAGTTTATTAGCCCAACAAAATAATCCATTTATACGGTTACAATGCATATAATAATAAAAATTAAGAATAAATAAAATAATGCGTAAATAAATTAATTAATTCGACATATAATGATAATAATTCTGATAAGTGAACGTTGAATGAAAGTGGATTTATATGGAGGCCGGTAGAACGTCTGTGGATGTCTTGATGCCAATCTAGGAACATAGAATTGAATACGGGATAGCAGGTCTGGAGCATCAACCTTATTCTACAGCAGTTACTTGAAAAACCTAGCGCTAGATTCGTTTCTCCTATGGTGAGGAAATTAGTAATACGTGGTAAATTTTTGCCGGAATTTTTTTTTTAATTTTTACGAGAGTTGTTTGCTTACCAATTTATTTAGTGGCAGTGACAAAAAAATTGTCAAACAAGTGAATTTATATCAATTGTCACGAGATAAATTAGCAACTATTTCCAAAATAAAAATCCGATAAAAATTTATAGTTTTTTTCTTGACAAAAATGTTCTAATTTTTATTGTTTACATTTGTGATTTTAATTGTTTTAATAGAAAAAAATATTTTTTTAAATATATATGTACTGGACAAACGTTTAGTTATTACTGTTTGTGGATAACCTTCCACAACTAATACTTTGATTATTATATTACATTTATTTACACATAATTGAATATGATTTGGACCCGCCAGTGACGTTAAGATTGCTTTTTTAACGTTTTGAACAGATTCCTGTCCGAATTACCTCGTTTTTAATAAAAACTGATAAAACTGAACATATCACACTTTGACAGATATGTAAACAATATGTTTCCAGGCACATTTAAAACGCCAAAAAATTTTCGCTTATCAAATCTTAGTAAAAATATTATTTGCTAAAAGGTGCGAATTTTTTTTTGTGACGGTGATTTGTTGAATTGAATCTTGATAACTAGAATCCTGAATTTGGATTGGTTTCTAAATTTGAGTGAAATATGAATTGAAAAAAAAAATTAATGAAACGTTTAAAGGAATTTGTTTCATCAAGATACAAAAGCCTGTAAATTATATATATATATATATATATATATATATATATATATATATATATATATATATATATATATATAAATTAAATAATTTTGTTTAATTTATTTTAAAAAAATTATCAATAAGATTACATGTATTGACATAAGAGAATACAGAAAGAATGAACAACTTATCTTAGTTACAGGGGCTTTTATTACAAACCATGTTATAATGGAAAAGTACTGCAAGAAGTGCTGACATAGTAATAATTATTGTAGAACAGGAATACAACAGTACATAATATCTCCCTTCTGAGATTTTACAATAATTATTATGTAATAGAGCTTAATTCTACAATTGGTTCTTTATTATCATCGGAATTTTTATTCCTTTTATAAATTGTTAAAAACTTAATTCTAAACTTATATAATAAGACAATACAAATTATTAAAAATAATATAGTATAAATAATATAGAAATGATGATTGTTCTGATTTTGCGAGCTTAACTCTTTTATTTGTGGTAAATCTTTAATAGTTATGAAAAGGTTGTTGATAGTCGACTGATGGGATATGAAGGTTGAAAAAAATATTCGGAACTGCAGTCAATTATTTCTTTATTTTCAACTACGCCGACGTTTCGATAGTACAACTATCTTCTTCAGGGCTCTATAAATATATTTCACATATACAGAGTACTGTTTTAAAACCAACAAAAACCAAAATACTTACAGTTGAAGTCATGTATAAATATTGATAAAATGGACATTTCACAAAATATAAAGTAAGAGAAATAAATATAACATGAGATTAATAAAATAATTATAATCAGTCACAAATTTATAAAATAAAATAGTCTAGCTCGAGCTATGGTCACGTATGATTTAAGGGTGATGAATTGTTGAAATGCAAATTTCAGTAATAATCTGAAAAAAACAGATTTTTTCCGACAACCCGTATGACGTTGGTGCCCAATATGATTATGATTTTATTCTTCTTTTTTTAATTAAGTTATTATATATTGTACTTAAGTTTTCTATAACAGTTTGGTAATTAATGTTGTTTTTATCTGATTTAATGTGTAACATTTCAAGAATGAGTCGTTTTTGTAAAAAAAATTCTGTTTCTAGAATTTTCGTTTTATTGAAATCAAATTCATGTTTTGTTTGGTTTACGTGTTCTACAAGGGCACATTTTGTATTTTTTTCTTTTTTTTCCATGTTGTTTGAATTCCTTTTGTGTTCATCTAGGCGTATTTTCAAATATCTTTTTGTCTGTCCCGTATATGTTTTGTTACAAGATTTGCATGGTATTTTATTTATTTATTTATTTATTTATGAACGGACTTACGTCCACTATACATATGAAGTACAAAGATTAGTAATAATAAAATAATACATAAATAGGTATACTAACAATTAAATTCAAAAATGTATATAAAAACATTGTGATAGTTACAAGAAAATTTTTCTACATTATATAAACAGTGTGATAGTTGTAAGAAAAATTTTCTACATAAGTCTTAGTTTTGACTTATACACATGCAGAGACATATTATTTAAATCAACATCAATTTGACAATCATTAAATTCTCTCATCATTCTATTTAAAGGAGAATAATAAATATAAATTTTATCTGAGAAACATATATAAAATAAAAATTTCTTCCTCGCAGTAGAATAACGCACGTTAAAGTTAATGAAGGAAAGTAGTAAAGGGCAATCAATCAGGTTATTAATTAATCGGTAGAGAAAAACTAAGTCAAAATAAATACGGCGCTGTTGCAAAGTTGTGATGTTTAAAAATTTTAAGATTGTATCGTAGGATGCATGGGAAAATATGTACGTAAATTTATATCTAATAGTTCTAAGAAATTTATTTTGTACATTTTCAAGGGTAGCCTTATGTACATCATAATACGGTGACCAAACTGTTGTACAATAATCCAAAATAGGTCGTACTAATGTAATATATAAAAGTTTTAAGGAGTTAATGTTTTTGAAATCACGAATAGATCTGCAAATAAAACCTAAAATTTTCATTGCTTTCGCCTTGACAAATTCAACATGATTATTGCACCCAAGATCAGGACTCAAGATAACACCCAAATCTTTAATAACGGTTATTCTAGGTAGCAACTGATTGTTCAGAGAGTAATTAACTTGAAAAGGATTTTTCACTCGATGATAGGTCATATAGTTACATTTTTTGATGTTTAAGTTCATTTGATTTTCCTCACACCATTGAAATAAATTGTTTAAAGAATTTTGAATGAGTTGGCAGTCGTTAGGGGACGTAATTTCCAAAAAGATTTTTAAGTCATCGGCGAACAGTAAGTAATTTACATTGTGCAAAAATTTCCCTACATCATTAATAAAAATAAGAAAAAGCAGGGGTCCCAAATGAGAGCCCTGAGGCACGCCAGAGAGAACTGCAAAATTATTTGACAGTGATGAGTTAATTTTAACAATTTGTGTTCTATTTGACAAGTAGCTTTTAAACCAAAGTAGAATTGGCCCACCAATCCCATAATAAGATAACTTACTTAATAGAATTTCGTGATTAACCGTATCGAAAGCTTTCGAGAAATCGGCATAAATCGTATCTACTTGACAATTTTTTTCAAAAGCTTTAATAACATATTGATAAAAAGACAATAAATTAGTGTCAGTAGATCTACCTTTTAGAAATCCATGTTGTTCGGGTATTATTATATTTTTTAGAAGAGGTGTCAAATTGTCGCATACTATGCTTTCCATTATTTTGGCTAAGGTTGATTGTATACTAATCGGCCTATAGTTTTCGACATTATTTTTATCGCCAGACTTATGGATTGGTATTACATAACTGGATTTTAGGAAAATAGGAAAATGGCCCATTTGAAAAGATTTATTAAATAAAATATAAAGAGGATAACATAATGATGAAGAACATTTTTTTATAAAACCGGGAGGAATTTCATCAGGACCACATCCTTTACACTCATCTAAACCAGTTAATTTTTGAAAAATCTCATCTACTGATACAGTTAAATTACAAAAATTTACTGTATCATAAGTTTCAGAAGTGTTCGAAAATGAAGTTGCATTTGTTGGTAGAATATAAACAGAGGAAAAATGCGTAGCAAATAAGTTAGCTATATCTTGACTGTTATCTGCGCTTGCTTCATTAAGATAAAGATTATTGGGTAATCTATTCTTTTTGTTAATATTATTGACAAAAGACCAAAAGTTCTTAATATTATTTGTTGATAAACTTGATTCGGTATTCTTAATATACAGGTCATAACAATGTTTACTTAATTTTTTACAATCAGATCTAATTTTAGCGAATTTATTGTAATCTAGCAGTGAGCCAGATTGTTTGTACTGTCTATGGTAATAATGTTTTGATTTTATTAATAATTTGAGTTCATTTGAATACCAACAAGGAAATTGACTTGTAACATATTTTACAGGTGTATGTGAACTTATTACAGAGTACAAAAAACTATAAAAGTAAGTAAATGCATCATCTATTGCCATGTTGTTTAACATCGCCCAATTTACTTCATTTAAAATTTCATTTACAGCAGTGTAATCACAGTTTCTAAAATCGTATTTAACCATACAAAAATCAAGCAGTTTTATGTCACATTGTAATGGCAGTTCATATATAATAGCTGGGTGATACTTATCGCATGAGAGTAAAGGACAAACGTCTATTTTTGATAATACCATTTCATTTGTAGAAAAAGCAAGATCTAGCATTATATTAAACATATTGAATACTTTATTAACTTGAAGAAGACCTAAATAGCTAAATGAATCGTAAAGAATTTTAGCATGTAGAGTTGAGTTAGTGGACATGTTGATTTCACTGTCGGGTGTGTAATTCCATATTGCACGGGGCAAGTTGTAATCACCTAGCAGGATGATTTCATCGAAATGACAACAGTCTAAAATTTCTTCTACACTGTTGCAATGTTGTTCATATAAGTCAGTTGTTGATTTTGGGGGTAGATAGGCAGCACTAAGTAAAATCTTGGTTACACCGCACGTGACACACACAAATAACTGCTCAATATTATTACACATTGTTTTAATGACACGCGCACAAAGATTTGAATTTACTGCTATTAAGACACCACCGCCTCGACATTTCGAACTGGTATTAATATCACGATCATTTCTAAAAATTGTAAAGTTTGTTAAAGAAAGTTCATCATCGGAAATATCGTCAAAGAGCCAAGTTTCAGTTAATACTATAACATCATAATCAGAATGTAAATCGCACGCTGAGTGACGTAGATCATTAAGTTTGGTTCTCAAGCCTCGTACATTCTGATAATATATTCTAAGTTTTCGGACAGAGTTTAATAGTTTTTTGGTTTAGAGTTCACAATTTTTGGAGTACCATTTATATATTTTATAATTAAATTAGTCTCACCTTTCGCTTTTTTCTCATTAAAATCAGTAATTACGGTTTTTAAGTAATTTCTTTGCATCTCTGTTTTATCAGTAGTTAATTTAATATTTCCAAAATTAGGACGACGTTTTAGAATTTTGAAAACATCGTCTGAATTATTTAAAATTACTTTAACGGGTCTGCATTTATTATTATCTCGTTTACCTAGGCGAAAAACTCTAATATTGTCAGATGACACTGAGGGCACTTGATTTATTATTTCAGTTATTTTTGTTTGGTCATGAGCAATACGGACTTCGATGCTAGTAGAAGTACTCTCTTCTATATTAAATACTATTAGGTTTGATGCTCTTCTTTCTCTATCGCGGAGTTCTTCAATGATGGTTTCAGTATCAGTAGGTACAGATGAGGAAGATGTGCGCGTTGCTAGCAAAGAAGTTTTAATTGTATCCAACTCCTCTTTAAGCATAGTTGTTAGTTTTATCAAATCATCTATCAAGACATCATGCTTCTTACAGTTGTTACATTTAAATTGCAAGATTCTATTTGAAGATGATAAGACTGCGGTTTCATTTCGAGATAATCCTGCGCAAATAGGATGACACGGATTACGGCAAAAATCACATCTTACTGCGTCTTCATTTTTAAGTTTCCCTCCGCAGCCATGCAAACACTGAATTTGACTTGCCATATTATCGGTGATAATGTATGCAGCTTGTAATACTGTGGTGCGATGTCGATTGATAATATTTATAATAAACAATTATCATAAATTATTTTAATTAGATGTCTCTGCTTGTTCCAAACTGAAAAATATTAAGTGACAGCTCACAGAAATTGTCAAATAGTTCCTTGGGTTCAAACTGCTAAAACTAATAAGCTTTAAAGGCCTGAAAAGTGACTTTAATATATTTAAAACACCACACACTAAACACACAGTTGATAACTATATCACTGATTTATTTGTTAATATTACTATATTTCAGACAAAAGTTTAGACCACAACTATTTACTATGTACTATATACTGTGAACTTAGCAATATATATATATATATATATATATATATATATATATATATATATATATATATATATATATATATATATATACAATATTGGATTTTAGATCTTTGTTTGTTTTATCTTTAAGTTTGCTGAAGAGGTTGTGTGTTGTTTTATATTGTTTAAAAGCAACTTCAAGATCTAATTTTTGTTTTACTGTTCTTTTTAACTTTGGCGCTAAATGTTTAACATATGGTAGGGCAGCAAATTTTTCACTATTTTTTATTTCTTCAAGAATTTTGTCATAGCGTTCTCCATCGGAGGCGTCTAAATTTTCTGAAATTGATTTGATGATACTTCCTATTCCGTTAATTAAATCGCGTTTTGAAATTCTGTAAAATATTTTATTAATTTGATTTTCTAAGTCATTAAAATTGTATATTATAATATTAATATAATCTTGAAATATTTCTTTTGAATATTTAATTTGGAAGAGAAGAATTTCTTTCAATGTTTTTATTTTAATAAATTCATCGTGAATCGGGGTTATATTATAATTAAAGTGTATTATTTGTTCTGAAGTTTTTATTTGTGTTTTCCCTAAATTAGCTAAATGAAATCCATTGTCATTTGAGATGTCCATAAGTTGAGCCGTACATCTAAAACAACAATTTATTGTTTAATTATGTTTATCCGAACGTTTTTTTCGGCTACTTGATCTCTGATTTTTACTTTCCTAAGTATTGGATTATAGTGTTGAACTCTATATTTTCTGAATAAAGGTTTTTTTGAATTTTTTGATTAATCTTGGATTTTCTTTTACGTAAATAGTATCTTTTATTTGTAAGGGATTATCATTCTCTAAGATTGCTAAGTCAAGTTTTTCTAAAAATGTTTTGTTTTTGAAATGATTATTATTTTCGAAGAGCCTAAGGTGTTCTACAAGTGTTGAGTGGAATCTTTCAACAGCGTTGCTTTTAGGGTTATTTACGTAAATTATATGACTATCTATATTCCTGAGTTTCAATAAATCTTGTAAAACGCTACTTTTGAATTCAGGTCCTGCGTCCATAATTATTTTATTTGGTATAGTATAAATTTGGAAATATTGAATTAATTTCTGTAATATATTATTTGAACTTTTATTTTCTAATGGACAAACCTAACTGTGTTTAGAGAATTGATCAAAAATTGTTAAAAAATTATTTTTATTTAAACAAAGTACGTCGATATTTATTATGTCAAATGGTTTTAGAGGGGTAGGTGTTAGATTGTCTATTGCCGGAATTGGTTTTCTATTGTATTTGTTTAATTTACAAAGTTCGCATCTAATTATATATTCAGTAATATTACTAATCATTTTGGGCCAAAAATATTTTTCTTTTAATGCATTGAGGGTTGCGAATATTCATCTATGGTTAGTTAGTCGTATATGGAAGTCACGAATTATTTCTATTTGTTCCTCTTCGTTTTTTATTCTTCAACTATTTTATTACAAGCAATTATATTAATGGTGTTAAATTCAAAGTTTTCTTTTATTATTTTTGAAAATTTTAGGTCTAGATCTTTTTCGTTAAAAATAGCTAGGTATTTTATTTTTGGCATTATATATTGTTTGAGAAAATTTAATATTCGTCGTCGAGATTTTGTTTATTAAATTTACAATGAATTCGTTGTTTTCTGTTACCAAATAATTTTGTAATTTCTATTTTAGTTTCAAAATTATGACTTTCGATTATTAGTTGATTATCGGCTACATTTATTCTGTCTTCTATGTATTTAATTCCGTTTACTAAATTTTCTGGATCTGAATGGACTGTATTTTGATTTGACGAAATTGATTCATTATCATTATTATGTAAATTTATTGTAGGTAAAGAATAAACGTTAATTTGTATATTCGTATCTTCAAATATTTTTAATATTTTTGCCGACAGTTGATTCCACTCTAATTTACTTCCTAATAAGGGTACATTAATTTCAAAAATTTCATTAAGAATGAGGTAATCTCGGAGTTACTTTAATGGTTTATCTAGGTCTTTAATTGAGGGTTCCTCATAAAATAGTTTCTTAGTAATTAAATGGATAATTCTTTGATTATTACAATTTTGAATAATAATATGTTTATTTACTACGTTTGTGTTTTTACAGAAATTCCTACTATCGAATTTTCTATCAACTTGATCTGCTAATCCTTGACTCATTTCAAAATCTTCAGAAATGCAGTGAGCGAATATTTTTGTTTCTGTTACGTCACCGATTTTATTGTGAGTTTGTGTTTTATCTCGTTGACGGGAAAGATTGTCCGCAATTACATTCATTTTGACTTGTAAATATTTTATGTCGAAATTGTACTCATTTAATTCTATTTTCCGACGCATGAGTTTCTGGTTAGAGTTTTTCATATTGAATAGCCAATATAAAGGTCTATGATCTGTTTTTATAAGAAATTTTCTACCAAATAGATAGTGTCTGAAATTTTTTACGGATTCTATTATTGCTAATAGTTCCTTTTCAACGGTGCTATAATTTTTTTTGGCATTACCTAATGTTTTTGAAAAATAAGCTATTGGCATTTCTTTACCGTGTTCGTCTTTTTGAAGTAGAACTGATCTTATAGCGTAATCAGAGGCGTCCGCGGGCAGTATAAAATCTTTTTCAAAATTTGGAAATTGTAATATGGGAGATAAAGTAAAAAATTAAAACATTTTCTATAAGATTCGTTATAAATGTCGATATTTCGACCATTTTTTAGACATAAGGTAAGAGGTTTAGTGAGTTTAGCGAAATTTGGTATAAATTTTCGGTACGATCCTATTGTACCGAGAAATTGCTTAATTTCTTTTTTGGTTTTGGGGATGTTCAAGTTTTTTATTTTTTCGGTTTTGGAAGGGTCTGTTTTAATTCCGTCTTGTGTAATAATATATCCTAAATATTTTGTTTGTGGTTGCAGAAATTCTGATTTGTCAATTTAGATTTTCAGGTTTGCTTTTCTTAATTTTTCGAAAACTAATTTTATATTGTTTAGATGTTCTTCGAGAGTTTTGCCAAAAATAATTACGTCATCGAAGTATACTAGACAAATTTTGTTTACTAATTCTCCTAGTGCGATGTTCATCATTCTTTGAAATGTTGCGGGGGCATTTTTTAAACCAAACGGCATAGGTAAAAATTCATAGTGACCAGATGGAGTAGAAAATGCGGTCTTTTCGGTGTCGTTTTTGTCCATGGGAATTTGATAAAAATCTGAATGTAAGTCTAGGGTTGTGAAATATTTTGAATGACCGATATGATCTAGTAGAGTGTCAATATTGGGGATTGGGAATTTGTCATCTTTTGTTAGAGTGTTTACTTTCCTAAAATCGATTACTAATCTCGTTTTCCGTTTGCCGGAAGCGTTTAACTTTTTTGGAACTATCCAGATGGGAGAATTCCATGGGGAATGAGAAGGCTGTATAACTCTTTCTCTTAAATTTTTTCAATGTGTTCTTCAATGTCGTTTTCATACACTTGTGGGAGTTTGTAATTTTTCGTGTAGATGGGGGTTTCATTATTAAGATTTATTTTATGTTCGCATAAATTGGTACAAGACAATGGTTCGTTTGGTTTTGGAAAGAGGTCTTTAAAATTGTTTATAAGTGTTTTTAATTTTGATTTTTCAATTTGGTTCAAATGTTCTGATCGAATTTGAATATTATTGTTTTGTTTGCCAAGCTTTGAAGTCATTTTGTAATTTCTTTTCTTTTCCTTGTATATTTACCGAATTTTTTATGAAATCAATTTGAATATTTAATTTTTTAAATGCTTCAATACCTAACAATAAATTATATTCTTTATGAAATTTGTAAACGTAACATTTTAATGGGATTTTATTAATTTTGAGTATCACAAAATGTGAAATAGTAGATTTTGCATTTACGGTTGTAAACGTACATTTTTCTTCATAAGTTTTAATTTTTTTGAAATTGACTAAATCTGGATGTATTAAGTTAATACTTGAACCCGTGTCTAGTAAAATTATATAGTCTTATATTTGTAACGACGGTAAATTGTATGTTAGGCTAGACATTACTTGTTTTCTTTGTCTATCTCTGTCTCTAATTCTAAAAAAGTGTCATTTTCAGTGTCATCGTGTTGTGCTACGTATTCGTATTCGTCAGCAGTTTGTTCACTTTGGTCATCTGAGCTTTCGTTGAGATTGTAGTTCTGTTTAATTGTTTGGGTAGACATAAGCGTAGTAAACCTTGTTTGTTGTGTCATTGGTTTGGGCTGGAATGGTCGTTTTGTTTCGTAAAAAAATTTAGGTTTTGACGAGGGGCAAAGGCTTTTTGTTGTGTTTGATTTTTATGAAATTGAATTGGTTTAGATGGGAATTGCTGGCCTGGGAATTTTTTGGGTGGTATATTGACACTAAAATTTTGCTTATCTTTTAACATTGGTGATTGGTGCGGGTTTTGATGTGAATAATTAAATTCATTTCTCATTAAACATTCACACTCTTCTAATGTGCTAGGTTGCTTAACAATAAAAGATCCTCTCACTGATAAGGGTAGGAGGGTTATAAAATGTGAAACTACTAACTTTTGGTTTTCTGTTATTATTGCATTCTTCTCTAATTGATTATATTCTTTTAACAATATTTTTGATTTATATTGTGAAAATTTTTGAGATATAACTTTTAGAGTTTTGTCTGTCCTGGTTTTATTTTTCATTTGTAAGATTTCCAATAATATTGTTTCGGTTGTGCTTTTATCACAGAAATTTGTAGTAAGGTAAAATTTTAAATTTTTCCAATCTCCGAATTTGTTCTCGGAAAGTAATTCGGCAGCTCTGTGTGTTAATTTAGTTTTTATAAGGCCAAAAAGATATGTTTTCTGAATGGGACTTAGTACAACGGTTCTCAGTGAAGACTCTACGTCGTCTACGGCACTGATGAAGTTGTTTAATTTATTATCTCCATTATATGGAGGAATAATTTCGGTAAGGGTTTTCAGTTCTGAAAGTGTGGTTGTAGCCATGTTTGAACTATTTGCCACGTTTAATCTACTCGGTTTTAAAATTAGGTTTTTAACAGTATTGTAGTGTTTTCTACTTCAGTATCAGAATTTTCAGATTCTGGAGTATTATTACTATCAGACATAAATTTATTGTGTGTGTTTGGGACTGTGCCGGTCTCTCGATATATTTATTACTAGTCGTTTGCTAGAGGTATCCCTTTGTGTAACACAAAAGTAAATACAATATTAACTTACAAAGTTATTGTAAATAGTACGAGGATTGTTTGATGCTTTACGGACATCACCGGGTCGCTGATTTTTCCTGTGTCTGAAGACGTGGTCGAAGAGTTGTCGAACAGCAAGTCTTCCTTTCTCTTGTTGAGATCGTTCTGCGAAGATCAGTTTCGCTGGGGACCAGGATTGACGTTTCTTCTGGCGTAAACTGTGAAGGAGACCACTCACCTACATAAAAAAATTGCCCTGTATATATATATATATATATATATATATATATATATATATATATATATATATATATATATATATACATGAAGTTGCCATTCAAGAATTTAAGGTAAAGGAAAACATTACTTATTTTGAAGCAAGGAAGAAGATTCTTATTCCTACTCCGGCTGGTATTTCCTATGCCGCCAAAGCATCAGCTTTAGTGACACCGGATCCTACTTCTTTTGCGCAGCAAGTAATTCCTCATCTTGTTCAGGCATTAAGAAGTATCTTTGTTACAAAAGAAACTTTTAATGCCAACCAAATTGTACCTCTTATCTCATGTAACTCTTCTTCGCCTCCAACTATAATTTCTTCACAAGAGAAAGAAAAAGTAAACACTTCTTCTACTTCTCTTGTGTCTATGTCTTCCGGTCCTTTTCCTACTATCATTTCTTCTGGGGAAAATAAAAGGGCAAATAGGTCTCGTCTTATTTCTTCTTCCAACGAAGATCATACGATAGAAACTTATAATGTCAAACAAAGTGCACCATTGATCTCCTGTAACTCAATTTCGACTCATACCAATATTCCAACAAAAGAGAGGGAAATAGTACATAATTCTCTGGTGTCTTTTTCTTCTGGCCCATCTACTATTATCATTGCTACTAAGGAAAAGAAAAAGACCAATAATACTCGTATAGTTTCTTCTTCCGACGAAGATCTTTCGCTTTTTTCTGCATCTTCGCAGCAGCAAAAGAAAAAGAAGAGTTGGCCTCTGGGCAAGCCAAGGAAACCTGTTTAGTTCTTCTACATTACATTATAAGTCATGAATAATATTATTCAGTGGAATATTAGGAGACGTATCTTTCATTATTGCAACTTGAAGATGCTGCTATCGGAATTTAATCCGATATGTACGTGTCTTCAAGAAACGCACTTTTCACCAGGCCAGGCTTACACATTGAAGAATTACAGTATAGTTAGGTTGGATTCTCCACCCCACATTCGGGTAAACGGAGGTGTGGCGATCATCATAAGACAAGATGCGAGCTTCAATCAGATAAATCTCAACACTTATCTTCAGGCCGTTGCTGTACGAATGTCAGCTCCATTTAACGTTACTCTCTGTAACATTTATTTACCTGATGCGAACTGGGATTTGGCTGACATTCAAGGTATTAATCGGCAACTTCCCACTCCCTTTATTCTTCTGGGAGACTTCAATGCCCACTATACCATATGGGGATCTGGGCATATCGATCCAAGGGGAAGACTTGTTGAGAACCTGCTTGATGCTCCTAATATTGTTCTCGTGAATGATGGTTCGCCCACATATTTTAATGCTCGTTCAGGGACCTTTTATTGTATCTACCTAACTATGCTGTCTTCAACATTATCAACTCGTTACTCTTGGCGGGCTCTTGATGATCTACATGGCAGTGATCACTCTCCTATAGTGATCACTACAGACACTCCTATGTGTGAACAAGTGTTTGTGCCAAGTTGATTTATTAGTAAAGCCAACTGGCCATGTTTCAAGTCATCCCTTAAAGTTCCACCCAGGACTGATAACACCAATGTAAATGTAGAAAAACTAACAGCAAATATCTTCTTAGCAGCAGAAACTGCAATCCCTCAGAGCAAGTCCAAAGCTCGAAAAAGGTCGATTCCTTGGTGGAATCGTGAAATCCAGGAGTTGGTCCGGCATAAAAAACGGCTTTTAATCGTTTCAAACGGATTCTTACTCAGGAGAACCTTATTCTCTTTAAAAAAAGCCAGAGCATTAGTACGTCGTTGTATGCTGGAAAGCAAACGTAAATCTTAGGACGAATATGTCTCTGGTATTTCGTCAAGTACCACTTCACATGAGTGTTGGTCAAGGGTTAAACGTATCGCTGGGTATGGTAATTCTACGGGCATAACATGCCTAAAACTGAATAATGGTACTTACACGCATGATTCATCAACAATCGCGCAAATAATGGCTGACCAGTTTCAAAGTACTAGCAGCTCTTTTAATTACGAGCCTGAGATTCAAATCTTAAAAGCGGACAGGGAAGTTCCGCTAGATTTCAGTACTGTTGATTATAATGCTGCATTCGGACTTATAGAACTGGAATATGCTCTCAGCCAATCTAAGTCATCAGCTCCAGGCTTAGATAGAATCACAAACGATATGCTCAAAAATTTAACCATTGAATTTAAACTTCACTTGTTTTCCGTATACAATATGCCCTGGCAAGAAGGTTCATATCCCGAGAAGTGGAAGGAAGCCATTGTCGTCCCTGTACCTAAGGTCGGAAAAGACCTATCGATACCGTCAAATCATAGGCCTGTCAGTTTAACATCTTGCATTGGAAAAATAGTCGAGAGAATGATCAACAACCGTCTTGTGTGGATTCTGGAAACCAATCATTTTCTGTCAGACCACCAGGCCAGGTTTCGAAAATTCAGATCCACCGTTGATCATCTCGTATATCTGGAAGATGCAATTCTCACTGCTTTCAACAACAAAGAACACTTGGTAGCAGTGTTCTTTGATCTGGAGAAGGCCTATGATATGACGTGGCGGTATCACATTCTTAAAAAGCTGCATGTCTGGGGTTTTCGTGATAATTTGCCTCAACTTATTTCGTCTTTTCTGGGGGAACGCAAATTTAGAGTTCGGGTCGGTACATCTCAATCATCCACAAGGATATTAAATGGAGTACCCCAAGGCTCTGTTTTGAGCGTCACGCTTTTTGCCATTGCGGTAAATGAGCTTGTATCCTTTGTTAGCTCCGTAGGTATGTGTCTGTATGTTAATGATCTCACTATTTTCTGTTCTGGCAAGAAAATGGGAGACATCAACAAAACTTTGCAATCAGCAATTAACACCATCATACGCAGAGCTGACAAAATTGGATACAAATTCTCTCGCGAAAAAACCCAGTGCATGCACTTCTGTCGTCTTAACCGACCTCTCTATGGACCACTCGTATATATGAGGGAAAATACAATTAAAATCGTCAACAGCGTCAGATTTCTGGGACTTTATTTCGATCCAAGGCTAACTTGGAAATTGCATGTTGAAGAGCTGAAGACTGTCTGTCTTAGAGCTCTCAACATTGTAAAAATGTTGGCGGGTACTAAATGGGGAGCAGAGCGAAAAACCCTTTTACAGGTGTATTAATCTCTAGTTCTATCTAAGATTGACTACGGGTGTGTTGTCTATGCCTCAGCAAAACGTACAACCTTTAGTAGGCTAGAGCCGATCCACAACCAGGCTCTACGGTACGCTCTTGGTGCGTTCCCCAGTACCCCAACACTAAATTTATATTCAGAGTCAGGACTTACGCCACTCGACTTAAGACGGAAAAAGTTTCTGCTGCTTTATGTTTCAAAAATCAAGTCCTTGCCGCAACACAAAAATTTCAGTACTTTCTTTCAAAGTAATAATTGGTGCAGTCGACGACGAATACAAATCAGGCCAGCAGGTATCCGTGCAAAAGAGCTACTACAACAAATAAACTTTGATATACCATTATTGATTTCTGCAGGGGAGTGTGAGGTACCGCCGTCCTTGGTACCATTAGCTAGGACTAACTACGGACTAACCAGGTACGACAAGTCCAACAGACAACAAATTCAATGTTATTATAAATATAAAAGAATATTTTATTCTCTATACGATTTGAATGCATTTTATACTTCATATTAAATGGATATGCAGGGTGTTCAATTTAAGTGTTTCACTATTGCTATCTCGAGAACCGTAAGAGATTAGAAGTCGGTTAAATTAGCAAACAATTTTTATATTATAAGACTATTAAAATAAGCATTACAAAAATTTTTTTGAACTAGTGATTCTCAAAATTATAGAATTCAACTTTTAATTTTAAATGAGAACCTACTTTTTTATTCGCCTATTCGATTCAGCATTTTTTCCTGAATACAACGATATAAAATGTTTATACCGTTTATACCCTTACATAACGAAAAAAACGATAAAAATGCAAAAGAAATATTATTTTCATATTTATTTCTACGTGTAATCAGAGTGCCTTGATAAAAACAATTGAATATTTTGTTTTGTATCACATGACAAAGTAGTTCGTTTATGAATTTTCTTGTTTTCCTTTGTGTTAAAATGAATTTTACGCACAAAGAAAAAATTGATATGTACAAAGTTTTCATATTATCTCTGAAAAATACTGTTGCTGCAAAGAATATGTATAGGGAACGTTATCCTGAGCGGCAAGTTCCTTGTCGTCAGTATTTTAGAAAATTAGAATTAGCACTGCGTGCTAATACGGATGCATTCGTATCAAAGCGAGTTAGCGTACAAAATCAAGAAGCTGATATATATATATATATATATATATATATATATATATATATATATATATTTATTAGCATATTTTGAAGCTAATCCAACAGCTTCAGTTAGAATGGCTGCCGCTGAGTGTAATTTAAGTGTGGGCACGATCCATAGGATTTTAAAGAAACACATATACAGACCATTCAAAATGATTAAAATTCACCATTTACATCCTGGTGATCGTGAGCGAAGATTAGAATTTTGTAATTTATTGATAAATGAGGATCCAGATGTCTTAAAATCAATTATTTGGACTGACGAAGCCAATTTTTCTAATAATGGTATGTCAAATAGAAAAAACCACACACTACTGGAGTCGAGAAAATCCTGTTGTTGTACGAGAGAGAATTTTCCAGCGAAAATTTAATATAAATGTTTGGTGTGCCATATTCAGTGATAATATTTACGTACACATGTACGAGGGTACATTGAGTGGTAACAGATACCTGAATTTGATTCAAAATATGCTGGGTATTATTTTGGAAGACATACCAGTAGCTGAGTTGGGAAACATTTATTTCCAGCAAGATGGTGCACCAGCTCACAATTCGCGTCAAGTTAGGGAATACCTAAACGAACGGTCTCCAAATCGATGGATTGGTATTTGTGTTCCTATTCCGTGGCCCGCAAGATCACCGGACCTTAATCCCCTGGACTTTTTTTATGGGATTATGTTAAAGATGAAGTCTACAAAACTATCTATCCAGATATTCAGCATTTAAAAAATGCAATCGAAAATATTATTTCCCATATAGACGGCCGAAATTTACGAAAAGTAAGAAGTAATATGTTCAGAAGGCTGGAATTATGTATAAATCAGCATGGCAATAATTTTGAACAATTTTTATAATATTTTTTAAAGCATCTAAATATAAGGGTATAAACATTTTATATCGTTGTATTCAGAAAAAAATGCTGAATCGAATAGACGAATAAAAAAGTAGGTTCACATTTAAAATTAAAACGTTGGATTCTTTACTTTGAGAACCACTGGTTGAAAAAAAAATTTGTGATATTCATTTTAATAGTCTTATAATATAGAAATTGTTTGCTAATTTAACCGACTTCGTATCTCTTACGGTTCTCGATATAACAATAGTGAAACACTTAAATTGAACACCCTGTAGAGTTAAAAATTATAAAGAAATTAAATTTCATAAATTAGCCAGCTATTTTATTCTTTATACGATTTAAATGCGTTTTATACTTCCTATTAAATGGATATAGATTTAAAAATTATAAAGAAATTAAATTACATAAATTAGCCAGCTATGCTATAATATCTTTTGCAAAAAACTTTCTGTACGAAATTTGTACAAAATACATGGAATTGACGGAAGGTCACATCAGATTTTCTATGTTATTATTTAGAAAAATAATAACGTTTTGTCTTTGTTTTTTTTTTAAGTAATGAACCCTGAACTAGCTTACATAATGCAGAAGCAACAGGCAACCAAGCAGTAAACATAGAAACACTTCTGTAAGCCTCGGTCTGTAAATAGTTGCTTTCAAACCTAGGTACACAAATAACTATTGTGCCAATAGGAGTTTCCATTGTTTTTATATATTATTCTTATGAAAAGTTATATGTATTAGAATAAGTAAAATATTTTTATTATAATAGGTTTAATGTAAAAAATCTGATGTGGCCAGCACATTACCTTCCGTCAGTTCTATGTATTTTGTAAAAATTTCAAACAGAAAGTTCCTCGCAAAAGATTATATTTCTTGTACATTACCTTCCGGCTGTTGTATGTATTTTATACAAATTCCATACAGAAAATTTCTGGCAAAAGATCCTACATTTCCAGTAAAATTATAAGACAAACACACTTATGTCAATTGCATTTCACACTGACATCTTTCAATCAGAATTTTCTTAATATAGTAGCTGTTTCCACAGCTGTCTACTTCATGAAGTTTAATGTCTTTATCATTTTTAACTCCATATCCATTTAATATTAAGTATAAAATGCAGTTAAACCCTATAGAGAATAAAATATTCTTTATTATTTATAACAATTTTTAACATAGTTTTTTCAAGAAAAACTATTAAAATTTTCAAATGAGGGTACTTCCGGTTGACAAATTGTAACCAAAATCTAATCAGCTCTTCAAATGGATGTAACGAAGAAGAATACGGAAAAATTATAATTTTTGAAATTATAGTATTAGAGTTATCGCAGACGAAATTTTTGTATCGTATTCTAGAGACCCCAAAACGTGCTTATTGATTAAAAACTCATCGTCGAAATTTTTTACCAAAGACAATACCTTCTTTACCTAAAGGTGACAGAAAGTAAAAATATTGAAAACACTAGTTTTTTAATTCGTTTACCGCCACATGCCGCCATTTTTATCAACGCTCAACAGATTATGTGGTCGTAGCGTCATTATGTGTTAACTCAGAGTTCCAAATTCAGTTCTGTAATTCTAATACATGGAGTAGCAGTGCTTAAAATTGACTCGCCTTATACTTGTCTACAGTAAAGATATTAAAATTATTTAATACATGCATGTAAAAAAAAACAGAATATTGTAAAATACTTCTATGTTGAGAGTTGAAACAGAAAACTGTAAACTCAGACTACGTCATAGCCCGGTCTGCAACCATTTAGTTGGTGTTTTTATAAATGTCATATAATATATTTTAGTGTAACATTGTTATTTGTCACTACTTTGATTATGGTGGAAACCACCATTAGAGTTCATATATTACTTCTTTCGTTATCTAACGTTGCAATGTCAAATAATAACCTTTTCCTGTTATAATAGACATTAAACTTCGGAATAATTTGCATCGAACTGATAATTGGTACAGACTTTATATACACCATTGTAAGTTAAATGTCTAAAGGCCTCATCGATCCTACTTCTGTTTAAAAAAAATTATTGAAGGTCAAAGGTAAAAAAGACAGGTTTTTCGTAAATATTTCGAAAAAATTGCGCGTATCAAAATTTTATCATTTTTTATACAGAAATTCTTACACTTTTACATAGGATGAACTACTGTCAAAGAGTTAGATTAAAAATACTTAACAAAAATAACAATTTATGAAAAAAATACTTAATACTTAGTCTAACAGGTTTTACTGTTTATAACAGTTTTATTCATCGTGGCAGCAAAAGAAGTAAATCATCGATGATTTTTAAATAATTTCGTCAATTTTGAATTCAACCTAAAATCTCTTTCATATTATGTATTATACGATTTTTAACAATGAGCGGTTCGCGATTACAAGACTTAAACTTACATTAAATTCTTTTAAAATTTTCTGCACCTGAAAATCGGCTCATTTCTATATTTTTCATCAACCATTTTCACACGTATTAAATACGAAATATTATTTATCTTTAATTGTATCAAAATTTTGGATGAAAAAAGGCGATCTGAGCCGATTTGCCAATGTTTTAAATTTTAGAGGAATTTCATATGAGTTAAAGTTGTTAATAATTCGCAAACCGCTTATCGGTAAAATTTGTATAATACATGATATTACAGAGAATTTCATACTGAATTCAAAATTTTAAACCGCGTTATCGTGTCTTTAACAGAATCAGAGTAGCGATTAAAAAAATGTTTATTTGTAGGAAAGCGTTGACAAAAAATATTTAAAAATAATCGATAATTTACTTTTTCCGATACTACGAAGAATTTGTTATAAACAGTAAAACCTGTTAAATACGTAATAATATTGTATATTTTTTGAGCAATTTAAATTTCTTTCATAAATTGTTATTTTGATTAAATACTTTTTAATCTAACTCTTTGACAGTTCATCCTACGTAAACAATGTAAAAATTCTTCTTTGTATAAAAACATGTTAAGCTTTAATTTTCTATTCTTGTTAAATTTTGATACGGGCAATTGTTTTCGAAATATTTGCGAAAATCAGATTTTTTGACCTTTGACCATGAATAATTTTTTTAGCAGAAGTAGGATCGATTAGGACTTTTGACATTTCATTTATAAGAATGTATTTAAGGTCTGTCACAATTTTTAGCTCTATTCCTAAGTATATACATTTTTTGTCTATTTTGACTGGATTACGAGTACAATATTTTTGTATAAACGCTCAAACTTTGCAATGTACTTAATAACTCGCGACTAAGATACTTTTTGCGAAAAACCAGACTGATTGGCATCTTTGAAACTAGATGATGGTGTATGTAACTCATATTTACAATATTTTGGTTGTTCTTGTTAAAAGTTTCTCAATTGTTTCACGTACTTTCTTGAAATATTTTTTTTTTCCTAAGAATATTTTACCAATTTAATATTTTATCTCATCCCTCTTATTTTTTTATTTATAAAATCCATACTGCTTATTTCGAATGCCATTAAAGGTAAACTAATTTTGGAATGAATAATAACGAGAAGACTTCATTCGTTTCTTTGTTTCCTAAATCTCTTTGAGAACTAATGATACTGTCTTCGAAAATAAATTTACTGCTTGAATAAATCGCCACATTCAAACTGATAAAAAGACATGATAATAAGTTCTTCTCAATACGGTCTTAAAAGTTTTTTCAATAGTAAATCCTAGAGACCCTCTCTAGGATTTACAGACATTTTCAAAATTGCGTAAATCATTGTTTGCTATGTGTAAAAGAACGAACAAAAAGATTATAGTAGGCATTACCTCTCCACATAAATTTGTTTCGAGTTTCTTTGCAAAATCACGCACACTGAGATTTATAGTTTAAAGCCTGAAATCAGTGGAGAAATTTATATAAAGCTGAACCTGTTGTTCGAAACACGCGATCTTAGGTATTATCAAATAATCTTCTACGAGTGCTGTTTGAACAATAAAGCGAATGCCAATTTTTATTCTACCACAATCATTAATTAAAAGTACACTTTAAAATGTAGAGGAGCTTAAAAAACGAAGTCACGGATAAATTCAATTTTTCTAAATAATTATTTATGGGTCAAGGAATTACATAAATTTTTTAACCGACGGTAATATAACGCCTACTTATCCTTATTGTCTTTTTACGTTCCACTACCCTTGGTAAGAAAGATGCAAAAAACATCATATCGAGATTTTAATAATTATTTAGGACATTAAGGTACATACCTAAAATACGACATTATAGTTATTTACGTAATAAGAGCTGTTAAGAAGGCTATGACGACCAAGGGATCTGTTTGACTCCCGACGAAGGAGGTATACGTACAATGGTTGTCGTCGTACTAAATCACTTTAATAATTACATTTTAAATTCTGAAATTCTCAGTATTTGAAGGTAAAAAATTACAGAATCGTACAAACTGTTATCAGCTTGGCAATGGAAATATAGTTGATAAATTATCAAAAATTTAAAAGTGGAATTTGAGTAAACAGAACGCTGCAATTCCATAAAAATTTCTTGTTAGAGCACAAAAATCAGACACGAAATTGATTCCCGACAAATTGAAATACAGTTACAAAATATTATTTTCCTTCAAGCGTATTATACTAAGCATATTATGCTATTGTACACACGCAATAGAAGATATTCATTGTCTTACTAGTACAAAAATGTAGTTATTGTAGTACTAGTAAAAAAAATCTGATGTGGCCAGCACATAACCTCTCGGCAGATATTTTACCTGGTTGTACGCATAAAACGAAAAATATTTTTAAATTCAAATACATATATTCATGTCTCACTACAAAATAATTCTCACATATATTTGCAAAATGTATAAAATATTTTAATATAAATTATGTACAATACATATATTTTCTTTATATTCAATTGAAATTTTCTTTTTCTACTTTCCTTTTCTTTTTCTTTATATTCGTCATTTTTTCGCAAATTACTTTTATTTTTTTTACATATATTCTTTTGCATTGTTAACTTTTTTTTATTTTCATAGTCTTCATAATAATGTACAAATATTTTTGACAGTGGCATACAAATATTTTTGACAGTGACATTTATGTGTCAATTACAAACATTTGAATTTCTTGCCTTGAAGTAGTTTAATCTGAGAATTTTACATCAAATTATTTTATATTCATTTCTCTATCTCTAAAATAGAAGATATAATAATGAATTTATATTCATCGAATAAAGAATTTAACGTTCCTAAAATAAGTATTTACATAAATTTTCGATAAATAATATTTAGATGTTTTTTTTTCTTGTAACTACTACTTCCGGTTGTCCAATTGTTACCAAAACTTAATCAACTCTTCCCATTATTGTTAGATTGAGAAATCCGTAGTTAAAAATGTCTTAAGTCTTATATTATTTGAGAAATCGTGAATCAACATCCGCACATCCACACAGACACACATCCACACACACACACACACACACACACACACACACACACACGCACACACACACACACACACACACACACACACACACACACACACACACACACACATACGGACATCATTGTAAAAATGTTATAATCGCACACGCACACACACACACACACACACACACACACACACACACACACACACACACACACACACACACACACACACACACACACATATGGACATCATTGTAAAAATGTTATAATCGGATTCTAGGGACCTCAAAACGTGCTTATTCACTAAAATCTGGATATGCGATTTTTAGAATGAATACAATACCTCTCTTAGCGAGAGGTAAAAGTGTAAGCTTCTTAGTTCGGCGGCAGTCGCCACAGCAACACAGATCATATTGAAAAATTTTATTTGACAGTTGCATCGTTTGTGTTTTGTAGTGTACGCAAACCCTACTATGATTTAATACTCTTCTAGATCTATTATTAGTAAGGTAGACAAAAAAATGTAATATGCACCTCGGCAAAAATGCATATTATAGCTTCGCTTGTTTGCTTTACCTCGGCTTTGCCTCGGTAAGCAAACTCAAGCTCTGCTATAATATGTAATTTTTTGTCCTAGTTATATAAATAACAATACACCGATTTTTCTTACTTGACACTCACGTCATTGATTTCTGAACCGCAAAATAACAAGAATTTGTATGATTATCTCTGTCTACAATCTATCTTCGATACGTATGTCTAATAGCTTTATCTTTGTCTTACTAACGCATTTACGTAATATTTTTGCATGCCCGTTCCCAACCCAAATTTAGGCGAAATAAGAGCAGTTACCCTTATGGCTCACTCTCTACGTAGAGTGTCGCGAAATTCGAGAAGTATTAATTTCATTTTGGACAAAAAATGTGTGAAATATCTCAAATATAGATATGACATTTTAGATGTACATTATTTGTCAATGTCAATGTTATTTTTATAAGTTATTGGCGATATTTACCCTTTCCTACAAGTATTCTCATTCTTCGGTAAATATAATCTTAGAAATAATCGTAAAATGTAATAGTATTTTAGTTTAAGGATGAAATAATTCACTATGATATTTGCAAATTTAGGTTAAATTTTGAAGAATTTTGGATTACGAAGACATGAATTTCAAACAACAAATTACGCTCCAAATATGATTAATTATGAACGTAGTGTGAAATTGAGACAGTATTAGTATAAGTCGGTTAAAATGGTTTGTAAAAAGTTGGAACAGACAGACAGACATACAATGCAAGTTAAATAAAAGGATGAAAAAATATGTGGTTCGTGATTATGATAAATAACTAAAGGTGTATACAACAAGGTACTACACAATTAAGGTAAAATATTTAATTTTAATAATAGTTATATTATTTTGGAAAATGAAAAGGTCAATACATTCGTATTGTAGTAGTGCAACCATGGCTAGTCTGTGATGTATTATATTGAGATCTGCTGGTAATCACGTTTCCATAACTCCCAAATCATTTGATTCATACGAACATTAAACTATGACGTGAGGGTCATGTGAGAAAAATCGATGTGTATTATGTATCTAAGACGAAAAATAAAATCTTTGTAATTACTTGGGAGTACCTTAAAGACATTTTTCTTCTAAGGTACATACGTACATAATTTTCTATCATGCTTGTTTCTAAAAATGTTAAATTATTAAAAGAAATTTCCAGCAAATCGTATATAGCAGTATTAATTTGTATAACTAGGCTAAGTCGCAACTGTTCGGAACTCTTAGCAACACTAGCCTAACTATAAATAATAATAATAACAATAATAATAATAATAATAATATATCGGAGATTATTTGAATTTTTATGGTTTCGTTTACTTTTTTATTCGCTATAATGAATGAAAACCTCGGGATATTTTTGATGAAGCTGCTGAGATGAAGAAAAATTTAATGTCGCATACCGTATAAAGAAAGAATTCAATACAGAGTTATAATTTTAAAGTTCTAGGACTTTAAAGTTTTACTTTTGGGACGAAGTGGTCCCTTTTCCACTAGAAATACTTGGGTGAACTATTTATAAACCATCAAGCCACAGTTAACACTTGAAAATCCGAACCCCGTATTAAATGTTTCCTCCAGTTGTTAAAGCTGGTGTGAATGATTTTAGTGATTCAGTCACACATTTTTCTCACAAATCCTGTAAAGTAGAACATTAGTACTATCGTTAATTAAGAACAAGGTACTTACCTGTGTTTTAGTCATTCAGGGGATAAGGAAACACTTGTTGTAATAGTTTAACCTGCAAAGTAAATCTCATTAGCAAAGTACAATAAAATGTTTTGTGTAACTTACCGATATTGTAATGAAACGATGCGGCAGTCAGCCCAAACGTTTGGCACAATGTTTCCTAGCATTGTAATTGTTTTTGTAGACACTTGGTTATAACAATGTAATAACAATATGTTTGTTTTGTATTACGACTTGTATATTTGACATTTGACAATTGTACTTGCAAATGTCATCACGATTGGCAGCACTAGTAATGTTGTAAAATATTGTAAATGGTAATTTATTAAAATGTAAATTGTATGGTTGTGTAAATATTGTAACTGTAGGGAAAATATGACCATCTATTATTTTTGCACATTTTATTAAATTAAATATTTTCTTTTATTGTAAAACGATCACAGCGCCATCAAAGTTTTACAAAAAGATATCCCCACTAGTGCCCCACCATTTGAATTTTGGGATTTCCACCTCCACCAAATTAGGATATAAAAATCGCCGAATCACACAGACAAATCAGTCTCCCAGAGGCTAGTCAGCTGCTGACTTCTCTGGTCTTAGAGTACTACTCGAGCCGACTTCTGCACAAGGGTCCCGTCTCTGAGCTAATCCGCCGCCGCTGAGAAAATAGAGAATTTGGTCTCTGCCGTATTTCGTCGCTATCGAGTGATAGAGAGATTTTGGTGAGTGTAGTCGTCCGAGAACGACACTTAGGCCCGGTTGCATAAAGCGTTGTTAACTTTAACCATATCGTTAACTACGTGATCACATTGTCAACTGTTGTTCCAACGCGTTGTTAACTTTTAACACGCTGTTAACTTAACATCTTGTTAAATATATTGTTATCTCAAAAATCAGTTGCATAAAGCACTGTTAGCCTTAACAGGTTGTTAAATAGGAAGATAACAGATTGTCAAGTTAATCACACGTCAACCTGTGATTAAACACATTGTTAACACAATAAAAAGCGATAAAATCAGTAACAAATATTTATTTATTTATAAAATTTAATTGAATATCTTTCAAAAGGTTTGTTCTGAACATATTTTAAGTTATATTCATTTGAATAATTTAAATTCATTACAGAAATGTCTAGTAGCTTGTCTTCCCTGGACGATGACAGTTCTTTAGAAGAGGAGGTAGCTGTTCATCGCCCAAGAAAATTTCTTCAAAGAAAAAATCCATTGGATATTTACAATGATCATGATTTTAAATTGCGCTACAGAATAAATAAAAATACTTTCATGGAAATTTTGAACATGTTCGGTAATAATTTAGAACCAACTACAAATAGAAATAAATCAATTCCTGCCAGTATGCAATTATTAATTGGACTGAGATTTTATGCCACTGGCTCATTTCAACAACTTGTTGGGGATGATGTCGGTGTTCACAAGTCTACAGTGTCAAGAATAATTTATAAAGTAACCCGTCAAATTGCTTTGCTTAAGCAACAGTTTATAAAAATGCCTGTAGATGACAATAAACGAACAGTTAAGCTAAATTTTTATAAAATTCGACGTTTTCCCAAAGTTATTGGAGCAATCGACTGTACCCATGTTCCAATAAGATCTCCTGATGGTAGAAATGCAGAAACATTTCGCAATAGAAAAGGATATTTTTCAATAAATACCCAAGTTGTGTGTGATGCTTCATTGAAAATAAGGCATATCATTGCTCGCTGGCCTGGATCGGTTCATGACAGCACTATTTTTAATGATTCCCCACTCTGTGCTGAATTTGAATTTGGAGAATATGAGACAGATTATTTATTAGGGGACAATGGATATCCCTGTAAACAATTTTTATTAACCCCTTTATTGAATCCACGAAATCGCAGTGAAGAAGCGTACAACCGAGCGCATATTGTCACACGAAATCCAGTAGAGCGATGTTTCGGAGTCTTAAAAAGAAGATTTCCTTGTCTGTCGAAAGGACTGGCTGTGCAGTTACCAACCACTTTAGCTACTATTGTAGCATGTGCTGTTCTCCATAATATTTGTTTAAATTTCCAAGATGATAATTTTGATGATGGACGCGAACAACCAGCAATGCAAGAAGAACCAATGATTTTTCCTGCAAATGACACAAATACAACTGTTCGTGAAACACTAATTACCACCATATTTTCTAGATAAATAAATACAAGTTTGCTTAATAAGTATATTTAATCATTTAATTTTTCCAATTGTTTACGTTTAATTTTAACATCTAAATTATGTATTTTTTTTTTTTCGATTTTAGCTCGAAACAAGCAACTTCATATTTTTTTTTAAAATAAAGCTCTTTATAGTTCGGGTCGGTCGAGGTTTCGGTTTCTTTTTTATGTTTTTTATTAACTTGAACTGGAGATGGCTGTGGATCTGAGGTTGTGGTTGAGGGATCGGGTATCGGTGGATTGGATTCGGCGGATACATTTGGTGGTTCTGACAAATTTATTTCTACGTCATTCACATCTTAAATTGTAAAAAAAAAATGTAATATTAGAACAGATACTAGATATAATTGTATGAAGCTATTACCAATATTAAAATACATCGCAGCATCATCAAATGGATTAGACAGGGGTTCCATTTGATCTCCTAAGAGAGCCAATAATTGAGCACCTGTCTCGTCCAATTGTGGCTGAAATGTTCCTCCACCCGTTTTATGTAATTCTTTCTGTAAAATATTAATTATTAAATTATTATCGAATTCAAGAATTAACTACGTAATATATACAATTCGTCGTTACAAACAAAAATTTACCTTATCAAGAGACGCTAATTTTTTGGCTTTTATATATTCTTCTTTCTGTAAGATGAAATATTATAAAAAAAATAATTAAATTATTTTTCAGCAATAGTAAATAACATACGTGTTCATGAGCAACATCTTTTTTTAATTTTCGTTTTAAATTAAAATATAAATTTTTTATTTGTTCTAAATCTCGCGTATTTTCGCTCTCCGCATTAAATTCATTAGATATTTTTATCCATGTTTCATATTTCTTCTTTAAAATAGCAGCATTACTTTCTATTATGTTCTTATATCTGGAAATGTGATCAGGTTCTTTAGGTTAGGAGTTTCGGATACATTGGAAATACATATATTAAGGGAACTTCATTAAGGAAATTGCTTCTATTTTTGTAATACAAGTAAATATTTAACGAACTTTTACAACTAATTTTTAAGAAAACCTTTTTATTTAATTTGAAATATATTGTACTTACTTGTCCACAATTCCAATTAACGTATTTCTTTCCTTCACCGTGTAGTTGATTGTTAGTTTTTTCTCTATTTTAAGATATAAATACTCTGGGATCTAGCTTTTTTTTTGACGAGTAGTCAGCTGATTATAACAGTACCTCACAGTATGAAGTTAGCAGCGCGTTACCAACATTTGCTAAAATACACTGTTATCTAGTTACTTATTGTTAACCACGTTGTTAGCTAACAACGCTGTAAAAATATTTTATGCAACGCAATTGACATTTGATCATGTCGTTAGGTAATCACATTGTTACTTGACAACGTAGTTAACGACGCTTTATGCAACCGGGCCTTAGTCTCACCAGCCGTCCGCTCTGAGAATAAACGTAAAGTCAGTTTTCAAGTTAGAGTTTATTTCATTTTTATTACCTTTGTCAAGTTTGGGTCGCTTCACGGCCCGTGGTCATTGTCACGATAGTCTAGATGGTCATAGGGTCAGGTTTTTCCACTTCTTTATTATATGGTGTTGTAAATAACATTTTTTATTTAAAAACATCAAACAATTTATATTCTCCACGTGTTTCTATTGTGAATACCCTAACCTCACTCCACTGCCGCTACCCGAGGCGACCTACCCTCTCTCTTTCAGGTAACCGAACGGCGCCCGAGCATAAAAATCCCGCAAGTAAGGAAGAGAGAGATTGTGATGTCGACCCCCGACACTCCCGTAGCAGGGTCGTCGTCACACTTTTTTTCTATAAATCGTTCGTAAAAGAGTATTTTTACATATGTTAAAACAGTACTTTTTTTCATTAAAATGGGTTTATAAAGGGTAAAAAAAAATTTATGCAATTCGTGAGTAAATTAAATCTTTTTTCACTCGAAATATTTGCGCACTTGCCTTCAGCTCGTTCGGCAAATTTTCCTTTTCGTGAAAAAACATATACTTTACTCACTTAGTACATAAATAATTATTTCATTATACCATACCGTTACTACGATATAACAGAACTAAAAACAAAAGCGAAAGACCGCGAAGATTTATAACGGACACATTACAGACATGAGAGCTGTTGTCACGGAAAATTTATAAACATAATGACAAAATATAATAGGAGAAAGAATTTTCAAAAGATATTCCTAAATGACTAAATTTTACGTCATTACGAAAAATCTTGAACGTCAATCGGTCGATATGCAAACAACATACTTGACTTATTATAAGCCTCGACTATCGCCTCGATTTAAAAACTTCAGGCCCGTCCGTTATTTGCTTTATATCGGCCTAATGTCGTTAACTATTACAATAGTATGTAGCGAGCTGTTAAAATCTTTTTTCCGTGACGGTTTATTAATAGATTATGTTAACAGATAAAAAATAATTCATTAATAACCCCTATTATAGCTTGATTTTTTTAAATAAACAGTTTTACTTCATATCATTGCTGAACAATTGTCAAAATTTTTGTCAAACGTTACTAGCCCAAAAATTTTTGTCGTTGAATAAAATTAGATTTTCCAATTCAGTAAGATACGATCAACGAAAAATTATTGTAACTAACACGTACGAATCCAATCTCATAGTATGTGGGGCGGTTTACACTTTCCACTAATTATAAAATCTGCACAAATAGTTAGAAAATTGTACAAAATTCTTTCGGTGTCTTTACATGTAGATTTAAAACTTTAAAAAAACTGTGGGCCGTATGACTGGTAATAATAGTTCGACCGGCATTTTAAGGGTCATCTTGTAGTCCATATTTATACATCGATTCTGTTCACATTTGTAAGTCTTACAGATCTGTAAAAAAGTAACAAAAACATCTACCTTTATTGATTAATATAAAATTATACAAAAGAGTGACAGCTTTCGTTGGGATTTTGTTCATTTCTTACCGATTTACAGATTTATAAAACTTACAGATTGGAACAGAATTGACCCATTAGTTTCTATCGAAAATTATAAAAAAATGTAGCTTGCAATTTTTTATACAGAGTGATTCAGAATGATTGAATGTCACGTGACTTGAAAAAGTTCTGATCATGATCAAATAATCTTTCACGGAAAAAAATTAGTATCAATTTACCGGCAATGTCAAATTAGGTTTCCTATATTACCGATATTTGGAAAAGTCAGCGGCGTTATGTATTTGAATTTTTCAAGATAAATTTTGTTTTTCCCTTTATAATTAAACTGTTATTTATTCATATCATTACGTTAGGATGGTTGTTTACGGAAGAACAAGAGAGGTTTATTTGGAAAGTATATATTCTTACTGCAAGAAATGTTAAAAATGAGTGGAAATATGTACGCCAATGCAATATCTCAATCGTATTTTACTATCACAACAATGCGGCAAACAAAAAATCAGAATGAGGCGGAACCTTCAATTATTCTGGATCACTATGTACAAAAAAGGATTCTTACAATTTTTACTTACCTGTTTTTTACTCATTTTGGTCAGTACTATACTTTATTTTACGTAAGAAAATAGTAGATGGCGCTTGAGAGTCGGCCTTTTTTACATGCATTAAATAAATAATATAAATTCGTGAATTCCTATCTAAACCAAAGCTATTTTCTTAGGTGAAAAAATTTGTAACGAGGTTAGAAACGCGCTGTATAATTAGTCATGTTCTTTTTATCATTTGCTTCACCTCACCTCGGCTTAAAGTGATATGAGTTTGACAGTTGAGATTTTTCTAACCCCGCCCCCCTTCGCACTTGACGAAAATAACTAATTGTCCATATCACTCGTGTCATCATTTCACAATTGCTCGTAAAAATACATTTAAAACATAATAAATATTAAACGAAGAGAGAAGTAACATGAACTGGATTACAGAAGAAGAAAGAAAATGTAGAAGATGCGACGAAAAGGAAGAAACATTAGAGCACATAATAAATGAATGCAGAGATAGGGCAGGTAAAGGAGAAGTTGACACGAAATTTTTAACACTAACATGGATGAAGCAGGTGTTAGAAAAACGTAAAAAACAAGAACAGCAAGCCCTTACTCAGGATACGAGAACGAGAAGCAACCAATCTATATTAATAACATTGAGACATTAAATACTATTTGAGAATGATTTATAATATATTTTTTGTGGATTTGAAAGCCGAAAGGCAACATATATTTAAATAAATAATAATATTAAGGAATAATAAGATAAATATTAAATAATAATTACTTAAACTCCAGCAAAATATATAATATATATTATCGGCCTTTTTCTTCAAATAATTAGTAAAATAGGGTAGGTATATTCCTAACTTCAAAATCTATAACTTTTCTCCACCTTCTTTGATCCTCTCGTGCCTTCATAGAAATTTGTTTTTCATACGTTATCACTTGTAATGGCTCTCTGTTCTTATGCATGCTCCATGCTGTTTTTTAAAGTCTCGAGGAGTCATCGCCTTCGTCATGCAGATGTAGGCAACATATTCGTTTTCCTACATATAGTTTCTCATTTGCTCCCCTACTCTAAACATAATTCTTTTGTAAATAAATTCCTTCAAACAAATACTTTGTTTTAATCAATTATAATCCTGCCTTAAAAACGGCATCCACAACAAAGTAGGACAAAAATATTTTTAATTTTAATTATCTTTATTTTTGTATTAGCGAATTTTATACTAGTTTTGACATTTTATTTCTTGAAATATAGTCTAATCTAATCCAAGTAACTACCTTTTTTGGCAATAAGTGAAAATTAAATTTTAAATACCGAGATAGAATAGAATTCACTAATCCAAAAATGAGGATTAGCTTAAACTTTTTTGCGAATCGTTAGTTTTTATTAATCTAATACATACCTACATATTTACTTATGCTGGAAACTGTATTGATTCTTTTCCTATAGTTCTATTTATTTTTTTTTAAATTGTATTCATGCTAAAAATCGCGTATCCAGATTTTAGTGAATAAGCACGTTTTAAGGTCCCTACAATCCGATTATAACAATTTTACGATAATGTCCGTATGTGTGTGTGTGTGTGTGTGTGTGTGTGTGTGTGTGTGTGTGTGTGCGGATGTGGATGTGTGTGTGTGGATATGTGTGTGTATGTGTGTGTGTGTGTGTGTGTGTGTGTGTGTGTGTGTGTGTGTGTGTGTGTGTGTGTGTGTGTGTGTGTGTGTGTGTGTGTGTGTGTGTGTGTGTGTGGATGTTGGATTCACGATATCTCAAATACTATAAGACTTAAGACATTTTTAACTACAGATTCCTCAATTTAAAAATAATGGGAAGAGTTGATTAAGTTTTGGTAACAATTGGACAACCGGCAGTAGTACTTACAAGAAAAAAATCATCTAAATATTATTTATCGAAAATTTATGTAAATACTTATATTAAAGAATGTTAAAATCTTTATTCGATAAATATAAATTCATTATTACTTATATCTTCTATAGATTTAAAGATAAAGAAATGCATATAAAATAATTTTATATAAACATTCTCAAATCAAACTACTTCAAGGCAAGAAACTCAAATGTTTGTAATTGACACATAAATGTTACTGTCAAAAATATTTGTATGCCGTTGTCAAAAATATTTTTACATTATTATGAAGATTATGAAAATAAAAAAGTCAACAACGCAAAAGAATATACGTAAAAAAGAATATAAAAGGAATTTGCGAAAAAATGACGAATATAAAGAAAAAGAAAAGGAAAGTAGAAAAAGAATATGTCAGGATATTGAACATAAAGAAAATGTATGTATTGTACATAATTTATATTAAAATATCCCATAGATTTTGCAAATATATGTGAGAATTATTTTGTAGTGAGACATGAATATATGTATTTGTATTTAAAAATATTCTTCGTTTTATGCGTACAACCAGGTAAAATATCCGGCGAGAGGTTATGTGCTGGCCACATCAGATTTTTATTATTAATTTGAAATGATTAGTTCTTTGACAGTGACATTTATCTGTCAGTTACATACATTTGAATAACTGCGTAACCTTTAATTTTCATAATAACATTAATGTCGAAAAAATAACATTTAAAGGTATTTGAGTTTCAAGTAAAGTGCCATTTCCGATTATCTGATTTCCACCAAAATCTAATGGGCTCTTTCCATAATAGAAAAAGGTCGAAATACATGGTTTCAAAACTTTATGAATGATAGAATTTGAGTTACATTGGAGGTTTCGCACATATATATATATATATATATATATATATATATATATATATATATATATATATATATATATATATATACGCACGCACTCACACACGCACACACACACGCACGTACGCACACACACATTCACACACGCACGCGCACACACACACAAACTCACACACACACACTCACACACGCACGCTCGCACACACACACACACACACACTCACGCACACACACACACACATACGCACACACACGCACGCACGCACACGTACACATCATCATCATCGTGAAAATGTTAAAATTGGATTCTAGGAAACTTCAAACGAGCTCATTTAGCAAAATGGCTAGTACTCTCCCCCTATTAGTACGAGAGAGGTGGAGAGTATGCCGTTCGACTCGTGAGTTCCTAGCATTTTATTACCAGTTGACATTTTGGAGCCGTGGGCGGTTGAGCACCGCGTTTTCGCGTACGACAGTTTTGTCCGACATAATGACTATTACGGCTGTACAGCGTGAGTTTCGTCGCCACTTCAACATTCATCGGAATTGAGCTGTTCCTTCTCGAAACACCATCCTTCGTTGGGTTGAAGCACTCGCACACGTGGTGTACTGACGAACAAAAGACTACCAGGAGCAACGATGAACGTTATTCGCCCTCTCTTCCCTGGTCGCCTTATTTCCAGGTTTGGTGATGTTCATTGGCCTCCTCGGTCCCCAGATTTATCAACCTGTGATTTTTTCCTATGGGGACACCTCAAGGCTCGTGTATACGACCCCGGTCTGAAGTCCACGCTGACTAAAACCACTCCGACTAAAAGTTCCCCCACTATAAATGTCCACTCTGACTAAAATTCGCGCGAAATTCAAACACGTCCACTCTAACTAAAATTCGCGCGATATTCAAACATTTCCACTCTAAAATTAGCGCCAAATTCAAACATGTCCACTCTGTCTAAAATACGCGCCATTTCCATGCTGTAGAGAACCACGGCAACTAAACGTTTCCCCGCCACAAATTTCAAATATGTTCACAATTCGCGTTATGAAGTCTACCACGTCTAATTCACGCCATAACTAGTTACACTATTATATAATAGATGGCGCTAAGGAATACAATTTTTGATTATAAATATTTATTTCTCTATATCCATGTGCACATAATTCATTTTTCATAATACCATACTGTTAAATGTGCTTTAACAGTACTGTATGCTCAACCGATATATGCATCAAAACATCCACGGCCGTTATTTTTTATAACAGCACAATTATTAAAAATCATGTGTTCCTAAAAAAATCTTAGCATCATGAAATTGACATGAAGAGCTGCCACCTGTCAATATACCATAGAAAATAGAATTTTAAGAAAATATTTTGTTATTATGAAAAATATTGAACGTCACACGGCTGATATACAAATAACAGACACGGTTGATTATAAAATCTCGGCTATCGCCTCGATAATACAACATTCAACCTCATCTGTTATTTGCTACATATCAGCCTTATGACGTTAATAACTATTTTTAAGTTTAAAACACACGTTATAGGAACTATACATGGAATTCAATGACCAACATAAGAAGTATAATTGAACCAACCAGTGTCCCTAGTCTTCTAATTTTTTGCACATTCAATCCTAAATAATAAGTAATAAAAATAGTAACTCATAATTCAATAAACTATACATAAAGATTTGATCTATATTTAATATTTCAAACAAATTGTTCTGTGCAATATTTTTTTTTAATACGATTATTTCGGTGGGAATTAAAAACTAAGTAAATATTATATTTGTTATTATTAATAAAACAATGGCAAAAATGGTTTTTATATTATAAATATTAAAAACACTCGCGTTAATGTCAGACTGCAAATCATAGAAAATATGTACATACCTATTTACTGATTGCAAATCTAAAGATACACGTCATAGGACCTAGACATCGAATTCAGTGATCAACGATTTAATAGTATATTTCGAAAAAAATCCGCTAAATTCTTGGTTACAACTGGCGCTAGAAAGAGATAGGATATGGAAGGTTGCTTAAAAATTTAAAAATTTTAGGCAGCACTTTTAAAAGTTTTATTCACCGCTTTTTGTAGTGTACTAATTCATATTCATAAGTACAGAAGTACGGTTCTTGACGTAGTTTAATCACAGTATAAGGATCGGCGCTGTTATACCCCTTGTCGGAATATGGTAACAAAAACTATAACATTTCATATGTATAATAATGATGAATACTGACCTTTAAAATGCAGAAATTGTAGATATTCACTAAACAATACCATAAATCACAACACTAACAAAATAAACCACACAGGTATTACAAAATTTCTCTGTTCACCTCTTGCTAATTGCCGGGTTTATTTGAATATGAAAATCATCCCGGCTGTTGTTTTATATGCTATCTTGCGGGACTAGTAGCAGGTAGCCTTTGCTCATCTATTGACAAGCCTGGTAACTAAATGTGCATGCCGAAAGGCGGGGTAACAGACTCAAATTTTCTTGCCTCAAAAATACCAGGGAGTGCATCTATTGGACAGCGCCGACCCTTTAACTGAGAATATAAAAATATGGAGTAGATTTAAAAATGCAGTTTAGCTTGTATTTTACAAGACTATGTAGAACTTACAAGACACTGGAGATGAAAGATGATTGATTTAATAAATGACGATAATGTTTATAATGATGTCAATAACAGTGATAGAAATAGTCCAAAACCTTATAACCTTATCTGTGAAAATATTTAACAAAGTATAAATGTATCCATTAATAAAATAAAATGATTCATATTTATTTTTACTTTTCATTTTTCCTTTTATGATTAGCAAAATATATAATATTTATCAATATATATGCATATTAAATTACTTCTTTCTGAAATTTCTAATAGTTATTTAAATATCAAGTGTGTTAACGAGGGCGTTAATAGTTGAGATCATTAATCGCCCGTTAACACACAACTTAGTTACAATATTTTTCAGTTGACCGTATCTTACTGTATTGGAAAATCTAATCTTATTCCATAACAAAAAAATTTAGGTTTGACACATAAATTGCCAATTGTTCAGCAATAATATGTCTTATCTATGGTTACCCACTAAAATCGTTCATTAATAAAAAATCATGCATTAATAGGTCATTTATGAATAATTTTCTATACATTAATATGACCTATTAATAAACGGTTAACTGAAATAGTATATTACGTTTAGGTAACAAGTTTAGAAAAGTGATGTTTTAATGAACCAGTATGACTGTTTAAGTACGAGCGTAGCGAGTAACTTAAAGCCATACGAGTCGGTATAATCATTAACTACAATTAATATTGGTATATTCGGTTTATTAATTATTCCTAGTTTGTACGATTTGTGGCTGAAGCATTTTTTTTTCACAAAATACCATATCATTGATTAGTATTTTATGAATACAATACTACAATAACTACACTATAAACACAATAATTGTCTGAAGCGGTTTTTAACATACAAAAACTATAAAAGACGATACACACAGAAAACATAAACTCAATAATTGTCTAAATGGTCTGCGTCTGAATCACGGCCGGAATCGTTCCAATTCAAAATGACAAATAAGTGGGTAAATAATCTCAAAATTCGCGCCAACACATTAATTATGCCGGTGTCGCCATCAAGTGTTTGGAAGTAAAACTAAAAATGCTATCCCGGGATCCGCCATTTACGTTTCCTGGGCCTGGTTGAATATTAGTGTTTATTTGAATGACACCATTCTAACAACGATTTGAATATATAACAATTTAATTTTAAAATATAAAAACAATATGTACGTCAAAAAATTCAGAAAATACGTAACGTCGCTGACTTTTCACAATGTCGGTAATATAGGTAACATAATTTGACATTGCCTATAATTTGATGCTATTTTATTTCCACGGAAGATAATTTTGATCATAATCAGAATATCATGTGACCTTCGCATTACCCACAATTCTGCAGGGTTTAGAACGTGGACATCTATTATCTATTGTTAATCCCTATAATGGTTATTATTGGTTCGTACTTATAATGTACAGCGTGTTGAGTTATATTAGCTAAATATTCAGACGTTTTGTTTTACTTTAGTTCTATACATTTATATATTTTCGTTTTTCTGGTGTTTTATCGTAAGTTTATTCGTTCGTAAATACAACTTTCCTTCGCAATTAAGATTTTTCTATTTTAATCTTAAATATGGAACGTGTCCATCAGTAGCGTGCGGTGAAATTTTGGTCGGGTATGCGCCAAGGATAGGAAATAATTTATAATTTTTGTAATTACGATATTTATTACATATTTTAATATAACATAGAAAAAATCAATATTAATTAATATAACTATTTGTAAATAAATTCCATTCTTCTTTCTTTTTTACAAAATTCTTTAATTATTTCAGAATGAAAATTATCATAGTTGAGATTTTTCAATGGACAACAGTCCTAAGCTTGATAATCTTTCTTGTCCCTGGGATGATCGTTTGTATGAGTTTATGCGCTTCAAAGCCGAAAATGAGCGTTCAGCCAAAGCGGTAGAACTCGGAAGTGTCAGAAATCGCGAATGTTTTTGAAATGCTACTGAATAACAATTTAAATTTTCAAATTCTTGTTTGTTCCAAACAATTATATCAAAATATTTTCCACATGATGCTGATCCACATAACCAAGAATTTTTATTTTTTTATAATGCAATCCATAGTTACCTAAAAATATGCGCTATATTATAATATTGTAGAAGATAATCATTAAAAGAAAAATAAATAATAATACCTATGTCCATGTGTCTGTAATATAACAAAAAAATATTTTATTCTGTAATTCTGTATGGTGGATGATGGTTATACAAAAATTACTACAGCAAAATATACCCGGGTAAGCGATGAATTTAGCGCTTACCGGCTCACCTACAGTGTGCACTCCCCTCTCCTTATTTCTCGCAGTTCCTCAAGCGTCGCCCTGCCCCGATCCGTCTACAAGTCATGCGGCAGAGCCTAGCGCTATCCACTAGCTTTTTTTCCAGTGTTATTCAGTTATTCATATTATACAAGTAGAACTAAATAAAATTTAAAAGTAATAGAATTTATCTTACATATAATTTAAAGTATTTACATGAATTATGTTAAAAAATAACATCATAAAATTTAATTAATTTCTAAATACGAATGGGTATGCGCCGCATGCCCCGCATACCCTGACCGCACGCCACTGGTGTCCATGGATGTAGGTCCAATAGCTATCTATACGTACTTAATGGTTATACGGGTGAGTCTGGGAAGACGCCCCCCCCCCTTTAACTTTTTTATTATAAATAATAGAAAAAAATGGTTCATATAAAAGTTTTATTATTTTACATATACTATTTTATGGCAGATGTAGATAGTTTTTATAAAGTCAGGTTTACAAGATACGACTATCAACTTTTATTTTTCGAATAGCAACCTATAATTATTTTAATAAAATAGAAACCGCCATTTTTTTCCCTTTTCAACGATGTATTATTTTTTTATTAATGTATTTGAAAAATTTCGAGAAAAATGAGATAATTTAGAAATATTAGAAATAATTTTTAAACAAATATTATAGGTGGCTATGTGAAAATAAACAAAACGTAACAGTGCTATACAACTTAGCAAACTAAAACAACAAATGTAGTAACAAAAATAACTTAAAACAAATGTTCAAAATTACGACCATGTTCTGTAACACAAAAATTCAAGCGTTGAACGTGATGTGTTCGAACATCTGCGAGAAAAAGTTATTAAAAAATATTGTTGCTCTCGACGAGTTATATTACTGGTTAAATTTAATGTACTTATTTCATTTACACCCTGTATATATATATATATATATATATATATATATATACAGGGTGTATATATATATATATATATATATATATATATATACAGGGTGTATATATATATATATATATATATATATATATATATATATATATATATATATATATATATATATATGTTCTCATTTAAAATCAAAAACTTAGGTCCTGTATTTTGAGAACCACTAATCCAAAAAAATAATTTTTCTTTTCTTTAAATTTGTCTTGTGAAATAGAAATTGTTTGCCCATTTAATCGTTTTTGTAGCACTTATAGTTCTCGTGATAGCAATGGTGGCCCATTTAAAATGAACAGCCTGTATACTCATTATGTTGATCATTGGATTCAATATACAGTTCCTATAACGTGTGTTTTAAACATATAAAAATGAATTATGTACACATGGTCACATGGATATAGAGAAATAAATATTTGTAATCATCAAAAACTAGGGTACCTTTATAACCAGGGTATGGCCATGGCGTGGCTCACGTTTCGTCCGCAATTACCGGGACATCTGTTATATGTGTTGTTCTTGCGCAAAGTATTATGTATTTTCGTGGCTATTTGTTTTATTTTAATGAAAAACACATTTAATTGCCATTTTAATATGTATTTAAAGTGTAAGTAATATATTTTATCTTATTTACTTGTGTAGTTTGTTAAGATACCCATCACGATTACTGTCACTGAAAACAACTAAAAATTACCAATATTAAGCACAATCATTTAAAGTTTTAAAAGGTAAGTTTAGAATATACAATTATTATGTAAATAAGAACTACAGATATGAAATTAGATGTGATAATAACAACCCATGTCATATATTCTACATAACCTCTAAATGTATATCTTAATAATAATTGTGTATCTCTTGAATAAATTAGTTTTTCTTACCTTTATAAATTCACAGTGTGATAATTTCATATTATTTTATAATATAATATCACATTTATTACAAATAAATAGGAAAATCAATTACCGATAATGGCGGCGATCTTGGCCCATGGCCCATGGCCATACCCTGCTTATAAAGGTACCCTATCAAAAACTATTTCTTAGCGCCATCTATTATATAATAATATAACTAGTTATGGCGTGAATTTAGACGTGCTGGACTTCATAGCGCGAATAGTGAACATATTTGAAATTTGTGACGGGGGAACGTTTAGTTGCCTTGATTCTCGACAGCATGGAAATAGCGCGCATTTTAGGCAGATTGGACATGTTTGAATTTGGCGCTAATTTTAGATAGAGTGGACATGTTTGAATTTCGCGCGAATTTTAGTCAGAGTGGACATTTATAGTGGGGGAACTTTTAGTCGGCGTGGACTTTAGACCGAGTGGTTTTAGACCGGGTGACACGCACTCATTTCCTCTTGGCAACTCGATTTATATACACAAGTACCGTACCGTATATGCAAAGAAGAATACCATTTATTTACGAGTCGATCAACATAACCTGTTTCTCTTTGTTTTGTTGTATGACGGCTGCTCATGCTCATTGTTATGTTAGTGTTCGTCAACCGTAAATAGAAATTTTATTATATTATATCTGCTAAAAAAATTAACATTGCTGTAATTTTCTATAAAATTTGTACAAGACATAGTGTTCCTCATCAAATAGTTAGCAATAAAATTATTGACAAACCGACCCTAAATGATTTATTTATTATTAACAGTGTTGTGTCAAATAATCAACCAGAATTCTCCCTATACACATAAAATTTATAATTACATTACCCTATAATATTGTTTGTTGCAAATATTTGCAACGGGAATAGCTAGTACCTTTATAAGTAGTTGTACCTACAGGATGTAGCACGGAAACCGGTCCATGGGAAAAAAGTTTTTCCTTGCGCAAAAGAGGCTTATTAATTTTAGACAATAATGGTTCAAAAATTAAATTTTGCATCCAATCATATTTTAATTTGACCGTTCCATAATCGAGCAAATTGAATTTAAAATTTTATAAAACTAACTTTTTTATAGTGTTAGCCATAGTATTGAATTAAAATCACAAGCAAATGTAATGATATTTTACCTATCAAAAATTATAAAATATAATTTGCATCAAAATAATACATTTTTAGTTATTTATGTATTAAGGGCATAATCAAAAGATTGTAGCCAAAAGGTTATAGCACAGAGGATTGTTTAAAGCTCGACGTGTAGCGGATTTTGATATTTGAATAGATGTTGCTTGGCAACATTGGCCCTCGGGCATGGGCGCCCGCAGACTTTTTTACAAAGTGGGTCGAAATTTTTGTTGTAAGATAAAATGCGCCGAAGGTGAATTTTTAATAATTTTCAAGGTCAAACGTGTTTTAATGCAAATTAAGATAATATAGAGTTCTTTACAATGAAGCAAATTTAACAAATTCTTAAAAAATTTAAATCAATATTTTATGACGAAAATGCGTACGTACGCTCTAAAAGCGTAGAATTGCCCCTTCTACTAGGCTTTATGATGCGAGATGCGAGCATAAGCAATAACTACAGAAACAGACAATCTGAAAATACAATGTTGCATTAAATTAAAATATATTACTGAGTAACAATATAATTATTCTATTGAACTGCTCAAAATAAAATGTATAATAATTAAATGTTAATTAAATCGCGCTTCTCACAAAATACGGCAACCCTAATCATACGTAGGTACTTTTAATATAAATAAATATGCAATGTCTATTCATTATTGACTTTTCTATTTCTTTGTTTGTATATTACAGCAAAATCGATAATTGTGAAAGTTTTGAGAAGAACGTGATCATAAAATGATTAGAATAAACTACGGCATATTAAAGAAAATACAACACCGGAGATAATGTAATATAATAACAGTACATAACATAATTTACTCATTCTGACACTTCAGCTATTTCGTACTTAGTAATAGATAGTATGTAATAAATTTTTGATTAAAATATAAGAAAATATTACCAATAATTATTAAAAATACATTGATACATTAAAATGAAAAATAAAATAATAATTTTATTTTTAAAAATGGATACAGTCCATAAACGAAAGGGGTTATTTTTAAAAATGGATACAGTCCATAAATGAAAGGGGGGTCAGTCGACCCTTTCGACCCCCCCCCCCTGTGGGCGCCTATGCCCTCGGGCGATGAAAGCCAAATTGCGCCCGCTTTTGAGGACGACTAAAAAAGTTCATGATTCCAAAATAAAATAAAATAATTTGTTACATTTCTTCGTGTGAATATTTCTCCATTTTCAATAATAATGACTCCAATAGGTACAGATAATTTGACAGATTTGTTTCTAACAGGTCTGATTTTAAATTAATACACGTATACTATGGCTAAGACTATAAAAAAGTAACTTATAAAAATTTAAATTTGCTCGGTTACGGAATGTGGAAAATAAAATATGATTACTGAATTAAATGCAGAATTTAATTCTCTAAATTATTTATGTGACGCATTATTATCCACTTTTGCGCAAGGAAAAAATTGTTTCGCCGTGTTAACGCCTATGACTCGGTTTTCGTGTTACACCCTAAATATGTTTCAAATAACTTCTGTAGACAATAAATGAAAATATGCATGGATAGACAATTTAATAAAATAATTAATAAAAAGACTACTCCAAGTTTTGATTGCCACTGGCAGTCTTTAGTTTACTTTCGTTGTTTGGTCATTTTCGGCATTCATTTTCTTGATCAAACGTTAGCAGATCTTGAAAGTAGTAATAAATTGGAATAGAGCAGATTTGTGACATGTAGATGTTAAGGGCATTAAAAACTCAAATACATATTTTATAAACTAATAACTTTTTAAAAACATTGATGGTCTCTTTAACGGGCGTCGGCAAGCTGGGGGTGGGGTATATATTACCCCAAGGTTTTACAAACTGCTGTATTTTTTGTATGCATAAACTTTTCGGCTTCTACCTACCTTTACCTTGCAATTACTGTACCATGCACGTTTCTAGGTTAGTAGATAGTGAGGTATATCCCGCTTAGTGAGTCTAGCATTTTTCCTGTCCTGGGATAGCATACCCTACCTTACCACCGTTCACGTTACAGTTTTTAATATTTCTCGGTTATGATACTAATGTTAATATTAGACATAAAACATTAAATAAAAGTTAACGGTTATAAGGAATGTATGAAGGGATTACAAAACCATTAAAGTCTTATTCACACTGTTCTAATTCTTTATTGCGACATGTTTCGGTAACTTAGAATTACTACTATTTCTCATTAGAACAGGGTGAATAAGACTTTCATGGTTTTTTAAACCTTTCGTATATTCTTTATTCAATTTTGACACTTGGGTGTATCCTATCATCACGTTAACGGTTATTTTTAGGAATTCTAACGAACAAGAATGAGAAAGATAGCTTTCTGGAAAACTGTTGACAATATAGATAAATATGTACAGTGTCTACTGTAAGCGGGCCACCATTGCTAACATTTTTATTTGAAGCGATAAAAAGACGGTTAAATGGACAAAGTTGTGCGATATTATACGACAAATTTAACGGAGAAATTGAACATTAAATACGCGACTTATTCAACAAAATAACATTTTTGCCCAAAATTCCCGCTGAAATCAATTTTCTCTCCCGGCGGGAGAGAAAATGCCCCAATTTCCCGCTGAAATAAAATGTGCTCTTTCTGTCATGAGTTTAGAGTCATAGGTCATGATAAAAATATTTTTCTTATCTGATTATAAAAGTTCATTATCATTATGCCCCTAAAATTAAAAACAAAATAAGTAGTTATTTGTTGTTATATAGTTGAAACTTACATTATTTTTACCTCTCGCTAAGAGAGGTATTGGATTCATGCTAAAAATCGCATATCCAAATTTTAGTGAATATGCACGTTTTAAGGTCCCTAGATTCCGATTATAACATTTTTATGATGATGTCCGTATGTGTGTGGATGTGTGTGTGGATGTTGGATCCACGATTTCTCAAATACTATGACTTAAGACATTTTTCACTACGGATTCCTCAATCTTACAATAATGGGAAGAGTCGAGTAAGTTTTGGTAACAATTGGACAACCGGAAGTAGTAGTTACAAGAAAAAAATCATCTAAATATTATTTATCGAAAATTTATGTAAATACTTATATTAAAGAATGTTAAAATCTTTATTCGATAAATATAAATTCATTATTATATCTTCTATAGATTTAGAGATAAAGAAATATACTTAAAAAAGAATATAAAAGGAATTTGCGAGAAAATGACGAATAAAAGAAAAAGAAAAGGAAAGTAGAAAAAAAAATTCAGGATATTGAATATAAAGAAAATGTATGTATTATACATAATTTATATTAAAATAATTATTTTGTAGTGAGACATGAATATATATTTGTACTTAAAAATATTTTTCGTTTTAAATATCTGGCGAGAGGTTATGTGCTGGCCACATCAGATTTTTTATTTTAATATAAAGATAAGATTGTTACTATGGAAACAACAAATCACAATTATAAGTTTTGCATAAATCTTTTATTAAGCTCTCAGCTTTGATAATGTTATTGCCATTAGTTGGAATTTTTATTAACCCTCAAAAACCCGAGCACAAACCTAAAAAATATAATTTTATAATTTCTACATTGTAAATAAATATTTCTGAATTTCAAATGGAATCAAAAATTAAATATAATTGGCATAGCACTCGGCTTAGCAGCAAAACAATACATTAAATAAATGAAGTGACAAAAGCAAATAATGATTGACGCAAGTGGATGGTAATTTGACCGATACATTAAACTACTTTTAACAAATAAATTTTCATAAAATTAAATAATGTGATATAAATTGCACATTTCAATTTTTTTTAATAAATTTAATGTGGGGCATTTTCCAGTTACATTTAATCTTTGGAAAATACAAACATTTAAACAACTAACATTAAGTGATATTTTTATAATATTAATAGTTATAGCAATAATAATACAACCTTTAATTTTTGTTTTTTTAATTGAGAAACCCGAGGTTTAATTAATTTTTATTTTCGCAATTACTTTTTACCTTTCGCTACTATAGGTTACCAAAATTAAGGGTAGGTACACCGACACTGAAAAATTGCGTACATCCTAAAAATCAAGTAACCGAGTTTTTATCATTTTTAACGTTTACATAATAAATTGTATCTTCACTTTAGCACTTTAAATTAAAATTAAGTTGTGATCGTATTCATAATATATATTCTACATTTTAGCGAGCACAAGCACTATATCATTACTTTACTACGAGGATAATGTCTTACAGTAATTTTATTTAAAGTCTTAAAGTGAACCTGATTATGAAAAAGATCCTAAATAATGTAAAAACTAACAATGTATCAACTTTCATCACAATTTGATATATTATAGTAGTGTAGTAGTATTCGGTAGTTTCGAGGGTAGTTTACTTGGAGTACATTTATAGTACCACTGTATTTGCACATTTCTTTATAATATAAAAATTAAGTATGTTATTACGGAATTTAATATCACGCACGGACGCACGCACACACGCACGCACGCACACACACACACCCACACACACACACACACACACATACACACATACTGACACAAACACACACACGCGCGCACACACATACACACACACAAACACACACACACACACATACACACACACACATACACACACATACACTCATACACATATACACACATACACACATACACACAACACACAACACGCACGCACGCACGCACGCACACATACACACACACACACACACTCACTCACACGCACGCACACACACACACACACACACACACGCACGCACGAACGCACGCACACACACGATCAGATATGTTTTAATGTCGATCGATCAATCGATCTTCTTATCAGACGGAGCACAGCGATGTTTTTTCGTAATCTTTGTATTCCAATGTTATCCTTCTAGGCTACAGACAATAATAATACTAATAATAATAATAATAATAATAATAATAATAAAATAAAATATTTTTTTATTTTGAGACCTGAAATTTGAAGCCCCCCTCGATTTAAAAGGCCCAAGCGCGCGCTTCCTGCCCCATTAATTAGAACACAATAGCACTAACACTAACAATAACAGTAACAATAACAGTAATAATAACAATAATAATAATAGTAATAATAGTAATAATAGTAATAATAGTAATAATAGTAATAATAGTAATAATAGTAATAATAGTAATAATAGTAATAATAGTAATAATAGTAATAATAGTAATAATAGTAATAATAGTAATAATAGTAATAATAGTAATAATAGTAATAATAGTAATAATAGTAATAATAGTAATAATAGTAATAATAGTAATAATAGTAATAATAGTAATAATAGTAATAATAGTAATAATAGTAATAATAGTAATAATAGTAATAATAGTAATAATAGTAATAATAGTAATAATAGTAATAATAGTAATAATAGTAATAATAGTAATAATAGTAATAATAGTAATAATAGTAATAATAGTAATAATAGTAATAATAGTAATAATAGTAATAATAGTAATAATAGTAATAATAGTAATAATAGTAATAATAGTAATAATAGTAATAATAGTAATAATAGTAATAATAGTAATAATAGTAATAATAGTAATAATAGTAATAATAGTAATAATAGTAATAATAGTAATAATAGTAATAATAGTAATAATAGTAATAATAGTAATAATAGTAATAATAGTAATAATAGTAATAATAGTAATAATAGTAATAATAGTAATAATAGTAATAATAGTAATAATAGTAATAAAAGTAATAATAGTAATAATAGTAATAATAGTAATAATAGTAATAATAGTAATAATAGTAATAATAGTAATAATAGTAATAATAGTAATAATAGTAATAATAGTAATAATAGTAATAATAGTAATAATAGTAATAATAGTAATAATAGTAATAATAGTAATAATAGTAATAATAGTAATAATAGTAATAATAGTAATAATAGTAATAATAGTAATAATAGTAATAATAGTAATAATAGTAATAATAGTAATAATAGTAATAATAGTAATAATAGTAATAATAGTAATAATAGTAATAATAGTAATAATAGTAATAATAGTAATAATAGTAATAATAGTAATAATAGTAATAATAGTAATAATAGTAATAATAGTAATAATAGTAATAATATTAATAATATTAATAATAGTAATACTAGTAATAATAGTAATAATAGTAATAATGGTAATAATGGTAATAATAGTAATAATAGTAATAATAGCAATAATAGTAATAATAGTATTAAGAGTAATAATAGTAATAGTAGTAATAGTAATAATAATAATAGTATTAATAATAGTAATAATAATAATAATAATAATAATAATAATAATAATAGTAATAATAATAGTAATAATACTAATAGTAATAGTAATAATAATAATAATAATAATAATAGTAATAATAATAATAATAGTAATAATAATAATAATAATAATAATAATAATAATAATAGATAAATAAGTACATACTTACCACTAGCGGACGAAATTCGAAGAATGTGGAAAATGGAACACGTCCAGATTATCCCCATAGTACTGGGGTGTACTGGAGAGATACGTCTGAAATTATACAAAAACCTTGAAATATTAAAACTAAGAAAATCACTATACATACCGATGCAGAGAGCAGCCCTACTTCACACCTGCAACACGGTCCGGAAGTCCTTGGAGAGTCCTGATGCCCAGGTAACCCATGCTGAATCTGGAGGAAGACCAGCCCAACCTCCCCCTTATACAATCATTAATTAATATTGTATTAATGAAATGTAATTTTATTAGGCTTACCTATACTATTTATTGTACTTGCTTTGCCCTTCGGGCTGTCTGTATGATGTAATACCTGTAATGTATACAGAGAAAAGAGCAATAAAGGATATAATAATAATAATAATAATAATAATAATAATAATAGTAATAATAATAATAATAATAATAATAATAATAACAATAATAACAAAATAATAGTAATACTAATAATTATAATAGTAATAATAATAATAGTAATAATAATAATAATAATAATAATAATAATAATAGTTACAATAATAATAGAAATAATAATAGTAATAATAGTAATAATAATAGTAATAATAATAATAATAATAGTAATAATAATAATAATAATAGTAATAATAATAATAATAATAGTAATAATAATAATAGTAAATAGTAATAATAATAATAATAATAATAATAATAATAATAATAATAATAGTAATAATAGTATTAATAATAATAGTAATAATAATAATAATAATAAATATGTAATCACAACGTCGTTGAAATACCATAAAAATGACAATATATCCTATTAATTCTGCAGTTACATAACATTGTCAAATATGATTTAATATAATAAAATAGTGATTATAATGTATTGGGTAACAGGATTTTGGGCAACAAATGTGAGCAGATCTCACATTTTAATTTACACTACATATCTTCTATTTCTTGTGATATTTTGCACTTCAAATCGCTAAACCAGGGGCGTTACTAGAGTTTGTGTCACCCGGTGCGGAGTCCACACTGCGGACCACAACCATTCGTGCTGTTAAAACCATAGCAACATATATGCAGATTTATTCATTATTTCGCCGTATGTTTTCAAAGACTATTTCGTCAATAGTAGGGTAGGGCCCTAAGCTTAGTTTACAAATGTATCAAGAAAATTAAAAAATAATTATAAATAAAAAAAATATTTTGAATGGCTTGTTTTCAGTATCAACCTGAATATAAAAAAGCTAGAATAATATTGACTTTAAAAATTTAATTATTATTATAAATTTCAAAGGAATCAAAGGTAAACAGTTGCTAAAATAAAATAAAATATTCAATTTTATTGTGCTTTGTAACTTGACAGAAACTATTTAACTACAATGATTGTTATAAATCATTAGGTGTTCAACATTTTTGCAAAGGACTATAAATATATGTTTATAAATGGAAATTAGTAACTAAACGTCAAAGGCACCGCAGTTGAGTAATACGGTCTTCATAGGAACTACTATTCCTCCATCGACTGTCTATTATCTAGAAACAAGTTACATTATGGGGCGTCTGTTAGCACTGATTCAAACTGCATCTTGGAGACAATGTTATATTGTTACAGTAAAGACAAGCGACAAGTAATTTATGTTCCGTTTGAACCTAAGTTGTTTGTCAACGTTAACGTTAAGACTTCCAACTTCCAATCAATTTATTTTCCATTAGTTGATACAATTTATTGCATTCTCTACTCAATATATCACGCTAATATAATTTGTATTACGTTTATTAATTATGAAATTCATATTTTCAATGTCATCAATAATATTTACTGTCTCTCTCTCTGTCTCTGTCTCTCTCTCTCTCTCTCTCTCTCTCTCTCTCTCTCTCTATCATGAATTGAATTAATGTAAATAATACATAAATATATCATCACGGCATATATGTGTGTGCCAATCTGCTTTATACACAGATATCGGTAATGATGATAACATATTCATACCTTGTGGACGTTTACCTGGCATCACAGGAGTCTTTTGAGCCATTTAAAAATAATTATGGCGTCGGTCATGATCGAACCCGACTCCCCAGATTCGCGACAAAACATTTAGGTACGCATAAATATGTGTTTAGGCGACTATTGCGTAAATAGTTATTTTACATTATCCTTTACCAACTGTAAAGTATCACTTCATTTTGACATCTGCCAAAAACCATTTTACGGTCGCATTTACTTCATGGCCGCTTTGACTTTAATTGTATTTTGTATTACATGCAGCTTCATAAATTTTAAGCAATCATTGGAAAAATTATTGTTAACGCTATCGCTCATTTTCTTGCTCAGCAAATTAGTTATTATAATTTTATTTTCATTTTTAGGTTGTAATATATTTAGGCAGTAAGCAGATCGTTTTGTGAGTTATCAAGATGACAACACAGAGATGAAATATATATATATATATATATATATATATATATATATATATATATATATATATATACAAGGTTAGTCTGGGAAGACACCCCCCCCCCTTTAACTTTTTTATTATAAGTAATAGAAAAAAATGGCTCATATAATAGTTTTATTATTTTACATATACTATTTGATGGCAGATGTAGATATTTTTTATAAAGTCAGGTTTACAAGATACGATTATCAACTTTTATTTTTCTACATTAAAATTATGAATTTTTGTAAGCCAAAGATTGTTAAGATGTGGTACATTAAAGTTTTGATTTTTTGTTAATAGTGTGTAATAGGCTAATTTATTGGAAATTAGTATTGAAAATATACAGCTACAAATTTTTGTATGTTGCATTTTAAAATGGACAAATAGTACATTGCTGTCATTTTTTGATAGTAGTGTTTAGTAACCATGGAAGTGATTGACCATATGTTGCACATTAAAATAAATTCCCTGTATATATATATATATATATATATATATATATATATATATATATATATATATATATATATATATATATATATATATCAAATTCGGTCAAAAAATATTACTTTTATAACCTTGTTACACAAATAACTATTAATGAAATTTATTATAACGGTTTATAATAACGTGTCCATATGCTTTGTTAAATTTAGTTAATGATGATATAGGGAATTGAGTCATGACATATTCAAATCAAAATCGCATAATGCCTGTTTGATTAACTGGTATAACATATTAGTCACGCATAACTTCTCATTTGTATTTGATAGTTCAATGACGCAAATATCATTACTAGACAAATTTGTGGTTAGTACCGGGAATTATGCTTGACATAATTTGCTTTTATTTTTCCCCGAAGTAAATTCTAGCAGATGACTAGCCGGTCCTGATTGTAAATATTATTATTGCAAATTCATGGTTTTTATAATATTTTTGCAGTATCTGTATTGTGAGTTACCCATGAAATGTAAACACAGTAAGTAAAATTTATTTCACATTTGGTTTCCATGGTTACAGTAAATACTTACCGTACCGCCCACAGTGGATGATAAATAAATATTATATATCGTACAAATTTTATATTTGACATTAATCTGACATCTGTTAATTTTGAAACCTATTTTTCTTTTTTCTTCTATTTTTGGTATTACCTTGGAAACCCTATCGGTTATAGTATATTTCGTATCATGACTTCTCGTACTTTGTATTTTTTATGCAATATTTTTCATAGTAATAAAAATAATAATTTGTTGTTAATTTCGTAAATAATTAATTTAAAAGATTGGCACTAGAAATAGTCATGAAAAACAACCCCAACTCCTGTGACGTCAAATTACATACGTATCCTACACGTTCTCGATCTTTTCACACCAAAAAGTAGCATTTAACTTCGCACGCAACTTTGTAATTTAAAATTAATACTAAAGAAAATAGCTATTTGTCCCACCCTATATAATAAACGTTTTTATATTGCAGTTTACAGTAAAAATCGTTAAACTTACAAACTATTTTTCAAAGTAATCACTTAATCCTCATGAAAATAAATTGGTTATTTAACTTAAGAGTCTAATGTAGGTAAAACATATTCTTTACAGAATATAATTTGCATTTTTAGTTCAGGTAGGAGATATCGCCGTTTTAATAAAAGTGGCGCCAAAAAGATTTTATAAGACATCGGTTAAACAAAACTGTTGGTAGTAAACTAAAAATTGCTCCAGTATGAAGACAGGCTGATTCGCTAGTTTCTCATAAGGCTTTAAATGTGTACTTCGTACAGGTACGTATCTCGAGTAGTGGGTTCATCTCTTCGGTTGAAAAGCAAACTACCATGTGTTGGCTTATGTATAGGTACGCCACTATAGGCACAAATCCCCTATTTGTAAGATGGAAAAGCAATTAACAGACGTCACCTAAGGGTACTCATAATGTGCTTTTCATTCGTCAATTGGTTCAGTTTGAGGTTGAGTCTGAGGCTTGTAACACCCTCTAATGAATTTGGCGTACAATTTGATTATATTTAGACTAGAGGCCGCCTGACGGTGTTCGTTGTTATCGAAAGATATGCGGCAGGGATGATTTGCTAGAACAAAAGTCGTGGTGTATTGCAGGCTGCGTATTATCAAAGTAATGAGTATTTGCTGCTTTTGAAATATGTAAATCATCTTTATTTCGAATAATTTCGGCCACTTTTCTCTTATGTCATTATTGGCAGGAAACCTAAAAGTTACACTTTGTTAATTATATTATATTAAAAAAATCCCAATTGCTTACACATGAAACGAAATAGCCGTCCTTTCTTTGTAATTTGTGTTGCAATTTGGCACACATCTCAGCATATGCTAAATTTCAGAGATAGAAATGATTAAATATATTAAGCTCTGTCGACACAATGAGGATATACTGATTTCTAAGAGAGTGGATTAGAAAGTATACAGCTTAACATCGAGACCGAGAGGACAGCATTAGACGCACTATAATTAGTCTGTAAGTTTTTTGTTAAACCGCAAATTTGCGACATTGAATTTTTTTAATTAACATAAAGTTCGTTTCCACAATTTGATACTGACGTCATCAATCGTAACCATGTGTTTCAAATCGCCAGAGGGGTGGGGGAGATTGTTGACGTAAAGTCAAAACTGTCAGTATTATAATATAACCTATATACACCCCAATAGACACTTACATAATTGACGCCACATGCAAGAAAGATATATAGAAGATCTTGCTTCCAAACAAACTCCCCCCCTATCGTTGCCTTACGTCCTTCTCCATAGTACTGTACCTGTCATTCTGTTAGCATCTGTCATTCGTGTTATAACCTAATTCTCTATTCTGATTTGTTTTGTTCACTGTGTATCTTAAAAATGAGTTTAAAGCGAGAAGAGGTGCCTGAGGCAACTTTTACCTTCCGTTACCTTTAGGTAAGAAAGGTATTGTCTTTGGTCAAAAAATTCGGTGGTGAGTTTTTGATGAATAAGCACGTTTTAGGGTCCCTAGAATACGATTTTACTATTTTTACAATGATGTCTGTATGTGTGTGTATGTATGTGTGTGTCTCTGTGTCACAAAATTTTTTAATGCGATAACTCTAATACTACAATTCAAAAAATTATAGTTCTTTCGTATTCCTCTTCGCTACAGCCATGTGAAGAGCTGATTAGATTTTGGTTATAATTGGTCAACCGGAAGTACCCTCATTTGAAGATTTTAACAGTTTTTCCTGAAAAACGATCTTAAATATCATTTTTTCACATTTAATGTTATTATATATATTAAAGAATATTTTATTCTCTGTATGATTTGAATGCATTTTATACTTAATATTAAATGGATATAGAGTTAAAAAACTATAAAGAAATTAAATATCATATATATATATATATATATATATATATATATATATATATATATATATATATATTAGCTAGCTATGCTGTAACTCTGGAAACAGCTGTTATATTAAGAAAATTCTGATTGAAAGGTGTCAGTGTCAAGTGCAGTTGACAGTATGTGTTATAATTTTACTGGAAATATAAGATCTTTTGTTAGAAACTTTTTGAATGGAATTTGTATAAAATACATACAACCACCGTAAGGTAATGTACACGAAATATAATATTTTGCAAGGAACTTTCTGTATGACCTTTATACAAAATACATAGAACTGACGGAAGGTAATGTGCTGGACACATCAGATTTTTTTGCTCAATAATATTGAAGATTTCTTTGTTTGGAAGTCGTAACAGTGATATATTCATGTAACTATGGTAACTGTAATACCATATAGTTGGCATTGTAAGATAAAACAATAACAGATATAATATATTGAATACGTCAAAGATTTGTATTTAAATGTCAATAAATTAACATTCTGAACCACCAAGTGTTATATATTAAATACTAAAACATTACATGGTGGCAGCGGTAAAGCGCTCTTGCTGGTTGAAAAATTGAAAACTTGCTGGTTTGATGTAAATATAAGATCTAAAAAAATGTCACAGCACCACAGTATTTGACCTTTACTGGTTACATAACCAATAACTGGAATTTATGAAGGCAAAAATTCGAACTATATTTAACAGCAAGTGGAAAAGAAACACTATCGGATAAAACGAAGATCGCTATCCTGCAAAATTTATTAGGTGATGAAGGATTGCATATTTATAATAACTTCGAATATGCTGAGAAGGAAAAAAAAGAAGAATTGAAAACAATTATAAATAAATTCGAGTCTTACTGCAACCCGATGAAAAATCTCGTATATGAACATTACAAGTTCTTTAAAAGGGATCAGCTAGCAGACGAAACATTTGACCAATTTTTAACGGCTCTAAGGCAGCTTGCAGCTAGTTGTGAATTTTCCGAAAAGGATGTACTAATTCGTGATCGTATTGTACTGGGTTTTCGAAATCCCAGAATACAAGAAAAATTACTCCAGTCTTGTAATATTCAACTAAATGATGCTATTCAAATTTGCAGATCTATGGAGAGCAGCGAAGTTACTCAAAAAGAAATTTTGAAAGAAACTGTAACTGTGAATGCTATTAATTCACGGAAAGGTAGAAAAAAATATTATTTACAACAGTATAGCGACGATTCTAGGCGCCAAGAAAATGAGAATACCAAAACAAAGAATAAATTCAAATGTAAACGATGTGGAACTGAACATGTTTATGGAAAATGCCCGGCATTTAATCGGGTTTGTAGTAAATGCAAACTAAAAGGACATTTCCGTAAGTTTTGCCAAACTATAATAGATGTCCATCAAATTGATGAACATAGTAATACTGAAACTGATGAAGAAAATAATATTGTTTGGTCTGTAACTGTAGACTGGTTACAGGAAATAAAGATAGGAAATAATAAATTAAATTTAAAAATTGACACCGGTAGTCAATATTTTAAATTTAGACGATTTTAAAAAGCTGCCAGGAAATGTCAATGAACTGTCAAAAACAAATGCCAATTTGTCATCATATTCAGGTCATAAGATTGGAATACTTGGCAAAATATATTTAAATTGATATAAAGGAAAATTGATTATTTTATATATTGAAGACTACATGTCCAAGTTCAATCCTAGGCCTTGATGCAATTAAAAAACTTAAAATATTGAAAGGTATGATTTGTGAATTAAAAGATCAATCGGCCCCTGATAGTGCTCAAGAAATTATTAAAACATACAAGTCAGTTTTTTCAGGTATAGGTAAAGTAACCACAGAATACAAAATAAGGCTAAAGGAAAATGCTGAACCACATATAAGTCCAGCCAGGAAAATATCTATTGCTCTCAAACAGAAGTTAAAGAAAAATTAGATCAATTGGTGGCAGAAAAAATAATAGTTCCAGTAACTGAATCAACTGACTGGGTACACCCAATGGTAATTGCACCAAAAGCAAATGGAGATATTGGATTGTGTATGAATCTAAGATATCTTAACAAATATGTAAGACGTGAAAATTTTCAAAATCCCACTCAAGATACTTTATTTACTGAACTAGCAGGTGCCAAATATTTTTCTTTGTTAGATGCATCCAATGCATTCCTCCAAATACCACTACATCATGAAAGCTCCTTTTTGTGCACAATAGCAACATGCTTTGGTCGATATCGGTATTTACGTTTGCCATTTGGTATCTGTTCAGCACCAGAAGTCTTCCAAAGATCTATCTATCGAATTCTAGATGGATCTAAAGGAATAATTGCATATTTTGATGATATTTTAGTTTTTGGAAAAAATTTGGAGGAACACAATCAAAATTTAAGAAATATGTTAATTAAAATTGCTGAGAGTGGCTTAACTCTAAACCTAACAAAATCTCATATTTGTGTAACTAAAGTGAAATTTTTAGGACACATAATTAAACAAGAAGAACTAATTACCGATAAGAAGAAAATACAAGCCATATGTGACGTAAAGATACCAGAAAATAAAAAAGAATTACAAAAGTTTTTAGGTATGATAACCTATTTGTCAAAATTTATGCCAAATTTATCGCAGCTAACGAGTACATGCGTTCGCTGTTAAACAATCAAACACAGTGGCAATGACAACAACCTGTATTATCTTATTTTAATCCAGAAAAAGAAACTATACTATCCGTGGATGCTAGTCCTTACGGAATTGGAGCATACATCTCTCAAGATGGTCATCCTGTCGAGTATACCTCAATATTCCTTACTCCTAATCAATAGAGGTATAACCACATCGAAAAGGAATTGCTAGCTTTCGTATATGGCTGTGAACGCTTTAATTATTATCTTTAAGGCCGTAAATTCCAAATTCAATCAGATAATCGTCCCTTTGTAGGTCTTCTGAAAAAACCTCTGGACGAATTATCTCCTGGATTACAACGACTAACTTTAAGATTATTGAGGTATAATTTTAATCTAATATATATTCCAGGAAAACAGCAACAGGTTGCTGATTATCTTAGCCATGATCCATGCCAAGAAAATATTGATACAAACTATTTAGATGAAAATTTACAAGTATTCTACGTCGTAGCCACAACCAAAGAAAAACAAGAAAGATTAAAAAAGGCAATAGAGGAAGATGAAGTTCTACAAAAAATTAAATATTATGTACTTCATGGTTGGCCAGTTCGTAAAAGTAACTTATCACCTGAAATAAAGAAATTTTGGCCTACTAAAAATGGTATCCACTTAAACAAAGATATTCTTTTCTACAAGAATCGTATTATTGTACCAAACTGTTTACGACAAGAATTTTTGAAATTAATACATCAAGCCCATCAAGGGGTAGTTTCATGTAAGAAATTAGCAAAAGAAGCAATCTTCTGGCCAGGAATGTCATCTGATATAGAAAATTACGTATTGAATTGATGAATTTGTCAAAAATATTCTAAAAGTAATATAAATGAACCACTTACACCACATGAAGTACCTGACTACCCATGGAAAAAAATTGGCATAGATTTTAAAAACTTGGACAATTTAAATTTCATAGTTATTGTTGACTACTACAGTAAATTCGTTATTGTGAATAAACTGACAAGCAAAAATGCTGAGTCTGTCATATCTTCACTGAAAAACACATTTTCGATAACTGGACTACCACTGGAAATTTATTCTGATAATGGACCCCCGTTCAATTCAACTGCATTTAAGAACTTTGGGAAACAATACGATATTATTTTATCAACATCCAGTCCACATTATCCAAAATCAAATGGAATGGTAGAAAGAGCAATACAAACAGTAAAAGGCCTTTTAACTAAAGCTTACAATGATGGTAAAGATCCATTCCTTGCTATACTTAATTATAATGTAACACCCAAAATGAATTTACCCTCTCCAAGTCACGTATTAATGGGCAGAAGATTACGAACACTCTTAAATAAAATAAATAAATATATCATCACGGCTTATTACCCATTACTGGGTGTGCCAGTCTGTTTGTACACAGATATCGGTAATGATGAAATATTTACACCGTGCGGGCGTTTACCAGGCGTTATCTCACGGGAACTCATTGCTGGTCAATTTTGTGCCATTTAAAATTGGAAATATTTGGCGGCGGTCGGAATCAAATCCGGTTCCCCAGATTCGCGACCTGACCCTCAGGCACGCGGCCACGAGACCCCACGAACACTCTTGCCAATGAGAATCAACAAATTGAAGCCGAAGAAACCAGAAAGTGTAAAACAACAATTAAAGCTAATCAAATGTTATAGAAAAATTATTACGACATGCTGTTACGTGCAAATTTCGTACACCGCGACAAGACGATGACGCGATCACGTACTTAACGCACCCTAGCTGGTTTGGTGTGCGGCCGCCAGCTTTTAGACAGTGGAGAAGGGAGGGGTAAATTTCAATGAACAACCCAAAAATGGGTTGACTGGGCGCCACGTACTTTTTAACGTGAAAATTACGAAAACAAATAAAACGTTACCTACCGTGGTTTGTTGTTGCCTGAAAACGATAATGATAAGGCTCTCTGAAATAAAACTCAAAATTTCCAAGAAAAAAAAATATAAAAATACGTTTAATAAACGTCCAGGAAAAATTTTATATAAGATGTAAATTGCAAAAAAAAAATATAATACAGAATCTGCAGCGATGCAGTATTATTTAACAAATTTAAATTTGAATATAAAATGATACAAGTATAAATAGCCCGACACGAATACGCCCGTAACCCGACAGACATCTACAAACGCCTATTGTTGGCCAACCATACGACGCAGGGCAGTTCACAGCCAGTTGTGATCGGGCGACGGACAAGCCGCGACGGACAAAATAAGACAAAATAAAAGTAGTGTTGTGTTAGGCACAACAATCCCAAATAATAAGGAACTTTGGTATGTCGTCCAATAATGACGACTTAATACCCATATAAATGATGAATAAATATTTCTCTCTGAAGGAGAACATGAAGAATAATAATCCAACAAGAATATTTACAAAAATGGTCGTTTTCAGTAGACAACAATAAAAGTTCTTCATATGAAAATAAATAGTTATGTAAACTTATCTCCGGTGGCGACTGATAGCAGGAACAGTGTGGGAGTAGACAGCAGTTGATCGTCGGAGGTGCGGACAATGGGAAACCGGCAGACGGCGCCCCACCAGCTGAAGATGTCCAGAAGCGACGACGTGGGAAGCAAAATAGGATCCTCCAAAGAGATCGACTCCTTCCAACAATGGTTCGTCCTCACACGAGCACGTGCTCTCGCGGGATACCACACAAGGACAGTGAGTCACAAAAATTCCGGCACTATATAATCCGCATGCAGCGAAACCCCTCCGGGTCAAAAGGTAGCACTCGGAAAATTTATTTGCTTCCACGTGTGAAATTAAAAGAACAGCACGCGGCGATCAACGTTTGTCTCACTTCAAGACTAACCCACGACTCTCTTTTTAAAATCTAGTTACTTTTTTTTTCAAAACTTTAAAATTCACAGCGGAAGAAGAAAGAAATGAAATATTTGTTTAAAATACAAAGAAGAAAGTTAAGAATCAAAGCCTCATTCACGATAGTAAACTTTCAATGTAAAACAATTATTATGGCAATTAAAAGAATGAAATTAATTCCAAATATAATATCAATAATAATACTACTCTAATATTATCATTATAAACTAAAGAAATTAAAAGAAAGTACATTGATATTATTTAATTAATGTTTTGGTTAAATGAAACTAGTGGCTAGTGTAAACCGTGCTTCAATTTGCGAACATCTGAAGGTGAATACGCGCGCTCAAGATGTCAAAATATTATAAACAACAAAACACATGACAATTTATTTATGAAATAAATCTACTAAACTATAGCAACAATTAGTTAAGAAGGTATGTTACGAAATGATCTACTACAATGTACTTTATACTATTCAACTTTGCAGCTAACTTTTAAACAATAATAACCTAGACAAAGTTATCCAAATGATATCACAATTTATCAAAGTTATCGTGAAGAGCTTTGGAAATGATAGAATAGCATAAGTAAGAAGGTGAAACAGACGGAAATAAGAATTGGAGAAGGAAATGAATGAACTGGAACAACAACCGAAAAAGTAATGTAACAAATCCCCCCGTTACTTCCGTGAGATGAAATTCCCCAAATTTTATCACAGCCCGATACGCTTCGTTAATGAAAGGAATGACGAAAATGAATAAATAAGAGGATGAAGATTAAAAAAATAGAGATAATTTGTATGCCCAAAAAAAAAAAAACAGTGTTCAGTCTGCCAGGTCTGGAGAGGCGATATCACCCTCTCGTACTTCCGGACCTGACTTCAAATCTTTGCAGTGCCATGTACCTGCATTCTTTCCATCAGCGTGCTCGAGTTCGTATACATTGGTGGATACTTTATTTTTAACTTTAAACGGCCCTATATATTTCGCTGCCAACTTACTTGCGAAATTCTCTGCTGCGTTTGACAGTTTAAAGTTCCTGCGCCACACCGTTTGACCAACGCAATATTCTATCGCTCTGCGCCTAAGATTATAGTGCGCTCTTGCCCGCCGTTGGGCAACATCCAAGCGCTTGCGTACTTCAGCGTAAATTTTCTGAAGTCGTTCCGGTTGTTGGTGGCTTATTTCACTTCGGTCAAACTCTATGTCGCCATTTTGCTGGATAGCGTCTATAGCATAATCTCCGCCATTTAAAATTTGTTCTCGCCCAAAATTAGCAAAGTACGGCGTGCATCCCGTACTCTCGTGCACAAGCGTCCTTACAGCGCAACTCACACTTGGCAAATACTTCTCCCATTGTTTCTGGTTATCCTTTACATAGGCAGCTAACATGGTCTTGATAACCCTGTTTACCCTTTCGGTTGGATTGTTTTGAGGATGGTAAAGAGCATTGTAAAGAATATTTACACCATATTGTGTACACAAGTTCTGGAATTCTCCACTGCGGAATTGTACACCATTGTCACAAATTAAATATTGTGGGACTCCAAACAAGAGGAACACTTCGTTCTCCATATGATGTGCTACAGCTTTAGCAGTGGCTGTACGAAGTGGAAAGGTAAGAACAAACTTACTGAAGTAGTCGCACACTACTAAAATAAACCTACATCCTTTAGGACTCGTTGGCAAAGGACCCACAATGTCCGTACTCAAAAGTTGGAATGGTCTAAATACTCGAGGACGCGATCCCATCAGTCCAGGAGGGCATCTTTGCTCCACTTTGTGCTCAACGCACACAACGCACCTCCTGACATATTTGGCCACGTCACTCCTCATCTTCGGCCAATAGTAACGAAGTTTCAATTTATTGTATGTCTTGCTAACACCTGGGTGCCCTGACGTCGGTACCGCATGAGCAAGACGCAAAATATCTGCTCGTTGTCCTCGGGGAACCACTCGTTTCCAATTTTCCTCTACCTCACCATGTCCTACAATTTTAAGACGAACGTACTTGTACAACTCACCGTTATGTAGTCTCCAAGCTGAATACTTTCGAGGGCTTTCTATCACAGCCTCTTTCATTTTATTGTACCATGGGTCTGCAATCTCAATATTGGCGGTAGAAACTTCAAGACTGTCAACGAAAGGAACGGATCTCGAGAGACAATCAGGTACGACGTGTTCTTTTCCCTTGCGATGAATAATCTCAAAATCGTGCTGTTGCAATTTTACAGCCCAACGGCACAGACGCCCAGATGGGTCCTTTAAATTGTTCAGCCATACCAGAGAATGGTGGTCTGTCACTACGGTGAAGCGGGTTCCCTCGAGGTATAGTCGCAGCTTATCCAGCGCACACCCGACCGCTAAACACTCTCTCTCCGTTGTAGAGTAGTTGCGCTCATTCTTATTGAGGGAGTGACTCAAAAAGCTTACTACACGCTCACTATCTTCTAACATTTGTGACAGTACTGCCCCTAAACCAAAACCGCTGGCGTCGGTTTGTACTGTGAAGGGTTTAGAAAAATCTGGACATGTAAGTATTGGAGCGGTGACCAAACACTCTTTCAGTCTCTGAAACGAATTCTGACAATCATCCGTCCATTCCCATCTATGATTTCTTTTGAGCAAATTCGTAAGTGGAGCGCTGAGAGACGCAAAATCCCTAACGTAACGTCGATACCAAGACGCCATCCCGAGAAAACTGCGTACTTCAGACACATTTCTCGGTACTGGGATATCCAAGATCGCCTTCACCTTCTCAGAGTCCACTCGCAGTCCCTGTTGATCGACTACATACCCAAGGTATCGCAGTTCCGGCCTACAGAACTGACACTTTTCACGACTAAGAGTCAAACCTGCAGCTGTTAGATGTTCAAAAATCTGTCGGATAATGTTGAGATGTTCTTCAAAACTCTCCGAGACCACAACTATATCATCCAGATATACAAACACGTATGGCTCAAGTTCAGGCCCTAGGACACGATCGATTAATCTTTGCCAAGTTGCGGGGGCATTGGTAAGTCCAAACGGCATTCTCCTAAACTGGAAAAGTCCACGACCAGGGACTGTGAATGCTGTAAGTTCGCGACCGTCCTTACTCATCGGTATCTGCCAGTAAGCAGATTTTATGTCAAGGGAGCTCAAGAACCTTGCTCCTCTGAGCCTGTCTAAAATCCCAGATACAAATGGAATGGGGTAAGCATCCTTCTTAGTGACTTTATTCAATTTTCTGAAGTCCACGCAAAAACGGTACCCGCCATCCTTTTTTGGAACTAACAGAATAGGTGAGCTCCAAGGGCTGCAAGATGGTTCCACTATGCCCTTCGCCAACATCTCGTCTAGCTCATTATTGATGTGTTTCAGTATAGCTGGGGATACAGGGTAGTAACGCTGTTTGATGGGATCAGACTCCGCAACTATCTTGTGTTCGACTAGTGTAGTGCACCCAATTCCATTACCCATGTTCGCCCATGCCTCCTCCAAAAATGCATCGAGCTCTGCCACTTGTGTCTCCGTCAGAGTGGATAACGTATCATTGGCGGTGGAGATAGTGTCGATAGCTGTAAAACTCCAAACATCATTTTGCAAGTCAGGTACTATGCCCATAGTACACCAGAAATCCATTCCTAAAATCACAGATGATGTCACACTAGGTACTATTAAAAATTTAATTAATTTAATTTTATCCAATAAAACAACAGGCAATGTTATGGATCCTAAACTGGAGCAGGTCTTCCCATCGGCTATCGTACAAACAGGAGCGTCTGTCGTGTCTACGGCCAAATTCAATTTAGACAGAACAGCCCAACAGTTTCCTCCGATAATCGATCTCGTTGCTCCGGAATCGAGCAAACCTAAAAATTTATACCCAAAAATCGAGATCCTTAAATACGGTCGCTGATCTCCACCAACGTGGGATATGATGAAGTTTACAACAGCCACGTTCTTCTCATATTCTATCCGCTTCGCCGTTAAATCCATCGCAGATGACGCCACACGGCCACCTAGCGCCTCTGCGGGTCTTTTCCCGAACAGTGCGAACAATCTTTCTTGAAGACTTCAGGTTTTCCGCATCCAAAACAATGCTTCGTCTTGCTACAGTCCCGTGCCCTATGACCAACAGTGCGACAGTTCCAACAAGTGAGCGTACTTTTTCCCGCAGAAGGTTTTGGTACTTCCGGTGCACTTGTGACTTCCGCTGCATTTAGGTGAGTAGTTTTAGTACGACCTTGATAAGCCAAGTCAGGCTCTAAGAGATTTCGTCTGTTAGCAGGAGGGGGTTGAAATATTTCAGCCATAAGCTTGTTTGCCTCCAGCTTCTTACATACTTCCAACAAGCGCTCTACCGTGGAAATATCCTCGAGAGCTATTCCCTGAATTAAGTAAGGCAGAATATTTCTGCGAAGTACTTGCAGTTTTATTTCGTCACTTGGTGGTGTAGGGAGCCTACTAAATAAATTTACCATACAGGCTACATATATTCCGACTGTCTCGTCCACACCCTGCGTTCGCCGGCGAATTTCATCCCACAGTTCGACCTCATAGTCGAACGGCTCGAATTCCTCCTTCACCAGTTTAACAAAATCGCCCCATTTTGTGATTTTGTGACGTATTGAGCGGTACCAGATCAGTGCGCGCCCTTTTAGTAACTCGTTAATGGAATCGCATAATTCAGTTTCTTTAACATTACGAGATATACGCACGTCTTGGATTCTTTCCAGGAATGCATTTACACTGAGATCATTCTCACCCGTAAATGTGATGTCCCATCGGGCAACTGGTATCTGCTTCCTTGCAACTGCCTGTAAATCTGAAGATGACTCCTCCTTAGCATCTCTTTGTTTTATTTTCTCCTCCGCGGATTCTGCTTTATTTAACAACGTTGTCTCCTCCTGAGTCACTCGTTGTTGTAGCTGTTCAATAGCTGCTTGATGATCAGCGTCCGCATCCTCACTATCCTCAATCCGTGCTAACCTGGATATCAAGTGCTGTACTAAGCTACTTAATTTCAGATATTCCACCCTGGACGATGTACCCGAAAATGATTCCACTCGGCCTTGCAGCTCGACGATTTTTTTGGTGCATAGATCGATTTCTGACGCGACATCCAAAGGAATGACCGGCTTATTTGGCAAGTCTTCGACGCCCTTTTCAGCCATCAACAGTCGTAACTCCTGCCGCATAGTTATTACTGACAAACGTTTGGCATGCTTTAGACCCCGAACCCGAAGTTCATATTCCAGCTCATCTCGCAATAAGCGTGCCGGATCCATGTTGCATACAAATATAAATAAATAATAAAGAGAAGTATAGAAAAGTACAGAAAAAGAATGAAATAGCCGAATACTAAATAATACCCGTAAACATTACTGACCAAAAAAAAATCAATTAGCGAAAATAAAGTCTTCGCGAGACACACTTTTACGATCTCTGATCCTTTTACCGTTTATGGCCCTCTTACCGTTTATGGCCCTCTTAGCGTTTATGGCCCTCTTAGCGTTTATGGCCCTCTTACCGTTTATGACCTTCTTACCGTTTATGGCCCTCTTACCGTTTATCGGCCTTCTTACCGTTTATGGCCCTCTTGCCGTTTATGGCCCTCTTGCCGTTTATGGCCCCACGTTGGGCGCCACTTTTGTTACGTGCAAATTTCGTACACCGCGACAAGACGATGACGCGATCACGTACTTAACGCACCCTAGCTGGTTTGGTGTGCGGCCGCCAGCTTTTAGACAGTGGAGAAGGGAGGGGTAAATTTCAATGAACAACCCAAAAATGGGTTGACTGGGCGCCACGTACTTTTTAACGTAAAAATTACGAAAACAAATAAAACGTTACCTACCGTGGTTTGTTGTTGCCTGAAAACGATAATGATAAGGCTCTCTGAAATAAAACTCAAAATTTCCAAGAAAAAAAAATATAAAAATACGTTTAATAAACGTCCAGGAAAAATTTTATATAAGATGTAAATTGCAAAAAAAAATTATAATACAGAATCTGCAGCGATGCAGTATTATTTAACAAATTTAAATTTGAATATAAAATGATACAAGTATAAATAGCCCGACACGAATACGCCCGTAACCCGACAGACATCTACAAACGCCTATTGTTGGCCAACCATACGACGCAGGGCAGTTCACAGCCAGTTGTGATCGGGCGACGGACAAGCCGCGACGGACAAAATAAGACAAAATAAAAGTAGTGTTGTGTTAGGCACAACAATCCCAAATAATAAGGAACTTTGGTATGTCGTCCAATAATGACGACTTAATACCCATATAAATGATGAATAAATATTTCTCTCTGAAGGAGAACACGAAGAATAATAATCCAACAAGAATATTTACAAAAATGGTCGTTTTCAGTAGACAACAATAAAAGTTCTTCATATGAAAATAAATAGTTATGTAAACTTATCTCCGGTGGCGACTGATAGCAGGAACAGTGTGGGAGTAGACAGCAGTTGATCGTCGGAGGTGCGGACAATGGGAAACCGGCAGACGGCGCCCCACCAGCTGAAGATGTCCAGAAGCGACGACGTGGGAAGCAAAATAGGATCCTCCAAAGAGATCGACTCCTTCCAACAATGGTTCGTCCTCACACGAGCACGTGCTCTCGCGGGATACCACACAAGGACAGTGAGTCACAAAAATTCCGGCACTATATAATCCGCATGCAGCGAAACCCCTCCGGGTCAAAAGGTAGCACTCGGAAAATTTATTTGCTTCCACGTGTGAAATTAAAAGAACAGCACGCGGCGATCAACGTTTGTCTCACTTCAAGACTAACCCACGACTCTCTTTTTAAAATCTAGTTACTTTTTTTTTCAAAACTTTAAAATTCACAGCGGAAGAAGAAAGAAATGAAATATTTGTTTAAAATACAAAGAAGAAAGTTAAGAATCAAAGCCTCATTCACGATAGTAAACTTTCAATGTAAAACAATTATTATGGCAATTAAAAGAATGAAATTAATTCCAAATATAATATCAATAATAATACTACTCTAATATTATCATTATAAACTAAAGAAATTAAAAGAAAGTACATTGATATTATTTAATTAATGTTTTGGTTAAATGAAACTAGTGGCTAGTGTAAACCGTGCTTCAATTTGCGAACATCTGAAGGTGAATACGCGCGCTCAAGATGTCAAAATATTATAAACAACAAAACACATGACAATTTATTTATGAAATAAATCTACTAAACTATAGCAACAATTAGTTAAGAAGGTATGTTACGAAATGATCTACTACAATGTACTTTATACTATTCAACTTTGCAGCTAACTTTTAAACAATAATAACCTAGACAAAGTTATCCAAATGATATCACAATTTATCAAAGTTATCGTGAAGAGCTTTGGAAATGATAGAATAGCATAAGTAAGAAGGTGAAACAGACGGAAATAAGAATTGGAGAAGGAAATGAATGAACTGGAACAACAACCGAAAAAGTAATGTAACAATGCATACAAAGAAACTCTCCACGCTTCAGCCCAAGCAGCCTATTCTGATGCAAGAAAGAAGTAGAAATTGGAAACCAGGAGTTGTCATCAGCAAGTCAGGTCCAAACGACTACCATGTCAAGATCGATGATGCTGTATATCGACGAAACAGGCAACATCTTCGACCTCTCAATGAGCGTACGTCGACTACAGAATATACAAATAATTTGGAGGAAAAAGAAGATGTAGATATTTCAATAGAAAAAGAAGGTGATAACGCTTCATTGTTAAAGAAAGGTCCTTCCAGAAACACCAGAATTGTTGAAACTCAAAAGAAACATAATGTGTCCCAATCAAATAGTAATAATCATGAATATATTACTAAAAGCGGTCGTAGAGTTAAACCTCCTGATAAATTAAATTATGCATAGTTTTCAATAATTATTTTTGTAAAAGAAAGGGCGAGTGATATATTCATGTAACTATGGTAACTGCAATACCATAAATGTCAATAAATCAATATTCTCAACCACAAAGTGTTATATATTAAATATTAAAACATTACAATAACCATAGCAACCAACAGTTCTATGTTTTGCTACTAGATGCGCTCGTGCAAATTTCAATTATGGAAGTGTCTATTCTGCAAGGAAGGGATAGTCTTAGCAACATTAGTAAAAATTGTAACCAATAAAAACAAAGTATGTCATTTTCATGTTTCATTTAGTGTTTGCAGTTATTGTTTATTTGCTATAGCAATGTTTTTAAAACTTAATATTCATATACAGAATTGGGCGATTTTGTCAATTTTGTTCATATCAATAAATGTGAATGGATGATGTATACCGGGTGTCTACTTTTTTTATGGACCATAGGTAAAGTTTCCATATGGCTGTAAATTCTGCCCTATTAATTTTTAAACTAAAGTATAATTCAAATAGTCATATTATTTGGCTTTGCAGATAAAAATATAATAATTGATATATAATTGTTAATATTGTTCCAATGAGTTTTTTTCTGCGATGGTAAATGTATCCATGCTTACTGATAAATAAATTAATGAAGTCAATTGTAAAAACTTTGTGACATGTCATCATCAAACTCAAGCACGTGAACAATATTTTTTTAGTTGTTAGATGCAGTTTTTATACTTTTCTTCTAAAATTAATATGGCAGAATTTACTGCAATATAAAAAAATTACCATTGTATTTCGTATGGTCCACAAGAAAGTAACACTCGGGAATACATCTTTTTATTGTCTAAATCAAGTGCACTCCTCATAAAAATATAATGTAAAAGCGCGCTCACTGACTAATATGTTGCAATAATTGTCGTAAATCTTAGAAACGCTGTCTTTACAATAGCAAAATATAATATAATACCAACGACATTTCCAACATACAACCAGGCGTATTTTGTAACTCAGTGGTTATATTTTTACACATTAAATAAAAAAATCTAATTCAGTTACAAATTGGTGATTAATAACTTTGCAAATACACATAACCTCACAACAAACAATGGGGTATTCTTCTGACATGGAATTTATGCAAAATAGTAACTTGTTTCTATAGTTTACATCTTCGTATTTTAGAAAAATAATAATAAAACATGTTTAGTAGAAAAATGATATTCCTTGCAATAGGGATATGCTTAATAATGAATGTTAATAAAGAAATAAAATGATATAATTGAAATACTTCGGAAATAAGGAGGTTTTTGTTTTAGCAGCTCGTCACTAATATGACAATCCACCACCTATAAATATATAACGAATACCGACTTAGGGGGTGGAGTCTACTACTAATAGAAATAAACAAATTCAAATAGCGGACACGTAGCTACCAGTCCAGTACTGCAATTCTAACAGTTTTTATTTGAATATAAATTTCTTGCCTAATAATTTTGATTCACTTGCAATTATAAAGCTTGTAGACTTGTGCAGTGTTATAATTTTCATTTATTTTTTATAAATATAATTTATAAATAGCATACATTTCAAGAACATTTTAGATCCACGAAGAAAACATTTTTATATAAAAACGTATATTCGTGACGTCACATCTATATTTTTAAACTTCCGGGGACCATAACTCGCTTATTAATAGGACTTTTTTCACCGGATTTTCACCAATAATGTTAATTTTACTTATACTTTCTGATGAATTTATATTAAAAAAATGGTGGAATCCCCTATTCTAGAAACGTCCTTGAAAATTTTGTCTTATGTTCGATATGTTGCTTATTTCAGTTGAAATATATACGGTTACAGATGGTGATACAGGTGTTCAAAAAAACTCGGAGCAAACTATGAACAGCGAAACGTATGTCTTATCATTATTCAATTCAAAAGTCAAGTTATCAAAATTGATCTTGAAATGTAATTTTAAGGCGAAAAGACAATAAATAAGGATACAGTATATTGACATTCGCCGTTTTCTAATTTGTTTCCATTTCTAAAAAGAAGAAAAGCTTTGATAGCTTTAGATAACTTTTTTGACAATATCCCATGTCAAATTGACATTTAATTAAATATTTTTAAATTGACATACGTTTCTTTGTTCCGGGACAGGATTTTTTTTAACACTGTATTTTATTCATTTTCTTTGCTGTAATTATTACGTGTTTCTTTGTTCAAAAGTTTTAAACAGGTAAATGGGTGTATATGAACACGTAGGTTTAGGCGGAAGTTCGGTGCAAATGGCTGAATTATTATAGTATTTTTTTGTCATATTTATTTTTTATTTATCTTCAATTTCAGATAGAGAAGTAAAATGCATAGAACTATTTTGGCCGGATTCCAACTCTTATTACCATTCACAATCACACTCTTCATGATTAATGAATCCGGCTATGTTTTGTAAACTAAACATCCGCTCATAAATTTCACTATAAGTTGTAATCTGCAGACATATGAAAATTTCAGGATACTATTCTCGTTTATTTAAATTTTGGATTATTAGGCGGTAGTACTCAAAAACAGCTTGATGACTTGAAGTAGAATCTCAAAACTCATAAGCAAAATTGCTCTCGAAAACCATTCACAACTTCATCAATGAGATTGGATCTTCCCGCTAATGAAAGGAACAATTTATGTTTCATCTACACCTGTGCCTGCATCTGACTTACAATGGATACACCCTTTTTTCTCGCGTATTATTGCAGATACACATATTGCTTATACGACATGATTTAGTCAGTGCAATATTTGTGAGTGAAGTGTATAAAAATTCTGATTGAGGAACTTCCGGTATAACCGGAAATGACATCAAGTTCTTAAATTTAAATACCTCCTATAATATTTTTTTCATAAATTTGTATTGCATTTTTTTGTATTCGTTTCAAACACACCAAATTTATTGGTATTAACATTATTCATTTGTTAAAAATAATAACTTTCCTTCGCTCGATTTTTATCGTTAGAGATATAATTTAATACGTGAGAGGGCTATGCTCCATGACAATGTTGGAGAACTGAAGAATATAATACGGAATGCCGTGGACTGAATTGACAGAATCGATTATGAGTGAATTAAGAAGACGTACTTCAAAGAGTATTAATGTAAATGGGAGGGGGGGGAGTCATGTTGAATAAATGTTTTGTTACTCAAAACAATTACTGTCATAGCCCTCTCACATATTAAAGTACATCTCTACGATATAAATCGAGCAAAAGATAGTAATTATTTTGAACAAATGAATAACGTTAATACTAATAAATTTAGAAGAAAGAGAACAACGACACAGTACAAATTCATAAAAAAATAGTATACGTTGCATTTAAATTATATAATTAAGTTATACCGGAAACTCTACAATTATAATTTTTACACAATTCAATCATTCAATAAGTAGTTTGGTGAGATATCTAATATTCAGAAATAATTTAACGGTAACGCAGTGTATCGTTTTCTTTTAATGTAATGTAACACTATTCACAAATTTTGATATTTGGTGATATTTATAAAAAAGTTCTGATGAAAATATTTATAAACGTCTGGCAACACTATTAAACAATTATAAAGTTTCCGCCATTGAAAATATGCGAAAGTATATATAATATATATATATATATATATATATATATATATATATATATATATATATATATATATATATATATATATATATATATATATATAATGTTTGTATGATATTTTCAATAAATAAAAAATAATTACACATTTTAGCTCAAATGTAAGTATATATAATTAAACTCACAAAGCAAAACCGACCAAAATTAACTATTTACCTCTCGTTAAGAGAAGTATTGTATTCATGCTAAAAATCGGATATCCAGATTAAAATATAAATAATTAATTATTTAATTAAAAATTGATTTAATGAAATGAATAATTATTAATACGTTATAATATATGTCATATGTCAAACTCAAACATTAAAGGGGTCTCCTAGGCTGATGATACTACTAATACTGATAAATCCAACGATGACACACTTTACACTTACTGGTGATAAGGACGCTTTGATGATTGGCATCCTCGACTTAGTGAGAAGGAAGTACGCACATACACTAACCCTTTACACTGGATGAACACTTACACTACGGACATGGACATTACTTGTGGAGATTTACTCATTAAATAACTAAACTTTTTAACTAAGTGATTACATTATTATTAATTAAAGATAGTCTAAAATGTTACATTCCGTAACTCAGCGGGCGGGCGCTTAGCACGCGCCCCAAAATTAAAAACACTACATGTTCCGACAACAAAACGTCTTCACGACTCGACGAACTAATCTAGACTCTTTAAAACAAAGCGATATATTTAGGACAGGATAGAGTACAGGGTGCGTAGGCCAGGGCATTCAGTCACGCACATATACATAATAATTTCTAAACTGAATGATCAACAAATAAATGCCGTGACTATCATAATACGATAAGAATTTTGACATTTATAATTTAAATAGATAAACAGATTTAAAATAAAAATTACTGAAACAATAAATTAGAAAAGTTTATAAAAAGTTATTTATCTGTTTTTACTCTTACCCTCGCCTTATCTCATTATCCTCCCCTTAAGACAAAAATAAATATATCACAAAATCCATATATTTATTCTTAAGTACTGCTCACTGAAGATAGCTTCTAAATTCTGCAACCACAGAAAACATAAAACACATACATATGAGGCACGTAGCATAAAACATAGGATACAAAAAATCGCCAAGACACAAAAATTTCAAAACAGGTACAAATGAACAAACACATCATAATACGTTAAAACACACAAAAGGTATAAAACCTACGACATTTCAAATGCAAAAGCACACAAACATAAAACATTATAACCATAATGTAAACACAAATCATAAAAACGTAAAACGTTTTAACAAATTACAAATTCAAATCTCTCAAAATTACTAATCTAACATGCACTTAACTAGCCAAAAGTAAAAACTAACAAAAATCGTCATATAATCGTCATAAAAGAAAACAACACTGCAATGCACTAGGGAGGCGGTTTTTCACACCTAAGCGGTCTAAGAGATGGCACTACAAAAAATTTAGGAGCACTGTTGTAAGCGATAACGTCAACCCTGGAATGCAAGGCGCTATCACCAGTGGCGTGCTCGCGGCGTAAATCTTGAACAGGTGGGCATGCCAAGTTGTCCTCTTCGACATTCACGCCCAAGTCGGCATTCACGATGTCCTCTTCGTTGACCATTTGCTGATCCATTTCGTTGCGATTGTCGTTATATACTGAGTCCATATCATGTTCATCAGCTACTTCGGTGTGTTCTTCCTCAGTCTCACAATTCTCTGATTTTTCCGGCAAGCAATTCTCTTTAACTATGTTCCCTTCCTGTACGCCCTTGTCACTCGCTGTGACGGCTATTGTTGAACTTTCTGGTCGTAGTATGTCTTCCACCACAAAACGATCCTCTATTGCTAGCAAGGATTCAATTTCTTCTAAACTGATCCTCCCTACTGGCAACTCGTGCACTCCAGGCATGGCAAAAGAAGTGTGGCCGTGTGCCACCGACGGATGTCCTGGACACAACGAATCTAACGGCGCCTGCGGTGCGTAAACTTGGTGCGTCCATGCTGGACCATAAAAACTTGGCGTACAAGCAGGAAAAATGATGGAGGTAATATGGTGCGTCTTGCATAGGTTATTTCTAACCAACGCACCATATCCCTGCCAGTGGTAGACCGCTTATACAATGGAATTGCAAAATACAATTCCCCCGTACCTTACCACTGAGCCTAAACACGATCGAACTGTTAAGGAAAACTTCATCCCAGCCGTATCTTCTGCTGGCTGCTACCATGTTGTGGATATATTCTCCCACTCCGCCATCATCATAGAACGTATTTATTGCAAGCAATACGTCAAGCATATCTGGTGGCGGCTGATACGGCTTGGGCTGCCGTGTCATCGCTGGCGTCGTGGTCGCAAAGGTGTACATATTGTACACCAAGTACCTGATGAATTTTATATTAAGAAGACTAACGAACACTGGTTTTATAGTTTATATTTTAGTTTTTATTTCTACAATATTGACAACGTTTTATTTTATTATTTTTCATATACCTGTTAAAATTACTCTGAACAACTTGATCTATATTTACTTCAAAAATTATATTCCAACACCTTCTCTTAATTTTTTAAGTTTATTAAATCAAGTTGTCTCATTTCATTTTAATATTATTTTACACATAAATATCTTTTAATAAAATTAACAAATTATAACTTCACAATGTTTTTTAAATTTGATTTTATTTAACGGTTTAGTCATAATATCGGCAACTTGTATTTCAGTTGGCAAATATTTAAGTTTTATGACCTCTTTAATATAATTTTCATGGATAAAATGATATCTAACATCTATGTGTTTGGATCTTTTCTTAAACGTACCAGTTTTAATAAGTTGAATAGAACTTTGATTATCTATGTGTAAAACAATATCTGTATTATAAGATAACAATTCCTGTAATATGGATTTTAAATATAAAGTTTCTTTACAACACTCAGCGGCAGCTATGTACTCCGCTTCGGTGGAGGAAAGTGCAACAATTGGTTGCCTTTTTGAAGTCCATGATATTGGTCCATCTGCAAACATTATTACATAGCCCGTTGTGCTTCGTCTTGTGGAAGGATCATCCGCATAGTCTGAGTCGCAGTACGCATTTATGTTCTGTATATTTGCATTAATTCTAAAATATATACCTTTGTCCTTGGTCCCAACCAGATACTTCATTATTTTCTTAATCGCAGTAATATCATATTGATTAGGGTTTTCAATATGTCTGCTAGCTTTATTTACAGCTTGTGCTATGTCAGGTCTTGTTTTAACAGATAAATATAATAAGCTTCCTATAGTTTCTTTATAAGGATAATCTACCTTCTCTTGAATTTCATTTCTCTCTTCTTTCGGATCTATATAACACGGTGTATCACTAGATTTCGCATTATTCATATAATATTTATCTAATATTGTATTTATGTAATTTGTCTGTGTTAATTTAATGCCATTTTCTGTTTTGTTAATTTCCATACCTATGTATATTTTTGGATCTTCAGTCTTTCTCATTTCAAATTTTATTTCCAAGTTATTTAAAATTTCTGTTAATTGTTTTTTGCCTTTGCCAATGGCCAAACCGTCGTCAACGTAGACTGCTATTATAACTGACTTGTCCTTGTTTGTAAAAATACATTTTTCTGACTTTATAGGACTGAGTCCCAATTCTATCATTGTCTGAGTAAATGTTTCATTCCAAGTTAATGGTGCTTGTCGTAAACCATAAAGCGATTTCTTTAAGCGACATACTTTGTTTTTTTCTTCATAACCTTGTGGCATTTTCATGTAAATATTGTCTTTTAATTCTCCATATAAAAACGCAGTTTTAACATCAAAGGTCATAATATAACGATTTTCTGATGCCGCAATAGCAAATAAGGTTTTAAGAGATGATTGACTTACCACTGGACTGTAGATCTCTTCAAAATCGATATTACCTCTTTGTTCACAACCTCGTACTACCTTATAAAGCTAGATACTACCAATCTAGCTTTATAAGTGCCATCTTCTTTGACACGAAATACCCATTTATTAGACAATATCTTTTGACCTTTTACTTGATCTTCCTCAACAACATCCCATGTTTGATTCTTCTCTAAAGAATCTTTTTCTGCTTTTATCGCTTTATTCCATTTTTCTTTATCGGCACATGTCACTGCTTCTTCGTAGGTTAACAGACTATAATCATAATTTAATCTTTCTGGTTTCTTTCTTATTCTATTACTTCGTTTCAAATTTATATTTTCAGCTTTTATTTTTTCTATATTTTCATTTATATTCTGTGTTTTTTCTTTTGTTTTTTTCTTTGAATTTTCTTCTTCAAGTTTTTCTTCAACTTCTGTGTCTTCAGTTTCTTTAATATCTTCTTTTTTACTTTCTTTGGTTTCTTCTTTAAGTTTTTCTTCAACTTTCGTCTTTTCAGTTTCTTTAATACCTTCTTCTTTTTCTTTTTTACTGTTTCTGGTTTCGAATATTACATCTCGTTCAATTAATATTTTTCGTTTTTCGGCATTCCACAATCTATAACCCATAGGAGCATAACCAACCATAGTTTGTTTTTTAGTTCTTGATTCTAGCTTTCTAAGATGTCCTAGTCTTTTAGAATATGCATCGCATCCAAACGCCTGAATATTTGAAATGTTTGGTCTTTTACCTGTCCAGGCTTCGTACGGTGTTACATCGCAACCTTGAGTAGGAAGTCGATTTAAAAGATATGTTGCTGTTTTTATTGCCTCTCCCCATATTTCTTCTCCGAGATTTGAATCAAATAATAAGGCTCTAGTTTTTTCCATAAGTGTTCTGTTTAGACGCTCTGCGTTTCCATTTAGTTGTGGAGTGTAGGGAATAGTGTAGTCTAATTTTATGCCTTTTGATTTACACCAGTTTTTAAATTGCGTTCCTATGTATTCTCCACCATTATCACAACGTAATATTGAAACTTTATTAGTAAGTTCTCTTTCAGCTTCATTTATATAATTCTTTATATTTTCTGCAACTTCAGATTTGTATTTCATTAAATATATTTTTGTAAAATGACTGTAATCATCCAAAATAGTTAAAACAAATCTCATTCCATTTCAAGATTCATTTTCTATAGGTCCACAAACGTCACTGTGTATTATTTCAAGTACTCGAGTTGCTCGTTCTCTTACTGAATTAAATGGTTTTCGAGTTTGCTTTGCTGCTATACAAATTTCACAATTTTCTGATGCTTTCTTAATTTCATCTTGCGTTATGGAGATACCATCAGCTAATTTAATTAATTTTTCTAATATGTTGTTACTAGGGTGACCCATTTTTACATGCCAGTCATAAATTGTTTCTTTCTTCTTCAGCAAGTATGAGGTATTACTATTTTTTAAGAATTCAACAAAATATAGACCACTTGCAGATTTTTCGCCTTTCAAAATTGTTTCGGCATTTTTTGTTATTTTCACTTCATTTTTTGTGAATATTACTGTTCCTCCGTTATTTGTTACAGCATTGACAGATAATAAGTTTTGGGTTAAATCTGGAACAAACAGTGTTTTCTGCAGTATACAAGCAGTTCCTTCAATATTTCCTTGTCCTTCTGCCATCATAGATATATCATCCTTTGCAACTGATATTTCTGATGATATTCTTTTATAATTTTTAAGCAAAGTAGCATCATTTGTCATATGTGTAGTACTTCCTAAATCTACTACAAACTTCACTTTATTATTTCCCATTTTAATTCCATTTTTTATTGTTACAAACGCATTGTTCTTATTTACTTGCTTATTCATCTTATTTCTGAAGAAACAGTTTTTCTCACTATGGTTTCTTTTCTTACATATTGAACACGGTTTGATTTTACAGTCTTTTACAATATGACCCATTTTGCCGCATTTAAAACATTTTATATTAATATAATTCATTTTATTTTCAAATTGTTTCTCTGTTGCTTTAAATGTCAATTGTTTCTCTTCATTTGCCATATTATTTCTATTTTCTTCTATAAGTAATCTATTTTTTAGAAAAATGAAATTTTTATTTTCTTCCGAAGTTGATTCCCATGCTGTTATAAAATAAGCGTATTTCTCTGGTAGTGATGTTAAAATTTTTGACATTATCATTGGTTCATCTAATTCTTGATCTACTTTTTTAAGCCGGAATGATATATTTTCGATGTCTGCGAGGAAATCTGTCATTGACTGATTTGGTTTACACTTATAGTTAAAGAAATCTTGTAGAATCGTACATTTATTCCGCTCTTCTGATCCATCATACATAGAACATAGTTTTTCGTACATTTCATAGGAATTATTACAGTTTAGCAAATATGTTGTATGTTTTTTATCTATAGTCGTTATTATTATCTTCTGAGCTTGTGCATCTTTCTTTAACCACCCGTTTCTATCTTGTTCTTCTACAATATTGACAACATTTTATTTTATTATTTTTCATATAACTGTCAAAATTACTCTGAACAACTTGATCTATATTTACTTCAAAAATTATATTCCAACAGTACCCTCTCCTCGGTCACAAACTAATAATACTGAAACTGATGTAGGAACTTTTTGGACGAATAAGAGTATAACATTACTCTCATTATCCTACCCGTTGACTGCGCCACTGTAACACGAGGGGGTCTCCTAGGCTGATGATGCTACTAATACTGACGATTCCAACGATGACACACTTTACACTTACTGGTGATAAGGACGTTTTGATGATTGGCTTCCTCGATTTATTGAGAAGGAAGTACACATATACACTAATACTTTACACTGGATGAACACTTAAATTACGGATATGGACATTACTTGTGGAGATTTACTGATTAAATAACTAAAGCTTTTAACTAAATGATTACATTATAATTAATTAAAGATAGCCTAACCTGTTACGTTCCGTAACCCAGCGGGCGGGCGTTTAGCACGCGCCACAAAACTAAAACCACTACATGTTCCGACAACAAAACGTCTCACGACGCGACGAACTAATATAGACTCTTTAAAACAAAGCGCTATCTTCAGGACAGGATGGGGTACAGGGTGCATAAGCTAGGGCATTCAAAGTAATTTCTAAACTTAATGATCAACAAATAAATGTCGTGACTATACAATAAGAATTTCTAACGTGAATTTTGACATTTATAATTTAAATAGATAAACAGAGTTAAAATATGATTACTGAAACTATAATTTACAAAAGTTTATAAAAAGTTATTTATCTATTTTTACTCTTATCCTCGCATTATCACAGTATATTTGATGATCCGTATATTGAAATTCCATTATAGTCACATATACCCTATTAGTTAGTTGCAGTAAGAAAAATTTCTAATGATATAATATTAAGAAAAACTAAAATCATTTCAATATTTGGATAAATCGATTGTAAATCATAAATTTTTATTTTATTATAGATATACAGCCAAACAAGTCTTAGCTGACAGTTGGCTTAAGCTTAGGGTGACCATCCGTCCTGGATTGGCCCGGACAGTCCCGGATTTCATAGATTGTCCCGGCGTCCCGTAAGGTTTTTGGAATGTCCCGGTTTCTACGTAATTACAAGTTTTCTTTCTGTATTTATATCTACACCGTGTTTCATCAAGTATATATATTTTCAAATCTTTTATGATTGTAAAATGTGAATGTTTGACCGCAAATACTTTCTAAATATTGTTCGATAAAATGCCCTTTTATTTCATTTACACTAATTTCACAATCACAAGTCAAAATAATGTGGTCTATTGAAAAATGCAGAATGAACATTGCAACCATCGCAAATTTAATCGTGATTAAAACAAATATCCTTGAAAATTATACAGATTTTTACCACACAATAAAAAAAGATACATGTATAGAAAAATACTTTCGACCGAAAAATACGGGCAAGGGAAGACGGAAAACAAATGTAATCTAGAAATTTTTGTCCCTGTATATTATATATGAATATATTTTTACAATGTGATTATTTTTTGTGTTGACAAAATTTTCTAGTCAGTGTAATTATGTATGTATTCCATTGTTAAGTACGTAATATGAACTTTTTTTTAAGAAGCGTTCAGGTTTTAGCTTTTGAAAATATGGTCAGCCTACTTAGGCTGTGCAATCGTTCATACTGCAGTGGGGGGTGAACGGAGTTTAGAAGAGTCTAGTCGTCACTGCGGCAGCGCCCTAAAGTAGCACGATGTATGTTCCAAGTTCCAAACGCCCGCAAAACCCAGTTCGTTGTATTAGTTTTTAAAATAAGTTTAAAAAACAACAATAAGGACTCGAGTTTTGTGGGTTAGGTATTGTTTTTGTCAGGATTTAAAAAAAATCTTAAAAATGAGTCTAAATTTTCACTCGGAAGACATCGTGTATCTTCGGCAGCACTGCCGCCGTGATGACTAGGCTCTTGTCCCAATGTTGCAAACCGTACGTTAATTATTGTCTACGTACCGCAATTTGGGGTCTTGTACGATCATATGTTATTTCAATATAAATGTACAAACTTTTAAGATATTTTGTTACGTATATTTAATTCCAATTTTCATCCTTAAGATTACAATTAATATAGGTCTGTCAAGCTTTTAAAGTCGAGAAAAATAATTCAAATACCAAATAACCTTCTCGCTTTCACTGATATGTAAAATTACAGTTCTCACTTCTTTGGGTTTCAAATTCATTTTCCGGGCTCACTTATTAAATTTAGATCTTATTACACAATTTAAATTCTTTCGAAAAATTTAGGCCTTTAAAAATAATATTATACTTTTGTATTTCAAATTTGGCGCCAAAGCTAGAGTCTAACAAGAATGAAATGAAATAAACCAAAATTATAGTTGGAAAATTTTATATTCGAGCATACTCAAAACTCCGGCTTCGCGGTTTTTATTATTTCCGTGGCAACTATGTATAATACCAATACGCGTACGATAATTTTATCAAAAGTACGATAAAATTCACGTATGCGTACGACACTTCAGATTTCAAAACTAGGTTCTGTTCTGCAGAATGGGAAAGTAGAAACCGAGGCATAAACTATGTAACTTATTCTTATCAAATTTAGCAAACAGACTTAAAAACAACAATCATTCCCAAAATTCCCCCACGAATACTTTTTCTCTCTGTGCAGTACACCAGCGGTGACTGCACGTAAGACTCGTGGGGCTATAATAGATATAAACTTTTATTGTTTGGTGGGGCCAAAAGCGACCGCCTCCACCGTTTATCCATAAATCCGCCGCTGATTATTAGTATTTAAATATATACTAAACACTTACAACTAATAATAATAGACCGGGGGCTAGCGCTACGTGAAAAATGTATCATGGTATTCTAAATACTGATCCTCGGTACTCACTTTAAATACACTGCCGAACGATTTGCCTAGCTGTGGGTCGTGGCCCAAAACTATTTAAAAAAATGATACTTTACAATCTGTATATTTTCTGAATGGGACCTGCATAAAATGACAGTATGTATATGTAAATGGTAGCCGATAATAAATGCCAGCCATTTTCAATTGTTGCAGGGGGTTCTAAAGCCTTCTATTGCTATGAATTTTACCTATCAGAAAACATCCTTACCATTCCATCTGGGGTTTAATCAACGGACAAATTTTATTCTAAAAAACACAAATGTAAGCCCGATATAGAATACCTAGATTCGAAAATATTTTTTTAAACAAATTTGGAGGGGCTAGTATTTAGAAAACCATAAAACATTTTTCTTGTAGCAGAAGCTCCCGATCTATATGGTACGAAGATTATAAATGTACGAACACTGTCCCACTTGTTAAAAATTAATTTATCAGCACTTAACTAATAGAATTTGTAAAAATAATTAAATAAATCTACTTTTTATTTAAAATGAATATTTTTCAACATTTTAATGTAATTTTAAAATAAATTTTTAGCTAAAGATTAAAGTGTCAAAAAGGTCTTTGGGAATTGCGGAAAATAGGATCGAAATTTTGGAAAAAATTGAGAAAAATTTGCCCCAAAAATAGGAATTTTATTTTGCTCTCAATTCAACGGTTTAAATTATCTTCAAATTAACCTAAATTCGTGTTCTACGGGGTATATAATATAAACTAACTCTATTCCAAATCTTAAAATCCGTCTGGACAAAGTTTTATTTAAATATTTCTAAAATGACACCCGTTGCGAATTTTTCGCAATTTTTCCAAAACATCAACACTTTTATTTGGTTATGAATTGGGCTGAGATTTACTGGGAACACATTAAAACTGAAAATCATTTATTTATAATAGTTTTAGTTAAATTTAACCTTAGACTCCATCTATTATTAATTTATACTGTAATTTGTTGAAAATGTTGATTTTTTAATGAAAATATTTGATTGACAGCAAAAAACTGTAGTTCTCACATTTTGACTCTGTCGATAAGGCCGCTCTCGAAATTAACACCAATTCTATTCTTACCTACATAAAATCTGAAAATTAAGTATAAAAAACCTATGCAATATTCTAACCTTAACAACTTCTACGACACATTTTATTTAATAAAATTTCACAATCATACAACTTAGTAGTGTCCAATTTGTGAAGAATTCAAAAAATGATGTTCGACTGTGTTGGGGATGGAATTAATAAAGTTTCGGACTAGCAGTCAATATTACAAATTTATTCATTGTATAGTCGAAACGTCGGCGTGAATAAATTTGTAATATTGACTGCTAGTCCGAAACTTTATTAATTCCATACAACTTAGATTTGTGTAACTGTTTTTAGTTTTTCTTGAATTGTTAGTAAAATTTAATATTATTTCATTTTGACATTACAACGGCAAAATGTCTGTAATATTAATAAAAATTGGCGATAATCTTTGTTAGTTATTATTTGTATCATATATTAAGGCCGTAATGTAGTTACCTAAATGTAACAAAAATGGTGCTATAGAATTTGCTTTGCACTAATTGTAATAATAATATAAGAGCATTCGTATTTTTTTACAATAATATATAATATTATTGCTACAAGGCGACGCATAGATATTGCTAAAAAAAATTCATAGCATTGTCTAAAAAAATATCGGAAAACAACGAAAAGTTCTACTTTTAAATGTTTAATTTTGTATAGTTTAAATAAAAAATATATTAAAATTCATGCGTTGCCTTATAGATATAATTGTAAACAATATATAAATGCTATTTTTTTTAACAGATTGCCAATTGTTATTGAAATATCATGAAAATAAAATGATGCAATTATAGTTCATATGTACGATCTTAGATGTCGCTACTAGCGACAAGAGAGCTGTGTTATTTGTCGTACCGCCAACAAAGTGTTTGATTACGGGGAAAGGGGCAACTCAACTCGAAAGCCAGACATATTGGCCCGTATTCTCAGGTCCGTGAAGTTGGCGTATTCATAGTAATACAATTAATTTTTTTTATATCTATAATTTTGTGCTCATTATGTGCTATTTATTGCTGTATTGTTCTAATTTTGTGCTCATCTCCTTTAATTGTTATAAACAAAATAAAATGAATACGCCAACTTCACGCTTGCGTATTCATAGTGAAAAATTAATTTTTATTTATAGCTATAATTTTGTGCTCATTTTGTGCTATTTATTGCTGTATTACTCAAATTTTGTGCTCATCTCCTTCAATTGTTATAAACAGAATAAAATGAATACGCCAACTTCACGCTTGCGTATTCATAGTGAAAAATTAATTTTTATTTATAGCTATAATTTTGTGCTCATTTTGTGCTATTTATTGCTGTATTACTCAAATTTTGTGCTCATCTCCTTTAATTGTTATAAACAGAATAACATGAATACGCCAACTTCACGCTTGCGTATTCATAGTAAAAAATTAATTTTTATTTATAGCTATAATATTGTGCTCATTTTGTGCTATTTATTGCTGTATTGCCCAAATTTTGTGCTCATCTCCTTCAATTGTTATAAACAAAATAAAATGAATACGCCAACTTCACGCTTGCGTATTCATAGTGAAAAATTAATTTTTATTTATAGCTATAATTTTGTGCTCATTTTGTGCTATTTATTGCTGTATTACTCAAATTTTGTGCTCATCTCCTTCAATTGTTATAAACAAAATAAAATGAGTACGCCAAGTTCACGCTTGCGTATTCATAGTGAAAAATTTAATGTTTTAATAGCTATAATTTTGTGCTCATTTTGTGCTATTTATTGCTATATTGCCCAAATTTTGTGCTCATCTCCTCAATTGTTATAAACAAAATAAAATGAATACGCCAACTTCTCGCTTGCGTATTCATAGTGAAAAATGTTTTTAATAGCTATAATTTTGTGCTATTTATTGCTGTATTGCGCAAATTTTGTGCTCATCTCCTTCAATTGTTATAAACAAAATAAAATGAATATGCCATCTCCACGCTTGCGTATTCATAGTGAAAATTTAATTTTTTATAGTTATAATTTTGTGCTCATTTTGTGCTATTTTAAGTTTTACATGTTTATTATGACAAAAATAAGATATTCTTTATTTACGAGTATCTAATGGAGAAAAGACGTGGATCTTATGTGCTGTTAAGACCTTACCCGTCTAGTCTTTTGAGTTGGTGAGAAGCGAGCTAGCTGGTGGGTAGGCTTGGAATAGTTTACCCCACAAAGAAAATGTTGAGTTAGGCGTTACTATTTTCTTAGCCAGTACCAAAGTGACTGTTGTAGGGGTGTGATCGCGCTTTTCAGATATTTTTTTTCTCAAAGCTCATTAAATTCAACGATTTTTTAAATGTGTGTCAATTTTTCTTTTTGTTTTATAATATGTATTTATTATTAGATATTGTTTATAGAGCTGCACCTAAAACAATAAATAAAATAAATAAGTATAAATATATCATCATGGCATATTACCCATTGCTGGGTGTGCCAATTTGCTTTGTTCGCAGATATCGGTAATGATGATGACATATTTGTACCGTGCGGACGTTTACCAGGCGTCACCTCACGGGCACTCATTGCTGGCGTAGAGAGTGCACCACAGAGGTCAATTTTGTGCCATTTAAAATTCGAAATATTTGACGTCGGTCGGGATCGAACCCGGTTCCCCAGATTCGCGACCAGACACTCAGGCACGCGGCCACGAGACCCCATAAATAATAATTGTTCACTTATACAAAAATTACAAATAAAAATAGTTTGACAGATAAAAATAAAAGTTTGCTAATATTTTATTTTTCAAATACGTATTGAATCAAGAAAACGAATTTTTATGTTCCAAGTTTAATAAAAGTGCATATTTGTTATTTCTTTAATTTTTATAAACAAAATATAAATTTTATAATAACAATAAAGTCTACTTACGTTTCGAAGAAAAGTAATTATTTTCAAATATATCACATGAAATATTTAAAATGATGAACCAATGATTTAAAAGTTAGGGGCATTTGACTATCAGCGTTGATTTATTTGATTGGAATGATACATCTCGCCATATATCTTTATGTTTTCTTAAACTAATATAAGTTAGTAGTGGTCCCAAATACTGTCAATTTCATCAAAAATAACCTACTATCCATTTCAGAATTATAGTCAGTTTAGTTGGAAAGTAGCTTAAAAAAATTAAAAAATTATCAACCACTCTTTCACTTATTTCACAATTAATTAATACAAAAATATTGACAATATACAGGTTTATTAGTGGCAATAGCCATGACACTTGTCTTCTTTTTACCTTCCGTCACTTTTAGGTATGGAATGTATTGTCTTTGGTCAAAAAAATCGGTGGTGAGTTTTTAATGAATAAGCACGTTTTAAGGTCCAGAGAATACAATTATACTATTTTTACGATGATGCCTGTGTGTGTGTGTGTGTGTGTGTGTGTGTGTGTGTGTGTGTGTGTGTGTGTGTGCGCGTGTGTGTGTGCGTGTGTGTATGTGTGTGTGTGTGTGGGTGGTGTGTATATGTATGTGTGTGTATGAGTCTGTGTGTATGTGTGTGTGTGTATGTGCGTGTGTGTGTGTGAGGGTGGGTGTGGGTGTGTGTGTAACAAAATTTTCGTCTACGATAACTAATACTACAATTCCAAAAATTATAATTCTTTCGTATTCCTCTTTGCTGCATCCATATGAAGAGCTGATTAGATTTTGGTTATAATTGGTCAACCGGAAGTACCCTCATTTGAAGATTTTAACAGTTTTAACTAACGATATTAAAAGTCATTTTTTCACACTTAATGTTATTATAAATATTAAAGATCAATATATTCTCTATACAATTTGACTGCATTTTATATTTCATATTAAATAGATATAGAGTTATAAAATGATAAAGAAATAAAATTTCATAAATTAGCTAGCTATGCTAGAAACAGCTGCTATATTAAGAAAATTCTAATTGAAAGATGTCAGTGTCAATTGACATATTCGTAGTTTGTGTTATAATTTTTCTCGAAACCTCGAAATATAGGATATTTTTGCTCGAAACTTTCTGTATGAAATTTGTGTAAAATACATACAACTGTCGAAAGGTAATGTACATACAAGAAGTTTAGAATCTTTTGCAAGGAACTCTCTATGGATTTTATAGAAAATACATAGGCATTTACGAAAGTTCTACCGGTAAATACTGCATCTACTGACTGTGTTCGAAAACACGAGTGGTAAAAAGTTACGGTGTTCGAAAATTGTATGAATATATAATGTAATTTGAAATAATAATTCGCGGTAGATACATACCTACTTAGTGTAGACACATTGAAAAATAAACATGGAATAAAATAAGAAAACATTCCAGAGTGAATGTGAATCGCAACGCAAACAATATCTGGCATAATACCGAGCATAATACAGGGTAAAAATAATGCAATATGCGGTTTTTGTCGTAAAGAACAAAACAACTAATGCAATGATGTTATCAGAAGGGTAAAGTAAATCAATGTAACGACGAGAAAGTATTAGAAGCCAGTTACAAGTTCGGGGGGTCCCTTGCAATGTTGTTAGGTGAATTGTGAAGGGAGGTTGTCAAATTTACAGCTTTTCCTAGAATGTTTATAAGGAGTGAATTGTGAAGGTAGGTCAGGTAATGTGAACATTCACAATTCACCGCTAATAACATTATTAGAAGAACTATAAATTACGCAACCTCTCTCCACAATTCACCCGATAACATTTCAGAAAATTCTTAATTAATTATTCAAAATAAATGAACAGTGAAATAAAACACCGTGTAATATCCAATAGTCTTGTTGACGGCAAATTATATTTTACGTTTATAATTATTTAAGGTACCTAACCTAACCTAACTGTACCAGGAGAAATAAAATCGGGATCGAACCCGGTATGTCAGATTCACGACGACACTCACAGGCACGCGGCCACGAGACCTTACTAATTTATTATTATCTAAAATATCAATGTGATCGACTAAACAAAACTATTTTCAACTGTGTCATTAAATTTGTTTGTATTTGTTTGTTACATAGCTTACTTTTATATTGTAACATTATTTTTTCTAATGTTGAATATCATTTTTCTCTAAGTAATGGGGTGTAATCAAATTTATATTTCTACATAATATGATATTAGATCGAAAAATAAAATACCAGTATTTTTTTAAATCGATTAATTATTCGTACTTTACAAGAAAATAATTATTTAAATTTTGGGGAAGGGATTTGTGACGTGAGCATGGTAGAAGCGTGGAATAAGACGTACAGACTGCGAGGGAAAGAGATAGTTTTAGCCAGCTGTGGCCGTGCCACGCCCTACCACATCTACCACAACATAATCGGGACGCTGATCGGCTGATCTATAACTGTTTTTTTGCTTCCTGCAGTCTGTCTGTCTTCTTCCACGATTCTAACATGCTTACGGTATATCCCTTCTCCCAAACATATTGTTAATAACAATATTGTTACAAATTAATGTTTAGTTTTTATTATTACAATGAGAAGCTATAGTGTTTTTTTTTATATATATATATTTTATGACATATATTGAAATTCGAGTATGGTCACATATCTCATTTTTATACAACCCCATACAACATTTATATCGTTGATATAGAATAATTCTTTATCTAATGGACCCAAATGACATAAAAATATTATATTTTACTAGTAGTTATGATGTTGAAAATGTTGATGTTGAAAATATGAAAAATGAAAACAAAGTTATATATTTTTCATATTTTCAACATCAACATTTTCAACATCATAACTACTAGTAAAATACCATACCATATTATTCGAATTTCAATATATATATATATATATATATATATATATATATATATATATATATATATATATATATATATATATATATATATATCTATCCAGGATAACTCTTCTAGCATGGAGATGTATAACAGATACGGTTAAATTAGACTAAAGTTGTCCTATTAGAAGACCATGTTAATATTATTACTGTACATTAACAAAAGTTCAAAGCTACTCTTTTCGGAAAAATTGTTATGTAATAGTAATACAATATCAATAGAAAAAATTCTCCTCTGATAAACTAAACTTCATCCTGTACAAATCCCTATATTTATATTTTTCTACTCACTAGAAAGCTTGAAAACCAAGCTATTACTGTTAAAAAATATATATGTAGTTTCAAAATTTTCTGAATGATAGTATTTTAGTTAGAGTGGAGGATCCACACACACACACACACACATATACACAGACATCATCGTGAAAATGTTAAAATTGGATTCTAGGGACCTTAAAACGTGCTCATTTACCAAAATCTCGATATGCGATTTTTAGCACGATCCCTGTACCTCCCTTACCAAGGGTAGCAGGAGGTAAAAATACTTTTTATCAGATCGCCCTTGACATGTTATAGCGAATAAATTGTAAGTTAAAAGTTTACAATAAAAAGTATTGAGCTAGAAAGTCATAAAATGAATTGTATCTATCACATAGAATATAATTATGGTTTCATTTAGAACAACACAGCAATAAAAGGGACAAAATTATAGCTATATTTTTTTTTAATTTTTCTCTATGAATACGCATGTGTGAAGTTGGCGTATTCATTTTATTTTGTCTATAACAATTGAAGGAGATGAGCACAAAATTTGAGTAATACAGCAATAAATAGCACAAAATGAGCACAAAATTATAGGTATTAAAAAAATAAAATTTCCACTTTGAATACGCAAGCGTCAAGTTGGCGTATTCATTTTATTTTGTTTATAACAATTGAAGGAGATGAGCACAAAATTTGGGCAATACAGCAAAATAGCACCAAATGAGTACAAAATTATAGCTATAAATAAAAATTAATTTTTCACTATGAATACGCAAGCGTGAAGTTGGCGTATTCATTTTATTTTATTTATAACAATTGAAGGAGATGAGCACAAAATTTGGGCAATGCAGCAATAAATAGCACAAAATGAGCACAAAATCATAGCTATTAAAAAAATAATTTTTCCACTATGAATACGCAAGCGTGAAGTTGGCGTATTCATTTTATTTTGTTTATAACAATTGAAGGAGATGAGCACAAAATTTGGGCAATACAGCAAAATAGCACCAAATGAGTACAAAATTATAGCTATAAATAAAAATTAATTTTTCACTATGAATACGCAAGCGTGAAGTTGGCGTATTCATTTTATTTTGTTTATAATAATTGAAGGAGATGAGCACAAAATTTGGGCAATACAGCAATAAATAGCACAAAATGAGCACAAAATTATAGCTCTAAATAAAAATTAATTTTTCACTATGAATACGCAAGCGTAAAGTTGGCGTATTCATTTTATTTTGTTTATAACAATTGAAGGAGATGAGCACAAAATTTGGGCAATACAGCAATAAATAGCACAAAATGAGCACAAAATTATAGCTATAATTAAAAATTAATTTTTCACTATGAATACGCAAGCGTGAAGTTGGCGTATTTATTTTATTTTGTTTATAACAATTGAAGGAGATGAGCACAAAATTTGAGTAATACAGCAATAAATAGCACAAAATAAGCACAAAATTATAGCTATAAATAAAAATAAATTTTTCACTATGAATACGCAAACGTGAAGTTAGCGTATTCATTTTATTTTGTTTATAACAATTAAAGGAGATGAGCACAAAATTAGAACAATACAGCAATAAATAGCACAAAAAGAGCAAAAAATTATAGATATAAAAGAAATTAATTGTTTTACTATGAATACGCCAACTTCACGGACCTCGTATTCTCGCTTCTCGAAGTAGCGCTACTTCCGAAGTAACGCTATTTCGATATTTTAAATTTTATTTTATATTTTATAATAAGAATGAGTTTCATATATTTGTAAATGAAACCTATAATATTTGAAATAAGTGGTATTTATAATTCAATTTACTTTTATTTCTCTAATGTTTATTATTAAATATAACAGTTGAAGTAGCGATTTTTCGGAAGTAGCGCTACTTCAAGAGGTGAGAATACGGGCCGTAATGTTTTGTGTTCTGTGACGTCGACCGCTCTCTTCAATTCCAGAACCTCTCTGTATTATTTATATTACATATTTATTTATTGTTTTCTGTATTATAAAATAAAGTGATAAAATAGGTAATTATGGCGAAAGGTGGACGAAATTTACGACGAAACCCTCGTTTAAGTTATAGATTAAACAAACATAACAAATCTAGAATGAAAATGTTGGCTTATAGAAGATGGTTTAACATAGGTGCATATGTAGAATCTGATCAAAAAAAATAATTATTTAAATTTTCATTAATAAGCGTAACAAACTGGATGAAGATCCTCCATGCGTCGAACGTCCGTTAAGAGGGTAACAAACAAATAAAAATATATTATATTGCAATTAAATAATTCCAATATTTTTTAGCATAAAAAGTACAGTGTTAGATGATTCTATTTTTGTTGCTAATAACAGTGGCTACAATATTGATAGTCAAATTTAAGTTTTTTTTTTAAATATTTTCCGGTGAATACTACTGAATCTGTTCGAACAGTATCTAGTAATCTATGAGAATTTATTGACAAGCGAAAGCAAATTTTGAAGAAATTTAAATGAAGGCGGCGCACAAATATTTGTAGAAATATGTACGAGTATATACGCCAGCAATGAGTGCCCGTGGGGTGACGCCTAGTAAGCCCGCGCGGTGCAAATATTTCATCATTACAGATATCTGTGTTCAAAGCAGATAAGCACACCCAGAAATGGGTAATAAACCGTGATGATATATTTATTTATCCGGATTTCGAAGGCCACCATTGGGATCTCGGAAACTATAAGAGATACGACTTCGGTTAAATCGGACATGTGGTACGCCTTTGGAGGGCCATCTTAGATGGGCATTTATTTTAACAAAAATTCTCATAAGTTACTTGAAAATGGCGGAAAATTGAATTTGGTCGATATTTTCATTTTGAAATAACTTCTAAACCATCAGTAATCGAGAAAAATGTTTCAAATGAAAGTTAGATATTTTTATTGTCTATCCAGTGACATCATATGAAAATAATTTTTCTATCGGTAAATTTTCGAGATATAACACACTTACATTTTTTATTTGGAACCAATATTCGATTTTTGCTACAAAAATGCTTATTTTTTCTCTTTTTCGATTGGTGTAAGGGTTTTTTGTGTTTTAAATAATTTTTTAGATCATAGGTACCTGGTATACCCACTTCTGTAAATTTGAAAATATAAAGTTAAAATTAAATTATGAAACAGGGTAGTTATTAAATAAGTTTTTTTAAGTAGAATAAAATACTATTTTAAAAAACTAATGGAATTACTGACAAAAAAATAAGAAATTTCATTAAAAATAATAAAAAATCGGAAATTTTAAGGGTTAAATCAATTTAAAAGACAAAAACTCTTATACCAGTCGAAAGAGAAAAAATAAGTATATGCAAAAATCATTCATGTATATTATAAAGATGTTTTAGTACCTTACACTGGATCATTTGAAACAAATATTAATTTTTAAACACAACTATCTAACGTATTTCTAAAATTACTGATATTACATTCAAAAAAATAATGCCTACTCGTAACTAAATGCAAAACCAATATCTAGTAGATATGTAATAATAGCATGTGGTTGTATTTATATCAAAATATTTTATTTTCGCTTGTTACCTTTGCGATCATACCTGGCGAACTCTGTTCAAAGTTCAAACCATAATATTCTCCCTAATTCATTGAAACTCAAACGGTGGGGGAAACGTTACGGCTACGCCTACTTCTTACCTCACCTCTTACACTTGCAAAACCGTAGATGGTTAGGGATTGATACATTCAATAAAATGAAATTAGAGGGAGTGGACCAACTGATATGCGACAGGGCTCGTAAACCCGGGGCCCGGCAACAGTGTCTGAGAACTGTAGACTCCGGGTCAAACCTGAAGAGGGGTGGCAACCGTTTATTCATAAACCTAATTATATCTTTAAGTTTTACATTTCAACGACATCTGATATTTTATAACACTTGTATAGTAGTATAGTATGACTACCCCATAAAAGTTGACGTTTAAATTATTTTATAGATGTGCCGTTTCTATTCACCATTTTTCCCTATCATTTGCTTGGAAGGAAAATGACCTTTACGCATTCCGTTAGTGAAGATTAGAATTGTAGTAAACATTAATGTGTTAATTTTTTTGCAATTACTCATTCTAACACTGTACTAGATATCTCAGAAATACATTAGCGTGTCTTGCTCAAAATAGATGGATGACTACGCTACCTGCACCATAGCAGAATAACAATACAAGGGTGAATTTAGAATATTTCATCTTCTAATGGTCATCCATCGATTTATTAACCATTACATTTTTTATTGTATGTAGAAGATTACTGAATACAGTAAGACAGTAAAGGAGACATACCTTTTACTTTCTCTCATAAATAACTACAGATGCTCTCCAGAACTTCTGAATTTATGGGCAGGTGGTTATTGTCCCGCAGTATTGTCCCTAACTATAGCACGTGTTGACACAGTTTACAGTTTAAGTTTATGTACATCATTTGCGCATACTTTATCACTGGACTTAAGTTTAAGCGGTAAAGCATACTTCAGATTACCATAAACAAACTGTAAATTGTATACCTAACAATGAATATCTTAGATGCAAGTTAGAAAGATAGCAAAATAAGTTAAAATATGTCCATACGCTTTGCAATGTGCACCATTAACATAAACAAAGTTTATACCAAACTACAGACACCTAGCAACAATAATGTGATCCCTTACGGTTAATTATATATATATATATATATATATATATATATATATATATATATATATATATATATATATATATATATATGCGTGGTAGATTCGTGGAAGAAAACGGATAGACTGGGAAAGAGATAGTTACAACCAGCTGTCGCTATACCACACCTACCACAACATAATCGCAACGCTGATCGGTTGATCTATAACTGTCTCTTTCCTTCCCGCAGTGTATCTGTCTTCTCCAAAACATTAAATTGTTAATCCTAATACTAAAGAATTTCATTCACTATCTATACGGCCTGATTCTTGTGACACTTGTTTACAAAACAATATTGTGTACGAAACAATTATTGTTTTCAATACAATAAATTATAATATTCAAATTCAGGTGAATATTGATTCGGAAACAATATTGTATACAAAACAATAATTGAATTGTCAAAAATTTATTGTAAACTATACAATTTTTGATATTGAGATGACCAAAATTACATTGTATAGAAAACAATAATTGTTTTCTAATATTGTAATCTTTTTTTATTGTGGTTTTATTTATTGACAACTGGCCTTAGGTTGGCTAACCAGCAAATTGGATGTATTTATTCATAACATGTGTGAGGTATATGACCAGTGGCATATCCTCGATATACAATACATTTAATTTATGTACATTTGCTTTATATAAATTGTAGGTCGAGTGGCTTGGTTCTCTTGAGGCGTCTGGGGTCGTCCTCGTTGTTTAGAAGGTTGATAGCGAGTTCATTTGGATGGTTGTTCAATATTCCTTCGTATTTTTTTTTTTTTTTGGCATACTCTCGGATATAATCTTGGACGTATTTGATTTTCAAATCTTTATGTAACGTTTGGTTGTTTACGTACCAAGGTACGTTAGTAATTAACCGCAAAGATTTGTTTTGAAATCTTTGTATTATATTTCTGTTGGATTTCTTTGCGCATGCCCCTAATTTGATTCCATTCGTCCATATTGGAATAATGACGGCTTTATACAGGAGTGCTTTGTTATGTAGTGAAAGCTGTGATTTGGGACCTAGGAACCCATACATTTTTTTACCTTTATATCTAGTTGTTTCCTTTTAGCTTGAAAGTGTTTTGCCATGTCTGTCTCTTTTCTAGTTTCATCCCAAGATACGTTACATCTTCTTTTGTTTCTAGTTGTTTTTCGTTCATTTTGATCTTAGGGCATGTTACTTTTCGGTTTGTAAAAACTATGTGGGTATATTTATTTTCATTAGTTTTAATTGGCCATTTTGTAGCCCATTATTTAATTTGGTCAATAGCTTTTTGTAGTGTTTTAGATGTTTCGTTCGGATTCGCATGCGTTGCAATGATTGTGGTATCATCCGCGTAAGTAACTGTTAACACATCTTGTGGGCATGGCATATCTGCTGTGTATATTTGGTATAGAATTGGCCCTAGTACACTTCCCTGAGGCACCCCAGCTCTGATTTGATATAGTTTTGATACACTTTCTCCATATCTTACTCTAAAGTACCGTTCTTCCAAATATGATTTAATAAGACTATAATGTTGATGTGGGAGTTCTTTCTTCATTTTATAAAGAAGGCCAGGATGCCAAACTCTATCGAATGCTTGGCTGATATCAATAAATACACCAGAGCAAACTTTTCCATACTGAAGACCATTTTCTATTTCATTTATTATGCAGTGTATTTGCTGGATGGTTGAGTGTTGTTCCCGGAAGCCAATTTGGTGTGCTGGGATTATATCTAAGTTTTCAATTTCTATAGCCAGTCTCTTTAGATATACTTTTTCGAAGAGTTTAGAAAGTTGTGGTAATAGAGAAATTCGTCTGTACGAGGATGTTTCACGTGCTGGTTTTCCTGGTTTGAGAATAACTATAATGTCAGCCAGATTCCATTGAATAAGGCAGTATTAGATTCTTAACATAACATTGAAAATTTGTGTTATTAGCATTATAGTTTTTCTTGGTAGTTTTTTCAGTGTTTTCGCTGTGATAAGATCGTATCCTGGAACTTTTTTGTTGTTCAGGAACTATATCTCTTTACTGATTTCTGCTGGAGTGAAATACATGGTTGGTAAGGATAATTGTAAGGGAGATTCTAAATATTTTTCAATTTCATTCTCGTCTTCTGCTCTTGTTGATGAATGTGGTCGAAAGGCTTTGGAGAAGTGTTCTGCAAAAATTTCCGCTTTTTCGTTATCTTCTCTAGCCCAAGTTGTTTCTTTTTTTAAATGGTGGGTTATGTTGCGTGGCTATTTTTAAATGTTTTGTTGCCTTCCATAGGGAATAGTCATGTTCAGGAAGGGTAGAGAGATTATTTAAGTAGTGTTTAAATGTTTCATTTTAAATTTTTTGAATTAATTTCTTAGTTTCTTTAGTTAGAATGTTTAATTTATTTTTATCACTAGGGTGTCTTGTTTGCTGCCAGATACGTCTCATTTTTCTTTTTTCTGATATTTTTTCTCTTAGGGATTTTGGGTAATTTGGTATATTTTGGTTTTTATTTCTGTTGAATGGGGTAGAATACCAGGCAGCGGTTTGGATAAGCTTTGTTATATATTCCGCAGCTTCTTCCACGTCATCGAGTGTTTTAAGTGGTATTTGTAGTTTTATGTTGTCATTGATATATTTTCGATACATTTCCCAATTGGTATTTTTATTATGTAGTTGTGGTTTTGCTTCTTTAGTTATTATGGTAGAGCTCAATGTTAATACAACTGCTTAGTTATCCGATGAGAAGTCGTAATTTGATTATATATCAGTAAAATTTTAAGAGATTCCTTTTGTAATGTAAAAGTCCAAGAGATCAGGTAATTTATTCGGGTCAGTAAGTTGGCCAGTAAGTTGGCTTTCCTGTGCTAATATAATTGTAATTTTGTGCTTTTATAGCTTTGCAGAGTTCTCGTCCTTTCGGGTTTGCTAATCGTGATCCGCATAGAGTGTGTTTTGAATTAAAGTCACTTCCTATAATGAATCTATCACCTAAGGTTTTGCAATATTATACAAACTCGTCTTGTTTCATTGTATGCTTCGGTGGGCAGTACATTGCGGATATGGTTAAATAGCTAGAACTGTCTTTTATCTTAATATTTCTTGCTTGGATATGTTCTTTATCGTATTTTTCTATTTCAAAGTGCTTTACTTTGTCTTTAATTATAATTGCCGTTCCTCCAGGTGCTGTACCATCTGAATGGTTTGTGTAGTATGTATTGTAATTAAATATTTTAAAATAATTTCGGTCGGTGAAATGTGTTTCACTGCATAGCAGGATGTCTATCTTGAGTTGATTTAAGAGCACTTCTACTTCATTTCGATGTTGTGCCTGCCCGTCGGCATTCCACAGAGCAATTCTTATTGTGTTAACCATTCTGCTTGCTAATTAACGTTGTTAAGAGATTTAGTATCATTGTATTTTGTTGTAATAGTTGGTTGACCATTGTTTCAAATTTATTTAAAAACGTGGAAAGAAAAGTTTCATTATCTGAATTTGATGATTGTTGTTCGTTGCTTCCATTATGAGAGGATTTTTTCAATTGGTCAGCGTAGGTTATATTTGTCGTTCTTATTTGAGAATAATTTTTGTTAGGAGAATTATATGTGTCTTGTGATATATTTTGTTTGGTTATTCTTTTTCTCGAATTTTGTAGTTGTTTATAAACTTCAAAGCCTCTGTAATTTGCTGGATGAGGGCCCGAGCAGTGCATGCAAGTGGCAGGTGTATCTTTTGGTTTTTTACAGTCTTTCGAATTTCAAATCCTTCTTTTTCCAAGGTTTCTTTTATGTCTTCAACAGGATCCGATTGGTGAATATTCTTGATTAGTACTCTGTAAGCTTACTTTCAGTTCTGGGTTAGTATGTGTAGTACGCCATGTTATTTACGTTTAGCAACCGTATTAATTTTCGGTAACCATCAGAGGAGTTGGTATTTACTTTAACATTATCTTTTGTCAAGGTTTTGCAGACGAATTCATCTTTTTTTAGTGTGGTTTCAAGAGTTGCAAGCATTGATTGGTATTTAGTTACATTCCGTATATATACAGGTGGAGGTTTTGGGTCAATATTGTAGTCTGAACAAGGAACTCTGCTACTTGATACGAAAACAAATATTTTTTAAATATTTAATATGTGAATAATGATTAATACAAATTTAATTATGCTAATTAATGATATTATTAGTGCCAAAAATAGCAATTATGAGATTTTTAAATAAAATATAGCCCATATGCAATCTAGACTAATGAATTATTTTAGACATAATTAAAAAATATTTAAAGAGTAAAAATGATTCTTTATTCTAGCGAAAAACAACTCCTAGAAACATAAAGTTTCATCTCCGCTGAATTAACCAAATTCAGATCTGTTCTTATAGCAATAAAACTATCTTATTGAACTGTCTATTCTTTATTCACTTATAAATATTACATTTATTCATCAAAGAAGTTATTTAAAAGTTATTGGTTAATTTTTCATAAACTAGTTATTAGTTAGCGGATGCTTACATCTAGTAAAAATGTAATTAATGATTGCATTTGTAATTTCAACAAATTTCTACTTTATGATGATCAACAGATAGACGTAAATGTATTTTTTCAGCGGATTCCGAAAATGAGAATATATTTGTCGTTAATACTATTATTAGTTTTTAAGTTTCATGAATATACATATGTATGTATCTCAAGAATTTAATAATATAATCATTTACTCGTATATATGCCGTTTGCCAGTGTTCTTTTCGTCTTTGAACGGTCCATCTCCTCAAGAATCTACTATTTCTTGTCATAGGTACCTAAAACATATTCTGAAGTCAAAGTTGTTGTTATTGTACCGGGTTTTAAATATTCTTATACATAATCTACACCTTTCATACTATTTTCTTTCTTTAATGTATGCGAAGATGTACAACCCCCAATAATAATAAATATAATATTCTTTTGGATTTAGGAAATGTCACTTAAGTCAAAAATTAAATAAATGTCAAATAAGGAAACTCACTAACTTCATACTTGTATATACTACAATACAATAAATTTCATAGAGACCGTTTACAAGGGAGTCACTTGAATACGAATTTTATACAATATCTTAAAATACATTGTTTTCAATATTGTATATGAAACAATATTGTTTTGTAAACAAGTGTCACGATAATCAAGCTGATAGTATATATACTAGACTAACCTCGGCTTCGCCGAGTTTAGGATAGTATATATACTAGCCTAACCTCGGCTTCGCCGAGTTTAGCCTAGGGCTCCGCCGATAGTGTTTTATGATAGACTATCCGTACATACAATCTGTCTACGCACAATTTAAAACCAAAGTACTAACGCCAACAGGCTTGTCAGATACCCAAGTTCCCTCTTCTAACAAACGAATTCTTTATGCATAAAACAAAAGCCAATCAACCTGCCAGAAATTTTCACACTTGTGTCTAACATCTCATTTGATACCAAACACGACATATTTCTAGCATCTTTATACAAAAACAAAAGCCGACCGAGATGTCTATTTGTTGACACTTCTATGTTATAGCCCTGCAGAACAATGTTTATTGGGATTTTTTTCTAATGTTAAATGTCTAGAATTCATACTCCGTAGCCTTACATAGTTACATGAAACACCCTGTATTTTTGACAAATTTATACGAAAAACAAGAAATGATTTCTCAAGGACTGTCACAGAGAATTGCCAAAAATACGACAGCTCGATTGGCTATAGTTTTTTTGCATAAAATTGTCAGTAATATTTCGGAAGTATCATCAAAAAATGCAGTTAAATATAATTTTTCGACATACCTACATACACAAAGTGGTTAGTAGGAACCACGGTGTAGTATCTATAGCTGAGTGCACGACGTATAATGTATTATAAAGAATGGCTAACTAACCGGGTTAGTTCATACAGTGTGCCGCTAGACGTCAAGTTTTGTTGCGACCCGGTTTTTACAAAAATATTTCTATTTATGTATTTTGTACAAATTCGATACAGAAGACATATATTTTCAGTAAAATTGTAAAATAAACATTATGTCATGCACTTGACACTGACATCTTTCAATCAGAATTTTCTTAATCGTAATATCTGTTTCTATGGTTATTGCAAGGCTGACTGCCGCAAAATCGCACATTTTGACACCTTAAAAAAGACTATGGCCAGTATTCTTACATCTTAAAGTAGCGCTACTTCCGAAAAATCGCTACTTCAACCGTCAAATGTCAACTTTAACTTTAAAATTAGAGATATAAAAATAAATTAAATTATAAAAAGCATTTATTACAAATGTCATAGGTTTCATTTACAAAAATATGAAACCTATTCTTATCTATTCATAAAATAAAATAAATAAAAAATCGAAATAGCGCTACTTCCGAAGTAACGTTACTTCAAGAGGTGAGAATTCGGATCTCTTTATTTGATCCATACCCTGTTGTGCATCGTATAGCACAACATTTTCTATTTAAACGCAAACTTATTTTAACCGCAACCGGCACACTGCAGCACACCAACTGCCAAACGCCTGTCAAATGATAACGGGTCGCGTTAGCGTCTTTTTACCAGCTAGTTATGTCAACGCATCTCGTGCTCGCACCTACAGATACTACACCGTGGTAGGAACTGATGAAAACGTATAATGAAATGAACAAATGCTGCGCATTTTATGCGAGCAAACAGGACAAAATGTCCCAATTACAGGATAAATATAAACATAATACAGGGTGTCCATTTTATATGTATCCGCCTGAAATTTTAAGAATAAGCCAAACCAAATACATTTCATAAGCCACTTGGTGAATTAGTACTTTAAATCGAATAATCACAGTAGGTTAAAAGCAAAACAAAATTTTAAAAACCAACTCACTTATGAAATGTATCATGGATTGCCTTATCATGTTTTTCAAGCGGGAACTTTTAAAATGCGCACCCTGTATTAGTAACATGTATATGAGTACACAATACTAAATTTAGAGATAAAAATAAATCAAACAAAACTAAAAGATGTGATATTTTAATTCTAGAGTAAACAGTTAGTTACAAACTGCAGAAAAGTAAGTACTTACATTACATTAAATCTGAACTTTTACAACGAATTTGAAAATATATCAATAAAGTTTGGATTGTTATTAAGGGGATAGAATGCAAAAATCATAAGATGACTTTTCTGGCTCATGCTATATGATTATGTAATTTAAAAGATTTTTTATTAGTGCGATACAGTTGGGAATAAAAGTATTTTAATATAGATAATTTTAACGTAATATAAGAAATTTAATTTTTATTCTTGCCTCTAAATACGTATTAGATATTGTACATGTGTTCTTTGTTGATTGTGATGTTTATTATGTCTTTCTCAGCTTGACATTGTTAAATCTATTTACAAAATTAAATATGTAAATTAACAATAAACATACGTCTTAAAATCATTACATATACCTATGTATACAATCAGTTTATAACGTTCTACCATGTCTTCCGATGCCAATTCTACACTGGTCTTGCCATAGATCTTCATTTAATCCTCTCTCTCATATTCTTTCTTGGACTCCTGCTACCCAATTTTTTCTAGGTCTCCTCTTTTCTTTTTGCCACTAGGAATTTACTGTGGTATGTGTTTTGCCATTACTCATTTGCTGTACGTGACCGTACCATCTTAATTAACTTGTTTTTATATCATCGGTTATAGTAATTTTAATGTCAATGATATCTCTTATTCTTTCGTTTCTTATCTTTTCTTATTTTGACGTTACTGCTGCCCTCCTCCAATAATCCATATCCGTAGCTAGGAACATTCCTTCAGTCTTTTTTTTAGGGGCCACACTTTGCTATTGCAGGTAACTATGCTTTTTATAATGGTTTTATAAATTCTTTTTTATTTTCTTTTAGTTTAGTTTGATCCAATAATATGCAATTTAGTTGAGGTATAGCATTTCTTCATTGTGTACAGAGTTCCTTTATGGTGCCCTCATTCCTTATTTTTATTTATTTTTTATTCTGTAGTGTTTAATCCTTTGTCCTTCGTTTAGCACCAAATCTTTTTGGGTTCCATTTAAACATGTATATTCTGTTTTGCATGTTTACTTCCAGACTATTGTAGTAGTCTTGTGTAATAAGTATTTGATCATCTGCAAAGCATAAGGTGTAAATTGTTTGATCTTAGACCCATATTTTTGTACTTTTACTTCCACGATTTCAATGCTTTTTTTACATATACCTACTTCGTTTAATTCTTACGTTATTTTCTTCAATTTTACATATTATTTAAATGTTTTTATAAAGAAGCAATACGTGAAGAGAAGACACTAATACCAGTACCAGTCCAAGACTTCCTGAAAATAATCCAATCCAAAATAAATAAGAAATGGGACGAAATATGAACAATACAATAGAAAATAAACTCAGAAATATAAAGCCAGATACATCCAAATGGACAAACGTTAACAATAGAATAGACCAAACAAAAATCACAAGACTGAGAATAGGACATACAAATCTAACTCATAAATACATTCTACAAAAAACAGAAGCCGAAAAGTGTACCACATGCAACACTCAGATCACCATCGAACACATACTAATTCAATGCCCGAAATACACCACACAGAGAGTCAAAAACAACATCCGACCGACATTAGCAGAGGCCCTTGGGAACGAAATCAACAACCTAAACAACACTATAAATTTCTGCGAAGAGATCAACATACTTAAACTTATTTAAATTTCAATTATATGTAAATAATTAATGTATTACACATCATATTGTACCGGGTACTAATAACCACAGTAGTTGATGTACCGTTACTCTTAAATAAAAAAATAAAAAAAAATGTTTTTAGTATTGAAAAGGACATCCGATACGACATGCATAACTTGTCATTAACATATCAAATATTACATGACAATGCTTATCTTTTTAATTTTGTGCATGTACTCTACGATCGATTGTGATATTATTCCTACCTTTCTGATCCTTTTCGACGTGTTTCCTTATACATTTTCCAAAATTCTATTTACAAAATAAAATATGTAACATAATAAACATGGCTTAAAATCATTACATAGTTAAATTCATCATATTTTCTTTAATTATTACATATAATTATGACATATTATTAAATCATTTTATTGCATTTAAGAGGAAGACAACTAATAATTTGTCGTCATTGACATTGACATAACAGCGTTTATCGTCTTAAATTTTCAAGGAAAATTGTGATCGTTACTGTGAAAAGTATTGTTTCTGTCCCAATTTTTAATCTTTAATAATTTTTTAATCGAAAACTATGCAGCCTACAGAAATTCGTCCCATTAGAAGGGCCCTGAAGCCAATCATTTACTACAATTTAATACAAATTTCATTAAAATCGGTCGCACCGTTTAAGCTGTAGCCTTGTCTAAATTTGGGCGATCGTCGTGATGAATTCAAATATATAACTATAGATAGTGAATCTACCCTTTTAGTATTATATATATATATATATATATATATATATATATATATATATATATATATATATATAATACTAAAAGGGTAGATTCACTATCTATAGTTTATATATATATATATATATATATATATATATATATATATATATATATAATGTGTTTGAAAAAGTGGTTACACCCATTTATCTGGCTTATTATTGCAGATACGCTTATTGCTTATAGGACATAATTTATTCAATAAAATGCTTCTAGCTACGAAAATGGTTTCCATATATATATATATATATATATATATATATATATATATATATATATATATATATATATATATATATTTATTTGACAATCCGATAAGTATTTCATTATTACACCTCTTATTTAATATTTTGATAATATTTCTAATACAAAAAAGTATTGCCAAGCCTTCTGTATTTAATAAAAATGTTATATTTTAAAAATTTACCGTAGTATTTTTCAATAATACTGATTTATTTATTGAATGCAATGGCTTTCATTTTGAACATTTGCTCTAGGATTTTTTTTATATTTAATTATTTATTACTCAATACAAAAATAAATAAAACTAACCTATTTCCTGTTTTTTTATATAAAATCCTGGGTATCTCTGTTAGCAAGCGTTGTAGCACCAATGTTTATTGGGATTTTCCCCCATTTTGGTATCAGGATTCATACTCCTACGCCTTGCACTCTTATATGAAACATCCTGTATATCCTGTTTGGTATTAAATGAAAAAATTTCTGCATGGCTAAACTATAGAACTTTCAAAATTTTGACATCAACTTGATTGGCTTTTGTTTTTCACATAAAGTTGTCAGAATCATGTCGTAATTGGGATCAAGTAAATTTTTTTTTCTGCAAGGCTATAACATATTTTCAACAAATAGACATCTCGGTCGGCTTTTGTTTTTTGTATAAAGATGCTAGAAATATGTCGTGTTTGGTATCAAATGAGAGGTCTGGTTAAGAACTGTTAGACACAAGTGTGAAATTTTTTGACATGTTGATTTGCTTTTGTTTTATGCTTAAAGTTAATTCGTTTGATAGAAGGGGGAACTTGGGTATCTGACAAGACTGTTGGCCTTAGCACTTTGGTTTTAAATTGTGCCTAAACGGATTGGATGTGCGTATGGACTATTATAAAACACTATCGGCGGAGCCCTAGTGAAAACTCAGCGAAGCCGAGGTTACGCTAGTAACAATACTATTATTACAAACTAATGTTTAGTTTTTATTATAATAATGAAAAGCTGTGGTGGTTAGTTTTTATATCTTATGACATTTATATTGAAAATCGAATATGGTCACATACCCCATTAAAAAAAGTTAAACAAATGTGTGATCTGATGTTTTATCTGCCAAATTAAATTTATTACTTTTTTAATAAAATTATAATAATGTAAAATGAGTACCTATTCAACCATTGCAAAGAAATAATAAATTTCAATAATTAGTAACCTACCTATAAGATAGAACACTTAAAATTAAGAATTTTAGTAAAATGAAAATGAAATATTACTTCGTTGTAATAAAAATAATTAATTATTATAAACGCAACAACACTGGTCCTAATCGATGATTATTATCGTAAAATTTCGGACGAATTCGGTTAATCTAGACTGGTTATTTATTGTTTTGGTTGGAATTCAGATGAAGAACTGTAGGAACACAACTGTTTTATTAATTTATACATAGTTACAAATTAAATTTTGATAATTATGCTAAATATAATAAGTAATAATAAATAAACAAATAAAATGAATATGTCATCACGGCTTATTACCCAATGCGTGGTGCACTCTCCGTGCCAGCAGTGAGTGCCCGTGAGGCGTCGCCTGGTAAACGCCCGCACGGTACAAATATGTCATCATCATTACCGATATCTACGTACAAAGCAGATTAGCACACCCTGAAATGGGTAATATGCCGTGATGATATATTTACTATATATATATTTATTTATAATAATAATCACTATAATCAATATAGATTTTATCGTATATTAAACGCTAATGAAACGAATTTTAATTTAAAACTTCGATATTTAATCGGATTAAGAACGAACTACTTATAATCACGAGGGACTCGTACTTATTTTTATTGACAAATATTCACTCGTATGTTAAATAAAGTATGTAAAGTGCTTAACTTAAAATAATCTAATCAGTATGTAAAAGCAGCATTAAACTTGTGTATAAACTTTTTGCCAAGTTTGTAGAAATATGAAAGAAAATATATTTTATTCATATGAAGATGTCCTATATACTTTCCCCTTATCCTATGGAGAATTTCTATAATATAATGAAATTTAAAATATGAGTAAATACTTTGAATTTTTTGATCGAATTATTGGAAAGTTAATTTTAAAAATATACAATAGTAATTTTCACTATTAAAAGTCTGATTATTATTTTTTAAACTGTTTCATTTTACTAATCTGGTAGGTATTAAAAGACATAGTCTGATATTTCCGCAATAAAATACAAATGGCAAATTTTCAGCAATAAAGTGATATTGATCCGCCTTTTATGACCGCAGTTACAATAAACATGAACCTAAAACAAAGACTGTAACTTGTCCAATAAAATGATTACATCTTTAATACACCTATTTACGTCCGGTAATATCACGTTTCTCTAATTTAAATAAGATTCGACGTTTTATCTCGTTTATCTCTTCATTTATCAAATGACTCTCGTATTTTAGCTTTTAACTCTTTACAGAACACACAAAACCTTTGAAAACCAGTACACCCATTTGTTAGACAGTCCTACTCTCTATTTTATTATTCCGCTTTTTATTTTACTGTTCCCAGTCACACATTTTTCGTGCCACTGGGTCGATAATTATTTTGAATTTAAAAATAATTTTATTTTATTTGTCACTCTACGAGTATTTTGTAGTTTAAGTTGATGCATGATTACTAGAGCTCAGTAAATATGCACTAAATAATCTAAAAATATGCACGCAAATATGCATCAAAAATATGTTAAAACATGCTTTTATATGCACTTATGCCGTTATGATGAATTATTATTAGTACATATACCTCCAGTACGAGTATACATTTGTTTTTTCTTAATATTTAAATTAATCTACACAGTTTAATATTAGAATTATAAAAATAAATAGCTAGGTGTTTTTCTAAATTTTCTACACAAAGATTTTGCCTTCTATCAGTAAAAATGAATGAAGAAAATGTACAGTCGGTGACACGAGAGAAAATCGGTCTGAGGAATATTAAATTATAACAGGATTAGTGTAAAGCGGCACAACGATTAGAAATATTTACTTCGAGTATGAGTTATGTAATATATGAACCGCTAGTAATAGTTATTAGTGCTGCTCACTATTGGTAACTTTTATTTGAAGAGATACGAATTTGGTTAAATGAGCAAATTTGTGCCATTTTGAATTACAAAATTGGTGATATCAGCAAATATAAAATTATATCAGCGGTTCCCAAATTATAGGACCTAATTTTTTAATATTAAACAGGAACATATATTTGCTTATTCTCTAAAGAACTTAATTCCGATTTAAATGATATAATCGTTTTATATCCTCGCATAACGATTCTGGAGCAAAATTCATATTATTTTATATTAATTTTATTTAAATATGGGTATAAAAAGAGTGCCAAGTATGTAAAAAATTAATTAATGTTGCTTTTTACGTAGAATTGGACTGCCATGAAAGAAATAAGTTAGTATTTTGTGTAATGTTGACATTTAATAAAAAAATCTGATGTGTCAACATCAAACCTCCCGTTATTTAATTTTTATTAATTTAAATATACGTACTTGCATATTTAGTTATTGCGGAAACTGTATTAAGATCCATTCCATATAACTATGGTTCTATTTACTATTTTCTTTTTAAAACGTTACTGTTATTAATTTGAAATGATTAGTTCTTTGACAATGACATTTATCCGTCAGTTACATACATTTGAGATATGAACTGTGTAACCAAGGAGTTTTGCTTGTTTAAAGCGTAGGCTCCGGGATTAAAATTATAGATAATTTTATAAATTTATCCATAAAATATATAGAAGAAGTATTTATGCAAATCTGTAGAAAATTTAAAAGTATTTTTCGAAGAAATACTATTTTGAGCATCAAGTGCCATTTACGGTTATCCAATTTACACCAAAATCTAATGGGCTCTTTGCGTATTAGGAAAAAGTCGAAATACAAGTTTTCAAAATTTTATGAATGATAGTATTTGAGTTAAAGCGGAGGATCCACACATACATACACACATACATTTATTCACACATACACATCATCGTGAAAATGTTAAAATTGGATTCTAGTGTTATAAATGCCGATTAAATATTAGCGCTGAAAATTAGAATATTAAAACACATTTATCACCCAAACCGGTATATACAGTATTAATACAAAAATAATAACAAATCTAGATGACCGTCGCCTGGCCGAACCCGGTCACGCGGAATCCTCCTTCACGCCGTGATTATTTCTGTAAAAGAATTAACACATGAGAAATACTCAGTGAAGAGGCAATCATTTAAAAAAGGTTCAGGCATTCACACACCGTACACACATGTTGGGAACTACGGACAGTACTGCTAGTTACTACGGAACCTCTGCCGCTTCGGTGGTGATCCGGAGACAATCCTCTTAACCAACTGGATCAGATCACTACAGCCCTAACTGCTGCTACGCTGGCGACCACAGAATGTGGGTCACTACAGCCTTCCCTGCTGCTACTCTGGCGACCCTCGGGTTCACACGAGCGGCCACTACGGAACCACTGCTGCTTCGGTGGTGATCCGGAGACATTCCTCTTAACCAACTGGATCAGATCACTACAGCCCTAACTGCTGCAGCCGTTGGCGACACCAGAATGTGGGTCACTACAGCCTTCCCTGCTGCTACGCTAGCGACCCTCGGGTTCACACGAGCGGCCACTACGGAACCACTGCCGCTTCGGTGGTGATCCGGAGACATTCCTCTTAACCAAATGGATCAGATCACTACAGCCCTAACTGCTGCTACCGTTGGCGACACCAGATGCGGGTCACTACAGCCTTCCCTGCTGCTACCGTTGGCGACCCTCGGGTTCACACGATGCGGCCACTACAGTACACCGTACTGTTCGCACACACACCGACAATCATACACATGCTAGATTAACTCTCTCACCTAAATCACTATAATATCGATGTTCTCACACTGAAATCTGGAAATAAACTGAAATAAAATACGTGAATACCAGTATCATTAAATGTAGCTCTTATCCAACAGCATCGGTTACGTACCTAAATAGCTAATTAGAGACAAAACATAATAAATTTAATAAAAATAATCTTACGCAAAATAATATCTGTGACACCAGGGACCTTAAAACGTGGTCATTTACCAAAATCTCTATATGCGAATTTTAGCAAAATCCCTATACCTCCCTTACCAAGCGTGGGGAGGTAAAAATATGAACAAGTGTCGAAACAAAATATTCACTAATTACATTAATGGCATTCTAATTCTACATAAAAAAGTACCATCTACGAGTCCCAACAACAATATGTTCGGACACTCGGTGATTTATTAAAAATAGCTGTTTGTATTAATAATGACATTATTGAATATGAATTGTTGTTAGATAAATCTAAAGATAGGTTTAGAGAAAAGCTATTTTAGAAAAGAAATAATAAATTTATCAATACAATTATCTTATAATCTAATTTGTAACAAAACACTTCAATATCACCTGACAACTTTATTTTCGGACAGCAAGTATTTAATATCATTTAAGCACGATAGACTGTGAAATAATCTATTAGTGGGCATGGAAAGACACTGCAATGTAATTTGTCACTTATTAGTTTATTGTGATAATTCTGACGTGATAATTATGAATAATTATAATTCGAAGTAGAACGACATATCTTAAAGGATATTTAATTAAAAAAAAAAAAAATACTGCTGAAAACCACGATTATGACTAAGTCTAGTGTTAGAGATATTTTAGAAAATTATAAAAAACCGACAGCATTAATATTGGCGGAAAAAGTCTCGGACGACCCAAAATAGTAATCCTGAAAAGAGTAGCGCTTTCTCGTTAAAATATGAAAAATGCAAGTTGATCTATAGTAAGAGACATTAGCACTCGTTGGAATAAAGAAGCAAGCTTAAATATTTCTCGTAAATGTTGTAGGAAGTGGATTCACAGTCTGGACTTAATTTTCATATGGTAAAATGGTGTTATTTTTACTTTGATTTGATTTCTGAAGGTGACTTTCTCTAGGCCAAAATAGTATATTCTATAACTAGTATGGAATAGGTAATTTCCGCGCGAGCGAAAAGTTTGTAGGCCGAGCCGTAGGCGAGGTCTACGGTTTTGCGAGTGACGGAAATACTATTCCATACGAGTTTTAGACTATACTTTCTCTAACACTATTTAAAAAATATATTTTGCTCATCACTTGACATTTTTTGCAAAAAATAATAAAATATTATTGGTATGTTATAAAAGCAATAATTTTTATTTAACTTACCATGTAAAAGTTTCAAAAGGTGTAAAACAAGGCGTATAATAATATTTTGTAATCATTTATCTTATAATTTGAGAGTTAAGGCAGTTGAGGTGACAAAATAAAAGAAACAAAGCGCTAAGCAAAGCCGTCTTGATTTTGATAACAATTGCGTTTCCCATGTATTTTAAATGGATGAATTGAAAAACTAGTGGTCTGTGACTGCCTATTACGAAATATTATTCCGTAACAGTATGACAGAATATCCTCATTCTGTAACAATTTTCAGTTATAGAATGTATGAATTCCATAGTAGTGTTAGAGAAAAGAGCATTACATACTTACGTCTAAAAAAGAAACGACTGACTTGTGCAAAAGGCAAGGGCTACCTGGACAATTCAAGAATGGAATAATATTATTTTCAGGGATAAGTCCAAGTTTGATTTCAGTGTGGAAAATTATCGCAGATGATTTATAAAATCTAAAACGGCAGCATGTCATAAAGGTTGCAAGAAACATACAATTAAATATCGCAATGAGTAATGGTTTGGAGTTGAATGTCAGCAAAGGGACTTGGAAAACTATACTTCATAGATAGAACCGTCAATACTGAGGAATATCAAAGAATTTTGGAAACAAACTTGCCTTTCATCCAAGAATTGAATTCAGGAAACAATTTTATTTTTCAGTAAGATAGCGCTTCTTCCTATAAAGCCATAACAATTAAAAAATGATTTGAAAAACATGATCTTAATGTAATAGATTACTTTTAAACACTCTTGACCTCAATATTATTGAAACAGTATGACAAGCTGAAACAGTTCCTGAGGAACAATCCACAATTCCTGAATTCCGTATAAAACTACAAGATATATGGGACACATTTGCATTATTGTCAAAAGCTTGTTTTTAATATGCTTTTAAGAAATCAGCCAGTCATAATAGCAAAAGAATGTGTTATCCTTATAAAATTGTTGAAAAACTGTAGATGTCCGATTGTCAGTTGATTTTGAAATTTTTGTTACAAATTAGTCTATAATTTAATTGTGTTGATAAATTTATTATATCTTTTTTAAAATAGCTTCATCACAAATGTATATTTAGATATATGTAACAACAATTGATATAGAATAATAATAAACGGCTATTTATAATAAATCACCGAGTGTCCGAACATATAGTTGTTGGGGCTCGTATTCATTTTTTCCATTCGTGCCACTCTGATTATAGTCCTATTTAAATCAAATTAATATACCTAATATATTTGTATTTTTCTCGAAAAATTCCTTATGTGATGGTTTAAAGTTTAAACAGATCATATAATTGAATTCAGAATTAAAATCTCTAGCGAATAAGCAAATAAAAAACATGTTCCTATTTAAAAAAAAGTTAGGTCCCATATTTTCAGAAGCGCTGATATAAATTTATATTTGTTGTTATCACAAATTTTGAAATTCAAAATGGTACAATTTTGCTAATTTAACCAAACTCGTACCTCTTCAAATAAAAAAGTTTCCAATAGTAAGCAAGCTTATTGAGACAGTTTGTATATATACAGGGTGTATTAGGGAAGACGAACCTCCAACTAATTTTTTTTAATATAAGGAATAGAATTGTTTATCATATATAAGTTTTATTATAGTAAATATACTAGTTGATGACAGGTACAGAATTTTTTATAAAGTCTGGTTTACATGATACGTCTATCAATTTTTACTTTTCGAATGAGAACCTAAAATGGTTATACTAAAACAAAAATCGCCATTTTTTCTCTTTTCAACAATTTCTCGCCTTGTACATTTGTCACTGTATACAAATCTATACCATGAAGTTGCTGCGCATCAAACAATTCAAACTTGGCGTGTTCACTGCATTTAGAACAAAACGTATTTTAATTTAAACATGTGTAACACATTCGCATTATGTTTTAGAATAGGTTTACGTTTAATTTTTTTAATTAAAAAATAAAATAAATTTTATTTTCGAAGTGTACTTTGAGTTGTGTCACGTGATCACTGTGTATTCTGTGCAGATTGGAATTAAAAGAACGAATTGTGCAGCCTGTGCGTTTAATACTTTCATGACAGATATATTTAGCAAATTAAAGGCGATTTAAGTTCAGGTTATTATTACTAATATCAATTTTATATTAACCGTATATGTTCGATTCACGGCGAAATATGAATTTTCGTTTCCTTACAAATATTTTTCGATGAGTCGGACGAAGAAGGAGAATATGATACAAATGTTTTAGAATAGAAAAAGTAAATAATTATGCTGAACAATACCAAATTTATGTCTGACGGGCAGTTTAAAACTCATTGTCGAATGTATCCCGATACGTTTGAAGATTTATTTTACAAAATTAATCTTGTTCGCGAACTACATTAATATGAGGAAAAAAACCTTGAGGATATCCGAAAAAGGCTTGAAAAAAGAGGTAATAATTTTAATATGGTGTTTAGAAAACCAAGAAAGTTTCCGATAAATACTAATTAATGAAATAGCTTATATATTTACAAAATTAGTGAAAATTTACATACTTCTCAGATAAAAAATAAATTCTCGCTTCATACTTTGCGCGCTAAACAACGTGCTCAGCCGGCCACACGTCCAGAGTTCGGGTGAACTGTGCGTGCAAAATCTACACAGTGCAGTATTTACCGAACGCGTTATGTGCAACACAGAGTGCACAGAAGGAAATAACCTAACGATTCTTGAACAAATTCTTAAAAATGTGTGCACAGGACTGAATATCCGATCGCACCTATGGTATAGAATTATATACAGTCGCGAATGTACAAGGCGAGAAATGTACATGGCAATATAAATTCAAGAAGCATAAATTGAGATCAATTTAAAATACATAATAATTTCAAATTGATCTCAACTTCTCGCTCGTCAGTGTATAACAGTGAAATCAATTTATAAATAAATAAATATATCATCACGGCATATTACCCATTGCTGGGTGTGCCAATCTGCTTTGTTCGCAGATATCGGTAATGATGATGACATATTTGTACCGTGCGGGCGTTTACCAGACGTCCCCTCAAGGGCACTCATTGATGGCGTGGAAAGTGCAACACAGGGGTCAATTTTGTGCCATTTAAAATTCGAAATATTTGGCGTCGGTCGGGATTGAACCCGGTTCGCCAGATTCGCGATTAGACACTCAGGAGTGCGGCCACGGGACCCCATACAAATTTATAAAATTAAATAACAGTATGTTTTATGTACTTACCATTTTATTATTATATACTGACTAGCGAAAAGTTAGGGTCAATTTGAAATTATGATGTATTTTAAATTGACCTCAATTTTTTGCTCATCAGTATATATGGTGGTAATATTCAATAAAAAATATTTGTCAAATTTATTAGCAAATTTCATAATATCTGACAATGGAAACACAAATTTTATCTGCACCCTAGCAGGTCGCATCCGGCTAACCGTAAAATTTTATTATAATCTATTCTTCAACAAAGTACGAACCGAAATTTTTCTAGGAATATACTCGTATATATAAATATGCCAGCATGCATTTGCTATGCATTTTGCATATATTCCAAGTTCTAGTCATTACATAGTTTGTAATAGGAAAGTAGACGAATCTAATAATAAAAATTAACACTATGTAAAAAAATCTTTTTCATCCATCATCGTCACATCAAATAATACATAAGGCAAAAACTGTAAAGTGCAACGTTATTGAAAATTAAAAGATGCAAACAATAGTCATGACTTATGACATGACATTGTGGATTAAATATTTCAATAATATTATTTTATCCATAATGTCATTTTTTTTGGAAACACATATTAAATAACTAATGTTTATTCGAAGAAGCAACGTGTCTTTATTGTAAGGAATTATTATATAATTAATGAAAAATAAGAAAACAAATGCTATGCTATTGCAACCATAGGTGCCGGTTTTTGAAAATATGTATAGGTGCTCTAGCCAAGGGCGTAGATATTTATTTAAAAATAATTATGCAATAATGCTGTGGGGTGGTGGTTAGAAGAAAATAGCCTAAGGCCAAGTGACCAAGCGCCGCAGACAAACAATTTAAGGTTTAAAAATAATAATTGGGATTTGAATTTTTTCATTGCGTTTAAATTGTAATTTTGAATAAAGAAAACATCAATAACTGAATAATTTGTACGGGTGCTCACCACCCATTAGAAATTTGGTATGGGTGCATACGCACCCATGCATTCGGCGCCTATGATTGCAACTAATTAACAGAAAGTTTGATATTTCTTTCTAAAATTGCGTAGAAATCAAAAACATAAGGAGAGGTGGCATGAAAGGGACATTTTGGTTTTGAAGAGTCTAGAAAATAAATGAGGATACAATTTGAACAGATAACAGAATTGAAAACTCCAATCATTTCACTATTGAAATAAAATATAATTACCGAGATAATTATAAACATTTTTTATTCTTAGTTGTATATTTTCTCAACTTTAAAAAAAATGTATTTTGTCTCTTTCATCAATAGATTGTACTAAAAGGGACAAAATAAGTTATGAAAAGGACAGTGCGTAATAATAAGGAAAATCACCTTGTACCTACTGATATTTTACATTACACATGCTAAATAAGAGTATGTACTTATAGATAAATACGTGTACTGTTAAGTATCTATACTTTAAAATCACATTTTTAAAACTAAGTGGAAATCAATAGTTATATTTCTTTCTTAAATAAAATTCAAGGAAATCAACACTTACCCATAGGCAATTCAGTAGGAAATCAACCTTTCATAAATACCTCATACAAATTAAAAACGTAACCTCTAAAGCTACAATTTTATGTAAAAGGTACTGTCCTTTCGTACTGTAATTGAATATACTACTACGACTAATTATATACAATAACAAACAGTTAACAGTTTAATAAACCATTTACAACCTCATAAAACGTTTGCAAAGAACTACTAAATTTTTACTTTGGAGCACAAATAAAATCACGAGCACAACGCCGCTATCTTTGTATCTTTCAAATAACAGGAGCTTTGAAGTTTGGTGCGAATGGGTGTGCATTGGTGTTGCCACACAACATAAACACTTTGCTTCGAGAAGATTTGTTGATTTAAAATTGGCGCCTATGTTGAATTGCCCGTTTCAATACGTGCTACCTCTCCCCTAAATAATCTAAAAACAATTTTGTATGCTACTTTTAATTATACACTCTAAAGTTTTTGCTGTATAATGAACAGAGCAGCAGGTAATTGCTAAAACTAATACCACATATTAAATCCTATTAACCCTTCCTTGACCATCCGGTGAATCCCCTAACAATAATTTACAGTATCTTGACATTATGTATTTTATTAAAAAAAGGAATAGTATGTATGATTATAGGTCATTTTTTACTCAGAATGACCTAAAAGTAATAATGTATTAAAAATTATTACAATAGTCTTGAATCACCTCTAGAGGAAATAGTTTTAAATAAAATGTATTTTTAAATTAACCAGGTAAAATGGGTTAAATATTCTAATATTGATAAATTGATGCAATATATTTAAAGCCTGCAAATATCTATTGATATGAAACGGATATTAAAATCTCAAAGTAAACATAACACATTAAAAACAGACTGTAATCTACAAAACTAAACACATTTTGAGATAAAAGAATATATTTTGAAAGAAGTTGTAAGAATTTTAATAAGCCTATTTGTTCCCACAAACTATACAATAAATCTAGAAACACCACGGAGAAAATTGGTAAACAAGTAGAGAAACATGTTACCTCAACAAAATGTCGACAAGCCTTTGTGAGGGAGCACCTTAAAGAGCCTCCATTATCTCGACGACTACCGCAGGAGCAACAAGAAAGGAAATGATTTGCGTGGGAGTGTGGGAAGCAATTTACTCTTGACAATTTCTTCAACTAGTGCACCACTTTGTGTGATGTGGGCTCAATTTCCATAAATCTGAAACCCATGTCAGTTACATTTTCATTATTAAATTACATGTCTACCTAAACGACCATGAATAATTGATAATGTTTAACTTAATGGAGAGAGGAATAATTTGTGAATTTGTCGTAAATAATTGTACAGTCCAGTTTGTTTATAATTAGTACGAATACGAAGGGATAGTTTGTAATTGGTTATTAAAAGTAAACATTTTATCAACAAAAACGTATGTAAGACAAGTTTTGAGATAAAGTTTAGACTTCTTCATCAAGTAGAAGGATTTTTTTATTGAAACATTGATATAAAAGGTTGTTCCTATAATATAAGCAGATAAGAAAGAAGTTTTTCCAAACCTTGTCTCATTTGTCTCTGGACTTTCCGTGCCGTCAGAAATATTCCTGTTTGTAAAGATGCATTCACAAATGAAAATTATGTTTATGGTTTTTGTTTAGGTTTAAGTAAGTCATTCATAAATGTAAGTTAAATTACCTGAAAATTAGTTTTGATATGTACAGATATCTGTGTAAACGCTTTAAAAACAAGATTAAAATATATATATATATATATATATATATATATATATATATATATATATATATATATATATATATATATAGAGCAGTACTCAGCAAGACACTTGTGCGCCGTGCGCCGTGAAACTGTCATTCGCTTGGCATTATTGGTTATATTTCAGCAATTAAGTTATGACAGTCTTCATGTTTTTCTCGCATTTGTTTAAAAAACCGAATCCACCAAGTGGATACAAAATAAAGATGGGTGTATACATCTATATCATTTCAGACTCGTTCTCATTGGTGACGTTTGTGACGTCAAACTAAGTCATAAACCTAAAGTTTGGACCTTGCAATGTTTAGATTTATGATTTGGATTTAGAGACCCTAAATTCTGCGAATGGAGTCATTACATAATATGCGGCCAAATTCTTTAAATCTAAAGTATAAACCAAAAATCGAAACCTAATTTTCATTTGTGAATGTACCTTTACTACTTTTAAACCGTCTGTTATCGCCTTTCTGAGACACGGAATCCATTTTTAAGGAAATGAATACAGAAAATAACGAACCAGCAAAAGTAAACCATGATACCTAATTTTCATTTGCGAATGCATCTTAACTGTTGGTGTATTGCTATTCCCTGGCATTATTGTAAACTTTTCTAATAAGAAATGCCCAAAACTCTTCAATCAATCGCGCCTGAAAACATTTGACGGAGTATACTCTCTCTCTCTCTCTCTCTCTCTCTCTCTCTCTCTCTCTGTTTTCTATAAAATGTTGGCTCCTTAATGCTCTACAGTCATTGGAGATTCGTTCAAGCTGGGCGGGCTGGGTCGCAATATATTTGGTAACATTATTTCTTTTTCGAAATTTTAAATTATTTTTGAACAAAGTTCTGCTAACAATGATGTTAAATTTCTAAATTGTCGAATTAATTTGCACGATGATGTTCTGACTTTGTCTTGAGCACTTTGAATGTTTGAATGACTCTGCTGATTCGATTTGGGGGCAAAAGTTGGGTTGCCTACACTTTTTAGTAAATTAATACATACTACATTTTCCTTAAATTCCCGTATAGTTCAGTAAATAGTCGTCTGTTCAATCTTTTGATCTCCAAAAACGTTAAAAATTTCACGTTTCGGCTATCTGTCCAACTAACATATAGATGTATTTACGTATTTCAAGTTTGTATAGCATATCTTTCGAAACTTTTTCTGGCAATATTGACATGGTATTTTATAGGACATTATTTATTATGTCCAGTGACATTGAGATTAGACCTTATTTAGTAATAAAATTTGGAGAGTAAATTTTTTCGCAAAACTTTTGTTACATACGTTATGCATGCTTTAATTTAAACAAAAAATGACAGATTTCTGTTGAGAAATTATTATCAAAAGTAAAAATTACATACACTACCTAATTAAAATTATTCTAAGATTATATATATATATATATATATATATATATATATATATATATATATATATATATATATATCTATATTTACACAAATGTTCATAGGCGCCGACTACGTGGCGGCTTCGGGGCTTGAGCCCCCACATAGAAAAATCTGAGGGGGATCTGCCCCCACACACAAATTATTTTTAGTACCAACAAAAAGTACACTCATTTTGAAATATTTTTAATACATCAATTACTTATACAAAGTAACAATGTATACCTATTTTATTATTTATTTTATGAAATTTTCAACTTGTCATATTGTACTAACTACACTACTGTGTGTAAGTAAAGCGTGCGGACCAACAAAAGTAGTGTCACTAGTGTTACCAGATTTAAAATGCAGTACTGTCTGAAATTAATAATAAAATTATGAGATTTTAGTGAAAATTGCGGTAGATTTTGTAGACTCCTGTGAAATAAATTTTATACAGTCATCAAAAATGGATGAAGATCACGTGATCACTTTTGTTCCAAAATAATGTCAAAATTAAATATTCCATATTCATCAAAACTATATTCCACATACGACAGATGATGACAGGTGCATGATATTTGGTTAATATCATTGCCGTACATTGACTCATTTGATATTTATTTTGGATACCTTCCTGAAAATTTCATTTCATTATGCTTTTAATACTATCTAAGCGGCAAATGTCAAAATTGTATGGAGCGGCACACTTCAGGCATTTTTGAGCACTCTGTATATATTTTCAACATACATATACAATTGAAATTTATGTTCTGTCTTATGTTGAGTTTCACCGTTAATTTAAAAAAGTCAATATTTTTTAAAAATTAAGAAGATATTTTAAGTCAGACGATAAATTCGCGTATTTTGGACAATTTTATTTATGTTCCAATTTTAAGAAATAAAGTTTTTAGTTGTTAAATTTTCTCTTTACTTTTGGCACAATTTGAAAAACGTCGTAAAAATCCAGTGTATATGTACAGTAAAACCAGTAAAACGTACCTTACAAGGTTATAAAACATGTGGGACAATACTTCAGAAGAATGTGTAATGTCTAATCGAATTAAAGCTGTTTTTGCTAATAGAGAAAAAATTAACCCAACTTTAAAACATATTTGATACCATTAATAATATACATAGGTTTGAAATTTAAAAAAACATGAATGATCTTTTAAATTATGGAATGATCCTTAACTTATTATTTTGAAAATTAAATATTAAATGTGATATTTTCATATAGGTAATTAATGATCGAATGATAACGAACCCTGAAGGTACATACTGCATTTTCGTTGATTTTCAAAAGGCATTCGACTCTGTAATTCATAGTCAACTGTGGTATAAAATTTTTGCATTAGGAGTGTCAAGCAAGATAGTCAGACTGTTAAAAAACGTATATGATCAAGCAACAATGCAAATAAAAATCAATAATGAACAATCCAAACAAATACCAATTGGCAAAGGAGTACTGCAGGGCGAGTGTAAGTCCTCTATTATTTTCGCTCTATATAAGCGATTTAGAAGAAAATTTCAGAGAGAAAAATCTTGAGAGTATCTTTGTAAACCCACAATTAGATATACTCACTTTACAATATGCCGACGATTTAATTATATTTGGAAGAAATGCAATTGATGTTCAGAAAAAATTAACTGCTCTGGAAGAATTTTGCAACTCTTTAAATCTAACTATCAATCACAGCAAGACTAAGATCGTACACTTTCATAATGGACGTCCTCCAAGACAGAGAATTAGATATTATTGTCAAAATAATGAAATAGAACTAACTTCACATTACACTTACTTGGGAATATTACTATCATCCTCTGGACTATATAGAGCACAATCAAACCAAATAACCAGCAAGGGCAATAGTATAGCAGGTGCAATCAAAGCAACAATGATAAAAAGTAAAACGTACTCCTGGAATACCTGTATACAATTATTCAACTCGTTATTTATTCCATCAATTTTATACGGAGCAGAAATATGGGCAGCTAATTATACAGATAATATTGAAAAATGTCAAAAGCAGTATATGAAAACCTTTTTTCACTTTCAAAAAACTACTCCAAATTATATTATCAGACGAGAAACTGGATTAATGAAGCTAGAAATTGCAGTAATACGAAGAATGCTAGAGTGGTGGTACAAAATATTAATTTTGCCAGAATCCAGATATGTGAAAGCATGCTACAATAAATTAGTTGAGCTTAACAACAGATCTTCTGCAAGATTTACACAGTCTAACCAAATCAAATACAACTGGGCTAGGAAATTGCACACTGTTCTATACCAAGCAAATTTTGAATGGATCTGGACTGAACAGAACCCTTATATCTTAAGAAACGAATTAAATAACATTATCAACTCATATTCGCAAACGATGTATGACGAGGACACAAAAAGAATAATTAATTCATCTTACAACTTAGAATTTAAATATTATAACATATCTTACAACTATTTCTCCATAAATGTTTCATTACATGCTTTACGAACAGTCGCCCAACTAAGAACAGCAAACGGGAAAAACAGTCAACTATACTTGAAAGGAACCTTATATAAATTTAACTGCGATGAAATATGTACCTTATGTAATACTTACGAAGATGACAGTCTAAACCACTTCTTGTTTAATTGTCCTATATTCAACCCAATAAGAAAAGAGTTTATCCAAAAACACTTTGACCAAAACGTAAACGGCTTTAGTATTATGTCTGACTTAACAATCAATAAGATCTACGACATTCACAATTACATAATCGAAGCATTAAAACTAAAATCATTCATAATTTATAATTAAACCAGTAGTGTGTGAAACTGTAATCGCGAATGGCCTGTATATAACTCTTGCTTTCGTACAAAACACGAGTTCAGTGGTTGTGGTAGTGTTTGTTCCTGATTCGCAGTAAGCTCCAGGTCCAGAATATCGCAAAACAATAAGACTCTTTTTTGTGTATATTATGTATATGTGTATACTATATAAAATTGCATGTATTTAGTAACTACCAACTTTCTTTGTAATAAGCTTTGCTTGTGGTACAAATATATATATTATTATTATTATTATTATTATTATTATTGATCACAAATATTTTTATAAGATATTTAATAAATAGCTATGATGATTAATAATATAATTAATGATCTTTATTTATAATAATTGAGCTTTTAGAAGTAAAATGCGTTCGGGTGTTTTATATTTGGTGTCTCAGACTCGCACAACTACTAATTTGATTGTTTCAAATAGTAATAAAATATTTACTGGGATTACACGATCCAATAGAACAAATTTTTTGCAATATTAAATTCCAGCCCTCCTTCATCCCTGTTAAATCCACGATTAATGTAGTTAATACCGCGTACCTTAAAAGTTAGGGATGTTATATTAAGCGTCGATGGGAGCGACCTGAAGTGATTGGTTTCCGACGGATCGCTAGTGTAGTGATTAGTATTTTGCCTTGCCTTATGAAAAAATTATCATTATGTATTAGGTTCCTCTTAGGTATTGTTACACGTTTTTTTTTACCTTCCGTCACCTTTAGGTAAGGAAGGTATTATCTTTGATCAAAAAATTCGGTGGTGAGTTTTTGATGAATAAGCACGTTTTAGGGTCCCTACAATACGATTTTACTATTTTTACGATGATGTCTGTATGTGTGTGTGTGTGTGTGTGTGTGTGTGTGTGTGTGTGTGTGTTTGTGTGTGTGTGTGCGTGTGCGTGTGCGTGTGCGTGTGCGTGTATGTGTATGTGTATGTGTATGTATGTATGTATGTATGTATGTTTTTGTGTGTGTGTGTGTGTGCGTGTGTGTGTGTGTGTGTGTGTGTGTGTGTGTGTGTATGTAACAAAATTTTCGTCTACGATAACTTCCATACTACAATTCTAAAAATTATAATTCTTTCGTATTTCTCATCGTTACATCCATGTGAAGAGCTGATTAGGTTTTGGTTAGAATTGGGCAACCGGAAGAACCTTCATTTGAAGATTTTAACGGTTTTTCTTGAAAAAACTATGTTAAATATAATTTTTTCACATTTAATGTTATTATAAATATTAAAGAATATTTTATTCTCTATACGATTTGACTACATTTTATACTTAATATTAAATGGATATAGACTTAAAAAATTATAAAGAAATTAAATTTCATAAAGTAGCCATAGCTATGGAAACAGCTACTATAGGCGATTTCGGGCGACATACCCGTTCACTTCTTAGGATCAGTTACGGTCACTTGCGGTATGCTATGGTCAGTGGTGGCGCCAAAAATCAATGGTTCACTTGTTGACACCGTGCTTGGAGGTTATGTATATTCTGCGACATTTAAAACTGTCAAAAATAATGTCTGACAATTAAAATGCAAGAGTCAACGAAAATAATGTCACCCTGTTTGACATAAGACCACGACTCCGACTGTTTTGACTTTTGACATTTCAAAAAAGACATGATGAAAAGAGATAGAAATAGTGACCCAACTAGTAAACCCGTTCAGCTGTGAGCACTGATCTAAGCATACCGGGTATGTTGTTCCTAGCGGCCGAATGTGTGAACGCACCTGAACGCAACATACCGCAAGTGAACGGTTATCGCCCGAAATCGCCTTATATTAAGAAAATTTTTATTGAAAGATGTCAGTGTCAAGTAAAATTGACATAGTGTGTTTATCTTATAATTTTACTGGAAATATAGGATCTTTTGCTATAAATTTTCTGTATCGAATTTACATAAAATACATGCAACTGCCGGAAGGTAAAGTACAACAAACATAATCTTTAGCAAGGAACTTTCTGTATGAAATTTGTACAATATACATAGAACTGACGGAAGGTAATGTGCTGGCCACATCAGATTTTTTTAAATAAATTTGAAATAGGTATTTGTTTTTTGAATTTTCCCGCCTTTATTTACTTCCTATTTCATTCCAAATCCATTGAAATTTTTAACTTTCAAAATGACATTCTTTAGATACCATAATTATAAATGTCAAATTTAATATTACAGACATCGATTACTTTTTTTCATAAAGATCAAACATGTTTTTTTAAAGATCAGTTATAATTATTTTAAAACATCATTCATATATTTTTAAGAATCAAAACTAATTTTTAAAAGATCCTCAATAATTATTAACATATCAAATAGCAATTTTTAAAAGATCATTTAGTTTTTTTACATCTCAGTTAAAACATTGGTAATAATTAATGCTAAGGAAAAAAAAATTATTAAACTGACTAGGTACCTATTTATAAAATATCCTACAAAAAAATAATGATCGTACTCATAAGTAATGCCTACTTTAGCAAAACAAAATTTTACGAAAATATGTAAATGACGCACCAGAGTGTTGATTCCAGGTGAAAAACAACACATCACGAGAAAAGTGAGACTCTCAGTCAAACCAAGGGTTGAAAGCATTGAGTTATAGAAGTAGGTAGAGGGAGTGCTATGCTATGTGCTTGATGGCACGCGGGGATCGCATGTAGTTGTGTGGCCGCCATATTTGGATGAACCTAAATATCGTTATCGTGCACTGAACGTAGCGTGTTTGTGTCTTTTCTTTGACTTTATATGTTTGTTAAGAGTTATATTTTTATTGGAAACATTGTATCTTTTGATATTATTAGTAACTTAAATTTGTTAAATACTTTATCCTCAAATATGCCGGCGTGTTGTGCATTTGGATGCAGTAATAGATCATCGAGAAAAAGTGCTAAACAAAAAGAAAAAAGGGCTGTAATTACATATCACAAGTAAGTTATTTTTTATTAACATATATCGTGTAATTAGTAAAATGTCTGTTGTTTAAATTTAGATTTCCAAAACACCCGGAGAGGCGAGCAAATTGGATAAAAGCGATAAGAAGAGTTGGCTGGGAGCCGACAAATACCAGTATTCTGTGTTCCGAACATTTCACAGAAGATTGTTTTGACAGAACATCTTTGTCATGTGTAAGATTAAGGGATTTCGCTGTACCTTCAATATTTCTATCATATCCTTCATATTTGCAAAAGGTGAGCAAATTTAGGAAAATTGGTAATAATATAGTGATCCGTTTCTTTAATTTTGAATTTAAACTAATTAAATTTATAATTGCAGGCAGTTAAAACCCCACGCCGCAAACTAGAAAGGCGAGAACTTAGCACAATCAGTGGAATAACGCCCATAGTAACAAAAATTGATGTCAATAACTCCACAGAAACTTCCACTGCAGATGATGATGTTCCTCAAACGCTAAATATTAGTGAAAGTACAAGTGCATTGACAAACACATTATTACCAGTACCACAACAAAAATCAACTGTGCTTAGAATGATGTCACGAACCACATCTTTTTCGCCAGCTCGAAGAATGCATCGTGATATATCACCTGCCAAAGCTTCGTTACTTAGGCAAATACAAAATTTAAAAAGTAAATACAGAAAAAAAGTTAACCAGCTACAGCAAACAAAACGAAGAAATTTAAGAAGAATAGCGACATTATCTTCTGTGTTAAAAAGTATAAAAAGCCAAAATTTGTTGCAAGATGAACAATTACAAGTTTTAAAGAATATTGGAAGTCCAAATTCGGACATTTTAAAGCGACAACTTGGCAAAAGTGGAGATTCTAAACTTTCTCGTCAGTATAGTGAAGAATTAAGAAAATTCGCAGTAACACTGCATTATTATTCACCAGCTGCTTACAAATATGTGCGTACTGCATTTAATTCTTGTCTTCCTCACCCTAAGACCATTTCCAAGTGGTATAGTTCGATTGATGGTGCCCCAGGATTCACAGCAGAAGCATTTCGGGCTATTAAGATCCGTTGTGAGTATTCAGATAGACCTTTGTTAGCAAGTCTTTGTATAGACGAAATGTCGATACGACGTAAAATTGAATTTGATGGGAAAAAGTACCACGGATATGTAGATTTTGGTGTAGAAAACGACGAAGAATCAATGTCTGAAGCTAAAGACGCTCTCGTCTTTATGATTGTTTGCATCAATCAAGCATGGAAAATTCCTGTCGCTTATTTTCTGGTGGATGGTGTTAATGCAGATCAGCGATGTAATTTAATTAATATATGTTTGTCCAAATGTTATGAAGCTGGACTTCGCATTATTTCTATTACATTTGATGGAGCAGCGTCAAATATAATAATGATGTGGAAGTTGGGATGTCATATTAATGGATCAGTATCGTGGTTTAATCATCCAGATTCCAAAGAAAATGTGTACTTGTATCCAGATCCGTGTCACATGCTTAAAAATGTACGCAACGCATTTGGGGATAAAAAAGTATTCTTCGATTATCTAAATCGTAAAATTGACTGGAATTTCATTGTTTTGTTGCAAAAACTACAAGATAGTGAAGGACTAAATTTGACAAATCGATTGAAGAAAGTGCATATAAATTTCAAGAAACAAATTATGAAGGTCCGTTTAGCAGCACAGTTGTTAAGTAAATCAACAGCAATTGCGCTTGAATTTTGTTGTAACCATCTGAAATTGGCTGAATTTCAAAACTGTGAAGGAACGGTAGAATTTATAAATATTTTCAATAATTTATTTGATATTTTAAATAGTAAAAATCTGAATCAATTTGGCTTCAAGAAAGCCCTTTGTCAACAAAATATTGCTACTGTTTTGATCAGTTTGGAATCAACTGAAACTTATATAAAAAATTTAAAATTATCTGATGGCACTAAAATTATTTCGTCAAATCGAAAAGTTGGTTTTTTAGGATTTTTATGTTGTATTAATAGTATTAAAAAATTATATGCTGATGTAATTGTTGAAAAATCCTTATTAATGTACATACCAACATATAAATTAAATCAAGACCACCTGGAAATGTTATTTTCGGTAATAAGGTCACAAGGAGGATTCAACAATAATCCTACAACCAGACAGTTTTGTACTGCGTACAAAAAAATTTTAGTTCATTCAGAACTTAAGTCCACGAAAAGTGGTAATTGTATTCCACTTGAAGAAATAAATATACTGCATGTAAGTTCTTCAAAACAAGAAACTAATGCAATAGATATTATTAATAAATCCACAAATAAAAGTAGAATAAATCTTCAAGAACATATTTCTATTAATGAAGTTACAGATCATATGTATGAAGCAAATCCCCAAGAATTAACAGAATACAGTACTTACATTATTGCATATATTGCTGGTTTTGTTGTTAAGTATTTAAAAAATAAAATTATTTGTCATAAATGTTTAAATGCTTTAGAACAATATGCAGATACAACTGAAAAAGTATATAAATTTATTAGTCATAAAGATATTGGCGGGCTAATTTATCCTTCACAGGATGTTATTGATATTTGTACAACTACCGAAAAAGTTATAAAACAAGCAATTTATGATAGCGGTGGTCCTCATTTAAATAAAAAATACTCAGTCTTGTTTTTAGTGTCATCTGTACTTAAATATTATTTGGACCGTAATATTTTCAAAGAGTTAAATATACATGTTTTTGACCAAAGTCCATTTGAAAATCATATTTTTAATTTAATACGTGCTGTGTCAGAAAAATATATTTTAATACGTTTACATTATATTGTAAAAAATATATCAGATGTTTCAAAAAATAAAAGACAGCAACTACATAAGCTAATATTATTTGAAGGTTGGTAAGATCATTTTTTATAGTTTGTGGTTATATAGAATATATTATGTATTTTTATTTTACATTGTTTTATAATTTGTAGTAAATAAAACAACTAAAATAGCTTCTATCAGCATTACATATTTTTAACTTGGTTCATCCCAAGATGGCCGCCAGCTGTACCCCCTTCCGTTCCATGCAAGCAGTTCGCTTGCCCATATCCTTACTTCAGGCTCCCTCTATATACACCTATATTCATAACTCAATGGTTGAAAGTAATTCAAGTAGTAGGGTAAAGATTGCCATTGCAAATGCCGTCCGACCCGAGAGGGCTGCAACTAATTGACGTCTGCAAAGATACTTTCATGCAGATGTATAGTTCTTGCCAGGATATACCGTCATTGATGTGTTTTATTAATTGCGGTATACCGCTTTACCAGCGGGTAACTTCGTTACCTGAGTGGTACAGGTGGGATTACGGAAATTTTTCTATTTGCAAGAAACATCTAAATTATATATTTCACGAGAAACACAATAGTATATTAGAGAACGTGTTTTATAAGACATGTTTTTTTCGCACGCGTCAAAATTTAGAAAACGAGCGTTAGCGAGTTTTCTAATTGACAAGTGCGAAAGAAAGTCTTATAAAATGAGTTCTTTATACTATTTTTTATATTTTGCGCCTTCTACAAACTAAAATATTTTTAAAAAACTGTTATTATTAAACCGAGTTGATTTAGGGAAATTTGTAAGTGAAATGTTGTAGTTGGTAACATTGAATTGACCACATTCAATTATTATTTGAAAGTTCATGTCATTTCAATATTTACGAACAAATTTAAGTGAATTTAGTGTAATCATGGAAGATGAAATCAGCTGCACTCCGCCTGAGCTACGTAATATAGCTCAGACTACACTAAATAATCTACTTCCTAAAAAATCGCGCGAGATTTATGAGAAAGAATTTGCAAATTTTGACACATTGTGTAAAGAAAATAATGTCAAAGGCGTAACAGAGAATGTTTTGATTGCTTATTTTGAAATGCAAAGTAAGACGAAAATATGTATTATTATTATTATTATTATTATTATTATATTCATTAAATAAAGTGATTAAGTAAAAGAAATTTTGAGGTTATATTGAAATTTCTTATCTTCCAGCTTTGACGTTTGACAATTTAACCCTTTCAGCCTCAGTGTACAGGAAATTTTTATTTTTTCTTATATTTGAATTAAAACTTGCTTTAAAATTAATTAAAAATAATTTTCTATCGTTCAAAGGTTCAATCTACAAATTTTTAGTACTACCAAAGTACTACTATGTCCATCTATGTGGCCTAATTCGAACATTATATTAACATTTACTTACTCAATTTGTGATTATATTTGTACATTTTCATGTAAATAATCTTCACTAAATAAAAAAATAATAATAATATCGACATTATATTATTAAAATGAATTGTCAATTAACTAAAAATAAATTAGGTAAAAATGGGTTAAAGAAACGTCATCTAGTACCAACCGTCTAAAACAAAAAATTGCGTATCGAAATAAAGGTCATTACGATACGCAATTGCGTATCGTAATGACTTCATTATGAACGCAAAATATAAAAAGAGTATTTGTAAGACTGTAAACAATCTCCAGATTATTATATAAAAGATGGTAAGTAAAATTTAATTCTGGTAGCTTATTAATTTTAAACAACTAAATACAGCAAATGTGAATATGTGGAGTGTATAAATAAAAAATCTGATGTGGCCAGCACATTACCTTCCGTCAGTTCTATGTATTTTGTACAAATTTCATACAGAAAGTTCCTTGCTAAAGATTATGGGCCAAGCTCATAACTTTTTACTAAATTTTACAACTAGGAGTTACTAAAATAGATTAGTATGAAACTAATGATACTGGTGCTCATAATTCCACTATTAGCTTATTTTAACTAGCAGTAAATTATATATGGCAACCCTGTACTATTAATGAAAACGTTGAATGAAAGAGATAGTAATATACAAAAATAAATATGTAAGCATGAAAAAAAAGATCTGTTAATACAGGTTAGAGTACTACTAAGTGCACGTAACCTATAAAGGAAAACAGATTTGACAGCTGTGAGGTGAGAGCAGTGAAATTGTGAAGTGAAGTGAAGAAAAATAAGATTACATATTAAAGAAAATGGCAAATAAACGGAGCGTGGGAAAAATTGGACGAAAGAAGAAAAATTTTAACGATTTTTAACATGGCAAGATTGGTTAACCAACTTTGAATGTGGAAATTAGCCAAAGAAAACGTGAAATATCTGATAAAACTTTTCTAAATGTATGTGGATTTCATTTTTGATATTATGGCACGTTTAAGGTGTGTTTATTTTAAATGATGTATTTACTAGCTAAATAGTAATAATAAAACTTTTTTAAAAGTATGTGGATTTCATTTTTGATATTAAGACACGTTTAAGGTGTATTTATTTTAAATTATGTGTTTTCTAGCTGAATACTAATAAAAAAGATGTTAAGTACAGTAATTCTTATTGCATATGCCTTATTTTTTATTCTACGCTAAATGCTAGTATTGAAATATTAATGAAATTTTCTTTGTTGGATTTAGATTCTTTGTTGTAATCAATGTTCTTGGACTGTAAATATCCTTTATTGTAATCAGCATAAGAATATTACAAGTATTTTTTGCAATATAATAAAATCAGAAAAACTGTAAATATATTTATATATTTTCCTAAATTTATTTTCTGTAAGTTTTTCTTATGATTTTTCCTCTTTCTATATATTTTGTTTGGCAATGGCAGTGATTGTCTCTTAATTCAACCATTAAAAAAAAATATTACGACAATCTTTTGATTAACAGGTAATAGTACTTAATATATCCTTTGGTGCTACTAATTATCACTAATAAATTTCTCTTTTATTAGGTACTACTAAGTTATACTTGCACTAGTTTTACATTATGAGCGCAAATAATTTAATAGTGACTAGTTGCAATTATTAGTAGTGCTACTAATATTTAGTAAAAGGTTATGAGCTTGGCTCTATATTTCTTGTAGTTTACCTTCCGGCAGTTGCATGTATCTTAGGCAAATTCCATACAGAAAATTTATAGCAAAAGATCCTATATTTCCAGTAAAATTATGAGACAAACACACTATGTCAATTACACTTGACACTGACATCTTTCAATCAAAATTTTCGTAATATAGTAGCTGTTTCCATAGCTATGGCTATTTTATAAAATTTAATTTCTTTATAATTTTTACCTTCCGTCACCTTTTGGTCAAAAAATTCGGTGGTGAGTTTTTAATGAATAAGCACGTTTTAAGGTCCCTAGAATACGATTTTACTATTTTTACGATGATGTCTGTATGTGTGTGTGTGTGTGTGTGTGTGTGTGTGTGTGTGTGTGTGTGTGTGTGTGTGTGTGTGTGTGTGTGTGTGTGTGTGTGTGTGTGTGTGTGTGTGTGTGTGTGTGTGTGTGTGTGTGTGTGTGTGTGTGTGTGTGTGTGTGTGTGTGTGTGTGTGTGTATGTGTGTGTGTGTGTGAGTGTGTCAGTGTGTGTGTGTGTGTAACAAAATTTTCGTCTACGATAACTCTAATACTACAATTCCAAAAATTATAATTCTTTCGTATTCCTCTTCGATGCATCCATATGAAGAGCTGATTAGATTTTGGTTATAATTGGTCAACCGGAAGTACCCTCATTTGAAGATTTTAACAGTTTTTCTTGAAAAAACGATGTTAAATGTCATTTTTTCACATTTAATGTTATTATAAATATTAAATAACATTGTATTCTCTATACGATTTGACTGCATTTTAAACTTCATATTAAATGGATAGAGAGTTATAAAATTATAAAGAAATTAAATTTCATAAATTAGCCAGCTATGGTAGAAACATCTACTATATTAAGAAAATTCTGATTGATGGATGTCAGTGTCAAGTGCAATTGACATATTCGTAGTATTTTTGTGTTATAATTTTAGTCGAAATATAGGATCTTTTTGCTCGAAATACATACAACTGTCGAAGGTAATGTATATACAAGAAACTTAAAATCTTTTGCAAGGAACTTTCTGTATGGATTTTTTAGAAAATACATACGGATTTAAGAAAATTCTACCAGTAGATACCGCATCTAGGGACTGTGTTTGAAAACACGAGTGGTAAAAAGTTACCGTGTTCGAAAATTGTTCAATATCTACCAAATCCATCTACCGGATTCATAAGGAATCTAATCTCAAAAAAAGGTAGTGATGCAAAGTGAAGCGCGTGCGTTAAAATGGAAATGTGTTCAAAGTAGGACTCTGCTCAGTTTGTTAACTACGTTAAATTTCAAACCTGTTTCAAATATTTTCATAGGTTATGGATCTACTCTGTTTACCACTTGCGTTCTTAAAATATCGATTCTGGTAGCTATAAAAAGCTGTTTACCGGTAACAGTTCTCCGGTAGAAGTTTCGTAAATACGTCATATAACTGACGGAAGGTAATGTGCTGGCCACATCAGATTTTTTAACTATCTATCCATTTACTATTAAGTATAAAATGTAGTCAAATCGTATAAAGAATAAAATATTCTTTAATATTTATAATAACATTAAATGTGAAAAAATGATATTTAACATAGTTTTTTCAAGAAAAACTATCAAAATCTTCAAATAAAGGTACTTCCGGTTGTCCAATTCTAACCAAAATCTAATCAGCTCTTCACATGGATGTAACGAAGAAAAATACGAAAGAATTATAATTTTTAGAATTGTAGTATGGAAGTTATCGTAGACGAAAATTTTGTTACATACACACACACACACACACACACACACTCACACACACACACACACACTCACACACACACACACACATACATACATACACACACACACGCACATACAGACATCATCGTAAAAATAGTAAAATCGTATTATAGGGACCCTAAAACGTGCTTATTCATCAAAAACTCACCACCGAATTTTTTGACCAAAGACAATACCTTCCTTACCTAAAGGTGACGGAAGGTAAAAAAGAATGTATTTGTCGTCAGATGCAAAGCAAATTATTTTAAATGTTTTAACTCACTAAAATCTGATCCGCATGAAAGTGCGCCCATTGTGAAAACAGCAGCTTTAACCAAAGTTCCTTATTCTTCCGTAAGAAATATTTTAACTCAGAAATATCGAGCCAAGAAACGAAGGTGTGATGCAGGACAAACACGATAAGTGAGTGATTTCAACGCAGATGTGAAATTTGAAAAATCTTGTAATTTTGTGTAAGTAAAACCTTGATTTTCTTACCCTTATAATCTTTTTACAACTTTCCAGTTGTAAGGGTGTAATGAAGTTAGTAACGGTATATTTTGGCAAGAACTATACATAGTATAATTTTTTTGTCTACGATCATAATTTATAAAAATTAATCAATTTTTAAATTACCTACTGCAAACAGCTTTAATCTGTAATTATTCACTTTTGTAACCAAATGACTTACGAAAAGATTACTTTTTTTATCGATCATACTAAAAAAAAATACCGTATGATTTATATTTCAAACGACAGACTGCTCTTATACAACATTGTTAATAAAAACAGGATCAGCCTGCATATTTTGTTCGTTTTATTTTTTCATTTCAACTGTTCAAAATATTGAATGAATTTGGCGGTTACACAAAAATGATAGCTACAAAGCGATGTAAAGGAAACCAGATGGTAAAGGGTGCGGATTTTAATATTCCACCCTAGTTTAATATTTGAATTGTAGATGCTTAGTAAAATGTTTAATATGTTTTGTTTACGAGCAGTTGTTAAACAAATTCCATTTTTATTACATCTTATGTGCTGAAAAATTATAAAGTTGCAAGAAGTATGAAATTAAAAAGTTAATATTATTAAAAACATCTTTTTTATGCAGCTGTTATATAAATTGTTGTTTTATGTATTCTTTGGCAACCGTGAAGTGTCACTTTTATTTTAACATGTGTCAAAGACTACTTTATGGCCGCGTTTACTTTACGGCTGCTAATACTTTACGGCCGCATTTACTTTACGAACCCAATTGTCAAATGTCTAAATATCATATAATTTGAAGTGGGCGTAGATAGAATTTTATTTGTTATACGTAGATAAAATTTTATTTGTTACACGTGGGATTAAATGCATTATTAACATACTTCTGTGATTTTATAGCTCGGCTAAATCCTCGTTGTGCAAACTTCACACTCGCATGTTAATACTGCTTTTATCTTACATATTCCATAATATTTTTTCGAATGTTCGAATATGTCTCATCAGTCGGCAGTATTTTCGATTATTTTCGAAGCTCTTTGTGCAATAATAATTGAAATAGCACTAACTCCGAGTATGTGAGTATTCACTTATATGAATTAAAAATGGAAATATATTTAAAAAACACATTATGAATAAAGTCTTTTGGCAAAACTTTTTAACTACTTAACTTACAATTGCGTATATCCATTTCAAGGACTTTAGTGTTGTTATAGAACAATAAACGAGAACCTACTGTGTAGCGCAAAAAAGGAAATAACTTTTAATGGATACAAGAATAAGCAGGAATGTAGTTAATATACAAGGTGGTGACTCGAACACCCGAACATATATATTTAACATGTAAAATAAGACTTTCGTAATTTCCTGCACCCCTAATTATTTTAGGTAAAAAAGCTTCCAATAAATGTGTAGAGCATAAAATTCTAGAATTGTATCAATAACAAAAATTTATTTTGCATATTTTGTAGCGGCAGAAATTAACTATGAAAATGTCGAAAATCACCTGTAAAATAGCAATAGCCATGGAATTGAGACAAAATAATTGGTAAATATCAATCGGTTCACCTGTCAAATTAGGTTAATTTATTTTTATTAGCTAGTGTCTCTAATTTCTGTTTCAGTGAACAATTATCTAATAAATTTATATTAATAATTGTTCATTTGCACAGAAATTACAAATAATATTAAAAATAAACTACCCTAACTTGACAGATAAATCTTTAAACTTTTGTTAATTTTTGTCTCAATTCCATGGCTGTTGCTATTTTGCAGGTGATTTTTGACATTTTCATAGCCAATTTCTGCTGTTCTAAAGCAAGTGAAATTAATTCTGCTTATTGATTCGGATGTGGAATTTTATGTTCTACAACTTTTATTTGAAACTTTTTTACCTAAAATAATTAAAGAAGCAGGAAATTACGAAAATCTTATTTTACATGTTAAATCCATAAGTTCGGGTCTTCGAGTTACCACCCTGTATAACATTTATTCAGTCAAAAGCAGACGTTTTGCTTCCTGTTGAAGCTTCTTCAGGACAAAAACACTAATATTCCATAATAATTTGTTACATCGTTTATTATCGAATATTAGTCTTTTGCCCTGAAGAAGCTTCAACAGTAAGCGAAACGTCGGCTTACGACTAAATATTTTATATATTGACTGCATTCCTGCTTATTCTTATATCCATCACTGATCACTTCTCCTGTCGCCTATCGTCATATACATAATTTTAATGTTACTTCTTTTTGCATTTCTTCCGGGTCTTTCTATCTTTTAATTTTGACATATTAAAAAAAATTATTTGTCATTTTTGAAGTAAGCTTTGATTTTTGTTTTTATTTATTTACCGTCTCGCCTCTTGAACGGTAAGTAAAGCACATCACTTACCGACGTGAGTCACATCACTTACCGTTCAGTAATTTGTAAATAAGACCTACTGTCTTGGAAACACCATCGGTAAATATAAACAATAACCCGGTCGTTCAAAAATGTTAATTTTAAAGCTCCATTTTACAATTGTAATACACTTCCTGCTGTCCACAGAATAGCCACTGTAAGGTACCTCATTTGGACGTTAGATTTGTGTTTACTCTTACTTTGTTCCGGAGTTCTATTTATATTTGTAAGAGGTTCTAGTGGTCTCGGAAAACTTCACTGAACTCGTATCCTTTTGATAAAATCTCCAAGGAGCACAAGTTTATTAAATATTTGTAAATATAAACATATATATATATATATATATATATATATATATATATATATATATATATATATATATATATATATATATATATATATATATATATATATATATATAATAAGTTAGATATAGTCCAGTCGAATAAACGATAGTGAACAATTTATTTATTTATTTATTTGTATCCTATTAGTATACAGAAGTATGTCACTAAACAACAAATAACGTATATTATAAATACATCTCCAAATGTTTCTTCTTCATCCTCTACTATTTGGAATAATATGTACTTTGCTGGTAGTTGCAGAATTACGTACTGATTTAAAACCAGTACCCAGGGTCGCTTCTGGTTGACTCGTTTTTCATAGTATATTTCATTTTAAACAGCTGTTATTGTCAATAAATATTTGTACCAATTTAATCTTTTCAAAAATAGATTAAAAACCCTTAAAACATTTAAAATTTTAATATTACACCTAAATTTTGTATAAACTGATCAAATGTATATAAAATGTCTATTTTAAATGCGCCACCAGAGAACTGTAAGAGCTACAAAGACAGTTAAATAGGCAAACAATTTTTGTTTCTGATTCACAATTGTCTGGTCTTTAAAGAAAAAACAAATACTTTTTGCGACCAGTAGTTCTTAAAATGCGAGACTTTTTGATTTCAAATAAGAATATATATTTTTTGCTTATTTTTTAGAGAATTTATTCTCAATTCATTGATATAATAGTTTTATACCCTTACATAATGATTTTTTTTTTAGGAAAATGGATATAGTTTTATATTAATTTGATTAAAATATGGTTATAATAAAAGTGCCACGAATGGAAAATCAGATTGCCCTGACCGAAAGAAGTGAATATTTTGTTCTATTAATTGATCTTAAATGTCAACGCAAACAAAATAATTCACCTATTTCTATCATGGCATTCTAATTCTAAGTAAAAAATCTGATGTGGCCGTAACATGACTATCCCGCCAATTCCATGTTTAAAAAATCTGACATGTTTGAAATAGCAATGAACTTTAAGTAACTTATCACTTCCGGTTGATCGTTCGTAAACAAAGTCTAATTTGTTGTTCCAATAAATAGAAAAGTCTGTAATACCAAATTTTGGATTATATTTTATTATGTTTTTCCACGAATATCTATTGAGAGCTCCAAAGTAAGCACCACTTTTTTATAATATAGGTATAGTCAAAATCTGTTTATACCTTCCTGTAAAATAGTACTTTCGGTTTATCCATTTTAGAAAACATCGAATATGTCGTTCTCATTAATATAAAAGTCTTATATATTAAATTTTAAAAGTTTTGGATTATCAATTTATTTTTCATGAAAATCTGTTCACACTTCAAAGAAAGTACCACTTCCGGTTTAACAAATTTAGCCAAAATCTAATATGTTGCTTCCCGTTATATAAAAGTCTTAAATACTAAATTTGACAAGTTTTGGAATATATCATAATATATTTTTTACAAAAATATGTTCAGAGCTTCAAATAAAGTATCACTTCCGATCTATCAAATTTAGAAAAAATCTAACATGTCATTCTTATTAATATAAAAGTCTTAAATATCAAATTGGAAAAGTTTTCGATTGTATCAATGTATTTTTCACGAAAATCTGTTCAAAACTTTGTGTGTGTGTGTGCGTGTGTGTGTTTGTGTATGTGTGTGTATGTGTGTGTATGTGTGTGTATGTGTGTGTGTATGTGTGTGTGTGTGTGTGCGTACGTGCGTGCGTGTGTGTGTGTGTGTGACGATTTTTTCGTTCACGATAACTCTTAAAACAAACTTCTAAATATATCTATTTTCCGTATTTAAGCTTCCTGCATTCATATATCGAGTTCATTAGATTTTACTTGAAGCCCATAACAGTTTTTAATAAAAAAAACTATATTAAAATATAATCCCAAACTTTTCAATTTTAGTATATAAGACTTTTATATCATGGGAAACAACATATTAGATTTTGGCTAAAATTGATCAACCAGAAGTGATACTTTACTTGAAACTCTGAACAGATTTGTAACGATGAGGTTTTACTCGTTACATCATTGTATAAATAAATATATAAATAAATAAATGGAGAGTAGAGAATGACAAGTATACTTTAATAAATAAATAACAACTGAATAAAAACGTGGCGAGCTACTAGATCCGCCACATTACTCCCCTCCGAGTGAAGCGATGTAATTAAAATAGAACATACAATAAAGGGTTGTTACAGGTTACAGACTCAACCATATTTTTGTAGTAGCTATTGTTGATGTTGATGTTGTTGATGATGATTATGATGATAGTGTATGTATTGTGTATTCTTGAAAATTTATCTGGACTTTTTGGGTCATAGACATGTCCATGAGGATCATGCCTATCAGAAAGAAAGATTTCCCACGGTCGTGGCAAGTGAGTCTGCCGACCGGGGAAATGGTGCTGTTTGATTCCAAGAGAGGAGGGAGGTAGAAAAAACGAAGAGATAGATGCCAGACAAATTTTCAAGGTGTGTTTTGTGATTGATGATTGACGTTTGTAATGCGTGACGTTTAATAATGTTGTTTGTGATAATGGGGTGTATTCTGTAAGGAAACTGTTAATTTTAAACAGTATGTTAAAAATAAACTTGCTGTTAAAATATATTTTCTATTCTGTAACTATCAATTCTGTTAATATTTTAACACCCGTGTTAAAATTAGGTGTTAAAACTGTATATTTTAGCGTCATTCAAATCGATGCCTTTAAAATTTTAACATCTGTTCATCCAAAAAAATTATGACAGCATTTGAATATGTTGCACTTTTAATTAATGCAAATGAAATAGAAAACAAAAGAAAAATACCATGGATGAATATAAAAAATATCTAGGTGTTATTTAATAAAATATACAACTGTATTTTATTATATTTAATTACGGTCACCCGTTCCATCGTATGTGTATGTCTAATAGGAATATTTAACATAATTCGACAAAGAGTGAACTTTGAATGGTATACCGAGAGCATGATTTAGATGTATCGTAAAACATAGTTCTTTATTATAATGTAGGTATTAAATGCAGTTAAAATTGCTTACTCCTGTCTTGTTCGTCAAACAAACGTAACTTAACATTTTGGATTGTCAATTCTGAGGATCAAGAAGAAGAAATTTTACATACCTAATGATAACTTAATAATTTACAATTTCAATGTAATTCATTTTTAATATGGAACCTAAAAATGAGACATGATTATGCAGCAGATTTTTATTTATATTCCGAAGCATTATATCCATTCGTTTTTCTAAAATTTCAAAATGACAGATTAGTTTTCTATAATTTCAAAGAGACACATAAACTGACAGTTGTTCACTCTTTTTATCATGTTTATTTATTTGTGTTATGGTTACTAACTACATTACTTTAGCAAAGACGTGCCTTTTTTCTGTCTTGTTGATCACTTCATTCTGGTGTTTAACAGGCATGTTAAAATTTTGATTTTAACAGCATTGTCAAATTTTCGCGTAGAGAATACCAAAAAATGAATTTATTGTTAACAGTCATGTTAAAATATAAATTTTTAAAGGCATGTTAAAATTAACATATTTTTTACAGAATACACCCCAATATAGTGTAAAAATGGTTGAGCTGTACCTGTTAGTTTCTTTCTTCCAAAACAGTTGTTCACCCACGGGCGATGGTGGTCGAAAGTTTCTATACAGTGGATGCAGACGCTGCAATGCGAACACCTTGGCGGCCAGTAAAACTTGCAAGTGATACACAATTTCATGCGAACCGTAATGCCGTTGATCGCCAAGTTCCTGTAGAGCGGGGCCCGGTAGTCGTCCTCCCGGTCTTCGTCAGGTGGGGCGTTCGGTACGAAACCTGGATCCATGAACGTCGGGGTCACCAATGTAGCGATGATGTTTTATTCGTTACATCATTGTATAAATAAATATATAAATAAATAAATGGAGAGTAGAGAATGACATATATATTTTAATAAATAAATATATAACAACTGAATAAAAAATATAAATAATAATAAAATATATTTTGGTTGGGGTGGTAACGTGGCGAGCTACTAGATCCGCCACAGATTCTTGTAAAATATATATTATGATATACTCCAAAACTTGTGAAATTCTGTATTTACGACTGTTATATGTCCTCGAATTTTTCATGTTTTCCAAATGAACACTGGCAATAATCTTGTCTAGGGATACTTTAGTGCATGAGATTTGGTCTTTTTTCATAAAGAATAGTAAACCTTTGAAAAAATATTTCCTTTTGAATCATTTTTATACTCTAGCTAGTTGAACAGAAATGCATCAGCTAAATTTCAAATAAGTAAAAATTTTGGACTTATTTTCTAAGAAAGTGATTAATTTTTAGCAACTTGTTATACTATAGACATGATTTTGACATTTAAAATCTAAGTTTTTGTTATTTAGAGGCGTACTGGATCGGTGATTGTTTTAAGGGCTTTTATGTATGTATGTATGTATGTACTCGTATGTATGTATGTACTCGTATGTATGTATGTATGTATGTATGTATGTATGTATGTATGTATGTACTCGTAAGTATGTATGTATCTATGTATGTATGTATGTATGTATGTATGTATGGTATGGTATGGTATGGTATGGTATGGTATGGTATGGTATGGTATGGTATGGTATGGTATGGTATGGCATGGTATGGTATGGTATGGTATGGTATGGTATGGTATGGTATGGTATGGTATGTATGTACTCGTATGTATGTATGTACTCGTATGTATGTATGTATGTATGTATGTATGTACTCGTAAGTATGTATGTATGTATGTATGTATGTATGTATGTATGTATGTATGTATGTATGTATGTATGTATGTGTGTGTGCGTACTTGCGTAGGTGTTTGTGTGTTCTTGTGTTACTGGTAAAATTCATTTATAAAATAATCAGGAAAATCGGTCCGAATTTCGGGCTCAGAACATATACAATGAGTATTAATCAATCAACATAGGCGGATAAACAGAAAATGATGTAGAAATACTCTCCCAGTGCTTTTTTATCAAATCAATATCTTGTGATGACAGATCTCGTAAACTTGAACACGTTCTAATATTTCGCTGAAGTATCAATAAGTTTCCAATAGCATAAATAAAAGGTAGAAATTTCTTCTCATTTTGTGAAGACAGCTTTAGCATTGCAGGAAATCATAAGCCATAATACTTTTTCAATACGTCTTATATGGTACAAAATTGAAAACTTTTGTGGGTTACAATCTCAATAAATTTGGTAGACTCTGACGGGGAACAAAAAAAGTGCTGCATTGAAATAATTGAAGTAAAAGGAGTTCAAAACTTTAAACGAAATTTTAACGATCCAACACGAGAAGACTTTCTTAATTTATTTCATTTTATTAAAGCGACGATTATTTTTTAACCTAGAAATATGACATCAAAAAAGTAAAATAAAACATTTTATATAAAAATAAACTTGAGTCTTTTATGCAACAAAATCTTTACTGTCTTATCTCTAACATTACAAACGAGACATTCTTATTGGTTGGTCAAATTTATATTTTTACTTAATATTTTAGGTAATATATTTTTTTCATTATTTTCTTATTTCATTTTATATTATCTAAAATAATGCATAAGACTGGTATAGAGTAGTGCAGTATTGTTATAATCAAGCTGGCATACAATGTTTAATAATTAATTATCATATAAAAAATGTCTTTTGGGGTATAGTTGTTATATGCAAATTATACTTTCATTATTTTCTTCTAATTTCAATTGATACTAGTGAAATAAAATAAAGAATAAAACAGGTATACGATTAGAGTATAAACGTAGTACTGTTGTAATCAAAGTGAAATATAATTTTTAATGTTATGAAGGGATCTGTAAATCAAAATTAGTGTGATTTCGTTAACGAAGTTACAATTGCCAAGCCAAAAGAATTAATTCTCCCAAAATAAAACAATGTCTAAACATAAGTATGGGACAACTAGGGGGACGACAACGCTAGAAGAGCGACGGTCGACGAGCGGGAAACCCAAGTCCAAATTGTAGAACCCCCACTCCTACCTCCTGCTACCCGTACCCTACCTTATCCGAACTAGGGAAGCGCAAGAAATCGAATACGTTTTGCACGAAAGATGGGTTACTTTTTCCATAATAACTTCTTTATTTGATTACGAATAATAATGTAGTAAATTGTACCTTGATAAAGAAGGTTGGTTATATGTTTCTTGCTTTTCAGATTTTGCAATATACTCTTTAATTAGACTGAATATTCATTTGAAAAATGCAAAAATATGCTTTTTATAAATAATTCCCTATTACCTCCAAAGTCAAAGGACAAAATTAAAAAGCTACTAACATTGAGATTTCCTTTATAAACATACTAATATTAAAAAAATAGTAATATAACTTCATGCAATCCAGAGTAATCATGGAATGCCGTAACCGGTACAATGCAATAGATTTGTGGGATAGACGGTCCCATATACCCATAAGAAGTTCTATAACCAAATTCAATTGTCACGTTGCATATGTTAATCTTGTTATTAATATTTCCTAAATTCTCGTTTTCCCACAACAAACTAAAAGTAGGTTACTATGACAAATCCATATTATTTATACGTATATTTCAAGATATTTATTTATTCATTTTACGTGAACAGTACAATTGATTTTGTTCAGCTAATGGCCGGTTTTATAAACGTCCAAGTAAATTTACTTCCAGAGTAAATTTATTCCAATGAACAAATTCGAATCAATTTTTATGTTCTTATGACATTAAAATTATTGCTGTCAAAAAATTGCGTTGCTTTTGTTCAATGGAATAAATTTACTCTGGAAGTAAATTTACTTGGACGTTTATAAAACCGGCCATAAATAATGTAACAACGAAGTATAGTAAATATAGTGACCAGATAGTTTATGATCCAGGTTACAGATTGGTGGTGTATTTATGGGGTGGCTTATATTATAAAAAGAGGCCTGTAAAATAATATAATATTTATATGTAGTGTAATTCAAATGTACACATTATCATTTTTTGTTAGCGAACAAATGTTCTGCAACATTGTTCGTGAAGAATTGTTGGTAAGAATGTTAGTTAACATTAATAATAACAATAATAATAATAATAATAATAATAATAATAATAATAATAATAATAATAATAATAATAATAATAATAATAATAATAATAATAATAATAATAATAATAATAATAATAATAATAATAATAATAACAATAATAATAATAATAATAATAATAATAATAATAATAATAATAATAATAATAATAATAATCACTATAATAATAATAATAATAATAATAATAATAATAATAATAATAATAATAATAGTATCTTTATTCCCAACAGAAACCATTTACAGGGAAACATAACAGTAAAAAAACATAAATTTTTTGAAACATAAGCATGAGAGAGAAAAAAAATACAAATATGAAAGTGAATATAGTAATTACAAGATATCTTCGTACAGATGATCGGCGTTTCGGCACATAACATGGACTGGAGATCTGGCTAAGATATTTGTATTGGGGGCAGGCAAGTAAAAGGTTTTGTGGTACCTGGAAGACAGCCTGGGAACCTGTAATTGAATGCAAGCCAACAAATAGGGACAATCTACTTTATTTTTCAACAAAAGGGACAAAAATCTGGCAGACTGTTCCTCTCTTCTGATTTCCAATGCTGGCATATCATGACGTTGAAGAAGATTTTCGTGGTTTGCACCTCGTTCAGGATAGGACCTGTAAACTTTGTACGAAAGGTATTTTAAAAAGCGGCGGTGTATTCTATTAAGAGCAGCACATTGGTATTCATAAAGTGGGTACCATACAATGGTTGCATAATCAAATTTACTTATAATGAATGCAAAATAGAGATTTTTTAGAGCTGAAATATCATTGAACTGCTTAGTGATTCTTAAGATGAAACCTAAGGTTTTACTCGCAGCAGAGCAAGTATTATTAATATGTTGAGCGAATTTCGAAATCTTTTATTACTTCTTTTTTTTTCAATTATATTTAACTTGATTTTGTATGGAAACAGTAATGAATTCTGCTTACGAGTGTATGTGGTAAAATAACATTTTTCGGTATTTAACATTAACTTATTTGTTTCACACCAAGAAAACATGACATTAATGTTACTTTGTAATGAACTAGCATCACTTAATGACGAAATATTGGAAAAAATCTTAATATCGTCCGCATGCGCTAAGACTGGGAAAGTGAATAAGTGTAAGAGTTCGTCAATAAACAGGAGGAACAATAAAGGACCTAAATTAGAACCCTGCGGTACCCTGATGTTGGAACAAAATCAAATGACGAGTAGCCATGATGTCCACACTACAATAACAAAATACGTTTGCCATAGTTTTAAGAAAAGGAAGACAATTTTTGGTTTTGTTAAATTGACAAATCGAAGAAGGTATAGGCTTTAGAATTTTTATGAGTCACTATGAAATTCTTTATACCTATTTAATAAATTTATTTGGATCCAAATCTGGAAAAAACACAGATTCCATATGCAGGATTCAAAGTTTTACCCATTTCCTTCAAAACCAGACGTGATACAAAATTTTATATGCTCCTTTGCCTAGTTTTTTTATCTCTCAAAATAAACGCAGTATTCTTGGTACCGGACTTTCGCCGATCACCCTGCATGCATACCTATCAATTTACGAAACACACTAAAGTAATTGACAGTACCTAGACCTCAACCTATAGAGTTTAATTTGGTACCAAATAACGAAACATAATAGTATTCGACATAAATTACATTTTTTTTACTTTACCATAATTCATCAAAACGGGTATATGTTTGGCAGTTTGGCGGCCGTTTTATGTATAATAACCTTGTAAATATAATCCGAAAGAAGCCAGAGAAAGTTATCAAATTTTCTACGTATTTTTCAAAAGTATTCTTCAAAATGTCGGAAATTTCTCTATTGTGATTATAGAATAAATGTTAAGAATTACAATATTTTGATGTATTGGAAAAGTTCAAAAAGGAAAAAGCAAATTTCAGGCCATATTAAGAGTTAATTATATTCATTACATTTTATTTAAATTACTACTTACTGCAGAAATACCACCAATCCTACACAATCATTGTGTACCATGTACAGATGACCGATAGGATATGGATGATGTCACCAAAGAATACTACCGCAAGATATTTCCGGCTATTTTACGATTTATTCTGTTGTCGATTTTGAACGCAAATTGATGTGTTTGTGCCCTAGGCGAACTCGGTGGTATAGTGGGCATCGTAGCCGACTCATGACCCAAGGGTTCCGGGTTTGAATCCCGGGTCAAGTATGGTCGTTTGTGTGTCCCTTTCATCATTGCAACGTATACTACACGTAGCTTCAAATACAATAGAGAATTAATTAACTGATGTGTAGGTTTCTTTATGAATTTAGACGACTTTGTAAAACTGAATGTAAAGAACGAATGTATTTTGTGTAAATGAAATGTAATAATTTTTAAATTATTAAAAAGTCTTTCAGAAACCAAAATACAATAAGAATAATATAACTTTTTTAGTTTATGTTCTGTATTTTTATTTAATACCCGACGTTTCGGCAGCATATACTGCTGCCTTCTTCAGGGCACGGATCATACATACCCTTTGTAGATGGCTGACGACCATTATAACAATTGAGACAATGTTGCACGTATCGCCGTTTGGCGCTTGGAAGAAAAACTAATTGTGAAGTAGGCAACCTGGTATGTATATTGGCAATATCAAGAAGGATCAGCGACCAGAAGACACTTAAATTGTTAAAGTAGAAAAACATTTAAATAATATATGACCACAATTAACGAAAAAAAGTATAGTGTCTGGTTCCATAAAATTTTTGTTTACATAATGATTGCAATGATTGGTAATAATCATAATACTTTCATCGACGTAGCCCAATTCACCAGAGCAGCATATCTGGAGCACATGACATAAATGCATGCATTTTTGAAATGTTTATAGATCAGAATAATAAAGAATGAAGAATAATGTTGATTGCCAAAATAGCGTAGGAGCAACGTAATCGCAAAACAAAGGTTCTGGGTTTGAATCCCTTTCAGGCATGAATATTAGTGGTCGTCTGTATCATTTCTACTAATTCATAATCATCAAAACCTATTCGCTGCATATACACACAAATGCACAACAATAAAATAGTAATATTGAATATCTAAAAGAAATATTTAAATTCTTATATATTATTATTAAAATACAAAAACATTTTTACGTACCATTAGTTTTACGTTGAAATTTTATCGCGTTGGCCATAATACACCCGGCACCATTTAGCGCTTGGAAGAAAAGTACTATCCATAGGCTACTACATGATCTCAACATTTTAAATGAGTTTCCGTAGCCTGCTTCAGGGAAAATACATAAATAAATATTAATAAAACATTAGCAACAAGTAACCAAGATAACAAAATTACAACATATTTAATACAGGGAGCAAGGAAGCCACGTCTGGCCAATGTAAACTTTCCCGCAGACACAAGGAATCTGATAAATCCCTGAAGACTGAAGAGGGATGACATCTTTCACTTGTCTCAACATATGTCGAATTTTAACATATGGAGAAAACGAAATCTTCATGTTCTTCTTAGGGAAATTCTGCCGTGACATTTTTGACATAAGGAAGCGAAGCATACATTACGTTCCTTTCATTTGCATTGTTATCTGGTCTTTTTGGTTTCAGGCAATTGAAGAAATAGAAAATTCATTTTTTACAAAAATATTCTTAATTTCTCTCATTTCTTTCTATAATTTGTCAGGATGACAATTATTTGAAGCTCTTCTCATTAAGCATTTAATAGTGCCATACTTCTGAGATGGATGATGATGTGATATGGCATTAATATATTGGTTAGTGTGCGTAGGCTTCCTGTAGACTGAATGTAGGAAAGGACCATCTTCCCTTCTTTCCAGTAATATATCCAGTAAGGGAATAATGTCATTCTCTTTGACTTCTACACAGTAAACTTAATATTTTCATGGATGTTGTTTAAATGATTTAAGAAGATTGATAAATTATGACATCCATGGGGCCAAATAGCGAAGACATCATCAACATATCGTAACCATAATGATGGTTTCAATGTAGAAGCATCCAAAGCTAATTCTCCAAAGAACTCCCTGAAAACGGCAGAAGTAATAAAAATACAGAATATAAAGGTTGTATTATTCTTATTGTAATAATTTTTGCAATATCTTACTTGAAAGTGTGATAATGTGTATTTTTTTTATTTTGGGTTTTATTGAACGATTACAGACCTAGAAGAAAGCGCAAGAGTGCACCGAAACGTCGGTGCTGTAAGAAAATAAATACTGTTTGACTGAGATTTCGAGTAATTGTTACCACCTATTCTTGAAAATGTTGATTTTCTCTGAATTTACGAGTACCACGCTACTTGGGTGTCCACTCCAAAAGTCCACTAGAGTAAAATTACTTCATTTCAAATTATAGGTACGTCCAGTGGCGTATAAGTTAATTTTTTACATGTACGTATACGCGTGTACCTATAGTTGAAATTGAGACCTTACGTCATGTACACGTCATGAACTTCTCGCAACTGTCACGACGTCAGAGTCTCATTCTTAAAGTTATTTTACTTTATCTAGTCTGTTTGATAGAAAATAAATATTTCCTAGAAATTTTTGTGAAATTTCATTCTGATAATTTATATAAGCGTCAATGTGTCCCTTTATTTGAATTGATTTCTCGAAAACAGGGAGTGTAAATTTGTCACCAAATACTAGATAAATGCATATAATTTCTGGTGCCTAGCATAGCAATTCCACCTATTTAATTGATAATTTTAACTTTCATTAATACGGGTCTTTTCTTTAGCTCTGTAGCCTTTATATAAATACAACCTATACAAGGGAAAATCTAACGGGGACAATATATGTATAAGAACATTTTATATAAAAACAAAATTACCATTTATAGGATAATTTTGTTAAATAACCTTCCCCTAATTTTATACACTTAGTCAGCATTTGAATTCCCTCCTGGAAGAAACTTTTCGGTGTCGTGTGTAGCTACTCTCTTGCACCGCTAGTTACTGCATGCATGGTTCGTTGCCCGCGTGTTCGAGTTCCCCACTCAAAATCAAGTGGTGGTATGTACTCAGCATGAATAATGATTTATATCACGCACAAGATATGGCTCTTTATTTCGCTCTATACAAATCTGTACAGCGGAACGATCTTTTTATAAACTTTATCGCCTGACGACGCATTTACTTTCCTATCTCAGTCAAAAACGGTTGAATCCCATTTTTATTTTTCAGGGCCACTAGTTCAGGTCTCAACTTTTCCATGAAAAATTCTGAAATATATATTTTTTTGTATTTATTTGTATCGTTGGATCGAAGAACATCCTTGGGCTGAACCCCGCCCTTGACTTATGGTCAATAAAGATTATTATTATTAATATTAGTTAATAAGTACCTACTTATGTACTTATAAATAAAGAGTGATTCAAATGCACGACGGTTTTAATATACGAGCCCCGTTGCACATCAGTTCGCCCACTCGCTTCAATTTTATTTTATATAGTTAATATGTGATACTTTGGTTGGAAGTGATAGAATAACAGTTATTTCTACGTCACAGAAACGCTTGGTCTTTATCCTCAACACTTTTGGGTATGTATATCATTTGGACAGCACCAACGAGCACTTTTCCAAACTTTAGTGGGGGGGGGGTCTTGGCCACCGTAAAAATTTGCATCATATTGTTGCTGCATTCTCCGAATAATCTCTGTAGGTCACATGGTTACACCACGTCTAAGTGGAGAAAATTTATCACTGCTTTCATTTTTTCTACATGGAGACTGACACGTCAATGTTATGATTAATGATGGTGCATTCAGTGTTGTCATCCACCTAATCGCATACACAAAATGTACCTTTACTTTTTAACTTTCCCTCTTAGTCCTAAACCACTGTGAAACAACGATATTTTACGTAATTTTACGTCGTCGACAGCGGGATTCGAATTTCAACCTATCATTCAATTGCGAGTCCGTATATACGAGTTCATAATATATGCATAAGTAAGTTCATTTTTAAACAGGTTCTTTTTTCAGCTTGTATTTGCTTCGCAATCAAAGCGGCTTTGTAGGCAAAATCTTGATCTGTACATCCTTTGATCGCCATTGTATCAAAGGTAACTTCAGAGAACCTTTTAATGTTATTGTTCTGTAGCTGTAGCAAGCTTCAAACACGAAAGTCCAATTGATTCCGATCAGATATCCTACGTTTGCCGTAAGACGAAAAATCATTTCTCCTGCACACGCGTAACTTTTTTTATTTGCTCGTGAAACAAATGAATTATAATTACGCAAAAGCGGTAAACAATATATAATAAAAAAACCTTGCTTCAAACCTCACTTTGAATGATATCATTTTTCAGTTCACCGTGCTGTCGCTTCTATATCAATTTTGAGCCGTATTCTATCAGAAATATTTACTTTCCGCTTAAGCGAAAAAAACTGTGAGTTAACGAACGAACGAGAGCTTGAATAGTCTTTTGTAACGAGTATTTTATACTACTTTTTATGTTCCGGCTTTCGTTTACATTATTTTTTCTTTATAAAAGTAGTTGACAATTTCCATTAAAGGATTTTTTGATAAACTAGTTAGGTTGGTGACAGTGATTTGTGTTTTTTATTTTAGTTCGTTGCCTTTTTATTTTGTATTTGTAATGCTGGCAAGGCATACTAATTCCAAATAACAAAATTTAACTAAAAATTGTTTTAGAAGGAAGATCAGTAATGCGCCAATAAGTATGCTAATAGACAGATATTCTTATTACGAAACAGAGTTAAATAATTTTATCTGCAAACACTGTTACCTACAAGCACGCTTCTCAGAGTTTGTTTTCAAAGTTAGTAATGTCTTTCTTTGACATCATTGCTATAGTAATTTATATTGCAAGACCGTGCACGGTACTTAACGAGCAAGGGAAGCAAGATTGTTATCCGTGCGAGAACGTAAATTTCGGGTAATGAGCATTGTACAATGTTTTATGATATACTGAATCGTAAATGATTTGAAAAAATAATAAAATTGGAACCTGCAACAAAATACCTTAAATATTTGATCGAAATAGTCTTTGGAAACATATGGCGAAGCGAAATAATGAATAAATAAATCTGTACACATGTTGCTAGGGTTTAACAGCTTACGTAAAATCTTCTTTACCACTAGAGACAGAGCTCCGTTATGAGACGTTTACGATTCAGTTTATTGTAAAACTTTAAATCGGTACTGCCGGGGCAAAAGGTCATAAGCTTTTTAATGATTGCATTTGGATTAAATTTGGTTTATAAATTGTACAACTAGATCCTTTGAACTATTTGCGCATGTCCATAATCTTCCAAAATGTATGGCTTTGTTCTCAGACAAAATTTATACTTATGATCTTTGTTTGACGATTAAACCAACAAATCGATATTATAAAATATGTTTAAAAAATATTAGAAACACAAATGTAAATGAAAAGATTATAAATTTATTTACAGATATAATATTATAAGATATTTAAAAGTAGGTAATTTTATCATATGTTGGCCCACTACCCCTTGTATGCCAGGCTCCCTTCTCATAAAACAAAATAACACGTTTAATAAATAGCTATTCTAGTCTACTTAAAATAGACTTTTTGCACTGCTAGTATAGAAGATCGGTTTCTCATTATAATAGTTATTTATGACATTATAAGTTAAAAGTGACATTTTATTCTGTCGCGTCCAAATCTTCGAACAAAATAAATTCACTTTTAGCACGTATATAATACACTATTTTTTCTACACGCAATTTTTTACCTTCCGTTATACTTTTAGGCGAGGAAGGTATTATCTTTGGTCAAAAAATTCGATGGAGAATTTTTAATAAATAAGTACGTTTCAGAGTCCCTAGAATGCAATTTTACTATTTATACGATGACGCCTGTATGTATGTATGTATGTATGTATGTATGTATGTATGTATGTATGTATGTATGTATGTATGTATGTATGTATGTATGTATGTATGTATGTATGTATGTATGTATGTATGTATGTATGTATGTATGTATGTATGTATGTATGTATGTATGTATGTATGTATGTATGTATGTATGTATGTATGTATGTATGTATGTATGTATGTATGTATGTATGTATGTATGTATGTATGTATGTATGTATGTATGTATGTATGTATGTATGTATGTATGTATGTATGTATGTATGTATGTATGTATGTATGTATGTATGTATGTATGTATGTATGTATGTATGTATGTATGTATGTATGTATGTATGTATGTATGTATGTATGTATGTATGTATGTATGTATGTATGTATGTATGTATGTATGTATGTATGTATGTATGTATGTATGTATGTATGTATGTATGTATGTATGTATGTATGTATGTATGTATGTATGTATGTATGTATGTATGTATGTATGTATGTATGTATGTATGTATGTATGTATGTATGTATGTATGTATGTATGTATGTATGTATGTATGTATGTATGTATGTATGTATGTATGTATGTATGTATGTATGTATGTATGTATGTATGTATGTATGTATGTATGTATGTATGTATGTATGTATGTATGTATGTATGTATGTATGTATGTATGTATGTATGTATGTATGTATGTATGTATGTATGTATGTATGTATGTATGTATGTATGTATGTATGTATGTATGTATGTATGTATGTATGTATGTATGTATGTATGTATGTATGTATGTATGTATGTATGTATGTATGTATGTATGTATGTATGTATGTATGTATGTATGTATGTATGTATGTATGTATGTATGTATGTATGTATGTATGTATGTATGTATGTATGTATGTATGTATGTATGTATGTATGTATGTATGTATGTATGTATGTATGTATGTATGTATGTATGTATGTATGTATGTATGTATGTATGTATGTATGTATGTATGTATGTATGTATGTATGTATGTATGTATGTATGTATGTATGTATGTATGTATGTATGTATGTATGTATGTATGTATGTATGTATGTATGTATGTATGTATGTATGTATGTATGTATGTATGTATGTATGTATGTATGTATGTATGTATGTATGTATGTATGTATGTATGTATGTATGTATGTATGTATGTATGTATGTATGTATGTATGTATGTATGTATGTATGTATGTATGTATGTATGTATGTATGTATGTATGTATGTATGTATGTATGTATGTATGTATGTATGTATGTATGTATGTATGTATGTATGTATGTATGTATGTATGTATGTATGTATGTATGTATGTATGTATGTATGTATGTATGTATGTATGTATGTATGTATGTATGTATGTATGTATGTATGTATGTATGTATGTATGTATGTATGTATGTATGTATGTATGTATGTATGTATGTATGTATGTATGTATGTATGTATGTATGTATGTATGTATGTATGTATGTATGTATGTATGTATGTATGTATGTATGTATGTATGTATGTATGTATGTATGTATGTATGTATGTATGTATGTATGTATGTATGTATGTATGTATGTATGTATGTATGTATGTATGTATGTATGTATGTATGTATGTATGTATGTATGTATGTATGTATGTATGTATGTATGTATGTATGTATGTATGTATGTATGTATGTATGTATGTATGTATGTATGTATGTATGTATGTATGTATGTATGTATGTATGTATGTATGTATGTATGTATGTATGTATGTATGTATGTATGTATGTATGTATGTATGTATGTATGTATGTATGTATGTATGTATGTATGTATGTATGTATGTATGTATGTATGTATGTATGTATGTATGTATGTATGTATGTATGTATGTATGTATGTATGTATGTATGTATGTATGTATGTATGTATGTATGTATGTATGTATGTATGTATGTATGTATGTATGTATGTATGTATGTATGTATGTATGTATGTATGTATGTATGTATGTATGTATGTATGTATGTATGTATGTATGTATGTATGTATGTATGTATGTATGTATGTATGTATGTATGTATGTATGTATGTATGTATGTATGTATGTATGTATGTATGTATGTATGTATGTATGTATGTATGTATGTATGTATGTATGTATGTATGTATGTATGTATGTATGTATGTATGTATGTATGTATGTATGTATGTATGTATGTATGTATGTATGTATGTATGTATGTATGTATGTATGTATGTATGTATGTATGTATGTATGTATGTATGTATGTATGTATGTATGTATGTATGTATGTATGTATGTATGTATGTATGTATGTATGTATGTATGTATGTATGTATGTATGTATGTATGTATGTATGTATGTATGTATGTATGTATGTATGTATGTATGTATGTATGTATGTATGTATGTATGTATGTATGTATGTATGTATGTATGTATGTATGTATGTATGTATGTATGTATGTATGTATGTATGTATGTATGTATGTATGTATGTATGTATGTATGTATGTATGTATGTATGTATGTATGTATGTATGTATGTATGTATGTATGTATGTATGTATGTATGTATGTATGTATGTATGTATGTATGTATGTATGTATGTATGTATGTATGTATGTATGTATGTATGTATGTATGTATGTATGTATGTATGTATGTATGTATGTATGTATGTATGTATGTATGTATGTATGTATGTATGTATGTATGTATGTATGTATGTATGTATGTATGTATGTATGTATGTATGTATGTATGTATGTATGTATGTATGTATGTATGTATGTATGTATGTATGTATGTATGTATGTATGTATGTATGTATGTATGTATGTATGTATGTATGTATGTATGTATGTATGTATGTATGTATGTATGTATGTATGTATGTATGTATGTATGTATGTATGTATGTATGTATGTATGTATGTATGTATGTATGTATGTATGTATGTATGTATGTATGTATGTATGTATGTATGTATGTATGTATGTATGTATGTATGTATGTATGTATGTATGTATGTATGTATGTATGTATGTATGTATGTATGTATGTATGTATGTATGTATGTATGTATGTATGTATGTATGTATGTATGTATGTATGTATGTATGTATGTATGTATGTATGTATGTATGTATGTATGTATGTATGTATGTATGTATGTATGTATGTATGTATGTATGTATGTATGTATGTATGTATGTATGTATGTATGTATGTATGTATGTATGTATGTATGTATGTATGTATGTATGTATGTATGTATGTATGTATGTATGTATGTATGTATGTATGTATGTATGTATGTATGTATGTATGTATGTATGTATGTATGTATGTATGTATGTATGTATGTATGTATGTATGTATGTATGTATGTATGTATGTATGTATGTATGTATGTATGTATGTATGTATGTATGTATGTATGTATGTATGTATGTATGTATGTATGTATGTATGTATGTATGTATGTATGTATGTATGTATGTATGTATGTATGTATGTATGTATGTATGTATGTATGTATGTATGTATGTATGTATGTATGTATGTATGTATGTATGTATGTATGTATGTATGTATGTATGTATGTATGTATGTATGTATGTATGTATGTATGTATGTATGTATGTATGTATGTATGTATGTATGTATGTATGTATGTATGTATGTATGTATGTATGTATGTATGTATGTATGTATGTATGTATGTATGTATGTATGTATGTATGTATGTATGTATGTATGTATGTATGTATGTATGTATGTATGTATGTATGTATGTATGTATGTATGTATGTATGTATGTATGTATGTATGTATGTATGTATGTATGTATGTATGTATGTATGTATGTATGTATGTATGTATGTATGTATGTATGTATGTATGTATGTATGTATGTATGTATGTATGTATGTATGTATGTATGTATGTATGTATGTATGTATGTATGTATGTATGTATGTATGTATGTATGTATGTATGTATGTATGTATGTATGTATGTATGTATGTATGTATGTATGTATGTATGTATGTATGTATGTATGTATGTATGTATGTATGTATGTATGTATGTATGTATGTATGTATGTATGTATGTATGTATGTATGTATGTATGTATGTATGTATGTATGTA
>OY720454.1:38100551-38220551 GCA_963082715.1 Harpalus rubripes
TTGGGAGAAAAGATTGAAGAATGCTCGAATAAACAGGCCGAAAATTCAGTAATTTTAGAAGAGAAATTGACTGCCAACTGTAGAACCCTCGCCGCAGAAATTAAATCTCAGTTAAATAAAAAAATTAATGAAGTGAAAGAAGAACTAAAAAATGACACTGACAATGTAAAACAGGAGTTAAATAAAGTAGAGATAGAGGTTGAAGGTAAAATACTAGCGATTGAAGAGAGATTTGAATCGCTGAAGAAAGAATTCAGTAGTCCAGATGTAGAGATTAACACAAGGGGTGCGCGCGTGAAACCGCCCACTTTCGACGGCAAAATTCCGTGGTCTACCTATCGAAAACAGTTTGAGGCTGCGGCAATCGCTAATGGATGAACCACAAATGATAAAGCCACTGGTTTGGTGGTTTCTCTTAGAGGAGACGCTTTAAATATCCTTCAGACAATTCCGGATTGTGACCAAAACAATTATGATTCTTTGGTGGCTAGAATGGAGATGAGGTATGGTGATAAGCATCTCCAACAAGTTTACCACAGCCAACTTCTCAGCAGACGACAGAAACGAGGAGAAACGCTTCAAGAATTCGAGGCAGACATCTCTCGTCTTGTTCGCATGGCATACTCGTCAGCCCCAACAGATTTCATTGAGCGGTTATCTGTGGAATCCTTTGTTGTGGGGATAACCGACTCAGAATTGCAAAGAGCTCTTCGTTTAGCACATCCAAAGACTCTTGATGATGCGTTAGCTCGTGCACTAGAGTTCGAAGCGGCTACCCAGACTTCACAAGTACACGCCAGACTTCGACGGTTGGAAGATGAGGAGTCTCTAGATGAAAAGGTAGAAAGAATCGTATCAAAATTTCTACCCAACAAAAATTAACTATCTCGAAAACGAGAGATATATTGTTGGGACTGTGGTGAGCCTGGGCATATCAGGAGACATTGCGGAAAGAATTCCAAAACGCAGGAAAACTAGAAAGGCCCGGTGCTAAGGGGCGAGCATCGTGGAGTGGCCCTAGTGCCCCGATGAATATTGTTCGAGTTAGTTCGTCCAAAAGAAAGTCGGACAGTCTCTTTGTCGACGGGTCCATAAATCACAAAGTTCTTGTCATGCTTTTGGACACTGGGGCTACGACCACTGTTGTCAAGAAAGGTGCCGTGGCGGGAGATTTGCAACGTACACGGCTTTTACTAAAAACTGCAACAGGCGAACCGGTAAACATCTATGGCGAAATGATTGTTAACGTTGGTTTAGGGAGCAAGAAAATTAAACACCGAGTAATTATAGCAGATATTATGGAGGATGTTATTCTTGGAATGGATGTAATGACTAAATTTGGGTTCACTATAGATCTGAAGCGAAAATGCTTGATATTCGAAAACGAAGAAATTATTCTTCGTGGACGAAGTAATGATGCAATTAGAATAGTGTTAAATACCGATGAAATTCTTCCTCCCAGAAGCGACAATTTTCTGGTAGCGCAATTAGTTGATATGGATCGAGAAGAAACGGGGATCGTTGAACCAGCAGCCAACGTAGAAATTAGAAGAGGAGTAATAGTAGGCAGAGCTGCTGTAACTGGTAATGGATCCACACCAGTCAGAATAATGAATTTGAATGATTCCCCAGTGATCTTAAAGAAAGGAACACAGGTGGCCTGGTTTAATTCAGTTTCAACAATAGTTTGCGGGGAGACTTCGAGGAATATTTTGAAGGATTCTAGTGATATTTCGAAATTAACTGAAACATTACAGCTTGCAAGGACTAATCTGACTCCCAGACAGAAAACTAAGGTCGAAACATTATTAGCTAAATATCAAAATATCTTCGCAACTGAGACTTCTTCTTATGGAAAGACAAGTGTAGTAAGACATAAAATAAATACTGGCAACACACAACCAATTCGCCAACGTCCTCGAAGATTGCCGCTTTCTAAAAGAGAAGAAGCTGAGAAAATGATTTCTGACATGCACAAGCAAGGTGTCATCGAACCCTCAAATAGTCCTTGGACATCGCCAGTCGTTTTAGTTAGGAAAAAGGACGGATCGACCAGATTTTGTGTTGATTATCGACAGCTGAACAACATGACTGTCAAGGACAGCTATCCTTTGCCAAGAATCGATGACACCTTGGATACATTGTCTGGATCTCAAGTGTTCTCCACTTTAGACTTAAAAAATGGTTATTGGCAAGTGGAAATGGAGCCAAAAGATAAAGAGAAGACTGCATTTTCCGTTGGTACAGGACTTTGGCATTTCACAGTTATGCCTTTTGGTTTGTGCAACGCACCAGCTACGTTTGAGAGACTAATGGAGACAGTACTACGAGGTCTCACATGGAAAACATGTCTTGTTTATTTAGATGATGTCATAGTACTTGGAAAGTCTTTCGATGAGCACTTGTCCAACTTAGAAGAAGTTTTTAAGAGATTACAAGGTGCAAATTTAAAACTGAATTCCAAAAAATGTCAACTTTTTCAGGAAAAGGTCAAATACTTGGGCCACATTGTAAGCAAAGACGGCGTGGCTGTAGATACCGAAAAGACGCATGCAGTTAAAGAATGGCCGGTCCCCAAGAATGTTCAAGAACTCCGTAGTTTCTTAGGTTTATGTACCTACTACAGACGCTTTGTACCTGGATTCGCTAATGTAGCAAAACCTTTAACCAGGCTTACCGAAGGAGGACGAGATTTTTCCTGGGATGACTGCAGTCAATCTGCCTTTGAACGGCTAAAAACATTGCTAACCACGACCCCTATTTTGAGTTATCCCTGTACCAATGGTATGTTCGTATTAGACACAGATGCTAGCAATGTGGGAATAGGCGGAGTACTGTCCCAGGTTCAGGATGGACAAGAGAAAGTGATAGCCTATTTCAGTAAAGTACTGTCTAAGCCGGAGCAAAATTATTGTGTTACAAGAAGGGAACTTTTAGCTGCAGTTAAAGCCACTGAACATTTTTACAAGTATTTGTATGGACGAAGGTTTTTACTTCGAACAGATCATGGGGCTCTGAAATGGCTTATGCGGTTTAAGAATCCAGAAGGACAGACAGCTCGCTGGATAGAACGTCTGCAGGAATATGATTTCCATATTGAACATCGACCAGGAACCAGCCATAAAAATGCAGACGCTCTCTCAAGAAGACCGTGCCCATTAGATTGCACTCACTGTACTCGACTTGAGACAAAAGCTGGACAGGCAAGACGAATAATAGTAATTGACGATGCGTGGCAGCCAAGTGAAATCCGTAAGAATCAGTGCGAAGACCCAGATCTCGGTAAAATTATTCACTGGAAAGAAACAGACCGTCGACCCACTTGGGAAGATATTGCTCCACTAGGTACTAAGATTAAGTCATATTGGGTACAGTGGGACTCTTTGCAATTGGAAGATGGAGTCTTGAAGCGAATCATTGAAAGTGCAGATGGGAAATCTTCTAGAACACAGACCGTTGTTCCTAATAAAAACATTCCGGAAATCCTGCGCCACTTGCATGACGGAAGTTCGGGAGGACATCTTGGAATAAAGAGAACACTATCAAAAGTTAGAGACAGATTCTACTGGTTTAACTGTAGAGAAGATGTCAGAACATGGTGCAGGAAATGCAAAATTTGTGCCGCAGGAAATGGACCAAGAGGGACGAAAAAGGCACCCATGCACCAATACAATGTAGGAAGTCCATTTGAGAGAATAGGTATAGACGTAGCGGGTCCATTCCCACAAACAAAAGATGGAAATAAATATATTCTAGTCATCGTTGATTATTTCTCTAAATGGGTCGAAGCTTACGCACTTCCTAATCAGGAAACTGTTACAATCGCCAGTATTTTAATACAAGAACTGATTTCACGTTTTGGCGTTCCTTTAGAGATGCACTCGGACCAAGGAAGGAATTTTGAATCCGATGTTTTTCAGAGAGTTTGTAAAGTATTGGGTATACGGAAAACCAGAACGACACCACTACATCCTCAGTCAAATGGAATGGTTGAACGGGTGAATAGAACTTTAAAGAAATTCCTTACAAAAGTCATAGCAGAAAACCAACGTGACTGGGACGAACATCTTCCACTATTTCTAATGGCCTATCGGTCTTCAGTCCATGAGACAACAGGGCAAACTCCGGCATGCGTGCTTTTTGGAAGAGAAATACGTTTACCGTGTGACCTGAAGTTTGGTAGTAAACCACACGAACAGAACGTAGCTGGTGATGACTATGTTACCCGGTTGAAGGAGAAAATGGACCAAATTCACGACCTTATTCGAAAAAATATAAGAAATGCCAGTGACAGAATGAAAACAGCATACGATGTGCGGGCGCAGGAGGGTAGATTCCAAGCAAAAGATTTGGTGTGGTTTTTCAATCCAAGAAGACAACCTGGAATATCACCAAAACTCCAACGATCATGGGAGGGACCGTATGAAATAATAAAGCGCATAAACGATGTAATTTACCGAATTCGCAAACTCCCTCGAGGAAAACCTAAAGTAGTCCACTCCAATAGATTAGCACCCTACGAAGGGACTAATCCGTCAAGTGAGGAAGATGAACTCGAGAAAACCTACAAAGGACGTACACGGATATATTCCAGATCGTTCCGGGACGAAACGACCTAAAGGAGGGAATAGTGAAACGAGCATCGTATGTAGCCATGTATTTTTCGGGAGAAGACAGTTGATAGAAGTTTTTGGATTGACGTCTGACATTAACGATGATTTGTAATTTATATTTTGTATCTTCTTGTTCTGTATGTTTTAATAAATAAATGGTTAAGATTTGCTAAACCCACGTTCGTTACAAATAAATACCTAAGATTTACGCTAAAGAACCAAAATTCACGCTGCACTTTATGTCAGACCTTATGTCATACAGTTGTCATTAAAGAAATTATTCACGTTGATGTATTTTTTTTTTTAATTCAAAAAGTATACTTTCAAACTGCTACTGTATTTAATACATACAGATATTTGAACAGAAACCCATATTTAATAATACTGTAGAACGTACTTATTCGAATTTCAGAACAAAAAAGATTTGTTAATTTTTTTGCAATACCTCATTCTGAGCAATTCTGAGCTCAAATCTATAAATTTCCTATTTACGAGTCTATCGTAACGATTGAAAAACAAAATTAGTAATTATCAAATATTTCGTAGTAGTCTTTGCTGAGATATTTATTATTATTTAAAAATTTAAAATGAGGTATTTTATACGTATTTATAAGTTTTATTATATATATTTTTTATTATACGAGTACATTTTCATTAAAATAAAACTTAATAAATAATAAGTACATTTTTCGCACTAATTATTAATTTAAAATTTTCATTTCCCCTTTTTATTGTAATTCAGGTAAACTACCACTTGGAATCACAAATGGTACCAACTCATTTATGAAATTATGAACAATTATTTTATCCAATTAAAATAGACCGTTAATATTTGAATTGAAATTTCAAAAGGATTCAAGGAGTCCCGTTTTTTTTATAACCTTTACACAAAAGAATTTTCCTATTTGTTCTTCTAAAAGAGCTTTTGTTCTATACAAAATTTGTTTAATATTGTACATTTTATTTATATGTAATAGATATACATCCAATCTAAAATATTTTACGATTCTTACAGACAAGTAATAATTGACAGTAAATATTTACGAGAAATCGTAACATTTTACGAGTACTCGTTTGTTACGATATGTGTCAGAATTGCATTTTTGATCGTAGAGATTTCGAAGTCTAAAGCCTCATTCAAAACACGAAATTAATGGTAGTATTAGTAGTTACGATTAGCGCAGAAAGCTTGGCATACGTAATTGTAGTTTAGCGTTCACAATATCAAAATTAGCGCAGCCCAGGTCCGCGCTAAGTTCAGTTAGCGCAAGAGTTTGTAAGCTCCATACTTATGGTTAGTGGTTAACAGAGTAACCAATCACAGAACAGAGAAAAAAAGATGTTTTGAGATTTGTTGAGTTTGACAGTTTTTTAAAATGTGTCTTATAAAAGTATCATTTTCCTACAACCGTGCGTGAATAGTACTTTTCACGCTCTAGTGCTTGAAAAGTAAATAAGCTTTGCTAAGCAACATTAAAATTCGGTTAATTTACCTGTCAAGTATATAATTAGGTAGTAAATAATAATAAAAGTAATAAAATTTATTAAGAAATATGAATATACAGTGCAAATAAAATAAATCCAATGTTTTTTTTAACAGATTGAGTACTAATCTAATTTTTAAGAACATTAACATTTTTTTGACATGTATTCTAACCTAACCTAATTTTTAATATTAATATTAAATTTACAATTTGTACATTATAAAAGACTAATCATCTTCTGTCTGAGTTTCTTCCAAGTTTTTAAGTTACATTTTGTACAGTGTTATGAGAAAGAGTACTAACAGTATTTGAAGCTGCTGGCTGCCTGTACACTCAGTATTATGAGAAACATAAATACCTTTTCGGTTGTAGGAAAAATGTTGTATGCAACACGTGTGTAAAATAGTATTTTTGTCTCGTGCTAAAACATCGCACTCGACTAAAAAAGTACTACTTTACACACTTGTTACATAAATAACTATTTTGTAGGTTGTAGACAATATAAGAATATTCTGTTGAACTTTTTTATACAAAAAGAGAAAGATACAGACATATTAAATAATAGTCAAATCTACTAAACAAGAAGTATTAAATTAAACCAGCTCTTAAAAACTTTGAATCAAATGTACTATTTTGCCAACAAAAATTGTTATTCGTAATCGTTAATTTCATATATTATGAATGTTGCTTACCAATATTTAACCACTAATTATAACTACTAACACTAACTACTAATTTCGTATTGTGAATGAGGCTTTACAGATTTCGTAACTAACGTTACAAGTGTCTACAGAATTGCAGCATAAATTTAATGGACCAGCCAGCTATGCTATAACCATGGAAACTGCTGATATATTCAAATATTTCTAATTGACAGATGTCAGTGTCAAGTGTAGTTAAGTGCAAGTTCATAGAACACGGAAAGATATAAGGAATGCGAGAAGGGAATTGGTTCGAGTGATAGAAGTTTCTAGAGAAATACAAGAGAGACGATACGATTACATTGGTATGGACATGTCATGAGGAGAGATGAAGAATATATTAGAACAAAACTGAGCAGCTTAGTAATAGAGGGTAGAAGAAACAGAGGGCCAAAGGGAAGACGGAAGGATTGTATTGAGACTTGAGACAAAAGAAATTGGACGAATACAACACGCAAAATAGAAATGAGTGGAAGAAAATCAAGAATAGCGACTCCTAACTTATGGGAAAAGCTAAAGAAGAAGTTCGTGTTATAATTTTAATCAAAATATACAGTCATTTCCAGTGAACTATCTGTATGGAATTTGTGCAAAATACATAGAATTGACGTAAGGTAATGTGCTGGCCACATCAGATTTTTTCATTTAAATTTGCATTTCTAATATTTTTTTGGTATATGACAAAAATGTCGATTGCTGTTCCATTTGTCATTACTAACGTAACAATGATCTGTCACTTTATAACGCTGGTATGTTAAAATGACATTTTTAACCCTAAAAACAAACATTAAAAAGTCTGCTTGTAATAGTAGATATGTAGAAAAATAGTTATTTATGATAAACCTTCAAACAAAATAAAATCACTTTTAACCCGTATATCATACACTATTATTTCTACACACACTATTTTTTCATTTAAATTTGTATTTCTAAGAATTTTTTGGTATATACCAAATCAATCAATGTGTTGTTCCATTCGTCATTAACAAGGTAACTAATTGTTTCGAACACTAGTGTTAAAAATAACAATGGTCTATCACTTTTTAACACTGGTGTTATAGTAGATTTGTAGAAAGAAAATATTTTAGATTGTTACAGAACTGCATTGTGATAAGTATAACTGTTTAAAACTAATATGTTTTAAATGAGAGAAATTAGAAATTATCAACTCCTTGAGGTAGCAACCCGCTGCACTTGGGAATAGAACGGTTAACCCGCCCTGACTCTATTTAATTAAATAAGTCAATAAATAAATGGAAATAACTGTTTCTGTTACTTGGAAAAATTCGTTATATATTTTTACGTGTTTAAGTTTAATTTTAGAAGTGTTTGAAATAGCTGTAGTATCTTAAACTCATTATTAATATTAATATTATTGCATCTGGCTTCACGCGAGTGCGCGCGCAACCCCACGCCAAGTGCAGCTGCTACAGCACTGACCGGCATCGACCGAGTCAGACTGTGTCTGGCTTGCAAACGGTAAACACGTATCGCGTCGTCGTCCGCGAGAGTGGTTTTTCCACCATTTTGCATAAAACTTTCTGATTTTCATATGGTCAGTAAAGTAATTGGTTGTTTAATTATCGTACGCGTAGCTTGATTAGCCTAACACGACTAATTCAAGGAGTATCGTTCGGTTTTCATTTAATTTGGTACTTTTAGTCCGCGAATACTTTCCGGCGCCAATTTATGCAGCTAATAGACACATCTCAGGAATCAATTGTAAAATCGAACTGTACAATTTGATTTCTCACGGAACTCGTGTTGTTAGGGATTTGATTCATATTTCCTTGGGTGAAATTATTATTATTTCTTTGTAAACCTGTTTACACAAGTTCACCTTCGAGTGACGTCATTCACAGCGCATCTGCTCTTATTGTCGACTAGGTACATTCAATGCAACAAGTTTTGCATTCTAGTTGGTTGTTATTAAGTTCATTTAGAGTTCTTAATATTGTTTAACTACATTTGTTTGTTCATACACTTATGAAATGATTTAGTTAATTCATACAAATATCGTATTTGTTTTATTTTTGGTTTATTATTGTTTGTCACTTATATTCAATACGCTATCACATATCTCTCAGAATTGGTTTTCAGTTGTTTGTTATTTTGTTGCAATTATATTTAGCACGTTTGTTAGTTCGTAAAACTAACTGGTCCTTCGTTCGTTTTAATTAGTACGTTTCACAATTTAATATTATCCCGTATATTGGCCAAGTCCAGTGATGTGAACCAGCTATCGAAGGTTGTAATTATTTTGGTTTACATATAGTTTTGTTTTATTCATTGAATTTAACATCAAACACATTGTTGGTGCTTCTAGACCGGATTCGCTGATCTAGAGATATCGCATTTGGGCTTGCGAGCAGGATCAAAACATTTTGGTTCTTCTAGACCGGATTCGCTGGTTTAGGGTTTGAACATTTGGTCCTTCGAGCCACTAGGTCCTTATTACTTAGTCCTTCGCACCGGAGGGACGCAACATTTGGTCCTTCGAGCCGGATTTGGCGGTATTCGGAGATAATTATTGTTTCTAGTTACATTTGATCGCTTCGAGCCGGATTTGGCGGTATTCGGAGATAATTATTGTTTCTAGTTACATTTGGTCTTCTTCGAGCCGGATTTGGCGGTAGTCGGAGATAATTATTGTTTCTAGTTACTTTGGTATTAGTAATTGCATTTATTAGCACACTATAAAATGGCTAAACTACTGCACAAACAATTAGAGGTTGTGACAGAAAATATTCGTCGTCTATCAGTCTATTCTTCTGAGACTGATGAAAATAACAAACTGAAATTTGAGGTAACTTTTCCGTATCTTGATGCTTGGGAACACGAATTTAATCGTATTTATTGCGAATATTCTTCAAAGTTAGAACAAACCAAAAATCCCGACGAGGATATGTTGGCAGAAATTTCCCGAGTTAAGAAGTTGTTTAATGAAATAAACGAACTCATTTGCGACATACGTGTCAATTACAAGCTTATGTTCAGTAAAGACACCGGATCACAGGCAGGGTCCGACAGAGCTAAATCAGAATCACATTCGATTCAATCAGCACAATCTTTGCGATATATGCAACCCAGCTTGCCTAAATTGAATCTCCCAACATTCGATGGGGAGAAAACAACGTTTATGAATTTTTACGATTTATTCACACAGTTGGTGATAAATCGGGACAGTTTGTCAGATATTGAACGACTTCAATATCTCAAGTTATCTTTAAAAGGGGAAGCCGCTAGGATTATTACAAATATCCCCGTCAAAGCTGATAGTTTTGATATTGCATGGAACGCCATCACAGATGAATATTATCGTCCTAGGTTGTTGAGGTCGGTACATCTGAATGCACTCCAAGATGTGCAAAAGGTCAAGCAGGCAGACGCTCCTACACTAAAATCATTGTTGAACACAGCACGCGAAAACATCGCTGCTCTGAAAAATTTAGAGGTTGATGTTGACTCATGTGGGGTCATTTTGGAAAACATGATTTGTCGTAAGCTAGATTCGGCTACTACACGACAGTGGGAACTAACATTGGATTCTGACTCCAAGCCCACTCATGTAGAGTTAATTGCGTTCTTGACTAAGCAAGTTTCAAGCTTAGAGGTTGAACCAGACAAACCTGTCAAAACTCACGAGCCAATCAAAAGGCACAAGCCAGCATCCCGAGCGATGACATTGGCAACTAATACGAATTGTCCGTATTGCAGAAAGTCTCACTACATCAGTCAGTGTGAAGGGTTTATAGCTCTTAAACCTAAAGGAAGACATGATGCTGCAATCAAACACAAGTTGTGCATCAACTGTCTTAGAATGGGTCACATACGCCCGAACTGTCCTAGTACAGCCACATGCAGAACGTGCAACAAAACTCACCATACGCTGCTGCATTTTGGTGAAAGGTCGAACAAGTCGTTATCACCCAAGCGTGATAAACAATCTGAGCAAAACAATCGTCCGTCATCACCCAAGAGTGATGCAAACTCTCAAGCCAGTAGTATTAATTCTGAAACTACTACGTCAATGTCTGCTAGGACTTATTCACTAAGTCAACACAGAAAACATACTTCGGTATTACTACCCACTGCAAAACTGCATATATTTGACAGTGCAGGAAAGGTACATGTTGTACGTGCCTTATTGGATACAGGATCGCAGAAATCCTACATCACAAGTCGTTGTGTCCACAATTTAAATCTGTCTATTGAAGCGTGTCAAACAAAGATTATGTCAATCAGTGACACCAACGTCAAGGACACTAGTGGTATTATACATACCAAAATCAAACCATGTCGTAGAGAAACTCCAGTTCTCGATTTGAGTTGCATTGTAATCGACAACATTACAGGCAGAATCCCAGATTATCCAATATCTCGGGATACCTTTAAACAATTTGGGAATATCCAACTTTCGGATCCCGAATGCTATAAATCTCAACGAATAGACATGCTGTTAGGAGCTGATATTTGGGGTCAGGTCATTCGTAACGGAGTTAAGAAAGGAGTCGATGGCACACTTACCGCCATCAAAACAATCTTTGGTTGGGTGGTTATGGGAGAATATATCAGCAAGCAAACAAGCAATGCTGTGGTGTCGTATCATACATACACACAAGAAGATACCCACGAACTGTTGTCAAAATTTTGGGAATTGGAAAATGTTCCAACTCCAACGGTTGTCACTAAACCCGAGGATAAAATTGTAGAGGACCATTTTGTCAATACTACCCAAAGAGATTCCGAGGGAAAATACACGGTTTCTTTACCTTTTAAACAGTACCCACCAGTACTAGGCAATTCATACAAGAAAGCTTTGTCCATTTGTCACGCACAACTGACTCGCTTGAGTAAAGACCCAGAGTTACTTAAGGCTTATGATGCAATATTCGAAGAATATTTGCAAAAGGGTTACGTCACGAGACTTGATGTGCAACCCAATTTAAATGATCAGGATTCGTACTATATTCCACACCATGCAGTGGTTAAACCTGATAGTGCGACGACACCGGTACGCATTGTGTTCAATGCTTCAAAGCCTTCGTCTAATGGAAAGTCGATTAATGACTACTTGTATCCTGGTCCGGTACTACAGAAGAGTATCTTCACTCTTCATTTGCGAAATAGATTTTATCCTATTTTAATTACGGGAGACTTAAAACAGATGTTCCTACAAATTAGAGTTGTACGCGAGCATCAACGATTTCTAAGGTTCATTTGGAAACCTGCGGATGCCACACATCCCATTGTGTACCAATTCAACACTATCTGCTTTGGTTTGAATTGTTCGCCGTTCTTAGCGTTGCGTACAGTTGAGCAGTTGGCTCAAGACGAAGGGAATCAATATCCCTTAGCAGCTAAAGTTCTGCAAAATGATGTCTATATGGACGATGTCGTGACTGGAGCTGAAGACATTCAGTCAGCACTGACACTGCGCCGTGAACTCACGGATATATTCGAAAAGGGAGGATTCACCCTCCGAAAATGGGCCAGTAATTCTCAAACAATACTGGATGAACTACCAGACAATGCACGCGCAGTGAAAGATGTCCACTTCACTGACGACGAGTCAGTGAAATTGTTAGGTGTCAAATGGGTTTGCAAGTCCGACTGCTACGAGTATGCGGTCTCAAAACCCGACGATTTATGCACAAAAAGAAACATTTTGTCCTGCATTGCAAGGATCTATGATCCATTAGGCATTATGTCCCCATTGGTGATGTTTCATAAACTCATCATGCAAGAGCTTTGGAAATCAAAGGTAGAATGGGATGAAGAACCTCCCGCTCATATTGTCTCGGAGTGGAACTTGTTTCTGAAAGAGATCAATTGTATATCCAACTATTCGATACCAAGGTTAGCTTGTTTGGGTTCTAAATTCGATCTTATCGGTTTTGCGGATGCCTCCGAGCGAGGATACTGTGCTGTTGTCTATGTTAGAAGTTATCTAAACGATAAACCAGTGGTTCAATTGCTCTGTGCAAAGACGCGTGTAGCGCCTTTGAAAAAAATTACTATACCTCGTTTGGAATTATGTGCGGCGCATCTTCTCGCCAAACTTCTCGAGAACATTCTCGAAAATATTCCAAAACAACCGGAGGCTGTACATTGCTTCTCGGACTCTATGATAGTTCTTGCCTGGTTGCGCAAGGAACCACACACTCTGAAAACATTTGTGGGTAATCGAGTCGCTCAAATACAGACAAATTTTCCGAGTGAACACTGGCGTCATGTAACGTCGGAACACAATGCGGCCGACGTAGGTTCTAGAGGTCTCAGTCCTCTAAGTTTGAAGACATGTACTCTCTGGATAAGTGGACCAGAGTGGTTACAACAACCTTACTCGTGTTGGCCACAAAGTGAAGTGGTTCAACTTGACGAAGATCAAACCAACTCTGCTCAGACAGAGATTGCCAACAGCCTAAGTTTGTCTTTAGGGAGACCCTAAGGTGGCCGGTATGTTTAAAACTAATATGTTTTAAATGAGAGAAATTAGAAATTATCAACTCCTTGAGGTAGCAACCCGCTGCACTTGGGAATAGAACGGTTAACCCGCCCTGACTCTATTTAATTAAATAAGTCAATAAATAAATGGAAATAACTGTTTCTGTTACTTGGAAAAATTAGTTATATATTTTTACGTGTTTAAGTTTAATTTTAGAAGTGTTTGAAATAGCTGTAGTATCTTAAACTCATTATTAATATTAATATTATTGCATCTGGCTTCACGCGAGTGCGCGCGCAACCCCACGCCAAGTGCAGCTGCTACAGCACTGACCGGCATCGACCGAGTCAGACTGTGTCTGGCTTGCAAACGGTAAACACGTATCGCGTCGTCGTCCGCGAGAGTGGTTTTTCCACCATTTTGCATAAAACTTTCTGATTTTCATATGGTCAGTAAAGTAATTGGTTGTTTAATTATCGTACGCGTAGCTTGATTAGCCTAACACGACTAATTCAAGGAGTATCGTTCGGTTTTCATTTAATTTGGTACTTTTAGTCCGCGAATACTTTCCGGCGCCAATTTATGCAGCTAATAGACACATCTCAGGAATCAATTGTAAAATCGAACTGTACAATTTGATTTCTCACGGAACTCGTGTTGTTAGGGATTTGATTCATATTTCCTTGGGTGAAATTATTATTATTTCTTTGTAAACCTGTTTACACAAGTTCACCTTCGAGTGACGTCATTCACAGCGCATCTGCTCTTATTGTCGACTAGGTACATTCAATGCAACAAGTTTTGCATTCTAGTTGGTTGTTATTAAGTTCATTTAGAGTTCTTAATATTGTTTAACTACATTTGTTTGTTCATACACTTATGAAATGATTTAGTTAATTCATACAAATATCGTATTTGTTTTATTTTTGGTTTATTATTGTTTGTCACTTATATTCAATACGCTATCACATATCTCTCAGAATTGGTTTTCAGTTGTTTGTTATTTTGTTGCAATTATATTTAGCACGTTTGTTAGTTCGTAAAACTAACTGGTCCTTCGTTCGTTTTAATTAGTACGTTTCACAATTTAATATTATCCCGTATATTGGCCAAGTCCAGTGATGTGAACCAGCTATCGAAGGTTGTAATTATTTTGGTTTACATATAGTTTTGTTTTATTCATTGAATTTAACATCAAACACATTGTTGGTGCTTCTAGACCGGATTCGCTGATCTAGAGATATCGCATTTGGGCTTGCGAGCAGGATCAAAACATTTCGGTTCTTCTAGACCGGATTCGCTGGTTTAGGGTTTGAACATTTGGTCCTTCGAGCCACTAGGTCCTTATTACTTAGTCCTTCGCACCGGAGGGACGCAACAATAACATATCAACATAGTATCCTAACACTGAAAGTTGAACTTAGTGTTACGATATATTTATCGTAATAGTTGACACGGTTGCTAGGTTACTATGCCATTATTTTCTAGCCGGTCTTTCAAAATTAATTATTTTCATTTTATTTTAAATATTTTAATTAATTTTGAAATATAATTATTTCATTAAATATTATGACGGAGAGTTTTCTAAAAAATATTAGAGTTGCTATATAAGCGACGTACGTGTGTGCGAGGTCAGACAGACACATAGAGTTTTAGTTCATCAGAAGGACAGTTACATAGATAGTAAGAAGTAAGGAGTGAGTTGAATGGCACAGAAGTATCGTGTTGAGTGTATGCAGTTTGGTGTCGAGTGGAGTACTCGGGAAGTTACTGGTATATACTGGGATAGCTGTGGAAGTGAATACTCGGTAGTTTTGAGGAGTATTGAGAAGCTAGGTATACGGGGACAGTAACGGCGAGTAGAAGTGGATATTCGGCAGTGGTGTTGAAGAGTTGTAGTATACGAACAGTTGGTGATACTGAGACTGTGGAAGTTAGAGAGTTATTTCGTCAGAAGGATTAGGTAGTTAGATACTTACTTACATAAATAAACAGACAGTGCGTTGAAAGGTGTGAATTCTGCTCGGGCAGTTCATTATACAAACTCTGTTGAGACAGTTGGGTACGTATATAGACGCTGTGGAGGTAGATAGGTAGGACAGTTGAACTTGATATAAATAAATAGTGACATAAATAGTCGAAATAAATAATCAGTAATTTCGCGGAAATAAATAGTCGTGTTAATTGTTTAAATAAAATTGACTGAAATTGAAAACAAGCTCAAAATGATTGGAAACACTCAGTTTGCATTTTAAGGTTATATAATACAACAAAATTTATATTTACATATACAGATATACTAACAATAATATATTATCAACATTATAAAATTTTCGTTTATAAACAGTATCATAGATCAGAAAATAAGTCAATAATTTTGACAGCTGTTACAGCAAATAGTATCGGTACAGAAGGAAGTGATAAAATGGAATTAAACTTGTTCTTTTTGCATACATTAGAACTCACTTCATCTCAACTCAGTTATTTACTGAACTGAGTTTCAATTGGGCTAAAAAGAATACAGCTATTATACAAAGTTTCGATGACATGATACTTTCTTAATAAATTAATAAAATTTTAGATGACAGAATTTGGATACCGCCATTTTTTAATTTCGGCTACTTAAAACTGGCGCTGAATGGGTTAAATGGAACAGAGGATATACAGTCAATTGGCTTACATATACTGTGATATATGTAATGAATTGTCATTTGAAATAAAAAAAATTAAAATACTTGTTATTCTTTGTGGTTATCTAAAGAAATACTGTTCATAACTCGCTCGAAATAATATCGTTTGTAAACTCATTCGGTTGCACCTCGTTCATCAAACTTCACACACACGATATTTCACACTTTACTCGTTATGAAATATACTATGTACCTATTTCATCGTTGAAGTAAGTCAGAAAAAATTTCAATATAAATTGATATTTTTGCTGTTAAAAGAAATAATTCAAACTTAAGCGTTAAGTCGGCCATCAAAGAATATATATTTAAGTTGTTTCACAATTTTTCGAACACCGAAGAGCTTGAAAATGTTTATATATTACAGATTTTACAAAATATTACATCTATAGATTTAAATCACTAAATATTAAATGTTCCATGAAATTATTTATTTACATTCATTGTTTCACATATTCTTTATACGCACAGAATAAGTATAGGAAAAGAATATTAGCATAACAATTCTCAATTACTTTTGTGCTATTCCTTTTATCCTCTGTCTTCTAATATTGATTTGTATATAATGTCTGAATATTTCCCAACCATATATTTTTATGATTATGGTTCCGTCCATATAATATTAAAGTAGAACTACAGATTAGATTCATATTTTTCTTAATAGCGTGAAAATAAATTCTTGATACACCCTGCTCACCGTATAAAAGTATAAGGTACAAGGTATAAAAAACTAACAACCGGCTTTATAATTGGACAGGACGTGGACTAGATACGTCATATTATGTACCTACGTACTAGTCAAGAATCACAAACATGTAAAATTAAAAAAACTGTTTAATGTCTAGTGTAAGCAATTTTTCAACTGGAAATTTGTGTCGGGTGACTTTTAACGTGGATTTTCGCCACATGCATTTATTTGGATTCAGTGAAAATGTTGTCATTACTCTTCCTAGAGTTTTCCATTTGTCCAATTGAATTATAAATCTCGGATGGTTCTTCAGATGACTGTTTATTTCAGTAAATGTGTATGTCAAGCGGTTTTTTTTCAGAATTGTTCTCATTTTTAATTTGGTTTTACATACATCTTGGAATTATTTGGTATTGATTTGTTTCCAAATTGATGATGGTGTTACGCAGTTTTATGATTTTGATAATATTGTAACGTGTGAGCCCCGCTGCTACGCTGAGCAAGCGTCTAAGTATAGGGATGACGCAATCGCGCTAGCAGCCGGGGTACGTAAACAAACAAGATGCTCGGGACTTAGTAACATAGGGAGAATCATTAGTTTTACTTATACGTTCGGATGAAATTATATTTAAAAATAGTGGAATCCCCTATTACTGGTATGAATTCTATATTAGAACAATTTTTTGAGTGAAGTAAACATTTAATATAACCTCAAATTTAGTGTTACGGCGAACATTTTGCGGATGTAAAGTTACAGTGGAATTTACAGAAAAATTTAATTTTAAATTCTGACCATAATAACTTTCAGATTTAAATTATGTTACCTTGGTACTTACAGCGTTAAATTATTAAATTTATTGACCATAATCGCACCAATGGAGACATTCACATGGAGTGTTAGAGAGTAAAGTATTGGGAGAAGCACAGCAGTATCGTGGTGAGCATATGAAGTTTGTGTCGAGTAGGTAGGTACTCGGGCATACTGGTAAACAAGAATAACAGTGGATGTGAATACTCGGTAGTGTTGACGAGCTATAGTACACGAAGACAGTAGCGAGTCGGAGAGTTATTGGTATACTAGGATAGCCGTGAAAGAGTACTCCGTAGTATTAAAGAGTATTGGGAAGCTAGGTATGCGAGGACAGTAACGGCAAGTGGAAGTAGATACTCGGCAGTAGTGTTGAAGAATTATGGCATACGGACAGTCGGTGATACTGAAGCTGTGGAAGTTAGACTGTTAGTTCCATAAATAGATAGTGAGGTGAAAAGTGTGACTTTTGTCCGAGCAGTTGAATATACAGATGCTGTTGAGTCCGTTGAATATATATAGACGCTGTGGAGGTCGGTAGGCGGACAGTTGAACGTGATATAAATAAACAGTCACATAAATAGTCGAAATAAATAATTTGTAAAATCGTATAAATAAATAGTCGTGTTAATGGTTAAATAAATAAATAGTGTTTGTGTTATCTTGTTAATTATAGTTTCAGTTTTAATTAGTTTTTAATCATTGTTTATTTATACTTCACCCAAATAATTTTTTTAAAAAACGTTACAATATAATTAAACTAGTCAATAATATATGTAGAATTTTCTAAAAATTGATGAATTTAAAAGCTTACATTATAAATCACAATTAAATAAAACAAAGGTGAAAAGAAAAATAATAGCCGTATTCTGTAGAATAATGCCATACAGATCTGTAAATATGTAAATAATGAACAAAATCGAAACAGATGTTGTCACTCTTATGTATAATAACTAAAATAGACGTTTTTGTCAATAAATTTCATGGTATTTTTACTTAAATATATAGTGTCACTATATTTCATTATCCAATTTCGGGCTACCAGCTGCACATGAATCTTATCTTGTTCTATGAATATTTGCCTAAATCTTCTTCTAATATTCCTTTTTGTGACCAGGTTCTTAAATTTCCTGAATATATTTATTACATTTTTTCACTTCACTTTACCTCACTACAGTTCATTATTTACTTATTTTATTTTTACCTTCCGTCAGCTTTAGGTAAGGAAGGTATTGTCTTTGGTCAAAAATATCGATGAATAAGCACGTTTTATGGTTCCTAGAATACGATTTTACTACGATGATGTCTGTATGTATGTATGGATGAATGTATGGATGAATGTATGGATAGATGTATGGATGGATGTATGGATGGATGTATGGATGGATGTATGGATGGATGTATGGATGGATGTATGGATGTATGGATGGATGTATGGATGGATGTATGGATGTATGTATGGATGGATGTATGGATGGATGTATGGATGGATGTATGGATGGATGTATGGATGGATGTATGGATGGATGTATGGATGGATGTATGGATGAATGTATGGATGGATGTATGGATGGATGTATGGATGGATGTATGGATGGATGAATGGATGGATATATGGATGGATATATGGATGGATGTATGGATGGATGTATGGATGGATGTATGTATGGATGTATGGATGGATGTATGGATGAATGTATGGATGGATGTATGGATGGATGTATGGATGGATGTATGGATGGATGTATGGATGGATGTATGGATGGATGTATGGATGGATGTATGGATGGATGTATGGATGAATGTATGGATGGATGTATGGATGGATGTATGGATGGATGTATGGATGGATGTATGGATGGATGTATGGATGGATGTATGTATGGATGGATGTATGGATGGATGTATGGATAGATGTATGGATGGATGGATGAATGGATGGATGGATGGATGGATGTATGGATGGATGTATGGATGGATGTATGGATGGATGTATGGATGGATGTATGGATGGATGGATGTATGGATGGATGTATGGATGGATGTATGGATGAATGTATGGATGGATGTATGGATGGATGAATGGATGGATATATGGATGGATATATGGATGGATGTATGGATGGATGTATGGATGGATATATGTATGGATGTATGGATGGATGTATGGATGGATGTATGGATGGATGTATGGATGGATGTATGGATGGATGTATGGATGGATGTATAGATGGATGTATGGATAGATGGATGTATGGATGGATGTATGGATGGATGTATGGATGGATGTATGGATGGATGTATGGATGGATGTATGGATGGATGTATGGATGGATGTATGGATGGATGCATGGATGGATGTATGGATGAATGTATGGATGGATGTATGGATGGATGTATGGATGGATGTATGGATGGATGTATGGATGGATGTATGGATGGATGTATGGATGTATGGATGTATGGATGGATGTATGGATGGATGTATGGATGGATGTATGGATGGATGTATGGATGGATGTATGGATGGATGTATGGATGGGTGTATGGATTTATGTATGGATGGATGTATGGATGGATGTATGGATGGATGTATGGATGGATGTATGGATGGATGTATGGATGGATATATGGATGGATGTATGGATGGATATATGGATGGATGTATGGATGGATGTATGGATGGATGTGTGGATGGATGTATGGATGGATGTATGGATGGATGTATGGTTGGATGTATGGATGGATGTATGGATGGATGTATGGATGGATGTATGGATGGATGTATGGATGGATGTATGGATGGATGTATGGATGGATGTATGGATGGATGTATGGATGGATGTATGGATGGATGTATGGATGGATGTATGGATGGATGTATGGATGGATGTATGGATGGATGTATGGATGAATGTATGGATGGATGGATGTATGGATGGATATATGGATGGATGTATGGATGGATGTATGGATGGATGTATGGATGGATGTATGGATGGATGTATGGATGGATGGATGTATGGATGGATGTATGGATGGATGTATAGATGGATGTATGGATGGATGTGTGGATGGATGTATGGATGGATGTGTGGATGGATGTATGGATGGATGTATGGATGGATGTATGGATGGATGTATGGATGGACGTATGGATGGATGTATGTATGAATGGATGTATGGATGGCTGTATGGATGGATGTATGGATGGATGTATGGATGGATGGATGTATGGATGGATGTATGGATGGATGTATGGATGAATGTATGGATGGATGTATGGATGGATGTATGGATGGATGTATGGATGGATGTATGGATGGATGTATGGATGGATGGATGTATGGATGGATGTATGGATGGATGTATGGATGGATGTATGGATGGATGTATGGATGGATGTATGGATGGATGTATGGATGGATGTATGGATGGATGTATGGATGGATGTATGGATGGATGTATGGATGGATGTATGGATGGATGTATGGCTGGATGTATGGATGGATGTATGGATGGATGTATGGATGGATGTATGGATGGATGTATGGATGGATGTATGGATGGATGTATGGATGGATGTATGGATGGATGTATGGATGGATGGATGTATGGATGGATGTATGGATGGATGTATGGATGGATGTATGGATGGATGTATGGATAGATGTATGGATGAATGTATGGATGGATGTATGGATGGATGTATGGATGGATGTATGGATGGATGTATGGATGGATGTGCGGATGGATGTATGGATGGATGTATGGATGTATGGATGGATGGATGGATGGATGGATGGATGGATGGATGGATGTATGGATGGATGTATGGATGGATGTATGGATGGATGTATGGATGGATGTATGGATGGATGTATGGATGGATGTATGGATGGATGTATGGATAGATGTATGGATGGATGTATGGATGGATGTATGGATGGATGTATGGATGGATGTATGGATGGATGTTTGGATGGATGTATGGATGGATGTATGGATGGATGTATGGATGGATGTATGGATGGATGTATGGATGGATGTATGGATGGATGTATGGATGGATGTATGGATGGATGTATGGATGGATGTATGGATGGATGTATGGATGTATGGATGGATGTATGGATGGATGTATGGATGGATGTATGGATGGATGTGGATGGATGTATGGATGGATGTATGGATGGATGTATGGATGGATGTACAGATGGATGTATGGATAGATGGGTGTATGGATGGATGTATGGATGGATGTATGGATGGATGTATGGATGGATGTATGGATGGATGTATGGATGAATGTATGGATGGATGTATGGATGGATGTATGGATGGATGTATGGATGGATGTATGGATGGATGTATGGATGGCTGTATGGATGGATGTATGGATGTATGGATGTATAGATGGATGTATGGATGGATGTATGGATGGATGTATGGATGGATGTATGGATGGATGGATGTATGGATGGGTGTATGGATGGATGTATTGATGGATGTATGGATGGATGTATGGATGGATGTATGGATGGATGTATGGATGGATGTATGGATGGATGTATGGATGGATGTATGGATGGATGTATGGATGGATGTATGGATGGATGTATGGATGGATGTGTGGATGGATGTATGGATGGATGTATGGATGGATGTATGGATGGATGTATGGATGGATGTATGGATGGATGTATGGACGGATGTATGGACGGATGTATGGATGGAATTTATGGATGGAATTTATGGATGGATGTATGGATGGATGTATGGATGGATGTATGGATGGATGTATGGATGGATGTATGGATGGATGTATGGATGGATGTATGGATGGATGTATGGATGGATGTATGGATGGATGTATGGATGGATGTATGGATGGATGTATGGATGGATGTATGGATGGATGTATGGATGGATGTATGGATGGATGTATGGATGGATGTATGGATGGATGTATGGATGAATGTATGGATGGATGTATGGATGGATGTATGGATGGATGTATGGATGGATGTATGGATGGATGTATGGATGTATGGATGTATGGATGTATGGATGTATGGATGTATGGATGGATGTATGGATGGATGTATGGATGGATGTATGGATGGATGTATGGATGGATGGATATATGGATGGATGTATGGATGGGTGTATGGATGGATGTATGGATGGATGTATGGATGGATGTATGGATGGATGTATGGATGGATGTATGGATGGATGTGTGGATGGATGTATGGATGGATGTATGGATGGATGTATAGATGGATGGATGTATGGATGGATGTATGGATGGATGTATGGATGGATGTATGGATGTATGTATGGATGGATGTATGGATGGATGTATGGATAAATGGATTTATGGATAGATGTATGGATAGATGTATGGATGAATGTATGGATGGATGTATGGATGGATGTATGGATGGATGTATGGATGGATGTATAGATGGATGTATGGATGGATGTATGGATGGATGTATGGATGGATGTATGGATGGATGTATGGATGGATGGATGGATGGATGTATGGATGGATATATGGATGGATGTATGGATGGATGTATGGATGGATGCATGGATGGATGTATGGATGGATGTATGGATGGATGTATGGATGGATGGATGTATGGATGGATGGATGTATGGATGGATGTATGGATGGATGTATGGATGGATGGATGTATGGATGGATGTATGGATGGATGTATGGATGAATGTATGGATGGATGTATGGATGGATGTATGGATGGATGTATGGATGGATGTATGGATGGATGTATGGAAGGATGTATGGATGGATGTATGGATGGATGTATGGATGGATGTATGGATGGATGTATGGATGGATGTATGGATGGATGTATGGATGGATGTATGGATGGATGTATGGATGTATGTATGGATGGATGTATGGATGGATGTATGGATGGATGTATGGATGGATGTATGGATGGATGTATGGATGGATGTATGGATGGATGTATGGATGTATGGATGTATGGATGGATGTATGGATGGATGTATGGATGGATGGATGTATGGATGGATGTATGGATGGATGTATTGATGGATGTATGGATGGATGTATGGATGGATGTATGGATGGATGTATGAATGAATGTATGGATGGATGTATAGATGGATGTATGGATGGATGTATGGATGGATGTATGGATGGATGTATGGATGGATGTATGGATGGATGTATGGATGGATGTATGGATGGATGTATGGATGTATGGATGGATGTATGGATGGATGTATGGATGGATGTATGGATGGATGTATGGATGGATGTATGGATGGATGTATGGATGGGTGTATGGATGGATGTATGGATGGATGTATGGATGGATGTATGGATGGATGTATGGATGGATGTATGGATGGATGTATGGATGGATGTATGGATGGATGTATGGATGGATATATGGATGGATGTATGGATGGATGTATGGATGGATGTATGGATGGATGTATGGATGGATGTATGGATGGATGTATGGATGGAGGTATGGATGGATGTATGGATGGATGTATGGATGGATGGATGTATGGATGGATGTATGGATGGATGTATGGATGGATGTATGGATGGATGTATGGATGGATGTATGGATGGATGTATGGATGGATGGATGTATGGATAGATGTATGGATGGATGTATGGATGAATGTATGGATGGATGTATGGATGGATGTATGGATGGATGTATGGATGGATGTATGGATGGATGTATGGATGGATGTATGGATGGATGTATGGATAGATGTATGGATGGATGGATGGATGGATGTATGGATGGATGTATGGATGGATGGATGTATGGATGGATGTATGGATGGATGTATGGATGGATGTATAGATGGATGTATGGATGGATGTACGGATGGATGTATGGATGGATGTATGGATGATGTATGGATGGATGTATGGATGGATGTATGGATGAATGTATGGATGGATGTATGGATGGATGTATGGATGGATGTATGGATGGATGTATGGATGGATGTATGGATGGATGTATGGATGGATGGATGTATGGATGGATGTATGGATGGATGTATGGATGGATGTATGGATGGATGTATGGATGGATGTATGGATGGATGTGTGGATGGATGTATGGATGGATGTATGGATGGATGTATGGATAGATGTATGGATGGATGTATGGATGGATGTATGTATGGATGGATGTATGGATGGATGTATGGATGGATGTATGGATGGATGTATGGATGGATGGATGTATGGATAGATGTATGGATGGATGTATGGATGAATGTATGGATGGATGTATGGATGGATGTATGGATGGATGTATGGATGGATGTATGGATGGATGTATGCATGGATGTATGGATGGATGTATGGATGGATGGATGTATGGATGGATGTATGGATGGATGTATGGATGGATGGATGTATGGATGGATGTATGGATGGGTGTATGGATGGATGTATAGATGGATGTATGGATGGATGTACGGATGGATGTATGGATGGATGTATGGATGATGTATGGATGGATGTATGGATGGATGTATGGATGGATGTATGGATGGATGTATAAATGGATGTATGGATGGATGTATGGATGGATGTATGGATGGATGTATGGATGGATGTATGGATGGATGTATGGATGGATGTATGGATGGATGTATGGATGGATGGATGTATGGATAGATGTATGGATGGATGTATGGATGAATGTATGGATGGATGTATGGATGGATGTATGGATGGATGTATGGATGGATGTATGGATGGATGTATGGATGGATGTATGGATGGATGTATGGATGGATGTATGGATAGATGTATGGATGGATGGATGGATGGATGGATGGATGTATGGATGGATGTATGGATGGATGTATGGATGGATGTATGGATGGATGTATGGATGGATGTATGGATGGATGTATGGATGGATGTATGGATGGATGGATGTATGGATGGATGTATGGATGGATGTGTGGATGGATGTATGGATGGATGTATGGATGGATGTATGGATGGATGTATGGATGGATGTATGGATGGATGTATGGATGGATGTATGGATAGATGTATGGATGGATGTATGGATGGATGTATGTATGGATGGATGTATGGATGGATGTATGGATGGATGTATGGATGGATGTATGGATGGATGGATGGATGGATGGATGGATGTATGGATGGATGTATGGATGGATGTATGGATGGATGTATGGATGGATGTATGGATGGATGTATGGATGGATGTATGGATGGATGTATGGATGGATGGATGTATGGATGGATGTATGGATGGATGTGTGGATGGATGTATGGATGGATGTATGGATGGATGTATGCATGGATGTATGGATGGATGTATGGATGGATGGATGTATGGATGGATGTATGGATGGATGTATGTATGGATGGATGTATGGATGGATGTATGGATGGATGTATGGATGGGTGTATGGATGGATGTATGGATGGATGTATGGATGGATGTATGGATGGATGTATGGATGGATGTATGGATGGATGTATGGATGGATGTATGGATGGATGTATGGATGGATATATGGATGGATGTATGGATGGATGTATGGATGGATGTATGGATGGATGTATGGATGGATGTATGGATGGATGTATGGATGGAGGTATGGATGGATGTATGGATGGATGTATGGATGGATGGATGTATGGATGGATGTATGGATGGATGTATGGATGGATGTATGGATGGATGTATGGATGGATGTATGGATGGATGTATGGATGGATGGATGTATGGATAGATGTATGGATGGATGTATGGATGAATGTATGGATGGATGTATGGATGGATGTATGGATGGATGTATGGATGGATGTATGGATGGATGTATGGATGGATGTATGGATGGATGTATGGATAGATGTATGGATGGATGGATGGATGGATGTATGGATGGATGTATGGATGGATGGATGTATGGATGGATGTATGGATGGATGTATGGATGGATGTATAGATGGATGTATGGATGGATGTACGGATGGATGTATGGATGGATGTATGGATGATGTATGGATGGATGTATGGATGGATGTATGGATGAATGTATGGATGGATGTATGGATGGATGTATGGATGGATGTATGGATGGATGTATGGATGGATGTATGGATGGATGTATGGATGGATGGATGTATGGATGGATGTATGGATGGATGTATGGATGGATGTATGGATGGATGTATGGATGGATGTATGGATGGATGTGTGGATGGATGTATGGATGGATGTATGGATGGATGTATGGATAGATGTATGGATGGATGTATGGATGGATGTATGTATGGATGGATGTATGGATGGATGTATGGATGGATGTATGGATGGATGTATGGATGGATGGATGTATGGATGGATGTATGGATGGATGTATGGATGAATGTATGGATGGATGTATGGATGGATGTATGGATGGATGTATGGATGGATGTATGGATGGATGTATGCATGGATGTATGGATGGATGTATGGATGGATGGATGTATGGATGGATGTATGGATGGATGTATGGATGGATGGATGTATGGATGGATGTATGGATGGGTGTATGGATGGATGTATAGATGGATGTATGGATGGATGTACGGATGGATGTATGGATGGATGTATGGATGATGTATGGATGGATGTATGGATGGATGTATGGATGGATGTATGGATGGATGTATAAATGGATGTATGGATGGATGTATGGATGGATGTATGGATGGATGTATGGATGGATGTATGGATGGATGTATGGATGGATGTATGGATGGATGTATGGATGGATGTATGGATGGATGGATGTATGGATAGATGTATGGATGGATGTATGGATGAATGTATGGATGGATGTATGGATGGATGTATGGATGGATGTATGGATGGATGTATGGATGGATGTATGGATGGATGTATGGATGGATGTATGGATGGATGTATGGATAGATGTATGGATGGATGGATGGATGGATGGATGTATGGATGGATGTATGGATGGATGTATGGATGGATGTATGGATGGATGTATGGATGGATGTATGGATGGATGTATGGATGGATGTATGGATGGATGGATGTATGGATGGATGTATGGATGGATGTGTGGATGGATGTATGGATGGATGTATGGATGGATGTATGGATGGATGTATGGATGGATGTATGGATGGATGTATGGATGGATGTATGGATGGATGTATGGATGGATGTATGGATGGATGTATGGATGGATGTATGGATGGATGTATGGATGGATGTGTGGATGGATGTATGGATGGATGTATGGATGGATGTATGGATGGATGTATGGATGGATGTATGGATGGATGTATGGACGGATGTATGGACGGATGTATGGATGGAATTTATGGATGGAATTTATGGATGGATGTATGGATGGATGTATGGATGGATGTATGGATGGATGTATGGATGGATGTATGGATGGATGTATGGATGGATGTATGGATGGATGTATGGATGGATGTATGGATGGATGTATGGATGGATGTATGGATGGATGTATGGATGGATGTATGGATGGATGTATGGATGGATGTATGGATGGATGTATGGATGGATGTATGGATGAATGTATGGATGGATGTATGGATGGATGTATGGATGGATGTATGGATGGATGTATGGATGGATGTATGGATGTATGGATGTATGGATGTATGGATGTATGGATGTATGGATGGATGTATGGATGGATGTATGGATGGATGTATGGATGGATGTATGGATGGATGGATATATGGATGGATGTATGGATGGGTGTATGGATGGATGTATGGATGGATGTATGGATGGATGTATGGATGGATGTATGGATGGATGTATGGATGGATGTGTGGATGGATGTATGGATGGATGTATGGATGGATGTATAGATGGATGGATGTATGGATGGATGTATGGATGGATGTATGGATGGATGTATGGATGTATGTATGGATGGATGTATGGATGGATGTATGGATAAATGGATTTATGGATAGATGTATGGATAGATGTATGGATGAATGTATGGATGGATGTATGGATGGATGTATGGATGGATGTATGGATGGATGTATAGATGGATGTATGGATGGATGTATGGATGGATGTATGGATGGATGTATGGATGGATGTATGGATGGATGGATGGATGGATGTATGGATGGATATATGGATGGATGTATGGATGGATGTATGGATGGATGCATGGATGGATGTATGGATGGATGTATGGATGGATGTATGGATGGATGGATGTATGGATGGATGGATGTATGGATGGATGTATGGATGGATGTATGGATGGATGGATGTATGGATGGATGTATGGATGGATGTATGGATGAATGAATGTATGGATGGATGTATGGATGGATGTATGGATGGATGTATGGATGGATGTATGGATGGATGTATGGAAGGATGTATGGATGGATGTATGGATGGATGTATGGATGGATGTATGGATGGATGTATGGATGGATGTATGGATGGATGTATGGATGGATGTATGGATGGATGTATGGATGTATGTATGGATGGATGTATGGATGGATGTATGGATGGATGTATGGATGGATGTATGGATGGATGTATGGATGGATTATGGATGGATGTATGGATGTATGGATGTATGGATGGATGTATGGATGGATGTATGGATGGATGGATGTATGGATGGATGTATGGATGGATGTATTGATGGATGTATGGATGGATGTATGGATGGATGTATGGATGGATGTATGAATGAATGTATGGATGGATGTATAGATGGATGTATGGATGGATGTATGGATGGATGTATGGATGGATGTATGGATGGATGTATGGATGGATGTATGGATGGATGTATGGATGGATGTATGGATGTATGGATGGATGTATGGATGGATGTATGGATGGATGTATGGATGGATGTATGGATGGATGTATGGATGGATGTATGGATGGGTGTATGGATGGATGTATGGATGGATGTATGGATGGATGTATGGATGGATGTATGGATGGATGTATGGATGGATGTATGGATGGATGTATGGATGGATGTATGGATGGATATATGGATGGATGTATGGATGGATGTATGGATGGATGTATGGATGGATGTATGGATGGAGGTATGGATGGATGTATGGATGGATGTATGGATGGATGGATGTATGGATGGATGTATGGATGGATGTATGGATGGATGTATGGATGGATGTATGGATGGATGTATGGATGGATGTATGGATGGATGGATGTATGGATAGATGTATGGATGGATGTATGGATGAATGTATGGATGGATGTATGGATGGATGTATGGATGGATGTATGGATGGATGTATGGATGGATGTATGGATGGATGTATGGATGGATGTATGGATAGATGTATGGATGGATGGATGGATGGATGTATGGATGGATGTATGGATGGATGGATGTATGGATGGATGTATGGATGGATGTATGGATGGATGTATAGATGGATGTATGGATGGATGTACGGATGGATGTATGGATGGATGTATGGATGATGTATGGATGGATGTATGATGGATGTATGGATGAATGTATGGATGGATGTATGGATGGATGTATGGATGGATGTATGGATGGATGTATGGATGGATGTATGGATGGATGTATGGATGGATGGATGTATGGATGGATGTATGGATGGATGTATGGATGGATGTATGGATGGATGTATGGATGGATGTATGGATGGATGTGTGGATGGATGTATGGATGGATGTATGATGGATGTATGGATAGAAGTATGGATGGATGTATGGATGGATGTATGTATGGATGGATGTATGGATGGATGTATGGATGGATGTATGGATGGATGTATGGATGGATGGATGTATGGATAGATGTATGATGGATGTATGGATGAATGTATGGATGGATGTATGGATGGATGTATGGATGGATGTATGGATGGATGTATGGATGGATGTATGCATGGATGTATGGATGGATGTATGGATGGATGGATGTATGGATGGATGTATGGATGGATGTATGGATGGATGGATGTATGGATGGATGTATGGATGGGTGTATGGATGGATGTATAGATGGATGTATGGATGGATGTACGGATGGATGTATGGATGGATGTATGGATGATGTATGGATGGATGTATGGATGGATGTATGGATGGATGTATGGATGGATGTATAAATGGATGTATGATGGATGTATGGATGGATGTATGGATGGATGTATGGATGGATGTATGGATGGATGTATGGATGGATGTATGGATGGATGTATGGATGGATGGATGTATGGATAGATGTATGGATGGATGTATGGATGAATGTATGGATGGATGTATGGATGGATGTATGGATGGATGTATGGATGGATGTATGGATGGATGTATGGATGGATGTATGGATGGATGTATGGATGGATGTATGGATAGATGTATGGATGGATGATGGATGGATGGATGGATGTATGGATGGATGTATGGATGGATGTATGGATGGATGTATGGATGGATGTATGGATGGATGTATGGATGGATGTATGGATGGATGTATGGATGGATGGATGTATGGATGGATGTATGGATGGATGTGTGGATGGATGTATGGATGGATGTATGGATGGATGTATGGATGGATGTATGGATGTATGGATGGATGTATGGATGGATGTATGGATAGATGTATGGATGTATGGATGGATGTATGTATGGATGGATGTATGGATGGATGTATGGATGGATGTATGGATGGATGTATGGATGGATGGATGGATGGATGGATGGATGTATGGATGGATGGTTGGATGTATGGATGGATGTATGGATGGATGTATGGATGGATGTATGGATGGATGTATGGATGGTGTATGGATGGATGTATGGATGGATGGATGTATGGATGGATGTATGGATGGATGTGTGGATGGATGTATGGATGGATGTATGGATGGATGTATGCATGGATGTATGGATGGATGTATGGATGGATGGATGTATGGATGGATGTATGGATGGATGTATGTATGGATGGATGTATGGATGGATGTATGGATGGATGTATGGATGGGTGTATGGATGGATGTATGGATGGATGTATGGATGGATGTATGGATGGATGTATGGATGGATGTATGGATGGATGTATGGATGGATGTATGGATGGATGTATGGATGGATATATGGATGGATGTATGGATGGATGTATGGATGGATGTATGGATGGATGTATGGATGGATGTATGGATGGATGTATGGATGGAGGTATGGATGGATGTATGGATGGATGTATGGATGGATGGATGTATGGATGGATGTATGGATGGATGTATGGATGGATGTATGGATGGATGTATGGATGGATGTATGGATGGATGTATGGATGGATGGATGTATGGATAGATGTATGGATGGATGTATGGATGAATGTATGGATGGATGTATGGATGGATGTATGGATGGATGTATGGATGGATGTATGGATGGATGTATGGATGGATGTATGGATGGATGTATGGATAGATGTATGGATGGATGGATGGATGGATGTATGGATGGATGTATGGATGGATGGATGTATGGATGGATGTATGGATGGATGTATGGATGGATGTATAGATGGATGTATGGATGGATGTACGGATGGATGTATGGATGGATGTATGGATGATGTATGGATGGATGTATGGATGGATGTATGGATGAATGTATGGATGGATGTATGGATGGATGTATGGATGGATGTATGGATGGATGTATGGATGGATGTATGGATGGATGTATGGATGGATGGATGTATGGATGGATGTATGGATGGATGTATGGATGGATGTATGGATGGATGTATGGATGGATGTATGGATGGATGTGTGGATGGATGTATGGATGGATGTATGGATGGATGTATGGATAGATGTATGGATGGATGTATGGATGGATGTATGTATGGATGGATGTATGGATGGATGTATGGATGGATGTATGGATGGATGTATGGATGGATGGATGTATGGATGGATGTATGGATGGATGTATGGATGAATGTATGGATGGATGTATGGATGGATGTATGGATGGATGTATGGATGGATGTATGGATGGATGTATGCATGGATGTATGGATGGATGTATGGATGGATGGATGTATGGATGGATGTATGGATGGATGTATGGATGGATGGATGTATGGATGGATGTATGGATGGGTGTATGGATGGATGTATAGATGGATGTATGGATGGATGTACGGATGGATGTATGGATGGATGTATGGATGATGTATGGATGGATGTATGGATGGATGTATGGATGGATGTATGGATGGATGTATAAATGGATGTATGGATGGATGTATGGATGGATGTATGGATGGATGTATGGATGGATGTATGGATGGATGTATGGATGGATGTATGGATGGATGTATGGATGGATGGATGTATGGATAGATGTATGGATGGATGTATGGATGAATGTATGGATGGATGTATGGATGGATGTATGGATGGATGTATGGATGGATGTATGGATGGATGTATGGATGGATGTATGGATGGATGTATGGATGGATGTATGGATAGATGTATGGATGGATGGATGGATGGATGGATGGATGTATGGATGGATGTATGGATGGATGTATGGATGGATGTATGGATGGATGTATGGATGGATGTATGGATGGATGTATGGATGGATGTATGGATGGATGGATGTATGGATGGATGTATGGATGGATGTGTGGATGGATGTATGGATGGATGTATGGATGGATGTATGGATGGATGTATGGATGGATGTATGGATGGATGTATGGATGGATGTATGGATGGATATATGGATGGATGTATGGATGGATGTATGGATGGATGTATGGATGGATGTATGGATGGATGTATGGATGGATGGATGTATGTATGGATGGATGTATGGATGGATGTATGGATGGATGTATGGATGGATGTATGGTTGATGTATGGATGGATGGATGGATGTATGTATGGATGGATGTATGGATGGATGTATGGATGGATGTATGGATGGATGTATGGATGATGTATGGATGGATGTATGGATGGATGTATGGATGGATGTATGGATGGGTGTATGGATGGATGTATGGATGGATGTATGGATGGATGTATGGATAAATGTATGGATGGATGTATGGATGGATGTATGGATGGATGTATGGATGGATGTATGGATGGATGTATGGATGGATGTATGGATGGATGTATGGATGGATGTGTGGATGGATGTATGGATGGATGTATGGATGGATGTATGGATGGATGTATGGATGGATGTATGGATGGATGTATGGACGGATGAATGGATGGATGTATGGATGGAATTTATGGATGGATGTATGGATGGATGTATGGATGGATGTATGGATGGATGTATGGATGGATGGATGTATGGATGGATGTATGGATGGATGTATTGATGGATGTATGGATGGATGTATGGATGGATGTATGGATGAATGTATGGATGGATGTATAGATGGATGTATGGATGGATGTATGGATGGATGTATGGATGGATGTATGGATGGATGTATGGATGGATGTATGGATGGATGGATGTATGTATGGATGGATGTATGGATGGATGTATGGATGGATGTATGGATGGATGTATGGATGGATGTATGGATGGATGTATGGATGGATGGATGTATGGATGGATGTATGGATGGATGTATGGATGGATGTATGGATGGATGTATGGATGGATGTTTGGATGGATGTATGGATGGATGTATAGATGGATGTATGGATGGATGTATGGATGATGTATGGATGGATGTATGGATGTATGGATGGATGTATGGATGGATGTATGGATGTATGGATGGATGTATGGATGGATGTATGGATGGATGTATGGATGGATGTATGGATGGATGTATGGATGGATGTATGGATGGATGTATGGATGGATGTATGGATGGATGTATGGATGGATGTATGGATGGATGTATGGATGGATTTATGGATGGATGGATGTATGTATGGATGGATGTATGGATGGATGTGGGTGTGTGACGATTTTTCCGTATCGCATAACTCTAATACCACCTTTCAAAAAATTATAATTTTTAGGTATTCCTTTTCTTTACATCCATATGAAGAGCTGATTGGATTTTGGTTATAATTGGTTGACAGGAAGTACCCTAATTTGAATATTTTAACAGTTTTTCTTGAGAAAAGGATCTTAATAGTATATTAAAGAACGTGTTTTATAAGACATGTTTTTTTCGCAAGCGTCAAAATTTAGAAAACGAGCGTTAGCGAGTTTTCTAATTGACAAGTGCGAAAGAAAGACTTATAAAATGAGTATACTATTTTTTATATTTTGCGCCTTCTACAATAACATTTACTTACTAAAATTGTGATTATATTTGTAACCATTTGTACATTTTCATGTAAATAATCTTCCCTAAATAAAAAAAATAATAATAATTTCGACATTATATTATTAAAATGAATTGTCAATTAACTAAAAATAAATTAGGTAAAAATGGGTTAAAGTAACGTCATCTAGTACCAACCGTCTAACACAAAAAATTGCGTATCGAAATGAAGGTCATTACGATACGCAATTGCGTATCGTAATGACTTCATTATGAACGCAAAATATAAAAATATCATTTTTTCACATTTAATGTTATTATAAATATTAAAGAAAAATTTATTCTCTATACGATTTGATCACATTTTATACTTCATATTCATTGGTCATAAAGGGAAAAAAATATAAAGAAATTAAATTTCATAAAGCTGCCAGCTGTGCTATAACCATGGAAACATATACTATATTAAGGAAATTCTAGTTGACGAATGTCAGTGTCAAGTGCAATTGACATAGTATGTTTGTGTCATAATTTTACTGCAAATATGTATATAGAAACACCATATAATATTAAAGCAGAACTTCGGTTATTTCATCGATATGTGCGATTTTCTCAGAAATTCATATACTATTGGGATTTTCAAATAAGAAAACGCTAACTAGCGGCAAATATTAGAACTGCAAACAGTGGTACACATTTGACATTTACATGATACTACAACTATATGAATATAAAAACTATATTATACGTACTTGAATTATAAATAAAAAATACTAATAAATGAGAAAATAATACGAAAACTAAAGAAATACACTTGACAGAAATGCTACGTTGACACACGTCAACAAAAAGTGTACCAGTGTTTAATGCGATCAGCGCCATCTCTTGATACTTGAAAATCCCAATAACATTATTTTTGTCGTATAAGTTTGATAGATGGTCACGAAGCTAGGGTTCTATGTTCGATCTATACCGACGCCAAAATTATTATTATTATTATTATTATTATTATTATTATTATTATTATTATTATTATTATTATTATTATTATTATTATTATTATTGTCATCATATTTTAAATAGCACTCTCCACGTCAATAATGAGGTGCCCGTTTGGTGACGCATGGTAAACGCCCTCACGGTATGAATATGTTATCATCATTACCGATATCTGCATAACATAGTGGCACATTCAGCAATAGTATATGGTGTATACCTATATATTAAAATATAAACCAATAAAGTTACATATCCACCAAATAATTGAAGGTACAATAATATAAACAGAAAACCAATTTCATCAATTTTTTGATCAAACTTTTACGATGATAATGAATAAACAATTTACTCAAAATTTGGAAAACGCCAATAAATCTTAAATTAGTTCTTGAATATTCTTCATCCGCCAACCTCAATTGAGATTTTAGGGAGTTGACGCCATCAGTTTGCAAAGTTTAGATTATAAAGTTCTGACGTCACTCACGCAGTGATAATTATAAATCTACGTTGTTTGTAAAACATCATAATTAAGATTTTATTGTATGGACTGAAATAGAGTTGATTTAAACTCCTTACAAGTTAACCGCGGATAAAGATCTCGTAGTATGGTTTTAATTTCCGAGGCAAGCATTACAAAAGTTATTTATTATATCTAGAATTTTTTTGACAACCCTATTATAATTATTAAATACAAATTATTTTGAGAAGTAATTATTTTTGGAGTAGAATAATTTATTTATTTTTATGTTCATTAAAATAAATGTACTGTTTACAATTATTTATATATTCAGTGATAATATTCAACCAATTAATATAATTTTATTAATATAATTTGTGATAATGATAATATATAGTGTCATACAAAGAAAATTATTCATTAAAATTAACAAGGTAAGAAGTTATGTTTAGTTTTCGAAACGAGCGATGCAAGTTTCTTAACCGAAAGCACAACGTTTAAGAATTTGCATGGAGTTTCAAAATCACATTTTTCGCATGTATTTCAAGCATCTAAATTGAACGCAATTTGTAGTTCTATTTCGTTAAGCCGTAATAATTGTTTTTAATATTTTATAACCAAACTATAATATGTGAATCTTATTAAAATCATAAAAAGACGTCATTTATAACCACTCATAAAAGATTGTCTCCATTATTACCAGTTTGTGATTGGCTAGCGTACAGTAGTTATTATTCAACAGTGAAATTTTAACAATATAACAATTACATTTAATAATAATGTAATTATAACTACCTTTATGAAACTGAATACTGTTTATATATTAAATACTTTAATCGTTCACGGTTCAAAATATTACAGTAAAAACTATATAAAAATAGATTATATATTTCTTACTCATAAGTATTTCTTTAAAAAAATAAAATATTCCTTAATATAACAGTATCTGCTTTCAAAATCCCTTATTAAATTTTAACTAAAAGGCTGCAAAATTTTACATGTTTGCAAAAACAACTTAAGCAGCAAAAACTATTAACGATAATCATAAGTTACTTTTAACTAACAAATATATGTTCAAGTTGATTTTTCTTTTTGTAACATAGTCGTTAACTTTAATGACTTTGGAAAATCTTGGGGTAATGAAAATTTGTTAGCATAGATTTCATTAGTATCTACCGAGATATATCTATATTGAAGTATGATGGGTAATTTCTTACAAATCGATAACACTAATAATATATGGTCATAAAAAGTACGTAGAATGTGAAAAAATTTACCATGTTGGGTTTTACATTACATTATATATTGAACAGAGTATGTAGCAAAGTAACAAAACAATTTATGCTGTGGGTTGCATAAAACATGAAATGTATTTAAAACTAAAAAATGTCCAAAATAAAACAAGTTTGGAATTTGACACAATTTAGTGATTGTTTTCAATGGTAAGCTATAGGAGGCTGGAGGGAGTTTGCGCGAATATTTTGCTAAATTTCTCTGTAATTTTGTTTTTCTGGTTTACACATTTATTTTTTTACAAAACAGTTAATTTTGTATTAAGGTCTAAAAAAATCTGACAAGCAGACAGTATCTATACTCTGTTCCACTTAAGCCATTCAGTAGATGGAGCTGGCAACAGCGAAATCTTGAAGTAGCCGAAATTCCATTGGGTAAACTTGTCTCTTATTGTCGCTAATTTCAGCCAATCAGAGAGGTCAAGACTATTCTCTATGCTCTGCAATACTGAATGGCTTAAATGGAACAAGGTATAATACAATTTTGAGCTCAGGAATTAATACTAAAACTTGTCAAAATTGTACAATCTATTTTAATATTGTAAATAATGAAATAAAAATTAATTTTTATTATGCGGACGAGCAAAGAACATCAACTTTACGATGACAAATGAGAGCGTAAATGTCTATTTTATCACTGCACATGCAATCGTAGAAAAAGAACATATATTTTCTAAGACGAATTTTGTTCACGTACGTCATACGGTAGCCGGGTAGCCTATTTAGTAGTCGGTGACTAAATTTTGAGTTACCATTTATGTCCACTTTCATCAACCTAAATTTTAAACGTCCGTTTAATGTACAATATTGCATCGCAATGAACTATCAAACGAATTATTATGCATGGCTATCAAAGTTTCGATTTGCAACTTTGTGTTTTAAATTACGATGATTTGTTACAGCCCGAATCACAAAAAAAATTAATCTTATTTATAATATAATGAATATTATATTTTAAATACCGAGATAGAATTGAATTCACATTCAGATGTTATTTAAATATAAAGTTACTGTTGTATATTGATTTCTAATATAAGTTGCTTCCTCTGTCTGTACATGAAAAGTATAATTTTATAGCTACGTTCTTCCTAATTGGAGGTATCGATTTGTATACAATCTATATTAAAACGTGCATAATGATGATTTTTTTAATTAAACAAAATTATTTTTGTGTAACTTTTAATTAGCATTTGTTTCTTCGTTTTTATCAAATATAGAGCGATCCCTTTGTTAATTTTCATAGATCCACTGGTTGTGTATAATGATTTGTTATTTTTGCATGATTATTTAATTATACTTTTCGAATCAAACAAAAGTGACCTTTGAGGTGCGCGGTGCTATCTCTACGGCAACTTCGAGAGCCCGTCCAGTCCTGCTACGCTACTGATATATTCGTCATTGCCGAAATCCACAAATAAAAGTAGAATGAATCAAACAGAAAAAAAATAATAAGCCGTGATGAAATATCTGTGGCTTAATTGCAAAACATCCAATAACATATTTTATGACTATAAAAATAATAGGTATATTTTTAAATACCAGAACAACGAAAGTATAATTATAAAGGAGCATAAAGGAATCGATGGTATTCTATGTATTATGGGAGTCATGCTACAATTTTGTTTTCTTAAAATCTCCCAAATGGGAGCAGGCGGGCAAACCTCAACGTAGATGGCAGCATTATAGTCATGTACTGTGGCCGCGGATAATTTTGAATGATTTCACTGAGAGTGACAATTTTTTATTGCGTTTCCGTCCTAAAAGTACAATAATTAACAATTATAAAGTCAAATCCACATGAAACAATGTTAATTATTATAATTTTTGTCAATTTTATAATTCAAAATTATTTTTTCTCAAAATTATCTGCACAAACAAATACTTGTTTGTTAAATATGTGTTAGCAACTATAATTCATTCCGCTGTGATCAAAAGCATCAAATTTGTAATGTTAATCGAGGAGGTGGTATTCTCTTAATGGTTAATAAAAATCTGATATGTACAGGGTTGATTTAACTCACTATAATGATATCTTGCCTGATATTGTTGATGTATTATGTGTCAAAATAATTCTTAATTCAAAGCCATGATATATCTTAATACTTTACATTCCGCCACAATTAAATACCACAAATTATTGTACCATTTTCGATTTTCTAGAGCATTTACCATTTCTACAAAATAATAATTTCATATTATTAGGAGATTTTAATATCCCTGAAATTACGTCTAACTCAAATTGTCCTAAAGTTAAGTTATTAAATGATTTTTTAGATTTACAAAATTGCGAACAATATAATAATATTCTAAATAGTTCAAATAGATTGCTTGATCTAGTAATTTCTAATGTTAAATGCTCTGTCAATCGAGCTTACGAAAATTTACTGGAAGTTGATTATAATCACTATCCTTCTTTAGAGTACATAGTCGATATTTCTGTTGTCAAAAATTATATTGAAAATAAATTTAATAGCTTCCAGTACAATTTCAAAAAAGCTGATTTTAACAAAATGTATAATCTAATTGGAGAATTTGATTGGTCTACACTACAGAATTATTCTGACGTTAATGAAGCCTGTAACTGTTTATATAAGAACCTTTATAATACTTTTGACCAGTGTGTACCAATAAAACGTCCCTTTAAATTGTGCTACCCTCCCTGGTTCACTAAAGAAATTAAATTAGACATTAAGAATAAAGAAAAATACAGAAGGCTCAGTAATAAATTTCCAAACAATGTGTATTATTTAAATTCTTACAAAACTATTAGAAGCAAAATTAAAAGTAATATCAAATTGGCATATTCTAATTATATCCGAAAATTTGAAAATTCAATTAAAAATAATCCTGCCGAATTTTAGAAATTTATTAATAGTAGGAGAGAAACGCCATCTATTCCTTCAGTCATGAAACTCAATAACAGGGAAGTTTCTTCCCCATGCGATATTTCTAACTGTTTTGCTTCATTCTTTGAATATGTTTTCCTACCAACAAATCCTACCTATCAATCCCATTTCCCTGTTTTTTCCAATAATCCTATCTCATTACTGAATATATCCTCTGATGATATTGAATCCGCTATTCGTAAGCTTAAATCTAATCTTTCTTGCAATCCAGATCTTGTTCCTAGCCTAGTTATAAAAGATTGTTCATACCCTTTGTCATTTGCACTAATTCGTATCTTCAATCTGTGTATTAAAACGAACACTTTTCCTACTAAATGGAAATCGACTAAAATCACGCCTGGCCATAAATCTGGTTCTGTCTCTGATGTATCCAATTATAGACCTATAGCTGTCCTATCGAACTTTAGCAAAGTATTTGAAAGTATTATATATTCCAAAATTTATTATCAAGTCAAAGGTTTAATTTCTCCGTGCCAACATGGTTTCATGAATAAAAGATCTACAACAAGCAACTTAGTTAATTTTACTCATTTTACTTCTTCTATAATGGATAATAGAGGTCAGGTAGATTGTGTATATAAAGATTTTGCTAAAGCCTTCGATAGGATAGACCATAGTGCTCTAGTTAGTAAACTTCTGTCTTACTCTTTTTCTCCTGCTTTAACTAATCTTCTAGCCTCTTATCTTTCAGACCGCAAGTTATATGTCCAAATACGTGGCTTTAAATCTCATACATACACCTCAACATCTGGAGTACCCCAGGGATCTAATCTTGGTCCACTTTTATTTCTTTTATTCATCAATGACCTACCCGCCAAATTAAATTGCGAGAAACTTTTATTTGCTGACGATGTCAAAATATTTTATTCTGTAAAAACTATTGACGATTGTTTACAACTCCAACATGATCTTAATTCTACTAATGAATGGTGCTCCATCAACTCGTTATCTCTTAATATTAATAAATATAATATTTTATCATTCGCGAGAAAATCTCATCCTCTTTTGTTTGACTATAAAATTGATAATAAAAGTTTACTTCGGGTTAACATTAAAGATCTGGGAGTAATTTTCGACACTAGATTGTCATTTATTCATCATATTAACAATATTTACAAGGAATTCATTAAATTGCTTGGTTTTATAATACGTAATATCCGAACATTCAAAAATATTTCTTCCATATTTACTCTTTATAAATTATTGGTGCGCTCTAAAATTGAATACTGCTATATTGTATGGAACCCCACTTACGAATGTCATCAAGATTTATTAGAAAAAGTTCAGAAAAAATTTCTAAAATTTATATTTTTTAAAATAAATAATATTTACCCTGATTATAATACATCATATTGCGAATTACTCGAGATTGTTTAATATGCCAAATCTTTTGGAAAGACGTGAGGCTTACTCAATTTTTTATTTATCCAAGTTAATTAATGGCGACATTGATGACCCCATATCCACTAGTTGTCTTAACTTCCAAATTCCTCGTATTTCCACCCGCTACTCATGTACTTTCTATCTTCCTACTCCCCGAACTAATGTCCTACAGGTTTCTCCCATTTGTCGCATGTGTTCGTACTACAATATTAAATTCTCTAATTTTGACGTTTTTCTTCTAAAGCTTAGTCAAATTTTCAAATGTATAAATAATAATATCCTTCATACATTTTAATCTATTAAATATTATTCTTTATTGTATTGTATATTTTTAAGTGTGTTTCCTGCTCTTTCATTGGGAATAATCCTGTTGAGCAGTTGTAATTAATAAATAAATAAATAACAAACTGTCTGTCATTTTCAATACCGGATTCTCCAATTATGAGTATTTTGAGCTAGCGCGCGCCTACTAAAGTGTACAAATTTTATGATAGAGTTCTAGAGAGTACATGGTTACGGTGATTATTAGCCATTACCATACCTACGATTGTTATGAGTGTTATAACTGCCGCAGATGTCGGTTTGAAAGCCGAGCTCGTAGAGCGAGGATTTTAAAACATCTAAGGCTTGTTATGATTTATAACTTTCGTGGTTTGTTCAATAGTTGAACGCTTTCACAAAATTAGGACATTTATTTATTTAATCGTATCAGATGCATCATTAAACATTGTATAAAATAATAGAGATAAACAAACAAATAAACAATTGAAATTTTGAATATACAGAGATTAGCAAATATAGAATAATAATAATAATAATAATAATAATAATAATAATAATAATAATAATAATAACACTAACAAGTTTTTGCCCGAAATCTAGTTACATCTAGAGCATTAATAAATATTATTTATTGAAATTCTCTCATTAATGCTATTTTCAGAATGCTATGTTACACAAAACAAATATTTTGACAAATGTTAATATGCCAAATATTCAAATTATGTGCTATATTCCTCATGTTTATTATTTTAGAATAACAGGTGGTAAAAGTAGAGGCCTTTAGGTTCCTATTCGTTTAATAACATAAGTATCTGTGCATATTAATGAAGAGCATTTATAATTTCATATTATTTTATTTCCATTTTGTAGACAGTTGTTGACATGGTACTAATATTACCCTATGCAGATACAGTTATTAGTTAGTTACAGAGTGTTCAAAAACATTTAGCGATAGACTTGATTATAAGAAATCTTATACTTACAAATTACTTTATCCGATAATAAAAACCCAAATTATTTACATTTTTCATACTAGTATTTTTCAACATTTTTTTGTGAGAAAACTATTACTTAAGAAAATTTGATAAGTACATTTACAGTTAAGTAAATATTGTATATAAAATGAGGTAAAGGATATTTTAAAGTCAGATGTTCATCAGTACTTTAGTACTGAACGTTAAAAATGTTGCAAGATTAGAACGACAAATTTGAGGAGATTATCACAGTGGGGAATCAAAAACGTAAGCATCTATCCGACGATGCGAAACAGATATATAATTCTGAATGTTTTCAACTTTTTCAAAAGTGATAGTGACAAGACTGCGCCAGTATCGAAAACTGCTAAATTGGCAAAGTGCCGTATACTACAGTACGAAGGATTATACAGGAAGGTGTACCGGATAAAAAACAAATAACTGATGCAGGAAATTCGCGAATTTGCAATGATTTCGAAAAAGATGTCATCCGTAGGAAAATATATTCACTTTACAATGAAAATATATATCCTTCGCTTCGAGTTTTGCTTGAAAAATTAAAAATCACTATGATATTTCTTCTTCAATTAGTACTCTTCACAGTGTTCTTCGGAACATATGTTTTAAATTCAAGAAAATTGATAAACGTCAAGTTTTGATGGAGAGCAGAAAAATATGTCAGTGGCGGTATCATTATTTGGCAGAATTGAGAAAATTTCGTGAAGAGAATCGTCCAATTATTTATCTCGATGAAACGTGGTACGACACTCACGACACTTTGTCTAAAATTTGGACCGATGGGAGTACAAATTGTACTGCAAAAGTTTCGTAGGGTAAAAGAATAATTATTCAACATGTGGGGAGTGAACAAGGATGGGTGAAAGAAGCTTTGTTTCTAGCGGCTCACAATATGATGAACGCTTATTTAGATTACCACGACAATATGACGTCTGATATTTTTGAAGAGTGGTTTCGCACAAAATTATTGCCAAACATTCCTGAAAATAATAATAATAATAATAATAATAATAATAATAATAATAATAATAATAATAATAATACTTTATTTGTTTTTAAAGCATACAGCTTTGTACAAAAGGCTGGTAACAATTTATATAATTAATTATGAATTGTACCCCAAGAATGTCATGCAGGTTATATAATATTACAAATGTGGACATAATAAAATATTTATATAATAGAAAAAATATATTATAAATAATTATCTAACTATCAAAGATATATTAAACATTTTATATGTATGTATTCCTGAAAATAGCATCATAGATATGGATAACGCCAGTTATCATTCTAGACAATTATCCAAAATACCTACTAAATCCAGCACTAAAAATGAAATTCAGAAATTTTTATACCAGACATATATTTTGAAGAATTATACAGTAAAAATAAATTGCTAGAAGTGACACAAACAAAAGTTGTTAAAAAATTATACATATGTGATAGTATGGCAGAAAAATTTGGACATACAGTATTAAGACTGCCTCATTGTGTACTAAACCCAAATGAACTAATTTGGGGACAATTAAAAACTAGCATTTGAAGACAAAATGTTTCACCGACTATCAGCAACAATGTAGTGGAATTAATTAAAAGTGAAATAAACAATATTGGTGACACGCAGTGGGCTAACAGTGTTCAGCATATGATAAACATTGAAAATGATTATTTAAGTGCCACTAACACTCTAATTAACTTTGTTATAAATGTTGAACAATCCAGTAACGAATCTAATGAAGACAGTAACGATTAAATTGTTGTCGATTAGTAGATAAGTGACTAATGTAAATGTTAAATAACTATGCCCTTATATAGGGTGATTTTTGTCAAGGTGTACATAGGAGAGTAACATGGCAAATGAGATTTTTGCAAACCGTTGCCCCTCGTTTTAATTTATGGCGATAGTTGTGGTGTTAATACAAAGATAAAAAAATTCCCCATCCGAAAATACCAAATACGTAGAAATTATCCAATATTTTAGGCCCAGAAATTAATTTTTAAATTTATTCATTTTCCAGTTAATAGCAGTAGCCATGTCAAATTTTAATAAAAAGATAAACAAATGCTTGACATTTTATATGTCAAAATATTTTAAAAATATCAATTAACCTATTCTGACAGATGACACTGTATTTGTTTATCTTTTTGTTCAAATTTGGCATGGCTATTGCTATTAATGGGAAAAAGAATAAATGTTAAAATTAATCACATCACAATCATTGTCATAAGTTAAAACGGAGGGCAACAATTTGCAAAAAACTGATTTCCCATGTAAATCTCCTATCTACACCTTGAAAAAAATCATCTTGTATAATTTTTCTATATACCTTATTTTTGTACTCTTATGTCATAGTAAAATATATAATACAATATATAATTGTACTTAGGCATTTAGTGAAGGTATATTTTCAAATACTGCCCTGGTATGTTTAACGGTAAGACCAGTCATAAATTTCTTTAATCCTCTTATCGTTATACCTGCTGAGAAAAGCTAATGGAATCAATCGCCAAATATTTTCGAACACTCTATACCAGCCAACTTTTGTATGTATATGTAAACAAAGGCTTAGTACCTGAAACCGGTAAAGTCGCCGCCTGCTCCCATAAATCTAACTACTTCTGAAATGCTTTCAAACTAATTTTTTTGAGATTTAAATATAGTTAAAGTAGGTAGTCAAATTAGTTTCTGGGACTTACCTAATATCAGTCAAAGCTATGAAATTAATGGACTTTAAGCGCCAAATTAATTTTAAATGTACTTAAAAACTGTCAAAGTTGTGGCATTATAAATTATGGTTTGAAAATGCTCTCTGATATTTACATATTTCCATTCATAACGATATTTAAAAAAAAAATCATTGTTTGTTCTTCTAACTTAACTTTTGGAACTTTCAAATGACAGAAATAACTGTTTTAAATTTGATTTCCACGGCGTATCTATTTATCTAATTCTAAATTACTCTAACACGGTCTTCGTTAAAACGGAAACTTTCTTATTGATTTTGAATCACTCATTCATAAAATAAAGCATAAAATGTTGAAATTGTTTGTTTTTGTATAAAGCCACAAATTTAGTGATTTACTTATAATTGTAACAATTTTGTTGGTATGTTGTGTAGTACAGTCGCGTACAACCCTTAAAGTAAATTATTCACCCGGCAGATGATCCCAGGATTTGTTTAAAAAGTAGTTCTACCTCATAAATTTCGCAAACTGGGAAATCTTCTCAACAGAGCATTAGTCACTTTGTCAAATTTCTCCTTCCGGCACAATTGAGTTTTTTGTTCAGGCTGATAAACAAATGATTTCTGTTCCAGGATTGTGCCCCACTTCAAACAAGAAGAATTCAGATCATATGAATACGTTCGCCGTACAAGATGGATGAAACGGATGACCGAAACATATCATTCGCGAATTCGTCGATCGGGTTTCTTGCTTTCAACTTCTCAGACAACGTGACACTCGAAAATAACAATTATTCGTCTCAGCACACAGATGAATACATTTTCGATAGGACAGACGTTAGAATAATATTTATTACGTTGTATACCATTGTGTTCTGCTGCTGCTTTTTCGGTAAGTCAAGATATAGATATAGTCAATATATGAGGGCTCTTTATTTTCAACTTCTAGTAAGTTGGTAAAAAAACAACAGTGATAAATAACTTTTACTACACACAAAAGTTAATTACATAATATGCTATTTCTCAACGTAGTTGCTATCGATATTAAAGCACTTATCTTAAGGGGACATCAGCTTTTGTAGCACCTCTTCATGAAATATCTTGTTCTCCTGTTCATTTTACGGCAAAAACAGTCGAGTGCAAAGATGTACAGAATTAAAAGTTGAACAGAAAACTGTCTTTACATTTATTATTATTTTTTTGGTTTCCTCACTATTTTAAAAACAAATTTTTAAATTTCGTTTCATTATTAGTAATAGCCATGACTCTTGTATTTTTTTTTTGTTTTCCTAAATTATTTGTAACCGTCAAATGTTTATCTAACTTATAGAAAATAAATCCCGTATTCCTTTATAACCATTTTCACCATAATTCTTTCACAGAATATAAATATTTTTTTCTATGTCTGTTCCTTCTAAGTAACAAAACTTTTTAAAATTGTGACGAAACAAAAAACAATAAAAAATGTAACAACAGTTTTATAGCAACTTTTAATTCTGCACTCTACAGTTCTTGCAATAAAATTAACAACTATTAAGTAGTAACCAACACATTTGTTTGTTTAGTACGAAATATTTATTGATTGGTATTTAACAGTATGATATTTTGTTTTTAATTGAAAAGAGTAAGAAATGTTAAAGAGGTAAATTCTGCAATATCTCGGCTTCACGCTTCGCTATACTCGTATTACAAAGTTTCCATTTAACGACGAAAAAATAACGACAACATAAAGTTCAACAGCGCATGCATGAATACATTATTTGTTCAGCGTTTAACCTTCTCTGATTGTGTGTTGTAATTAAACGGTATTTATGACGTAATGGCAAACAACCACAATGAAGCAAATATGAAAACTTCATTAGCATCTTTTATTATACCTTTGTATAGTTAATGTCTTAGAATATCGATAATATTTTCTTTGGTATTAACTTTAATAGAGCATCCACATCATTGAACACAACAACAACTTATATTTGTTCGGCCACATTGAAAATCATCAAATAAAGCGACATAATCGAAGGTACAAACTCGATATAATGTTTATCATTCTTATTAACTTTGGTTCTGTCAAAAAGTTTAATTTTTATATATTATTCTTAAGTCACTAATGTTGATCGTTTTGAGTGATCGTGAATGATAGACTGACAAAAATTATTTTAAAAATTGGCAAAAAAAGATATCGACAAAATTATTGTATTGGTATATGAGAGGTGAGTATCATACCTATATATTTAATTTTGTACGGATTTGTTGAATAAAAATACATAAAAATAATATCTGGACTTTCGAAAACTCGGATCATGCAGGCTAGTCCCGTCGAGTCCGGATAAATGGGTATCTGTTGTATTCTTATAATTCAATAAAATAACGTATACGTATAGCAGAAAAATATAAAATAACGATCAAATTATTTATAATTAGGGAGTATTGCAACTTCTTAGATGAAAGAACGTAAACGTTAACGTTATGTTGAAAACTCCTTTCAATTTATGTCGCTATTTATTTATATTATGTTCAACTGTCCAACCTTCCGACCTACACAGCGTCTATATACTCAACTGACTCAACAGCGTCTGTATATTCAACTACACAGACAGAAGTCACTCCTTTCGCCTCACTATTTATGTAACTAACTAACTGTTCTAACTCTTACAGCTTCAGTATCACCGATTGTCAGTACGCCACAACTCTTCAACAGCACTGTCGAATATCCACTTCCACTCGACGTTACTGTTCCCGTATACCTAGCTTCCCAATACTCCTCAAAACTACCGAGTATTCAATTTACAGCTATCCCAGTATACCAGTAACTTCCCGAGTATTCCACTCGACACTAAACTGCATACACTCACCACGCTACTGCTGTGCCACTCAACTCACTGACTCCTTACTTCTATTTATGTAACTGTGCAACTTTTGACTGACTAACTTTGCACACACGTACGTTGCATATACAGTTGCTCTAATATTGTTATGGAAGAGTCTTGAACGCCTCGAACCACGTAACAATGTGCCGGTAAATACGCTTATCTCCCTCTTGCTTACACAACTTATTATTATTTATTATTATTTATTATTATTATTATTATTATTATTATTATTATTTTAATAAATATTTACCTATATCTGACTTCATTCATTTCATATTAATTACGTATTTTATAATAAAATTACATTTTTTTTACAATAAAATTAATTTATTATTATTTTTTATCTCTATTTATCATATTACATAGTTTTAAACAATATTATACAATTTTGTATGAATAAAATTTAAACTGTTCCACACATTTTGGAATATATCGCCAATATGACTTATTATACATCAAAACGGACTGCTTTTTACCTATCTATGACTTGAAACGATTATCATATTTTTTAAATCACGCATTTACGACTTAAATAGCCGTTTTACATCTTATATACTAAACGATTAGATTCACTATCTATATATTCTTTAATCAAAAAGCCAATCGCCAAATTTTAGACAAGGCTACAGCTTAAACGGAGCGACCGATTTTCGTAAAATTTGTACCAAGTTGTAGGAAATGATTGGCTTCAGCTCCCTTCTAATGGACCGAATTTCTGTAGGATGCATAGTTTTTGTGTAAAACATTATTAAAGATTGAAAATTGGACAGAAACAATAGGTCACAGTAACGATCACAGTTTTCCTTGAAAATTTAAGACGAAGAACGCCATGTTTGTCATGTTATTTTGAATCTTTAAATGGAAATATTTATGAAATGGAGACAATTTGAAAGAAGTTTAATTCATAATTATAAATTTTGAGAATGGGCAATTATATCCGCACAGGTAAAAAAGGCCTAAACCATTTTAATTAAAAATTATAAAATTTGATGGTTCATATGTATTTGGACAGTGTTACCAAATGTGTCATAAGTAACTAGGTAAAAAACAAATATTTCTAACTAAACAATATTTTTCACAGTAACGATCACAGTTTTCCTTGAAAATTTAAGACGATAAACGCTGTTATGTCAATGTCAATGATGACAAATTATCAGTTTTCTTCCTTTTAAATGCAATAAAATGTTTAAATAATATGTAATAATTAAAGAAAAGATGATGAATTTAACAAGGTAGGTATATGTAATGATTTTAAGCCATGTTTATTATTATGTTACATATTTTATTTTGTAAATAGAATTTTGGAAAATGTATAAGGAAACACGTCGAAAAGGATCAGAAAGGTAGGAATAATATCACAATCGATGTACAAAATTAAAAAGATAAACATTGTCATGTCATATTTGATATGTTAATGACAAATTATGCATGTATCAATTACTATAACCGATGATATAAAAACAAGTCAAGATGGTACGATCACGTACAGCAAATGAGTAATGGCAAAACACATACCACAGTAAACTCCTAGCGGCAAAAAGAAAAGAGGGAGACCTAGAAGGAAATGGGTTGCAGGAATCCAAGAAGAAATAAGAGAGAATGAAGATCTATGGTAAGACCAGTGGAGACGTCGCATCGGAAGACATAGTACAACGTTATAAACCGATTGTATATATAGGTATATGTAATGATTTTAAGACGTGTACAGGAAAATCATAGTCTGGAACAAGATAATTCAATAATTTTAGATAGTATGTTTTAATCTGTTCTTTTTTTGTAATTCATTTTCTTACATTACGTTTAAAATTATTTCAGATTATACATAATTCGATATCTATCTTAAAACGGTACAGAATTTAATCTGTATTTTATTTTCTTATATTACATTAAAATTATCTATATTAAAATTCCTTTATTCCCAATTATTGTATCGTACTAATAAAAAATATTTTAAATTACACATAATCATACAGCATGAGCCAGAAAAGTAATCTTTAATACCTATCATTTTTAACAATCCAAACTTTATTGATATATTTTCAAATTCGTTGTAAAAGTTCAGATCTAATGTAATGTAAGCACTTACTTTTCTGCAGTTTGTAACTAACTGTTTACTCTAGAATTAAAATAACACATCTTTTAGTTTTGTTTGATTTATTTTTATCTTTAAATTTAGTATTGTGTACTCATTTACATGTTACTAATACAGGGTCCGCATTTTAAAAGTTCCCGCCTGAAAATTCATGATTAGGCAATTCATGATACATTTCATAAGTGACTTGGTTTTTAAAATTTTGTTTTGCTCTTATACCTACTGTGATTATTCGATTTAAAGTACTAATATTCACCAAGTGGCTTATAAAATGTATATGGTTTTGCTTACTCTTAAAATTTCAGGCGGTAACATATAAAATGGGCACCTTGTATTATGTTTATATTTATCCTGTAATTTTGTCCTGTTTCATTATATGTTTTCATCAGTTCCTACCACGGTGTAGTATCTATAGGTGAGAGTACGAGATGAGTTGACATAACTAGCTGGTAAAAAAGAAGCTAACGCGACCCGTTACCATTTGACAGGCGTTTGGCAGTTGGTGTGCCGCAGTGTGTCGGTTGCGGTTAAAATAAGTTCGCGTTTAAATAGAAAATGTTGTGATATAGGATGTACAACAGGGTATGGATCAAATAAAAAGATATAGACCCGAATTTTCACCTCTTGAAGTAACGTTACTTCGGAAGTAGCGCTATTTCGATTTTTTATTTATATAATTTTATGAGTAGATAAGAATAGGTTTCATATTTTTGTAAATGAAACCTATGACATTAGAAATAAATGCTTTTTACAATTTAATTTATTTTTATATCTCTCATTTTAATGTTAAAGTTGACATTTGACAGTTGAAGTAGCGATTTTTCGGAAGTAGCGCTACTTTAAGATGTAAGAATACGGACCATAGTCTTTTTAAGGTGCCAAAATGTGCGATTTTGTAGCAGCCAGCCATGATATAACCATAGAAACAGGTACTACGATTTAGAAAATTCTGATTGAAAGATGTCAGTGTCAAGTACATGACATTATGTTTATTTTATAATTTTACTGAAATTATAGAAGCCTGTTGTATGGAATTTGTATAAAATACATACATAGAACTGACAAAAGATAAAAGGTAATGTATTGAAAATATAAAATATTGTGCGATATATAGGAATAATTTACTATTTCAAATATTTTTGTAAAAACCGGGTCGCAAAAAACCTGACATCTAGCGGCATACTGTATGAACTAACCCGGTTATTTAGCCATTCTTTGTAATACATTATACATCGTGCACTCAGCTATAGATACTACACTTCCGAAATATTATTGACAATTTTTTGCAAAAAAGAATAGCCGATCGAGCTGTCGTATTTTTGACAATTCTCTATGACAGTCCATGAGAAAACATTTTTTGTTTTTCGTATAAATTTGTCAGAAATACAGGCTGTTTCATGTAACTATGTAAGGCTTCGGAGTATGAATTCTAGACACCAACATGAAAAAAATCACAATAAATATTGGTGCTAGAACGCTTCATAACAGAGATACCGAGGATTTATCTTAAATGAAGCATAATACTGAAATAGCAGAAAATAGTTGGCTGATGGAATTTGTTTAATTCATTTAAAATTTAAATGAGATTTAATTAATTAAAAATTCCACTTATTTCAATCCGATAATTATTTAATTATTACACCTGTTATTTAATATTTCTAATACAAAAAAGTATTGCCAAGCTTTCTGTATTTAATGAAAATGTAATATTTTAGTAATTTACCGTAGTATTTTTTTTAATACTGATTTATTTATTGAATGTAATGCCTTTCATTTTAAACACTTGCTCTGGGATTCTTTTTATAAATAATTATTTATGACCCAATACAAAGATAAATAAAAATAACCTGTTTCCTGTTTTTTTTTTTTTTTATTTTAATAAAATCCTGGGTACCTATCTCTGTTAGAAAGCGTTATAGCATCAATGTTTATTGGGATTTTTCCCCCTTTTGGTATCAGAATTCATACTCCAAAGCCTTGAACTCTTATATGAAACACCTGTATATCCTCTTTGGTATTAAATGAAAAGTTTTCTGCATGGCTAAACTATAGAACTTTCAAAATTTTGACATCAACTTGACCGGCTTTTGTTTTTTACATAAAGTTGTCAGAACCATGTAGTGATTAGGATCATGTGAATTTTTTTCTGCAGGGCTGTAACATAGAAGTGTCAACAAATAGACATCTCGGTCGGCTTTTGTTTTTGTATAAAGGTGCTAGAAATATGTCGTGTTTGGTATCAAATGAGAGGTCTGGTTACGAACTTTTAGACACGTGTGGAAATTTATGACAGGTTGATTGGCTTTTGTTTTATGCATAAAGTTAATTCGTTTGATAGAAGGGGGAACTTGGGTATTTGACAAGACTGTTGACGTTACCACTTTGGTTTTAAATTGTGCGTAGACAGATTGGATGTACGTATAAACTATTATAAAACACTATCGGCGGAGCCCTAGGGTAAACTCGGCGAAGCCGAGCTTAGGCTAGTCCTTAATACTAAATGATCAGATTCACTCTCTATATATTCTTTAATCAAAAAGCCAATCGCCAAACTTTAGACAAGGCTACAGCTTAAACGGAGCGACCGATTTTCGTAAAATTTGTACCAAGTTGTAGGAAATGATTGGCTTCAGCTCCCTTCTAATGGACCGAATTTCTGTAGGATGCATAGTTTTTGTGTAAAACATTATTAAAGATTGAAAATTGGACAGAAACAATAGGTCACAGTAACGATCACAGTTTTCCTTGAAAATTTAAGACGAAGAACGCCATGTTTGTCATGTTATTTTGAATCTTTAAATGGAAATATTTATGAAATGGAGACAATTTGAAAGAAGTTTAATTCATAATTATAAATTTTGAGAATGGGCAATTATATCCGCACAGGTAAAAAAGGCCTAAACCATTTTAATTAAAAATTATAAAATTTGATGGTTCATATGTATTTGGACAGTGTTACCAAATGTGTCATAAGTAACTAGGTAAAAAACAAATATTTCTAACTAAACAATATTTTTCACAGTAACGATCACAGTTTTCCTTGAAAATTTAAGACGATAAACGCTGTTATGTCAATGTCAATGATGACAAATTATCAGTTTTCTTCCTTTTAAATGCAATAAAATGTTTAAATAATATGTAATAATTAAAGAAAAGATGATGAATTTAACAAGGTAGGTATATGTAATGATTTTAAGCCATGTTTATTATTATGTTACATATTTTATTTTGTAAATAGAATTTTGGAAAATGTATAAGGAAACACGTCGAAAAGGATCAGAAAGGTAGTAATAATATCACAATCGATGTACAAAATGAAAAAGATAAACATTGTCATGTCATATTTGATATGTTAATGACAAATTATGCATGTATCAATTACTATAACCGATGATATAAAAACAAGTCAATTAAGATGGTACGATCACGTACAGCAAATGAGTAATGGCAAAACACATACCACAGTAAACTCCTAGCGGCAAAAAGAAAAGAGGGAGACCTAGAAGGAATTGGGTAGCAGGAATCCAAGAAGAAATAAGAGAGAGTGAAGATCTATGGCAAGACCAGTGGAGAATTCGCATCGGAAGACATGGTACAACGTTATAAACCGATTGTATATATAGGTATATGTAATGATTTTAAGACGTGTACAGGACAATCATAGTCTGGAACAAGACAATTCAATAATTTTAGATAGTATGTTTTAATCTGTTTTTTTTTGTAATTCATTTTCTTACATTACGTTTAAAATTATTTCAGATTATACATAATTCGATATCTATCTTAAAACGGTACAGAATTTAATCTGTATTTTATTTTCTTATATTACGTTAAAATTATCTATATTAAGATTCTTTTATTCCCAATTATTGTATCGTACTAATAAAAAATATTTTAAATTACATAATCATACAGCATGAGCCAGAAAAGTAATCTTTAATACCTATCATTTTTAACAATCCAAACTTTATTGATATATTTTCAAATTCGTTGTAAAAGTTCAGATCTAATGCATTGTAAGTACTTACTTTTCTGCAGTTTGTAACTAACTGTTTACTCTAGAATTAAAATATCACATCTTTTAGTTTTGTTTGATTTATTTTTATCTTTAAATTTAGTATTGTGTACTCATATACATGTTACTAATACAGGGTCCGCATTTTAAAAGTTCCCGCCTGAAAATTCATGATTAGGCAATCCATGATACATTTCATAAGTGACTTGGTTTTTAAAATTTTGTTTTGCTCTTATACCTACTGTGATTATTCGATTTAAAGTACTAATATTCACCAAGTGGCTTATAAAATGTATATGGTTTTGCTTAATCTTAAAATTTCAGGCGGGAACATATAAAATGGGCACCTTGTATTATGTTTATATTTATCCTGTAATTTTGTCCCGTTTGCTCGCATAAAATGCGCAGCATTTGTTCATTTCATTATAAGTTTTCATCAGTTCCTACCACGGTGTAGTATCTATAGGTGAGAGTACTAGATGCGTTGACATAACTAGCTGGTAAAAAAGAAGCTAACGCGACCCGTTACCATTTGACAGGCGTTTGGCAGTTGGTGTGCCGCAGTGTGTCGGTTGCGGTTAAAATAAGTTCGCGTTTAAATAGAAAATGTTGTGATATAGGATGTACAACAGGGTATGGATCAAATAAAGAGATATAGACCCGAATTTTCACCTCTTGAAGTAACGTTACTTCGGAAGTAGCGCTATTTCGATTTTTTATTTATATAATTTTATGAGTAGATAAGAATAGGTTTCATATTTTTGTAAATGAAACCTATGACATTAGAAATAAATGCTTTTTACAATTTAATTTATTTTTATATCTCTCATTTTAATGTTAAAGTTGACATTTGACAGTTGAAGTAGCGATTTTTCGGAAGTAGCGCTACTTTAAGATGTAAGAATACGGACCATAGTCTTTTTAAGGTGCCAAAATGTGCGATTTTGTAGCAGCCAGCCATGATATAACCATAGAAACAGGTACTACGATTTAGAAAATTCTGATTGAAAGATGTCAGTGTCAAGTATGAAACACCTGTATATCCTGTTTGGTATTAAATGAAAAGTTTTCTGCATGGCTAAATTATAGAACTTTCAAAATTTTGACATCAACTTGACCGGCTTTTGTTTTTTACATAAAGTTGTCAGAACCATGTAGTGATTGGGATCATGTGAATTTTTTTCTGCAGGGCTGTAACATAGAAGTGTCAACAAATAGACATCTCGGTCGGCTTTTGTTTTTGTATAAAGGTGCTAGAAATATGCCGTGTTTGGTATCAAATGAGAGGTCTGGTTACGAACTTTTAGACACAAGTGTGGAAATTTATGACAGGTTGATTGGATTTTGTTTTATGCATAAAGTTAATTCGTTTGATAGAAGGGGGAACTTGGGTATCTGACAAGACTGTTGGCGTTACCACTTTGGTTTTAAATTGTGCGTAGACAGATTGGATGTACGTATAAACTATTATAAAACACTATCGGCGGAGCCCTAGGGTAAACTCGGCGAAGCCGAGCTTAGGCTAGTCCTAATACTAAAAGGTCAAGCCCCCCAAAATTCATCACGACGATCGGGAAATTTTTAGACAAAGCTACAACTGAAACGGTTTCAGCGATTTGGATGGAATTTGCTTTAAATAGTAGAGAATAAATCAACTTAGTGCCTTTGATATGTCTCTTATTTTTACTGGGCATAGTTTTTGTGGAAAAAATTATTAACTGGTCAAAATTCTTACATTAAAACAATAGATCGCAGTGTTCTGTAATGATGTCAAATGTACAAAATCAGAGAATACAGGCTAATTATTTGAATTGAGTATGCGTGAAAATTTTTAAGAAGACAGTCTAAAAAAGATATTTGTCATTTTGAATCCATTTTAAATACATTAAATTTATTGTATTTGATTATTTTAAATAAAAATTATTTATTTTGTACCTCTCTGCTTATTATTATTTATTATTATTATTATTTATTTTTATTATTATTATTATTATTATTATTATTATTATTATTATTTTAATAAATATTTACCTAAATCTGACTTCATTCATTTCATATTAATTACGTATTTTATAATAAAATTACATTTTTTTTACAATAAAATTAATTTATTGATTATTTTTTATCTCTATTTATCATATTACATAGTTTTAAACAATATTATACAATTTTGTATGAATAAAATTTAAACTGTTCCACACATTTTGGAATATATCGCCAATATGACTTATTATACATCAAAACGGACTGCTTTTTACCTATCTATGACTTGAAACGATTATCATATTTTTTAAATCACGCATTTACGACTTAAATAGCCGTTTTACATCCTAATACTAAAAGGTCAAGCCCCCCAAAATTCATCACGACGATCGGGAAATTTTTAGACAAAGCTACAACTGAAACGGTTTCAGCGATTTGGATGGAATTTGCTTTAAATAGTAGAGAATAAATCAACTTAGTGCCTTTGATATGTCTCTTATTTTTACTGTGCATAGGTTTTTGTGGAAAAAATTATTAACTGGTCAAAATTCTTACATTAAAACAATAGATCGCAGTGTTCTGTAATGATGTCAAATGTACAAAATCAGAGAATACAGGCTAATTATTTGAATTGAGTATGCGTGAAAATTTTTAAGAAGACAGTCTGAAAAAGATATTTGTCATTTTGAATCCATTTTAAATACATTAAATTTATTGTATTTGATTATTTTAAATAAAAATTATTTATTTTGTACCTCTCTGCTTATTATTATTTATTATTATTATTATTTATTTTTATTATTATTATTATTATTATTATTATTATTATTTTAATAAATATTTACCTAAATCTGACTTCATTCATTTCATATTAATTACGTATTTTATAATAAAATTACATTTTTTTTACAATAAAATTAATTTATTATTATTTTTTATCTCTATTTATCATATTACATAGTTTTAAACAATATTATACAATTTTGTATGAATAAAATTTAAACTGTTCCACACATTTTGGAATATATCGCCAATATGACTTATTATACATCAAAACGGACTGCTTTTTACCTATCTATGACTTGAAACGATTATCATATTTTTTAAATCACGCATTTACGACTTAAATAGCCGTTTTACATCCTAATACTAAAAGGTCAAGCCCCCCAAAATTCATCACGACGATCGGGAAATTTTTAGACAAAGCTACAACTGAAACGGTTTCAGCGATTTGGATGGAATTTGCTTTAAATAGTAGAGAATAAATCAACTTAGTGCCTTTGATATGTCTCTTATTTTTACTGTGCATAGGTTTTTGTGGAAAAAATTATTAACTGGTCAAAATTCTTACATTAAAACAATAGATCGCAGTGTTCTGTAATGATGTCAAATGTACAAAATCAGAGAATACAGGCTAATTATTTGAATTGAGTATGCGTGAAAATTTTTAAGAAGACAGTCTGAAAAAGATATTTGTCATTTTGAATCCATTTTAAATACATTAAATTTATTGTATTTGATTATTTTAAATAAAAATGATTTATTTTGTACCTCTCTGCTTATTATTATTTATTATTATTATTATTATTTATTATTATTATTTTAATAAATATTTACCTATATCTGACTTCATTCATTTCATATTAATTACGTATTTTATAATAAAATTACATTTTTTTACAATAAAATTAATTTATTATTATTTTTTATCTCTATTTATCATATTACATAGTTTTAAACAATATTATACAATTTTGTATGAATAAAATTTAAACTGTTCCACACATTTTGGAATATATCGCCAATATGACTTATTATACATCAAAACGGACTGCTTTTTACCTATCTATGACTTGAAACGATTATCATATTTTTTAAATCACGCATTTACGACTTAAATAGCCGTTTTACATCCTTAATACTAAATGATCAGATTCACTCTCTATATATTCTTTAATCAAAAAGCCAATCGCCAAACTTTAGACAAGGCTACAGCTTAAACGGAGCGACCGATTTTCGTAAAATTTGTACCAAGTTGTAGGAAATGATTGGCTTCAGCTCCCTTCTAATGAACCGAATTTCTGTATGATGCATAGTTTTTGTGTAAAACATTATTAAAGATTGAAAATTGGACAGAAACAATAGGTCACAGTAACGATCACAGTTTTCCTTGAAAATTTAAGACGAAGAACGCCATGTTTGTCATGTCATTTTGAATCTTTAAATGGAAATATTTATGAAATGGAGACAATTTGAAAGAAGTTTAATTCATAATTATAAATTTTGAGAATGGGCAATTATATCCGCACAGGTAAAAAAGGCCTAAACCATTTTAATTAAAAATTATAAAATTTGATGGTTCATATGTATTTGGACAGTGTTACCAAATGTGTCATAAGTAACTAGGTAAAAAACAAATATTTCTAACTAAACAATATTTTTCACAGTAACGATCACAGTTTTCCTTGAAAATTTAAGACGATAAACGCTGTTATGTCAATGTCAATGATGACAAATTATCAGTTTTCTTCCTTTTAAATGCAATAAAATGTTTAAATAATATGTAATAATTAAAGAAAAGATGATGAATTTAACAAGGTAGGTATATGTAATGATTTTAAGCCATGTTTATTATTATGTTACATATTTTATTTTGTAAATAGAATTTTGGAAAATGTATAAGGAAACACGTCGAAAAGGATCAGAAAGGTAGTAATAATATCACAATCGATGTACAAAATGAAAAAGATAAACATTGTCATGTCATATTTGATATGTTAATGACAAATTATGCATGTATCAATTACTATAACCGATGATATAAAAACAAGTCAATTAAGATGGTACGATCACGTACAGCAAATGAGTAATGGCAAAACACATACCACAGTAAACTCCTAGCGGCAAAAAGAAAAGAGGGAGACCTAGAAGGAATTGGGTAGCAGGAATCCAAGAAGAAATAAGAGAGAATGAAGATCTATGGCAAGACCAGTGGAGAATTCGCATCGGAAGACATGATACAACGTTATAAACCGATTGTATATATAGGTATATGTAATGATTTTAAGACGTGTACAGGAAAATCATAGTCTGGAACAAGACAATTCAATAATTTTAGATAGTATGTTTTAATCTGTTTTTTTTTTGTAATTCATTTTCTTACATTACGTTTAAAATTATTTCAGATTATACATAATTCGATATCTATCTTAAAACGGTACAGAATTTAATCTGTATTTTATTTTCTTATATTACGTTAAAATTATCTATATTAAGATTCTTTTATTCCCAATTATTGTATCGTACTAATAAAAAATATTTTAAATTACATAATCATACAGCATGAGCCAGAAAAGTAATCTTTAATACCTATCATTTTTAACAATCCAAACTTTATTGATATATTTTCAAATTCGTTGTAAAAGTTCAGATCTAATGCATTGTAAGTACTTACTTTTCTGCAGTTTGTAACTAACTGTTTACTCTAGAATTAAAATATCACATCTTTTAGTTTTGTTTGATTTATTTTTATCTTTAAATTTAGTATTGTGTACTCATATACATGTTACTAATACAGGGTCCGCATTTTAAAAGTTCCCGCCTGAAAATTCATGATTAGGCAATCCATGATACATTTCATAAGTGACTTGGTTTTTAAAATTTTGTTTTGCTCTTATACCTACTGTGATTATTCGATTTAAAGTACTAATATTCACCAAGTGGCTTATAAAATGTATATGGTTTTGCTTAATCTTAAAATTTCAGGCGGGAACATATAAAATGGGCACCTTGTATTATGTTTATATTTATCCTGTAATTTTGTCCCGTTTGCTCGCATAAAATGCGCAGCATTTGTTCATTTCATTATAAGTTTTCATCAGTTCCTACCACGGTGTAGTATCTATAGGTGAGAGTACTAGATGCGTTGACATAACTAGCTGGTAAAAAAGAAGCTAACGCGACCCGTTACCATTTGACAGGCGTTTGGCAGTTGGTGTGCCGCAGTGTGTCGGTTGCGGTTAAAATAAGTTCGCGTTTAAATAGAAAATGTTGTGATATAGGATGTACAACAGGGTATGGATCAAATAAAGAGATATAGACCCGAATTTTCACCTCTTGAAGTAACGTTACTTCGGAAGTAGCGCTATTTCGATTTTTTATTTATATAATTTTATGAGTAGATAAGAATAGGTTTCATATTTTTGTAAATGAAACCTATGACATTAGAAATAAATGCTTTTTACAATTTAATTTATTTTTATATCTCTCATTTTAATGTTAAAGTTGACATTTGACAGTTGAAGTAGCGATTTTTCGGAAGTAGCGCTACTTTAAGATGTAAGAATACGGACCATAGTCTTTTTAAGGTGCCAAAATGTGCGATTTTGTAGCAGCCAGCCATGATATAACCATAGAAACAGGTACTACGATTTAGAAAATTCTGATTGAAAGATGTCAGTGTCAAGTACATGACATTATGTTTATTTTATAATTTTACTGAAATTATAGAAGCCTGTTGTATGGAATTTGTATAAAATACATACATAGAACTGACAAAAGATAAAAGGTAATGTATTGAAAATATAAAATATTGTGCGATATATAGGAATAATTTACTATTTCAAATATTTTTGTAAAAACCGGGTCGCAAAAAACCTGACATCTAGCGGCATACTGTATGAACTAACCCGGTTATTTAGCCATTCTTTGTAATACATTATACATCGTGCACTCAGCTATAGATACTACACTTCCGAAATATTATTGACAATTTTATAAAAAAAAGAATAGCCGATCGAGCTGTCGTATTTTTGACAATTCTCTATGACAGTTCATGAGAAAACATTTCTTGTTTTTCGTATAAATTTGTCAGAAATACAGGGTGTTTCATGTAACTATGTAAGGCTTCGGAGTATGAATTCTAGACACCAACATGAAAAAAACCCCTATAAACATTGCTGCTAGAACGCTTCATAATAGAGATACCGAGGATTTATCTTAAATGAAGCATAATACTGAAATAGCAGAAAATAGTTGGCTGATGGCATTTGTTTAATTCATTTAAAATTTAAATGAGATTTAATTAATTAAAAATTCCACTTATTTCAATCCGATAATTATTTAATTATTACACCTGTTATTTAATATTTTGATAATATTTCTAATACAAAAAAGTATTGCCAAGCCTTCTGTATTTAATGAAAATGTAATATTTTAATAATTTACCGTAGTATTTTTAAATAATACTGATTTATTTATTGAATGTAATGCCTTTCATTTTAAACACTTGCTCTGGGATTCTTTTTATAAATAATTATTTATGACCCAATACAAAAATAAATAAAAATAACCTGTTTCCTGTTTTTTTTTTTTTATTTTAATATAATCCTGGGTACCTATCTCTGTTAGAAAGCGTTATAGCATCAATGTTTATTGGGATTTTTCCCCCTTTTGGTATCAGAATTCATACTCCAAAGCCTTGCACTCTTGTATGAAACACCTGTATATCCTGTTTGGTATTAAATGAAAAGTTTTCTGCATGGCTAAATTATAGAACTTTCAAAATTTTGACATCAACTTGACCGGCTTTTGTTTTTTACATAAAGTTGTCAGAACCATGTAGTGATTAGGATCATGTGAATTTTTTTCTGCAGGGCTGTAACATAGAAGTGTCAACAAATAGACATCTCGGTCGGCTTTTGTTTTTGTATAAAGGTGCTAGAAATATGCCGTGTTTGGTATCAAATGAGAGGTCTGGTTACGAACTTTTAGACACAAGTGTGGAAATTTATGACAGGTTGATTGGATTTTGTTTAATGCATAAAGTTAATTCGTTTGATAGAAGGGGGAACTTGGGTATCTGACAAGACTGTTGGCGTTACCACTTTGGTTTTAAATTGTGCATAGACAGATTGGATGTACGTATAAACTATTATAAACACTATCGGCGGAGCCCTAGGGTAAACTCGGCGAAGCCGAGCTTAGGCTAGTCCTAATACTAAAAGGTCAAGCCCCCCAAAATTCATCACGACGATCGGGAAATTTTTAGACAAAGCTACAACTGAAACGGTTTCAGCGATTTGGATGGAATTTGCTTTAAATAGTAGAGAATAAATCAACTTAGTGCCTTTGATATGTCTCTTATTTTTACTGTGCATAGTTTTTGTGGAAAAAATTATTAACTGGTCAAAATTCTTACATTAAAACAATAGATCGCAAGTGTTCTGTAATGATGTCAAATGTATAAAATCAGAGAATACAGGCTAATTATTTGAATTGAGTATGCGTGAAAATTTTTAAGAAGACAGTCTGAAAAAGATATTTGTCATTTTGAATCCATTTTAAATACATTAAATTTATTGTATTTGATTATTTTAAATAAAAATAATTTATTTTGTACCTCTCTGCTTATTATTATTTATTATTATTATTATTTATTTTTATTATTATTATTATTATTATTATTTTAATAAATATTTACCTATATCTGACTTCATTCATTTCATATTAATTACGTATTTTATAATAAAATTACATTTTTTTACAATAAAATTAATTTATTATTATTTTTTATCTCTATTTATCATATTACATAGTTTTAAACAATATTATACAATTTTGTATGAATAAAATTTAAACTGTTCCACACATTTTGGAATATATCGCTAATATGACTTATTATACATCAAAACGGACTGCTTTTTACCTATCTATGACTTGAAACGATTATCATATTTTTTAAATCACGCATTTACGACTTAAATAGCCGTTTTACATCTATAATACTAAACGATTAGATTCACTATCTATATATATATTTTCTTTAATCACGACGATCGCCCAACTTTAGACAAGGCTACAGCTTAAACGGTGCGACCGATTTTCATGAAATTTGTGTCAAATTGTAGGAAATGATTGGCTTCAGGGCCCTTCTAATGGGACGAATTTCTGTAGGATGCATAGTTTTCGAGTAAAAAATTATTAAACGTAAAACTAAACAATGGATCGTAGAATACATGTAAAAATTTAGAAGATAAAAATGCTGTCATGTGTAAAATTTGGCATGATGTCAATGTCAATAATGACAAATTATGAATGTCGTATGGGTTGTCGACCATTTCAATGCTAAATATAAATAAATATATTGTATAAAATTGAAGAAAAGAATATGAATTAAACGAGGTAGGTATACGTAATGAATTTAAGCAATATTTATTGTTAATTTAGATTTTATTTTGTAAATAGATTTTATAAAATGTCAGAAGTTACCAAAAACTACGAACACGTTGAAAAAGACTAGAAGAGTTTCACAATCGAACGAAAAATACATGTATAAAATTAAAAAGATAAATACGGTCTTTTGTCACATTTGTAATGTTAATGACAAATTTAAACTACAGAAAATAATCGGTTTAAAATTGAAGAAAAGAATGTAGGAATTAAACAACGTAAGGTACGCTATGAATGTAAGATATGTTTATTCTTATTTTATAAATTATTTTGTAAATAGATTGTTGTAAATGTTCGAGGTTATTAAACGGCGAAATGGACGAGAAATGTAGGAAAAGCATCAACGACAAGAAAGACTGGGAGGACAAAGTGTACAGTGTACAGAAAGAATGTCAAGGATTGTTTTCTGTGCCGGTCAGTGTATTAATCTAAGATATGTTTATATTTTATTTTGTAAATAGATTTTACAAAACTGACAAAAAGAAACTGGTAGTATTTGGGCTGGCGGTCCAGCGTACTTTATTCGCACAGATTTACCCGTACGTTCTAAACCTAAACCGTACACAAATAACGGAGTGTGTGGGGCTCATGTCATATGGTATGTCAATGTCAACGCTTACATATTATCGGTTTTCATCCTTTTAAATGCAAAAAAAATGCTTAAATAATATGTAAAATTGAAGAAAAGATTATGCATTAGACGAGGTAGGTATATAAAATGATTTAAAGCCATGCTTTATATTAATGTATTATATATTTTATTTTGTATATAGAATTTTGGAAAATGAATAAGGTAACACGACGAAAAGGATAACAAGGGCAGGAATCGGTCGAAGAGTACACAAAAAAAATTAAAAATATACATTATCATTTGTCATATTTGATATGTTAATGACAAAAAAATATGAATGTCGTACCGGTTGTTCTTTTCAATACTAAAAATATTTAACTATGTAAAATTGAAGAAAAGAATATAGGTAGGTATATATAAAAAGCACTGTAAACGTGGAAGAAGAATTGCAAAAATATGGGTATACCCTTGGAAGTTCAAACAATTTACACTTTATGCTTTACAGATGATGAAATACTTATTGCACAAGGCTACAACGATAGTGAATACATGATACGAAAATTTATAGAAGATAACCGTAGCTGAGGTCTAGAAATAAACATACATACAGCGAATGCGCAATGAGAGGCTTCCTAAACAAATATTACAGTGGACACCTACCGGCAAAAATAAAAGAGACCTAGAAGAAGTTGGGTAGCAGGAGTCCAAGAAGGAATAAGAGAGAGAGGGAATTAAATGAAGATATATGGCAAGATAGAGAGCAGTGGAGAAATGGCATCGGAAGACATCGTAGAACGAAGTATATGTAATGATTTTAAGTCATGTATATTGTTAATTTATATATTTTATTTTGTAAATAGATTTAACAAAATGTCAGGTTGAGAATGACATACGCGTTAGTTAGTTGTTCTTCATCGAATCCAGCCAGAGATATGTTATTCATTGGATAAACCAAAAATCCTACAGGAAAATCATGCCTTAATGTTTGGAACAAGACAATTCAATAATTTTAGATGGTATGTTTTAATCTGTTCTTTTCTGCAATTCATTTTCTTACATTACGTTTAAAATTATTTCAGATTAAACATAATTCAATAAATAAATAAATAATTATATCATCACGGCATATTACCCATTGCTGGGTGTGCCAGTCTGCTTTGTACGCAGATATCGGTAATGATGATGACATATTTGTACCGTGCGTGCGTTTACCAGGCGTCACCTCATGGGCACTCATTGCTAGCGTAGAGAGTGCACCATAATTCAATATCTATCTTAAAACGGTACAGATTTTAATCTGCATTTCATTTTCTTATATTACGTTTAGAATTATCTATTTTGAAATTCTTTTATTGCCAATTAATAAAAAATCTTTAAAATTACATAGGGCCATAAAACGTTGTTAGCTGATCATATGCACAATGTAACCGTGGATACGTATCAAAAATACAATGGAAAAGAAGTCTTGTCAAAGTTAACAATGTGATAAAAGTTAACAATGTTTTATGCAACTGGGCCATAATCATACAGCAGATAAACCACAAAAGTAATCTTGTATACCTATGAGTCTTACATTTTTCCTCTTTAATAACAATCCAAACTTTATTAATGTAATGTAACTACTTACTTTTTTTCAGTTTGTAACTAATTGTTTACTTTGGAATTAAAATATCACATTTTTGAGTTTTGTTTGATTTATTTTTACTTATAAATTTAGTATTGTGTATTCATAGACGTGTTATTAATATTACGTTCATACAGTGTGTTAAAAAAAATCCTAACTCGGAGAACAGAGAAACGTGTGTTTGATCAATATTCAATTCAAAAGTCAAGTTGTCAAAGGATACAGTTTATCGACATTCGCCGTTTTCTAATTTGAAAAGCTTTGATTTCTTTGCAAAACATTTTTGACAATATTTTAAGTCAAATTGACATTTAATTAATTGACATACGTGTCTTTGTACACAGCCTATTCCGAATTTTTTTGAACACACTGTATTTATCCTGTAATTAAGACATTTTGTCCTGTTTGCTCGCATTAAAACGCGCAGCATTTGTTTATTTCAATATATGTTTTTATCAGTTCCTACCAATCACTTTGTATACATAAGCATTTAACATGGTAAAACAGTTTTCCGTAAGGCGTTGCCCCCCAAATTATTATAGAAAAAAATTATTCAAATAAAAGTTGTAGAGCATAAAATTCTACTTTAATATTAATAAACAAAATCCATTTCGTATGTTTAGTAACTCTAGAAATTAAATATGAAAATTTTAGTTTAATAGCACTAGCCATGGAATTAAAACAAACAGACAAACAAATGATCGATGTTTTAACTGTCAAATATTGAGACTTTTTCAATCACCTAAAAAATTACATTTGTTATGCTGTTTGTTTTAATTTTATGGCTATCACTATTTTTGACGTGATTTTCGATATTTTCATTTGCAATTTCTACCGTTACAAAGCATGCACAATTAATTTTTTTCTTGATTCAAATGCAGAATTTCATGATCTACAACTTTTATTTGAAGTATTTTTTCAAAAATAATTTGTAAAGCAACGCGCAAGGTAAAACTGTTTTCCCATGTTAAATGCCTATGTAACGGATTTGGAGTGCCACCTGGTATGTAGGTATGTCGAAAAATTATATTTAACTGCATTTTTTGATTATACTTCTGAAATATTATTGACAACTTTTTGCAAGAAAATTGTAGCCTGTAGCCGACTGAGCTGTCGTACTTTTGACATTTCTCCATGATAGCCCTTGACAAAACATTTCTTGTTGTTTGTCAGAAATATATTTTGTTCGGTATTAAATGAAAAGTTTTCTGCCTGGGTAAATTATAGAACTTCCAAAATTTAGACATCAACTCAATTGGCTTTTGTTTTTCGCATAGAGTTGTCTGAACCCTGTCGTGATTGGGATCAACTGAAATTTTGTCTGCTGATGGAAGTGTTAACAATTAGACATCTCAGTCGGCTTTTGTTTTGTGCGTAAAGATGTTAGAAATATGTCGTGTTTGGTATCAAATGAGAGGTCTAATTAAGGACTGTTAGATACATGTGTCAAAATTTCTGACACGTTCATTGGCTTTTGTTTTATGCATAAAGTTAAATCGTTTGAGAGAATTTGGGTATCTGACAAGACTTCTGGCGTTAGCATTTTGGTTTTAAATTGTGCGTAGACAGATTGGATGTACGTATAGTCTATCATAAAACACTATCGGCGGAGCCCTAGGGTAAACTCGGCGAAGCCGAGGTTACGCTAGTAATAATACTAATAGAAGAGAAATTGCATGTATCGTCATTGTTTCGTGTTAAACATTTTTCGTGGTATAACTTTAAAATAAAAAAAATCTGATGTGGCCGACACAATAACTGCCGCTTTTAATTTTTATTAATTTGAATACACATACTTTCATATTTACCTATGCTGGAAACTGTAGCTGTAAGATCCAAGAGGATTAAAGAAATTTATGACAGGTCTTACCGTTAAACTTACCAGGGCAGTTTGAAAATATACTTTCACTTGTTTTTTTCACAAACAGATACAAATTACCTATATTAAAAATGAAATAATTAAGTCATGGTTAAGTTAAGTGCAAAATTAAGAAATTAAAAATATCAATAAAATTATATATTTATTTGTATTAGTTATTTTCATTCATGAATTTTTTTTTATTAAATTCCTAAGTTAAATTGTATATTGTATTATATATTTATATATTTATATCTATAATATAAGGTATAAAGAAAAATTATACAAGATGATTTTTTTCAAGGTGTACATAGGATATTAACATGGGAAATCAGTTTTTTGAAAATCGTTGCCCCCCGTTTTAACTTAAGACAATGATTGTGATGTCAATTGAAAGATAAAAAATTTCTACCTCAGAAAATGCCAAATACAGTAAAATTATTGAAAGATGTCCGATCAAGGTCATCTGTATCATGAACGAATTAACAAATTGTCATGCATATATATATATATATATATATATATATATATATATATATATATATATATATATCTTACAAAAAGCGTGTACGATAAGGATTGATATTACATATTGTTGACAATACTTTCACTATAACGTAAGTTTATTTATTAATTCAGAGATATTACCTTGATTCATAGCCGTACGAATAACATTATTATTTTCTGTCAGTGTCACTGACACTGTGTCAGTATCTTATTTTTCACATACTTGCTTTACTAATATACTTCCCAGTTGACTTAGTTTTGAATTTTGAAGGCTTAATACTTTAACATATATTTTTAAAATATTAAAATAATGTACCCTCATAAGAACTAAGTGAACTTACTGAATTTGACAGAACAAAATCTTAATGCATACAATTCGTAGATGACCTTGATCGGACATCTTTCAATAATTTTACTGTACGTGGAATTATCCAATAATTTAAGCCCATAAATTAATTTTAACATTTATTCTTTTTCCCATAACAGCAATAGCCATATCAAATTTGAAGAAAAAAAATAAACAAATACTTTACATTGTGTCTGTCAGAATATGTTAATTGATATTTTTAAAATACCTTGACAAAAAACACCCTATTTAAGTGCATAGTTATTTAATATTTACATTGTTTCACTTATCTACTAATCAACAACAATTTCATCGTCAATATCATCATTAAATTCGTCACTGGATTGTCCAACATATATAATAAAGTTATTTAGAGTGTTAGTGGCACTTAAATAATCATTTTCAATGTTTATCATATGCTGAACACTGTTAGCCCACTGCTTGTCACCAATATTGTCAATTGGGTTTAGTACACAATAATGAGGCAGTTTTAATATTGTATGTCCAAATTTTTCTGCCATACTATCACATATGTATACTTTTTTAATAACTTTTGTTTGTGCCACTTCTAGCAATTCATTTTTACTGTATAATTCTTCAAAATATATGTCATTCTGGTATAAAAATTCCTGAATTTCAGTTTAATGCTGAATTTAGTAAGTATTTTGTATAATTGTCTAGAATGATAACTGGCGTTATCCATATCTATAATGTTATTTCAGGAATGTTTGGCAATAATTTTGTGCGAAACCACTCTTCAAAAATATCAGACGTCATATTGTCGTGGTAATCTAAACAAGCGTTCTTCATATTGTGACCCGATAGAAAGTGATACAAATACGTATCTTTCTGAAATAAAGAAAATGACCAAATGAACTTGTAATTCCAAACTGCTTTTATTTATAAGAAAAGATACAAAAACTGTCAAGTGTCAATCAACTTATTAAAACAACTACTTAACATCTGAATTAATAAAACATGTTGACTATGAAAAGTAATATTTGAATTCTTCAACACTTCCTCCCAAATATTACATTTTCATCTTATTTCTTCTTCCATAGCAGCTTGCCAAAGTTTTCCATTTACAGAAATTACAGCGTCCTTGTAAGAAATCGGATTTTTATTGTCTACTGTAGTTACCATTGCATAATCATTAAGATATGTCGGATGTCTAATATTATTTCGATCACGTAAACAGATGTTATCATTCCTTGATTCAACACGAGTGCAATTTGTTTCTTCTGTTGATTTCCAAATTTCAATATTTTGATTAGGGTTTGTAGGTACCGGAAGACTTAATTCTGCTACATTCCTAGAATGACAAATTTCTTCGGGTACAAACTGAACATCCCTACTTAATATTACCTTGTTTCTAGATGACACATAAATTCGATAGCCATCCTTGTCACCACAATACCCGACCAAAATTCCTTTAACATTTTTCCGGTCCCATTTTTGTCTACTCTGTTTCAGAACAGGTACATAGCATTCCAAACCAAAAATCCGCAAATGATTTATTTCGGCTGGTTGCCTGTTATACCAAAGCTCATATGGGCTTTTATCATTCACAATTAATGGTCCTGTACGATTCAATATGTAGGCGGCTGTACTCACTGCTTCGGCCCACAGTTTTACTGGTAAATCTTTCGTATGCAACATTGTTCTAGCACATTCGACCAAAGTTCGATTTTCTCGTTAGGCCGCACCATTTTGTTCCGGCGTGTATGGCATTGAAAATCTCACTTTAATTCCACGTTCCTCCAAGATTTTTCGAACCGACGTATTATTAAATTCTTTGCCTCCATCTGACAAAAGTTGTTTTACTTTGTGCCCCACTTGATCAGCCTCTGCCAAAAACTGCTTCAATGTATCTTCCACTTTGCTCTTTTGTTCTAAGAAGAATACTCTTCTAAATTTTGTAAAGTCGTCCTTGAAGCAGACAAAGTAGCATGCACCTCCTTATGATTTTTCTGTCATAGGTCTACAAACATCTGCGTTGATTAACACACCTGGTGCTGTGGCTCGATTTTTCCTTGTGCCAAAACTTCTTCTGTGCTGTTTTCCAAACATACAACCTTTGCCTTTACTTCGATACCACGTTGTTTCATCATCTTTAGGACATGACGTTTACTTTGATGTCCCAGTCTTTCGTGATACAACTGTAAACTATCTCCAGTGTTAACTAAATACAATTCCTTCAAAGTACCTGATAATTTGGTTTCATATTTAAAATTGTTAAACCATCAATCAAATAACCTGTCAAAAATACTTGTCCATTTTTCACGCACTGTGTTCCTTTTATATTAGTATGCCACTCTTTATACAGTGCCACAGACTGTGAAAATAGATTTGCACCAATTTCTGGAACGTACCAAGCATCTTCTAAATGATGACTTGTCCATTTTCCATTAATCTGCATCTCCACATTTATGACACCATGGCCAATTGCCTTTATTTTTCGACCATCTGCTATTTCCACATCTCTTGGTATTTCGAAATCCAGATATTTTGAAAAATATTCTTTATTTGGTGTCATGTGTGCTGTAGCACCACTGTCATTTATCCAACAGGCACGATTTATTTTTCTAAAATCACACAGCAAAGCATGTTCCAAAGAACACTGTGAAGAGTACTAATTGAATAAGAAATATCACAGTATTTTTTTTAATTTTTCAAGCAAAACTCGAAGCGAAGGAAACATATTTTCATTGTAAAGTGAATATATTCCTACGGATGACATCTTTTTCGAAATTATTGAAAATTCGCGAATTTCCTGCATCAGTTCTTTGTTTTTTATCCGGTACACCTTCCTGAATAATTCTTCGTACTGTAGTATTTAGCAGTTTTCGATACTGGCGCAGTCTCGTCACTATCACTTTTTAGAAAGTTGAAAACATTCAGAACTATATATCTGTTTCGCATCGTCGGATAGATGCTTGCGTTTTTGATTCCCGACTGTGATAATCTCCTCAAATTTGTCGTTCTCATCTTGCAACATTTTTAACGTTCGCTACTAAAGTACTGATGAACATCTGACTTTAAAATATCCTTTATCCCATTTTATATATAATATTTACTTAACTGTAAATGTACTTATAAAATTTTCTTAAGTAATAGTTTTCTCAGAAATTTTTTCGGGAAATACAAATACATCTTTAAAATGGGCTACTAACGGAGCAATTTAACCGACTTCGTATCTCTTGTAGTTTCCGAATCCCAATGGTGCACCTCGAAAAACGGACATCGTGTATTGTGAAATTTCTGTTTTTTAAGCCATACTGTTTGATTTCGGTACTGGCACGTTGTGAGCAATAAGTTTGGTCAAAAATAAGCAAAACAAAAATTATAAGTCGAAGTACTCGTACAATTCGTAACCAAATATATATTAAACTGGAGAATATCGACGGATGATGGATATAAATGAAAGTAAATAAGTATAGGTACTCCTTATTTGCAAACGTTTCGGTTTTTAATAAACCATCACCAGTGCATTAAGAGTTTGTTATACAAATTCTTAAAATGAAGATTCACATGTGACATTGGTATTTGAAACAAAAAATTTTCATTATTCTTTCTGCTGCAGTGTAAGTACAACGTTTGCAAATAAGGAATATATTTATTTTCAATCGTTTATATTAATCATCCGTCGATATTCTCCAGTTTAAAAAATATAAGGGTGTACGTTTGTAATTCTACAGGAACTAAGTACCCTTCTGAATTTAAAAATATTTTTGGAACGGATTTGAAATTTTTTATAAATATTTTTTGGGTAATATACCTGCATATAGTTTTTAAATATCATTTCCTTCCAGATGTTTTAATATATGACATTTATAAAATAAAATTTGAAACTGAACACCTTGTTTTTATGATTATTTTATGTACGCAGGAAATTGCCACAATCATAAAAAGAAACGTTTTGTTTTTTGCTTCCAGAAATTTAAAATTTTGAACATACGCGGTTTCAGATAAAAACAACATTTTTGTGTATTTCTGAATTGTACGTTGACAATATTTTATAAGTAAAAATGAAAAATGTCGATATAAGTAAAAAATCTGATGTGGCCAGCACATTACCTTCCGTCAGTTCTATGTATTTTGTACAAATTTTATACAGAAAGTTCCTTGCTAAATTAAATATTCTATTTCTTGTACATTACCTTCCGGCAGTTGTATGTATTTTATACAAATTCCATACAGAAAGCAAAAGATCCTATATTTCCGCGAAAATTATAAGACAAACACACTATCTCAATTTTACTTGACACTGACATCTTTCAATCAGAATTTTCTTAATATAGCAGCTGTTTCCAAAGCTATGGCTACTTTATGAAATTTAATTTCTTCATAATTTTTTAGCTCTATATCCATTTAATATTAAGTATAAAATGCAGTCAAATCGTATAGAGAATAAAATATTCTTTAATATTTATAATAACATCAAATGTGAAAAAAATATATTTAACATAGTTTTTTCAAGAAAAACTGTTAAAATCTTCAAATAATGGTACTTCCGGTTGACCAATTGTAACCAAAATCTAATCAGCTCTTCATATGGATGTAACGAAGAAGTATACGAAAAAATTATAATTTTTGTAACTGTAGTATTAGAGTTATCGCAGACGAAAATTTTGTTACACACACACACACACACACACACACACACACACACACACACACACATCCACACACACACACACACACACACATACACATACACATACACAGACACATATACATACACACACACACACAAACACACACACAAACACACACACACACATACACACACACACAAACACACACACACACACACACACGCACGCACGCACGCACGCACACACACACACACACACACACACACACACACACACACACACACACACACACACACACACACACACACACACACACACATACAGACATCATCGTAAAAATAGTAAATTCGTATTCTAGGGACCCTAAAACGTGCTTATTGATTAAAAACTCATCATCGAATTTTTTGACCAAAGACAATACCTTCCTTACCTAAAGGTGACGGAAGGTAAAAATAACGATAAAAAACGTTCATATGGCTTCCTCATAACGCCTCTGGTTGAGATACAGAAACAAAAGAAATTATAAATATGCATCTAAATAAGAAGTATACTTATTTATTTTTATATTTATTCATTTTAATTTGGCTACTCAAAAGGGCTAAGCTCCGATTACCAATTTTTGATGTTTTAGAGCAACTAGTATCAGAGTATAAAAGTGTGCTATTTAAAGAGCTGTAACATATCTTCAAATAACATTTTTTGCTCAAAATGATCTCAGGGATACGCTATTAATTTCTTTTACATTGGTCCTAAAACACCATGTATTACATCTTTGAAAGTCAATCGACATTTCTCAAGATTAGTGTTGCCGCAAGACCAAGACCAGTCTTGGTATCGTCTCGTCTCGTCTTGGTCGAGACAAGACCATAATTTTTGTCTCGACTGAAAAGTCGAGACGAGACGAGACCAGTATCGAGTCTTGTCGAGAAGTCTCGACAAGACTCTCGACTTCAGTTTGTAGGTATTTTTTGGAATATATTTACTGAAAATGCTTCACAACCCAAGAGTAACGCTATAAATATTGTTTGAGAATTAGTAAAAAAAAAGAAAGATAGGTATAAATTTTAAAAAAAGTATAATTATGTATTTTCGTTGTGTTCCTGAAACATTAATTTATGTGAACATAAAAATTTGAATACTTTGTTAGAAATTCACAAACTGGGTTTGAAACTTGGCTTAAATTTCCAAATATAGTAAATATTACAAAATAAGCATAATACTCCTATTTATGATCTATACGTAATGAAATAATAATATAAATGTGCATTAAGTGCATAGATTTTGGTAAATAATAGAATAATTCATAAAGAATTAAATATTTAAATCGGAGACATGAACTGACTTGTAGAGACCTGGAGAAAACAGATTGTAGGGATGTACGAATTCTCAGAAAACTTAAGAGAAAGCGGAATTTTTAGATCCTGAGATTACCAAGGTCACTGCAAGGGATGTTTAATAAAAAATACACTTTGACAATGAAAAGAAATGTTGGGGAATGGAAAATAAGGACAGCGACACGCATTTTATTTACAACTAACTATTTACACTAATAACAACAATATTAATATATACAATATATTACAGTGGGTTAGAGCACCCACACCGTTATTATTAAAGACGCTGATCGGCCAGTCGGAGAAAGTGCCTTGACAAATCTGGCTACGGCCCTGATTCTAATAAAAATAAATGTGACTTTGTTTTTAATTATCCGAAAACCCTATTGTATTAAGATATCCTCTAAAAAATTTTTCTGAGGATATACATATGTCGCTGTGCTGATTCTCAATCTAAAAGAATTTTTCCAAAATTCGGAAAATAATTTCTTATTATATATTTAATTCTTGCAGTGTTCTTTTAGTACTGTCGACATGAAATTTATATTAACAATAATGAATTATCTACCTAACTGACGTTGAATAGGAAATATAAATATATAAATATATATATATATATATATATATATATATATATATATATATATATATATATATATATATATATATATTCATACGATATCGGAAAGGAAATGCTGTAAGTTTGTAAAACGATACATTAAATTATGGAATACAAATATTAACTGTAAAATTGAAAAACAATATCTAGGTAATTCACCTAATTGAAATACGTAAAGGTAAATAAATAATATAACTCACTATGTAAAAAATTAATATCTCAAATATTTTTTAGAATTTTTTAATCATGATTGTACTAGTTTTCTTAGATTTTCATGCACTATTATATAAAATTATAAACACTTTGTTGATTGACGCAGAGTCGAGAGTCTTGTCGAGACTCGAGACAAGACGAGACTGACTGCAAGTCTCGTCTCGACAAGACCAAGACAAGACCAAGGTAGTCGAGACTTAGTCAAGACCAAGACAAGACCGATCTCAAGTCTCGTCTCGTCTCGTCTCGTCTTGTGGCAACACTACTCAAGATTTAAAAAAAACAAATTTTTAAGGTAATAGAAAATCAATACTGGCAACACATGTCGTTCCATATTCCATATTTTTCTGTTAGGTGTTTGTGTAGGCTGGCCGGATGATATATTATACTCTTGGAACGCTTATTTCAACCGACATTAAGGAAACGAAGTAAAGGAAAGTGAAAAACTCCGATCGGAAATTTGAGCAAGGATTTTTTTGCTTTTTTATACTTTCCTCGGCATTTATCACTTTGTTAACGTATTAAAATTTATGATTCCCTCTAATTCTCTAATACCATAAATTTATAGAGCTGCAAGTAGTAGACCATTAAATTTATTAAATTGTTCAAACTCTCAGTCATAAAGCATTTATTCCCTTACCCAACCAACGTTTCTATACTTTATTATACCTTCACCTGAGTGTTTACCGAAATATCGGTTGTGTAAGAGAATAAATGCTGTATAATTGGGAAACGTCGGTTGCGTAAGAGAATAAATGCTGTATGACTGAGATTTCGATTATTTATTGTTAACATCTAATCTATATCTATACCACAGACCACAGTCGAGAATTTATTTGCTATTTAAACAAACAAGTGACTATAATGACCATAAAGTGAAGCTGAAAAAAGTGATACTTTACGGTTGCCAAAAGATACCTAATAGTAAACATGAATTGTAAATGGCATATTACACACGAGGAAAAAATAATTTTCCGAATGTGTAATTGCATTACAATTCAAGTTATGTACTATACTTTTTCTACGACCAGTCAGTTTTATTGAAATATTACAATGAACTAAGTTGATGTAGTCACAGCTTACGTTAGCAAAATGAAACGTCATTACTCATTACATTATCAACAATGTTTAACTAAACAAATACCCAAATTGATTTAAATGTTAATTTAAGTCAGTTACCGTTTGTAACTCTAAATTCATATATCCTTTCGTATGTATGAAAATTTTGAAATTTTATATAATAATAATAATTCTTTATTGTATATGAAGTATTTACATTATACTAATTACAATTGATATAAATATATATATATATATATATATATATATATATATATATATATACCGTGTGTCTGTCTTAAAGGTGTACATAGGAGATTAACATGGGAAATCAGTTTTTTGCAATTTCTTGCCCGCCTAATTATTTTAAGCAAAAACGCGTCAAATAAAAGTTTTAGTGCATAAAATTCTACACCTAATTCAATAAACAGAATTACCTTTATATTCTTTGTACAGACAGAAATTAAATATGAAAATGTCGAAAATTAAGTTGAAAATATCGACAGCCATGGAATTGAACAAAAAATAAATAAATGCTTGACGTTTTATCTGCCACAACGTGAGTTAACTTATTTGACGTTTCTGACAATTTGATTTTGTCTCTAGTTTTATTGTCTGAAATTATTAGAAAATTAATATTTATACTAATGAAGAGCGTGATTTCACAATTGCTAAATTAGTGACAAAATATGAAGACTGCTAATGTGTCTTAAAAAAATACACGTGAGCCGCGTAATCTGAATATAGGACGAGCAGCAAAACGTGCGTTACTGGAAGAGTGTTAGGAATAAGTGTAGACCCTTTCTGTAGTACTAGATGTATTGGAAAATAGTTGGGAGTACATCACAGCATCATATATAATTTTGTTACGCAATGTTTAATTTATAATAAATTCATATTATTTAAACAAAACTGTATTTTTTAACTTTATTTATTAGTCTAATATATTTCTATTATTATCATAGTTAACGAAATTTGTTCAAATCAAACTGTCAGGAACGTCAAATAAGTTAATTTACGTTGTGACACATAAAACGTGAATCATTTATTTTTTTGAATCCATGGCTGTCGATATTTTCAAAGAAATTTTCGACATTCATATTTAATTACTATCGTTACAGAGCATGTAAAGGTAATTCTGTTTATTGACTTAAATGCAGAATTTTATGCCCTAAAACTATTGTTTGACGCGTTTTTGCTTAAAATAATTAGACGAGCAGGAAATTGCAAAAAACTGATTTCCCATGTTAATCTCCTATGTACACCTTTAAGGAAGACACACGGTATATATATATATATATATATATATATATATATATATATATATATATATATATATATATATATATATAGCAAAAACGCGTCAAATAAAAGTTTTAGGGTATAAAATTCTGCATCTACATCAGTATACAGAATTTCTTTTACATGCTTTGTAAAGACAGATATTAAATATGAAAATTTCGAAACTTACGTTCAAAATATCGACAGCCATGGAATTGAACAAAAAATAAATAAATGCTTAACGTTTTATCAAATTGTCAGAAACGTCAAATAAGTTGACTTACGTTGTGACAGAAAAAACGTCAAGCATTTATTTATATTTTATTCAATTCCATGGCTGTCGATATTTTTAACGTAATTTTCGACATTTTCATAATTAATTTCTGTCGTTACAAAGCATGTAAAGGTAATTCTGTTTATTCATTTAGATACAGTATTTTATGCCCTAAAACTTTTATTTGACGTGTTTTTGATTAAAATAATTAGGCGAGCAGGAAATTGCAAAAAAACTGATTTCCCATGTTAATCTCCTATGTACACCTTTAAGATAGACACATGGTATATATATATATATATATATATATATATATATATATATATATATATAAATATATATATATATAAACTATTATTCACGAAAGATGACTATTCAAGGTCATTTGTGAGCCGTCTGATATAATATTACTTGCAGATAACTTCAATGCATTTCGTTTGCATAGGCGTGCAACATGAAGTATTTATGGACACATTTTAACTGAAAAAATAAGAATAATTCATTTGAAAATTATGTTTCTTTCTAAATAATGCGTTTCTGAAATATTTATGTTCTTCACTTACGTTTTTACAAAATACAAAAACATAGACTTAACTTATAAACCAAGGAATAATAATTTGATTTAAACGTCAACGCCACTGGGTAAATATTAACACAGAGGGCAGTGCAGTAGATAATTAGGTATCTGTAATTCTACGACATATGTCATTATTATTTATAGTGTGTTAGAAAGTAATGCCACTATTTACGTATATCTGTCACACCACATAAATTAAATAGACATAGGTCAAATAATCTTTCTCTTTCTAATACAAAATGTTGCTAAGCTACTGCTATAAAGTGATATGTATTCTTTCTTCGAACAAATGACCTTGAATAGTCATCTTTCGTGAATAATAGTGTATATATATATATATATATATATATATATATATATATATATATATATATACATGGAGATAAGTCATTTTCGCCGTATATTTTGTAACATTGGTCTTGTATTTCGTAGAGATGGGGATGAGGTGATGAAAATGGACATGAACAACAACAAGAGAGAGAATTATTTTATTGAATTCAAAATTTTGCATGTTTTACATAAATGAGGTGTTGCACGGTTTTTTTTCTTTGCTTTAATCGAAAGATTAAGAAAAAATATTTTACCCCTATTTTTAATTTTTTTCGTATTATTCTTTATTCATGAGAAAATTGTCTTTGAAATTATAATGTTTGAATTTCCGCTTCTCCTTTCGACTGATGACGTTCGAATCGAACTTACCAATGAGAGTGTGGCTTACATTGGCCACTAACGGAAATAAAACGAGTGACAGTCATGACAGCTGTCAACTACTACTGATTTTTGTATTTGGAAATAATCAAACATGGTTGTAAAAAAGTGTTTTGTGCAGTGTGCCCAAATAGAACTGATAATAGGGAAAAATATTTCTAGTAGTGCCTCAAAACGAAGAAAGAAGAATGAAATAATTGTCACAAGTAAAGATAAAAATATAAAATCATAACTTCTTTGTTGTAAAGATCATTTTGATGTAAATATAAATATTTTTATAATTAAATAAGAACTATTGAATACATTTAATTTTTTAGCTGAAATGTGATGCACTCAGGCTACGGTTTCTTATACCGGCTAATCTTTGCACTACTGGAGCATAAGAAAGATTGATAAATCTAGGATAAAACATTACTAGACGGTATTTCTTAAGACCACGACTGGCGATAATGTGAATCTCCAACTGGAGGATCTGTTCCAAACAATGTGTCGCTGGAATATGTTTTATATAAGTTTTAACAATATGTATTCTGTATCTAACATGAAATAAATCCAAAAGTCAAAACAGACAATAATGTATGTGTGCGTGTCAGGTGTCAACTAAAATGGAAAAAAGAGAACGGGGAAAAATTACTTAGAAATAGACAAAGCAAACAAACATGTTGGAGATAAATAAATGTAAAAATAATACATGGGATGAAATGTATAATGAATTTAATTTAGTTAAGGGTGACTTGTGTCAAATTTATTTTACGGAATAAAATTTACTTCCTCGCACATCGTTGGAGTAATTTATACTATAGATTTAATTAGCTAGTATTTTTATTGTTTTGATGAAAATCTCTGGAATAAAGTATTTTACTTCAAGAGTAAATTTTACTTTGCTAGTGCTTTACTTATCCATCTTTTATAATACAGGGCATTGAACTCTGAAATAACTAAGAACTACAGAACCAAAAATCACGCTGCACTATAAGTCAGACCTTATGTCACACAGTTGTCATTAAAGCAATCATTGACGTTGATGTATGATACATTTGTTTTTTTTCATCATCTTTCCAGTTTTGTCATTGGCTAATGTAAGTCTGATGTCACAGGCAGTGTAATTTGGCGCCAATTCAAAAAGTAAATTTTTAAATTGCTACTGTGCTTAATATATACAGTAATTTGAACAGAAAATCATATTTAATAATACTGTACAACATACTTATTCGAATTTCAGAAGAAAAAAGATATGTTAATTTTTTTGCAACACCTAATTGTGCAATCGATCACAAAGTACGTAGGGCAATCTCAATTCCGAACAATTTTGGATTGCCTACGTAGCTGTGCTGGTAGGCCATCGACTTTCTAAACTATAGACACCGCTCATCCTATTTTGCCTATGTTACAAAAATGTTCCAAGATAACGATACAGAAATATATCTCCATCCTTCAAGAGAACGAAAGTTAATTGTAAATGTACACTGCGCATGCGTTGTGTACGTTCGTATATCTCTTTCTTTCATGCGTAAAGCCGTATATATCTTTCTCTGTCACAAAACTGTACATTTTCATGTAAACATAAGTTGAATCTGACGTTTCCCAATTCGCATCGTTCGCATCTACGCCATTTTATTTTACGTTTCGTTGGTTTGAGTTGTTTATGCTATAAGAATTTTTTTGTGCAATTTGCTAGACGTAATACGTAATCATGGGAAAGCGTTGTATTTTGTACGGTATCCAATATGTGCGCGGTTCAACCATATCTTTTCATAAGTAAGTTATTATTCATTGTTATATATCATTATCTTTATAAATAAATATACTTCTCAGGCTTCCCAAAGATTGTGTAACAAGAAGTAGGTGGCTTTATGCTTTGTTTGTTCCAATCATTTTGCTGCAACTGATTTCTTTGCAAATAGAGAATGTAGGAAAAATGCCTTAACAAAAACGCAATTCCAACGCTAACATTAGAGAACACTACATTGTGTAAAAGGTATAAATAAATGTTGTGTAAGACATAAATTGACAAAAGATATACGATTTAAAAACCAATAAAATTTAAATAGTCATTGTTGGTTTTGTTTCTTTCCACCTTTCCTACACGGGAAATAGTTTTTCCTTCCGAAAAAGTTTCTTAATTAATTTAGGTAAAAATATTTCAAATAAATGTTGTAGAGAAATAAATTCTGCATGTTAATCTATAATCACACTTAATTTTGTACGTTCGTTAATCGAGAAAATTGAATTTAAAATTGTATAAGTTACTTTTTTTATATCTGTCAGAAATTATAAAATATAGTGTGCATCAAAATAATAGTTCTGACTAATTTGTTATTTTTCTTCATGTGAATAATTAAAATTAACCATTTTCAATACTGATAACTCAATCAGAGCGTTGTGGAGATGTAAAATATGTGTGAAGTGATAGATACGTTACGAATTTTTTTCATTTTGCCACGCCTTCCTAACTTCCGTTCTCTTGAAGGATGGAGATATATATGTATGTCTGCACCGTTATGTTGGGACAAGAATGTCGCAAGTGCACTGCATCTATAGTTTAGAAGGTTGATGTGCTAGGCACTGCCTGGTTTACGCCCATGGTGACAAAATGTGCAGTGCTGTATAGTTATTTGTTATTTCATATTTTCCTAGCCGTTGGCTTCAGGGGCGTAAACTACGTGGGTGCACGGACGCACATGCACCCACAGAAATTAAAATAATTTTGCCCCATCATTTTAATTATACTTCATACATTATTGTAAAAATGAGTTGTCAATCTTTTTAAGTTGTGTAAGAGTAAGCTGACATTATTTAATCGTGTCATGATAATGGTAGTAAAATACTACTATTAAGCCGAACAAACGGATATGTTAATAATTATAGGATACTGCGAAGAAAATTATTGGCAACCTACAAACAAATGTTACTGTCATGAAAATTGTTTGACATTTGGATAGATTGCTAGACGAAATTTATTTAAAAAATTGCACTGTGCACTGTCACTCATATTTAATTTTTTTCTGCCTAAATCGTTATAGATATCACAACTTATGTATCATTGTCGTGACACCTAATTTTCATTCAAACCGAACAAAGCGTTCTGTCATTGTAAGCAATTTTTTTTACTAAACGTTTTACTTTTTGTTTTTCGGAAATTGGTAAATTAGGTTAAATCGTGTTATTTTGGGCCCAGGAATCTGTGTTTAGGCCATGTCTACGTGTTTTAGAGATATCCTTTATATTAATATTAGGAGTATTATTAAATTATTTTTTTGTAATAGATATTAATTTTATTTATGTTAAATGTATACATAATTTAATATATGTATAATAAAATAAGTATGTTATTTTTATTATATTATTTGCATTTTTAAAAACATATAGGTAGGTACCCATATTTAAAATAAAAATAGTGCACCCACAGCTAAAATAAAAAGTTTACGCCTGTTTGGCTTTACAATCTGTTACAATATACATGATGATAACCCATTTGATAATGAAAGTGTTAAGATAAAGTGAGGGGTTAGTGGCGATATGATTTGATTTTTAATTACAGGAAAAATAATAAAAAAACATATTAAATTACATCCATTAATGATAAAATTTCAGCAAAAGAAAATATTTATTTTTAACAAATGAATATGGTAAATACTAAGAAATTTGATATGGTCGTAAAGAGAATAAAAAATACAATCTAAATTTATAAAAAACTTGTATAGGTTGTATTTAAACTTACAAAGTTGATATCACTTCCGGTTATACCGGAAGTCCCAAAATTACACTTATCATATAATATAATCGCAGATATTGTATTGAATAAATTATGTCCTATAAGCAATAAGCGTATCTGCAATAATAAGCCAAATAAATGGGTGTAACCACTTTTTCAAACACTATATACATATATACCCTAAAACTAAAATGAGCGACGTTATGATTATTTACAATGCGGTTTGCTTTTTTACAATTTAATTATGATATATGTGATGATATATTATGTATATTGTGCACGCATGTAGGACAATGTGCTGTCACTCAGTGCGTAGGGCAATCTCAATTCCGTGGAATTTGTAGATTCCCCTCGCAACTGTGTTGCGCAACACTGGCCGCCCATTGTATCACACTGTGAAATTTACAATGCAGCTATGGTACGTACAGTATTTATTAAACAACAACCATGCCTTATCCGGGATTCGAACCCGGGACCCTTGGAGCGTGAAGCGTTAGCGCTACCACTACTCCACCTGGGTCGGCGAAATTTTATAGATATTTATGTTCATTTTTAAGCCAGTATTACCAACCTTATACCAATGAAATCTTGAATTGACCAGGAACAACGACTACATTTATGTATCACATTTTAAGAAAAAATATATATCTCGTATTACAAATTAATTTTTTTAATTTAAATTATTTCTTTTCAACACTGTTAATTGTAAAATTGTTACAATTTTGAATGATAAAGTGACCGCCACTATGTGTATCTGACGTTAAAGGTATGGTAGGTGATGAAAGCGTATAATTTTTCATACTTTCATCACTAGTTGCTTTGTCTTGGTGTTCAACTGATTCCATAATTTTGATAGCTGTTATCCACATAACCTTCTGCAGTGGTCGAAGAACGCCACCCCCGTGTCTTTTTAGTGCCATCAAGCTGCCTCCTGCATCTATGAGGATGGTGGCCGAGGTTCTTCGAAATCAGTGACCAGTGTACTCACTAGGATTCGGTAATTTTAAATAATGCGCAACTGATTGTTTTGTGCATTTACCCTTTTGGTAATTAAGAAAAAAATCATTAATTGTATTATCTATTTGTTGGCGAATTGTCATATATTGTTTGCATGATGCACAAAAATTCCAGGGACAATAAATGACCTCTGTATTTTTGTTTATTTTTGTGTCTAGTGTTTTATAACAATAAAGATAATGGAAGTCCAGAAATCAGTTTCATTTAATAATGAATCATTATCTTACAAATATTGAAATGTTAAAACTACAACGAAATGCATAAATCTTGTACGTAATTCGTTGCCGTTGACGTGTTACCGAATTCACTTCGTTCGGAGATATTCATGTCGAGTGCGAAAAACAACCATTTTCAAACTAAACACATAAATAGTTATTATTATTGTTGATATTAGGAAATCGATTGTAATTAGGAAATCGGATCATTTTGAGTTTATTGAAAGTGCGTGTTTGTCTAACAGCTTCCAATTATTCTGAGAGCTTATAATTTGCCTTGTAATCGTGAAATGAATTGGGACCGTACACCAGTTTTGATTTCAACATCAGCAGTAATTTCCGTGACTTCCATCAATTAATGAGTTATCTTTTACAATATTCATAGTCGTTTTGAACTGAACCTAAATCAATTAAAAGCCGGTTTTAAATTTTTGTAAATTGCTGGTAAATTAAAAAACTGATCCTAGGTACTCTTTAAATATACTATAGATACCCATTTTGACATATTTTATCAACAAGCGGATAATTTAAGGTGCTAACTGAGTGTACTAATTTCCATGTGTTGATAAAATGTGTTTACAAAAAGGTTTATGCGAGTATTACATCAAGCAAGTGCAATTAAAATAGCTATTTACGAGTATGTGTTTATTTGCAAAATGAAGATATTTTTCGCACTATTTCCGTATAAATTCAACATTTAAAAGAAAAATTATTAGTTATCATATTAAAGCTTAGCGTTTTCCGTACTACTGCAAAAAGTTACTCGTTTGTGCTGAATAACATTAGTACGAACAAGTGACAGATAAACGCAGTAGTCATTGGGGCATTCAAAATGACAAACAAAAAATTGATAATAGGAAATAGCTATTTATGTGTTTAGATGACAATCTTCACGTCGAGTGCAAAAAACAAAATTTTGTAAAGAGTTACATAGAAGGTTTTTTGTAATTCCGTTTAATTTCAACATTTCAAGAAAAAAGAAAAAATAATTAATTTTTATCTTAGCTGTCACTTTTTTGCATTATTATAAAGAAGTAACAGACTATCGCTGTCTGGTTGATTTGGTCACTTTAATGCACAAATGACAGGTAGGCTACAAAGTGCATGTCTACTGTCGTACTTACCAGCCACAAGAGAAAAATAACAAAAGCAAAGGCAACGCGCACCTTGCAATTATTATAAAATCGTAACAGTTTTACAACAGAAATAAGATAAATAGAGTTACATATAAATCTATGGTTGGTATGTTGAGTGATATTGGCTACCTAATTTTGTACATGTAGAATTTTTTTTATAGGAACCACAACCACAAATGTTTTCGAGTATGTAGTTCCATATTTTATTCACGAAATCATTAATAATGTGAAATGTATCGCTCTGCAATAACGGTTTCTGCATATTCTTAGTGTAATAGTATATTAAGTATTAAAAACGGTAAGGACCAACGACCACAAACTTACTAGACAAAACAAGCCCTATACGTCACTATTGTTTGTTATGATCTCGGCTGGACGGAAAGAAACAACTAGAGATAGAGATATATAAAGTCTACTCTAAAGTTTGTCGAGAGATGTCTTTACGGTCCATGTAATGTATTTGTGACATTTTGCTCCTTTGTTTGGAAGTTGTGGTCGTTCGGGCCTCGATTTTGTAACTTTAAATTCTGTCTGATTTCAAATTATTATTATTAATAATTAAAAAACAATTAATTAATATTACCATGAGAAATTTACCTACGGGAATTTTGGTCGGACTGTATTCATAACGATCACGATCCATTAAATAATCATGGCATTCAATTGCTGAATTTAATTTTAGACATTTATTTGAAAATCCGGATCCACTATGAAACAAAAATAAATTTTGAAAAAACTACAAATAGAATAAGAAGCAAGTTTATAAAAACAACATTGTTTAAAAATCAATAGAATAAAATAAATAATTATATACAATTATTTTTACTTTTTCTTAATACTAATAGCTATTTGTTTCATGCATTCTATATTTGGTTTTCGTTAATATGTTTCAAATACAGTGCAGTTCATTTTAATAAAACAAGCAGTGGGGACTTTATATCTCTATCCTTAGTTGCTGTGGCGGTGCGTGAATTTAGAGTGAGGTGAGGCCAGATTTATAATATCACAATACGGGACATACCGATGGATTTAAAATGTGTGAGAAAAAAATGAGCCGCAGGCGATTTTTTAAAAAATTTCAAGGTCAACCGTGTTTTAATGCAAAGTAAGTACAATAAAACAAATTTAACAAATTCTTAAAAAATAAAATCGGTTAAAAGTCAAAAACTAATAATTTATTTTATTCTAAGAAAACAGTTGCATAAATAATTCATTTAAATAAAATATTAACTTAAAATTAAGAAAAATTCTATAACAAAAGTAGCATTGTCAGTCTTAAATATTAAAAAATATTTTTAAATTCATATTTCTTTTGCGATTTTAAAGCTACAAATAAATTTTTATTTGCATCTTTATTTTTTCCAATAAAATTTACGTATTCATTAGAAGACATTTGGTAATTCAATTATAACTATGATGCGAGATGTGAGCATATAAGCAATAACTACAGAAACAGAAAATTCCAAAAATACAATATTGCTTTAAATTTTTATATTATATTACTGAGTAATAGCTAGCTGTGCGGCGTGAGCGGGTAGCGTAAAGCCCAAGCAGCAGCTAGTGGGTTCTCCACCCCCCCCCCCCCCCCCGGCTCCGATCAACCGAAGCCAAAAATTCTCAACCTCACCTATTATTCCGATGCTTTTATCTTGCTATTTTGCGCTTAAAAGATTATATTTTTTGTATTTATATAATTCAAAAGAACTAATAATGAAAATAGTAGATGCAAAAGTAATCATTGTAATGATTTATTTATTTAACTTTTTTCTTAACAGTTCAATTAGATTATTCCCATTGTTGTAAGTAGTTCGAACTGTTGTTTTATCTCTTGGTTGTTGGTATTTGTATATTTCTACACTACATGATTTATTATTGTTTAATTGTTTATAAATGTTTAATTTAAATAACGGTGACAAGTAACAGTAGGTACAATTAAAATAGAAATAAAATAAGAGTTTCAAATTTATGAAAACATAAAAAAATAACAGCAGTGACAATAAATAGTAATTATTAAACCGTTTTTACAAAAACTAATCGAAAATAATACAAATATACTTGTTTGAAGCAAGCATTTTCTGTTGTAAGCACTTACGTGCCCTCTGCTCGGAACGAGAGAGGGTCCGTGAAGTTGTAGTGCTGAATAATGCGATTATCAAAAACTATACACAGGTGTTTTGTACTAGTTTTGTACAGTTTTGTACAAGCAACGAAAGGTTTTGTAACCCTACTTTTAGTGCGAATTCAAAGATATCAAAATTTGCACACCAAATTAACGAGAGAGTGCAATTATTCTGCCCGAATGACCTAAAAATGCATCAATGCAAAGTTCCAGTTTTGTACAGTTTTGTACAACCAAAAAAAAGTTTTGTAACGCCTTGGGTACTATGGCATTCCTGACGCAAATGATGCACTCACAGTTCACGGGGTGTGCACATAACATGATAATGATTTTTTATATGTGTATCACATCGAACTAATTTTGCACAGTTTTGTACAACCAAAGAATAGTTTTGTAACTCGTTAAAATACCCGTTTAGGAATGCGCGAACGGTCGCACATGTAAAGGGGGTTGATAGGCACTCCATGTTAACTGTGGAGTGCAGTACTCAGGCAGCTCGGAAATTATCACAACGCGTTAAACTACTTTTGTACAGTTTTTTACAACCAAAAAATTTTTTTGTAACGCTTTGGGTACTTTGACATTCCTGACGCAACTGACGCACTCACAGTTCACGGCGTGTGCGCATAACATGATAATAGTGTTATTTTACGTGCATCACATAGTACTAGTTTTATATAGTTTTGTACAGCCAAAGCCAAGTTTTGTAACTATTTTAAATAACTGTCAATCATTGCGTAGAAAGAAGTGTGCTTTCGTTAATACCTATATATATATATATATATATATATATATATAACATTTTATCTTCAACAATATTCTTTCTATATCAATTTTAAAGAACACATGATATATATATATATATATATATATATATATATATATATATATATATATATATATATCATGTGTTCTTTAAAATTGATATAGAAAGAATATTGTTGAAGATAAAATGTTGTTGCTAGTGGCTGTTCACGTGCTACAAGTTATCTGAAACGCTATTGTATGTTAACTGTGTAATAGCTAATGCAATTAAAAAAAACTCAAAATCTTGTTCTTCTGTTTTTGTCGTGGGTTACCATTAATGTCACACCGTTTGTTTGTTTGCCTCAAATTTCACATAAAATTTTAAAACTGAAAAATTGTTATATCACAGCTTTAGGGGATATCAGTCTCATACTGAATATATATATATATATATATATATATATATATATATATATATATATACATATATAAAAAAAATGGGAAAGGTTTATTAATACACCAATATAAAAATACATATTTTTCATAGGAAACAGAGGTAGACAGAAACAGTGACTATTTTTGTTTACATTGCAACTTTTCTGACTAATACATTCACAGCAATTGCACAGTATCATAGCTTTTATTATACTTTGATCAAGATATTAATTAATCTCTCACAAACCTTCTTTTAACTTGGCTTGTTCGATTTATGTAATCTATTCTAACAGGTTATAAGGTAATCACATGAATATATGATCTTATTCTATTTAAACCCCATTGAGAATATCAAACTCAAAGTACTAACTTAATAATGGCTTCAAGTGGGCAACTTAAATTGATGTTTGAATGATGTTATGTTGTGAAAAAAAAATTAGTAGTGTGAGTTTTGATGCTCTCATGGGAACAATACTGTGGTCCATACCAAACCCAAAAACAATACAACCAGGGGCACACAAAGGATTACATTAAGGTTCACGATAGCGGGTCAATTTTGGTGGGGGTCTAATGCTGCTCTTAACCCCTTCCCCACATCTACCAAATCCGATCTGTAGTTTAAGCAATTACAATGTATTAAATGTTTTTCCCTAATTCTTTGGTCACCTTGCAGGCTTGCGGAATGGTGAAATAGTACCACTCAACATATTCTGCTTCTGATAAAAACAGCGGTTATGAATAAACTTCGGCACAATTTTGTAAACCTTGGCTAACGAAATTCACAGTTCGCCAAAACGATAGTTAAAAAGAATTAACTGAAAGTAACTTTAATATACACTGAAAGTACCATTGTAATCTTACATTCTGCGTAACTTAGTAATTTCCAAAACAGGAAACACAGCCCTTTTGTTGAACTGAATGATAATGTGGCATCACATTTATGAACTAATTCGTTCCTTTTAATACAACAAAAATAAAAAAAGTTTACATTTGACGCAACTTAAGGCTCCGCATCAACACAAACAATAATTATCACTTATCACATATTTTGTAGGAACGTTTACAATTTGTGCAGGTAATTTCAGTCTTTGAAAAGAATCAGTTATCTTCTCTACACTAGGCACGAAACGGTTTATACGTACAAAAAAACAGCAACGCGGCCAATACCAGAACTTCAGTAAGAATTAAACCCTACACAGTTCAAACAGTATATACAAGGAGGTGACACTTTACAGTTTGACTGCCCGAGCAATCAACTTTCTTATCAGTCAGATCGTCATACACTTCCCATTTGTAGTTGGGCCCCCATGTCTTCAATTTCGCCACTTGGTGGGTCGATGAACCCACAATCCCTCGTAGATGGAACGAAGTATCTTGCACGTCTAGTACTTTGGGTACAGAGCGCAATTGGAGGACACATTCAGCTAGTTTTTTGGAGTTGGACTCAATCACTACAAGGAATAGATGGGAGATCAAGATCTTTCTTGTAATTTTTCTGATACCGGTGCACATTGGGAACTTGGACAATGTTTCAACGTATATAACGTTTGGCGAATCAGTGTCTGCTCCGACCATCTTTGCATTACAATGATTGCATACAGACTTAGCAAAATTTATACTCTCCTGGATACCTGTTGGCCCACATTTTGGCATTCCGATACCAACCACAAACATTTCAGTGGATCTTCTTGGCTCTGGACAGTCAGGAGACCCGCATATGCGTTCTTCACTGGCAGAAGAGAAGCCCTTGGTAGTGGCACTAACCATCGCTGACGCATTACACTGAGCTTGTATTCTTGTCACTGAAAGGACCTTGGAGGACGGGAACTCAGACTTGAGTATCTGAGCTCTCATCCTATACATAGGAGCACTTGGACCTTTCTTGACCATTTGACGAATTATTTCTGTCATGCACCATTTGGATCCTTCGCTCTCAATATTACTATCGCAGTAATCAGCGCACAGTATCTGAAAAATGGAATCAAACGCGTATGTGTTTGTTAGAACGAAGGAGTCTTTTCCGATCCTTACAGGTTTTAGTGCAGATCGGTTGCCATTTTTTAGGACTCCAATAGGAATCGTTTTCACATATTTCGTCAAATCCGTTCGAAGCCACTCTGAATTAGGCTCCAGGTACGATCGACGTGGACGTTTTTCAGTACTTATACCCTGTCCTCGCCAGTTTTCTATTGTTTTCCCTGCCACTCTTTCCTGTCTCTGAGACTCGCCCATTCGTGAACAAATGTTACACATATATAGCGTAATCCCTTCGTTGTTTGTTGATGTGATGCGGCAGTCAACTCTGTCATGCACAGCGATATTACATATATCGCACCACTGCTTGATGTCAGCAAAGGATAGAGCTACGCACTCAGCACATTCAGCTGATGATTCGGGGAGCGTTGAGTTGTCACCATGAGGGGTAAGTATTCCTGCATCTCTCTCGTTGTCAAAGTCAGAAACATGCGGGAAAGCAAGGTCTACAGATTTAGGTAATGCGTCACATTGTACATCCATCGCTGGCTCGTCCGACTGGGGCGTTGGTGTACGAAGTGTGCTTGATGTCTCCACCTTTCTGAGACTAGTGATAGACGTATCATCTTGGCTCGGCTCTCCAGCAGAATCTCGTGGTGGTGTTACGTCTACATAACCGGGATCGTCCTCACACTGCTCCTCCGCCGACTTTTTGTCAAGTACGGAATTCGTTTCAGACCCTTTCTCCACATCACACTGTACCTGGCGGGCACCCTCTAATCTTAAGTTCGCCGAAAGCGGCTGAATATATACCAGCAGGAAATCAACTACTCGCGCTGGAGTTGTGATGTGCTGGCACACTCGGTGTTTTACGTCGTTAAAGTTCCCCTCACTGCCAGTACTGCTCGCAGTTGGACCCACAAAACCGTACAGTGGTACCATTACCGCTGCCCACAAGGGCAGAATGTCACATATCTGTACTATATCATTGATGATTTTCGGGAGGTGCTGCTGGTTATCTCTGATTCCTTTGGAGTTGCATGTGCTCTCCTCAACGCTCTCTTTGATTCTCGTTGCTCAGGACAAGAAGTCTTTGCCAAACTTCACGGGCAATTTGGGCAGTTCTTTCAATAGACGCTCATGTAATGTTTGCGCATGGTCTACTACTTCCTCTCCCAGTCTCTTGATAAGATATTCTTTGCTGATTTCATATGGAGTTTTTTCTCCAGTTTCTTCGTCTAACTCTTCTGTTTCACTACTAGCTACGGTGAAAATATGTGTTAGCAGTAATTCGATCTCTCCAATATCTGTACACTGCAGCACAAGCGCTAAAGCTCGCCGGGTTCGTGACCTTTCGTCTTTCAGGGACGGAAAGCTGGCAAACAACTTCAGGGCATGAGCAACGTCGTTCCTGATGTAGCATTCTGGGAGGTTCATATTAGCAATACCTCCTGGCTGCAAGACCTTAGCACATTCCTTTAGGTATGCCGCCAATGATAAGTGCCAAACTCGTGTCTATGGCGACTTCTTTGGGTAAGGCAGCACCATCTCGTAGCCACATAGTCAGCCAGTGCCTGATAGTCTTGGTGTCGTGCGTTTCCGAGAGCATTCCGCACACCGGATACTGAATACTTGTTTTGGGGTCATTGATAACGCCTTCATACATAAGTATGCTCGCTGACTTGTCACCATTCATTCTGACGCAGCGTTTCGTCAACTCACAAGATGCATCAATTGACAGCCCAGTCACCTCTGTGCCAAGACAATTCTTTCCGCGTGCACCTGTGCTGCACTCCAGAAACGCACACAAAATTTGTCATAAGAAATGTCCTTAATAAAATCAGAGTACACCGCTGTGTATTTTGCTACAACCAGGGATAGAATCGGATCTTGATCAAATCGTTTTTTTTTGACAGCTTGGCACTTAGCTTGACGCAGGACGTTCAAAGACGGCAGAGTGCTGGGCTCCTTGTCGCCTACTTGCATGGTATCGGCCGCCATGTCTCTTCGAATGAAGCTTGCCGCCTTGTGCCCTTCTGTCATCTGCCAAACTACGTCGTCCCTCAATGAGCCACCTAAGGGTCTCTTCTTTGGTGGATGGGGCTTCCTAAATGGCCCTTGTAACGTGCATGTCATGATTACACGGCTGCCTGGAGTCGGTTGGCAATCTAAAGCTTCTTTGAGAACTGAGCGACAAGTGGGACAGATGCCCAACACGCGCACGTAAGAAACAACGTTAGATTTCGATACCATGCCACCTGAATATCTCATAGTGCACGGTAAGTGCGTGTGTTGAACAAAATGCGCGCGCGTGACGTTTGTCCAAGTACGTCTCCTCAGAACTTTGTATTTTCGTTCAATTCTCTTCCGTTCTTGGATCGAAGTGTACACCACTTCTTCCGGTGCCATGGAAGACCACTCATCTGCTTCAAATGTAATGGTAAATTTCTTCTTGTCAATCTTCTCGTCTTTTCCCCACTTTGCTAGCAGGACCCTCCCAGTAATTTTCGCTGACGTGAGATGACTGACTGTCTGATTGGTGTGAGCTTTGCCTGCTTTCGACTGACGTATCAGACTTTGCTGAGTCGGATCGCTCATCTGATTCTTTATTTGATTCCCCTATTCCTAGAATGGAGTGAAGATTGTATCTGTTAAGCGAAGTGATTGTAAACAGGTAGTTAGGTGTGACTTCGTGGATATCCACGATATCCCTGCTCAGCACTTCCCACACTGCAGCAGATCGAGGTGCAATTTTCCCGCTGCCTTCGACTATTTGGTCCCTCTTTTCCACGAATTTCCCCCAGAGTTTTTCTATCGGGAATGTTGACGGCCGCCCACCAAGCGTCTAGTCAAAAAAATAGTTTAAGCAAAGGAAAAAGTTTCCGCCTAATAATGTAAAACAACGTTCTTGGATTGATTGCACCACTGAGCCTGACGCGTCATATTTCTAGCTACGCAAATTTCGAGTTTCGCGATATAAACAAGAGGGCTTTACGACTAATGAACCTTTGTCTGTACTGGGCGCAACTCCAAAGTCTTCCATCAACGTACTTTTCTTGAAGGCAAACTCCGCGTTGCATACTGAATATCTCCTGAACTCTGTAAGATAAACGGCCGCTCGCAACCGCAGATCAAGCATCTTGAGTACTACACAAAAGTATGCGAGTCAATGTGATTTAGTACTTACACCGTTTCACTTACGGACATAGGTCCGATTATTAGTCCTGGGCTGCCGATTTTAATAACACTCTGAACAGATGGTGCCGCGTTCGACCATATATATATATATATATATATATATATATATATATATATATATATATATATATAATCACAGCATATTACCCATTGCTGGGTGTGCCAAATCTGCTTCATACGCGGATATCGGTAATAATGAGGACATATTTGTACCGTGCGGGCGTTTACCAGGCGACACCTCACGGGCATTCATTGCTGGCGTGGAGAGTACACGAGGCTCAATTTTGTGCCATTTGAAATTCGAAGTATTTGGTTATTCGCGACCAGACACTCGGGCATCTTTAATTTTTATAATAACATTAATCTCGAAAAAATAATTTTCGAAGAAAAACTATTTTGAGCTTCTTGTAAAGTACCATTTCCGGTTATCCGGTTTTCACAAAAATCTAATGGGCTCTTTCCATTACAAAAAAAGTTCGAAATACAAGGTTTCAAAATTTTCTGAATGATAGTATTTGAGTTAGAGTGGAGAATCTATACACACACACACACACACACACATATATATATATATATATATATATATATATATATATATACAAACAGACATCATCATGAAAATGTTAAAATTGTATTCTAGGGACCTTACAACGTAGCCATTTACCAAAATCTCGATATGCGATTTTTAGCGGGGTTATATTACGCAGTTTAATGTCAAGTGGTAGAAAAAGTAGGTACTGCTTAAAAACAACGTTGAAATTTAAAAAAAAATATGTGCAAATTTAAAGAAAATGTAAAATAGCTGAAAGTGGCACCATGTGCCACACCTTGGTCTTTCTAGGGTAAAATCAGATAGGAGCCACTAGTGAACCAAAAATTGTGGCGGAGACTAAATTTGACGTGAAATGGTAGTCCGCTACTTGCACTGAAAGGGCATAGGCCTACGTGTCGACCTTGACACGATATGCCTAACATTTCTGAAACAGTGATCAACCCTAACATCCACAGGAAACAAACCGAAGACTGAAATTTTCCTGACGCGCGATCAGCGACCAGCAGAAGTACAGTAGGCACTGTCGCGTTCAAAAATGTTGACGCGCATTATTCGCACACACGATTTTCCACCTAATCGACTGCACCGCGAGTGCTGCAAATAATTAAAATATGTTGAAGCTTTCATTTGCCTAGGGAAAATTGGAGACGGTTGCCTCAGTACAGAGACGGCGGTGAATGTCTCTTTGGGGCGCCTCAATTCTTTTAAGCCTGATAGCACATTGTCGAACTCAAGGCAATATACACATCAGGCGCGGATTGGAGAGGCTGGCGGCTTTTGGCAAAGGGGCAAATGCTTCTGCCTAAGGCTCAGAGAAACGTACATTTTACTCAAAATATCAGTACTCATGCTCTTATTTTCATTCTATAAATCCCGTTCTCAATTTCAACTCTATAATTTCCTGAAAGTACCAAAACATAAGACAAAATACAGCTGGCAAAATTGGTGCCACCTAGAAGGTAGGCCACCCGCAAAACAGTTGCCCCACCCTGGATTCGCGCCTCGCACTGATACGAAAACCAATTCTGTGACACTATTCTCGCATGTGTTATAAAAACCAAAACTTTTTGTCATTTTAAACAAAGCGCCTGCATACTGAGCAATAGGGAATGATTAAATAAGTGCGTGTTGCCGATGTATTCTAAATGGTCTAACCGACACATATGCATCAGAACTTAACCTTCGTCATACTGATTGAAAACAAAGCACAGTACCAGCAACTTCCTCTTCAGAAGGTAACACCACCACACTGCGGACGCCAGCCGGCTACTCCGTGAGGCGAACACAGTCGAACTACCCCGAAAACAAGCGACAACAGGGCAGTGACCTCGAACCGCCACAGCCGGAGGCTCCGTTTGGGGTCATCAAAGATCGCAGTAGCATTAAAATGAATTTTGACAGGATCCTTTATACTAAATAGGTCATTTTTCGCTGTACGTTGTAACTTTTCCTCAAGGCAAGCAATAAGTTACTTCATCATATACTGATAATAGTTTACATTTACTGAATTTTTGTTGTACGAGTAGATGCCGCCATGACGGTTCTCTTGTTTTAACATTGAGTGCGCACTCCTAGTCCTCCTTGCTTGTACATGTCAATAAGACAAATTATTTTATGGTTTGGGTTCTCATCCTTTTAAATGCTAAAAATATGTATAAATAAAACAAAATAAGATAAATAGGACATCAAAGATGGAAAAGACGTGATACGTATTGTAATTCGAACATATTTATTATTTATAAATATATTTTAGATTGTAAATACATATTACAAAATGTGGAATGTTATTAAAAGCCATGAAATGTACATGAACGACTAATAGAACTTTATAAACAAAATAAGATAGAAAAGGAAAAGACACCAAAGATGGAAAGAAGTAATGTATTTAAATCCATGTTACAGACAGACAGGTTATTACAGACAGATTGTGTGGGTATTTTGGGTAGGTTTGCGTGGGCATTTTAGGTGGGCTTGCGTGGGCATGTTGCGTGGACAATTTGGGTGGGAAGGTTGCGTGGGCAGTCATAAAACACTATCGGCGGAGGCCTACATGAGATACGAGTTTTCACTAGATACTATACTAAACAGGTATAACAACGAGTTACAAAACTATTCTTTGGTTGTACAAAACTGTACAAAACTGATGCACATAAGATAATAATATTATCACGTTATGCGCACATCCCGTGAACTGTGAGTTTTTGGTTTTAAGTGCGTCAGTTGCGTCGGGAATATCAAAATACCCAAGTTGTTACAAAACATTTTTTTGGTTGTACAAAACTGTACAAAAGTAGTTTAACGCGTTGTGATAATTTCCGAGCTGATCCTGAGTACTGCACTCCACAGTTAACATGGAGTGCCTATCAACCCCCTTTTCATGTGCGACCTTTCGCGCTATCCTAAACGGGTATTTTAACGAGTTATAAAACTATTCTTTTGTTGTACAAAACTGTACAAAATTAGTTCCATGTGCTGCACATATAAAAAACCATTATCATGTTATGTGCACACCCCGTGAACTGTGAGTGCACCATTTTCGTCAGGAATGTCATAGTACCCAAGTTGTTACAAAACATTTTTTTGGTTGTACAAAACTGTACAAAAGTAGTTTAACACGTTGTGATAATTTCCGAGCTGATCCTGAGTACTGCACTCCACAGTTAACATGGAGTGCCAATCAACCCCCTTTTCATGTGCGACCTTTCGCGCTATACTAAACGGGTATTTTAACGAGTTACAAAACTATTCTTTGGTTGTACAAAACTGTACAAAATTAGTTCCATGTGAGGTACATATATAAAACCATTATCATGTTCTGCGCACACCCCATGAACTGTGAGTGCATCATTTGCGTCAGGAATGCCATAGTACCCAAGGCGTTACAAAATTTTTTTTTGTATTGATGCATTTTTAGGTCGTTTGGGCAGAATTGCACTCTCGCGTTAATTTGCTGTGCAAAATTTGAAATCTTTGAATTCGCACTAAAAGTAGGGTTACAAAACCTTTCGTTGCTTGTACAAAACTGTACAAAAATAGTACAAAACACCTGTGTATAGTTTTTGATAATCGCATTACTCAGCACTACAACTTCACGGATCCAACGAGAGAGGCTAACTCATCGCTTGGCTCATCTGCAGAGTGTAGGTGTAAAGCGTAGAGGGTAAAATCGTTCCGTCTCACTCGCACTTATGTATTGCACTATTATTTTATTGTCCATGAGGACAGTATAATTTGGCCTCTATGTGTAAATTCGCGTGAAAATAACACTATTTGCATGGTTATTTGGCATATTATAGTAACAGTGATTGTTTATGAGTTCAAATATTGTAGATTTGTATTACTTCAATACATTTTAGATGAAAAATAAAAATATGAAATTTTACAAATGTTTTGAATTTAAGAGGTGAGCCCTGGCCTCACCTGCCTCGTCTGACGCACCGCCACAGCTTAGTTGTCTCCGTCCAGCCGAAAACAAAACAAATGCTATGATGTTATATCAAGTGTATTTGTGATCGCTGGTAAGGACAGTACCAATCGAAGACAATTGTGTGGGGGAGGAGCATAGCGACTACTCCAATTTTGTCTGAGAGCGGTAATTCCTTAACGTTCATGTTGCTTATTACATTTTTTGTATGATCGAAGTACATTTTTTTTTTAAATTTGTATATAAAACATACTCTCTTGAAAACCCTATCGGTAAACATGAATAAAAATCTGAGGTGGCCAGCACATTACCTTCCGTCAGTTCTATGCAATTTGCATAAATGTCATGCAGAAAGTTCCTTGCAAAAGATTCTATTTCTTGTACATTACCTTAAGGCAGTTGTATGTATTTTATACAAATTCCATACAGAAAGTTTCTAGCAAAAGATCCTATATTTTCAATAAAATTATAACACAATCATATTGTCAACTGCACTTGACACTGACACCTTTCAATCAGAATTTTCTTAATAAAGAAGCTGTTATAGCACAGCTGGCTAATATACGATATTTAATTTCTTTATAATTATATCCATTTAATATGGAATATAAAATGCATTTAAATCGTATAGAGAATAAAATATTCTTCAATATTTATAATAACATTAATGTGGAAAAATGATATTTAACATAGTTTTTTCAAGAAAAACTGTTAAAATCTTCAAATGAGTGTACTTTCGGTTGACCAATTATAATCAATATCTAATCAGCTCTTCATATGGATGTAATGAACTGGAATACGAAATAATTATAATTTTTGGAATTGTAGTATTAAAGATATCGCATCAGAAAATTTTGTCACACACACACACACACACACACACACACACAGAAGCGCGCGCACGCACACACACACACACACACGCACGCACACACGCACACACGCACACACAATGTGCATATGCAAATGATGATCTGGAATAGATTTTTTCATTTTTTCTTAATAATTTCCAATATTTTCACCTCAATAAATTAATAATTCGTCTTTTATTAATGTTTAAAACAAAAGAATGAAGACTTGTTATATATCATCGAAAAGCTTATAAAATAAGCAAAAAGACGAGACTATTTTTAACATAGGTTCCCATTTAAAAAGTCATAAGTTTGTGTTATATCCCGAGAATTCTTAAGTTTTCAAAAAATCTAATTGCGCCATTTTATTCTATTTGAAAACGGTAAATTTTTTATAAAAACATTTTTTCTCTAACTATCATAGTCTGTAGCTCAGAAACAAAAGAAGATCGAAAATTCCTGTGGTGACTATTAAACTCTTCTCGAAAAGTTGACCCTGCAATATGCAAACGGTTTCGCTCTTTCAATATTACCCGAGATACCTTAAAAAAACATCCAAAATGAGAGCCTGTACATTATGTTCATTTTCTTTAATTCGCTTATTTTTCAAACATTTTCAAAAGAAATTATAAAATTAAAGCGTAAGAACTTCTTTTTCTGTTTAACTAAACAAAGGTTCTTGACGTTTACATATTTGTTATGTTCCACTGGCCACCATTAATTTAGTTCCCTAAAACACCGCTGATGTCGCATACTATCCTGCGGGTCCGAATAATCTACATGCGCGTAGACAATATACAAACCTAAACAACATCATTGTCTACGCGTAGACAATAACATATTTTACATAGCATAGATTACAGGCACAGCCCTGAATAAAACCCAGACGTACAATGAAAAGTACAAACAATATTTAATGTAAATTATATTTTCTTTAACCATGGTGAATTTTATTTAATTTATGTCGGCAGCCCATCAAGCTGTCATTTCTTAAGGCTCATTAACAAATCAGTATTTATTTTTACCTTTAAAACAGAATTTTATTAAAGCTATAAAACAAACAGTAATTTATATTTGTGAATGTACCTTCTTCTGCGTCTTTCAAGTTTATCTCTTTAATAAATAGAATATATTGACCAGCTTTGTGCCGAATTACACTGATGCATGACGCTAATACACGCGCACTTCTAGTGTAAAATTTTCAAAACAATAAAAGAAAATAACTATTCAATCACTTAAAATATGTATTTTTATATAATTTCTTTATTTCAAAATAATAAAACCTAGTCGTAGAATAAAAAGTGCAAACATTATCGAATTTAATTAAATTATATAATATAACAACTATACGAAACGTTGTGTTGTGTTATACAGAGTTTTACCAAATGGTTTTTATTTTGTAGTATTGTGTTATCGTGCTTCTGCTTAGAAGTGTAGACGAATAATTATTATTAAACTTCGTTAAATTATTTACTATCAAACAAAATAATGTAAATCTTATGCAAATAAGAACGTATTTATTATATTTTCCATGATTGCCAACCTAACAACCGTGGAGGCGTAGGCCACTGTTGTCACAGGTACGGACTGTACATTCGAGATTAAAATGTAATGGCGGTAAATTTAAACGTATATAGTTACACAAAAAATATGTACTGTACAGTGTGTCATGATGCACATTAGTCATTCGTAAAAACTAAAATAGCACAGGAAGCCTGTCAAAGATAATTTTTAACAAAAATAAATTTATTAGAGGTTGCCCAAGTAGCACACGAAGCTGGAAAAAAGCTGCAATGACGTTGCTACAGTAAATCATATTAGCAATTTGGCTACCACAGCTATCATGGCAACGTTATAATAAAGTTGTTATAGAGCTGTCACAGCAATAGTGGTAAAACATTTTTTTGCTTTGAAAGTGTTGTTACAGCGATTTGGCTGCAGTCAATTTGCTATGAATTTAACTAAAATACAGTCATTTATTTGTCTACTTTTTACGCTGTAAATTAGCAATATAGCTTCGAAGGCGCATATAAAAGCAATATAGCTGTGCTATTTTTAAGACATTTTATAAGTAATTTTGCTGTACTGCTAAAGTTGTTTGACTCAAAAATAACTATTTGGATGTAGGCTTTAGAAATAATAGCTATTTTTCGTCTGTGTTTTTACGTTTCATGTACACAATCCGTATAGTTAATCTAACAAATTTATAGATAGACATGGCGATATAATGCAATCAAGATATGAGTTTTTAAAATGAAAATTTCGCTGTCTATGACTTAAAATCTAATAACAACGCCATTTATTCTGTTAAATATACACATAATACCTTCAAATACGAAACGCCCTGCAAAAATATTAATAATTTCCATATTCATTAATAAATACGGAAATTTTAATTTACAATATTTATTTACATAATGTGGTTAAAAAATATATTTTGTACTTATAATGTATAAAAATTAATTTCTTTAATTGTGTCTGCTCTTACTTGGTGAAACTTACAATTCATTTTATTTTTTAATAATACTTGGTTTTATGTTTCACAATTATTTTATTAGATTACTAGTTTCGCTATAACATTAGCATCATCAGATCTTTATCGTTTAATTATAAATATATATATATATATATATATATATATATATGTCTGTCTAAATTATATCAAATAAATATGTATATATATATATATATTTATTTGATATAATTTAGACAGACATATATATATATATATATATATATATATATATATATATATATATATTTATAATTAAACGATAAAGATCTGATGATGCTAATGTTATAGCGAAACTAGTAATCTAATAAAATAATTGTGAAACATAAAACCAAGTATTATTAAAAAATAAAATATAAAAATTAAGTTTTAAATTACTTTCCGTCTTATATAGTACCGTAATAGTGATTAAAATAAATTTTAAAAAAGTGAACATTTCTAGTTTACAATATGGTTGCCATTGCTATCGACTACTTTGATTAAAAAAGATGTCTGCTTGTCCAAAATACAGAGATATAGCTCGTGCGAACATAATATTGCGAGAAATAAACTCAATAATAGTAATTTGGACAGCACAGTTATTTGGTTCTAACATCCTCATCAATTTACATGTAATATACCCAAAAACAGCTATTTGGCTGATTTTATATACATATATGAAATCCTAACATATGGTAAAAATAGTCACTATATCCATATAGCTGTGTATCCGCCTCGATTACAGCTATTTCGCTGCGTTAGCATCCATTTATACTGCCTTATGGTATGGTGTAATCTAACCCACCAGTCAACTCTGTTGTACCATTTGGTACTGAACTGATTTGATGACTATTTCGTATTTTACGATAATATGTCGTACTGTATTTATATTTTTATATTTTTTGCAGATCAAACACTAATGAGTTTTTTCCATTTTTATCAAATTTATAAAACTCTGTACAAATTAACATGCGAACGTGTATGAAAACATTTCACATAAAAACATATTTGACATTTAATTATCCATAATAGTTATTTTACAGCAAAGATTGCAGTCAAAATTGTAATACAGCTATTTAGCAGTTTTTAAAAACTGCAGTAAGCATTTTATAACCAAAATTATAAACTAAATTTTATAGCTGTTATAAGGTATTCATATTGAACTACAAAATATACATTATAACAAAAATAATAGACAAATGATGACAGCTGTTAAGTGCTGTATAATTGTAGCTGTGAAATAAATTTAATAGCTCATATTAAAGAGACAAACCTTTAGCTGTTATCATTCTCTTATTCATAGATGTAAAATTTACTATATAGCTAGAATAGTATACCACGAAGCTGGGGCTGTAACTCGGCATTTTTAATAACTAGAGAAGAAATTTTACAGTCAGAAAAATGGCTGGGTGGCCAATATGGTTGCAAACAGTATTTGCGTTAACACTTATATAGCCAAAAAAAATCAGACAAAATAAAGCTTTAATAATAGTTAATATACAGCAAAAACAAGGCTGTTACAACGTTTTCCCAGTCTTCCTTTAGCTGTATTTGCCAGTTTTTCCAAACTGTGCTACTTGGGTGGCATTTAGATAATGCTGGAATTGATCTTCTTCACTTATCCACCGAAAGAATATTCAGACGACAACAAATATTGGTTAAAGATACCGGCATCATGCAGTGATACCATGCCTACCAATAACTATAATTATGTAAGAAATTAAAAAAAAACAATTATTTCAGGGTCGATAAGTATACTCTTTTGAATTCTACCATTAAATTTGTTATGTCTTACTAGTACCTACATTATAGTTTATTACTGTTATGGATAAGGGACAAGCTATTTGGTAATATGCCCTAGGAAGAAAAATTTATTGTATGTATCACTAGCATTATTTGTTGTTTAAGGTACGGTGGGTCAGAGTGCCCCCCCCCCTGTCACAGGGAATAATTGATCAGACTTTCTGCATTATATGATCTCTATTTTAAGAAAATTATACCTTAGTAGACTTATTTTTAAATATTTATATTTTGATTTAAAAGGTTATTTTTAATAAATAAATGTTTCACTATATGACTCAGTTGCTACGTCCCTCTCTTGTCAAAATTCTGGCTACAGCCCTCTGGCGATTAACAAGTTCACGGACCAGAGCCAGAGGCCCTCGGACTTGTAAACTTATTGCCCTCTAACGGTATAAACATCTTCATAATGCCCTTCATCTATATCACTATATGCCTGATAAATTTTTCTTATAAGTTATTATACTTATACTTATTATAAATCAATAATTAGCAATAAATAATTTCTTAATGGTGGAGATAATTGCGTCGTAGAGTTTTTTCAGGATGCGCAAATAATTAGGCGGTGGAAAGTTAATAAAAAATAGTTATATTACACTAATTATTCACAGATACACAACAACACATAACATATAATAAAAAGATTTACACACGAACCAGTGAAAGAAGTGAAGAATAATTATTGCAACAATACCAAAAGAGTAAAGTGTAGACTCTCGTATTGACTGCCAAGCATACCCCTTAAATATCTTGTTCTGCAGATGTGTGACATCCCCAACAGAGGTAGGGAACCAATCTTTTATGAAGAGTTGGTTCAAATTCACAAATCTCTATTGCTTGGGTGATGTGTGTTGACGCTGGTGGGATTTTTCCAGAGACTGGTGGCCTGCGTGCGAGACAGGGCTGCACGTGCGTTAAACGTCCAGTACTCTGAATTCGGGATATTAGAGGACATAGCCTTGATGATGAACATTCCTGGATCTAGGTATTCTCTGCTAATGGGTTTATTAGCATGGCAACAAAATTCAGTATCTTGGTACGTACAATAATCTATTTGCTGCACATTGTGTAGGGGATTTTTTTAAAATAAATAAATAAATGTTTAATGGCTCTGTCCTGAACATAATTAATTGTCTCCACAACAACAATAGCAATAAATTTGTATTATACGGCAATAATTAGCAATAAATTAGCACTAAATTACTGCGTACTAATTTTTGTGGTTTATTAATGTGGTACCTCCAACGTGAACTTGGAGGTACACTTATAAATTAGTTATTATCTTCATAACAACAATAGCAATAAATTTGTGTTATACAGCAATAATTAGCAATAAATTATCACTAAATTACTGCGTACAAGTTTTTGTGGTTTATTAATGTGGTACCTCCAGCGTGAACTTGGAGGTACTCTTATAAATTAGTTATTAACTTCATAACAACAATAGCAATAAATTTGTGTTATATAGCAATAAATTGGCACTAAATTACTGCGCACTAGTTTTTATGGTTTATTAATGTGGTACCTCCAGCGTGAACATGGAGGTACTCTTATATATATATTCATAACAACAATAGCAATAAATTTGTGTTATACGGCAATAATTAGCAATAAATTAACACTAAATTATAGCATATAATTCATATCGTTATTTGAAAGTGATACCTCTAACTTCACGCACCTCACCGTCAGCACAACCACATTTCAAAACTTTCTAAATCTACGTACTTTTTCTCCTTCTTCCTCGGGGTCTATGTTTCATATCTATACCGCACCATACTCCCCATGTCCATATAAAGCATTTTGCAAACTGTTTTCGTAGTTTTATATTAATGCACCTTGCTGTTAATAATGATAAATGTATTTTACTATCGGCTGCCTTTCTCTGGGCAATTCTGCTCCTAATGGGGTCTTCCATCTTCGGAACAAGTTAGAACATAAGTCATTTCTATTAAAACTAGACGTTAAAACTGTATGTTAAGAGCTATCAAAGTTTAAAAAAAGATAAGTTTTTGAAATAATCGAATTTTCAATACCATTTCATCTCTATAAATATGTTACACATTTATTCAAAATTTTCACAAATTTTAAGACTTCTGCTGTTGCTTTTTTGAAAAACGGAATCTATTTTCAATTTTATAAATGCTGAAAACAACGAAACAATAGAAGTAGACCAAGTAACTGTGGATTGAATTTATGATGCCACGCCAGGAATTTCTTTATTACATTTGTATGAAAGTGAAAAGTATGTTTAGTGACATAGGCTACCATAAATTGCTTATTATTACTCACCACAAGAGTTATTTGCACATATTTATTGTATTTTTGTAAGTTTTAAAAAGGTCAATATATGTTACTCCATTTATTATTAGCAAAGTCCACTGTTTCAGGACAAACTCATCTCTATGTCTACGTCACAGAATATTGAAGAAATTAGTACGGCTTAAACAAAAACAATAAAGGCTTTCTAAAACTATAAATAGCTTTCAGTTTAGATGAAAAAAGTAATGGAGGACCCCATTTCTTTCATACAGTTGTCATTTAAAGTTACTATGGTACCTAGTTTTTTGACGGAATTTAATTGTTCTACCCTCTCTTCTTTCAACCATAAGTTCATTTTATGCCACTAATAATTTATTTTATACACAATCGTTATAGTAATATGTCGATGCCTAACCTTTTAGAGGTTGAGAAATACGTCATTCCTAACTGCAATAACAGTCTCTTAGGTTGAAGATGACTGAAAATGCTTCCACCCCACGGGCTGGAAATGTTTATGTAGGGGTTGCCTAGCAATATTGCCAAAGATTCCTATAATTAAGTTAAACAAATTTTAAGAGAGCTGTCAAAAATATCATTAAAATTAAAGGTTATAACTCATTCATTTATTTTGAAAATTATTGAATTAAAAAGAAGATGTTTGTGAATAAAATAGTGTAGATACGTAACCTCGGTGGGAGTTTCATCACAGCCTCGCGCTTTATCTCACCTCGAGGCTTCGCCTCTCGGTAATGTACATAAGCCCTCGGCTGTAATGAAACATCTTCCACTTCGGATGTAATATACCTACTATTTATCCAATAATTTTGTTCACATGGTTGTAAATATGTGTTTACAATTCACAATGTACCTATTTAGAGTTTATAATAAATCAAATTTTGCACATGGAAGTCAATCAGCTTTATTAATCAAACGTACACAAAACATAACTACGTAACTTGAAATTTAAATTCTGCAACACCGGTTGTAAAATGAATTCAAATTATAAATATGGGTAAACATACGCATGTAAACATTTATGTTGTGTAAACATAAAAGATATTATGAGCTTGTTTACAATAATTGTTTACTTTATGATCTAAGATGTAGCAGCATCATTTAACTAATATTAACAACATGCGTATAATATTAAATATTTATTTATTAGCACAGTTTTTTTCCCATTTCTGGGTGTACTCATGGGGACTCCCAAAACTAACATGGGGTACCAAACGGTCAGAAAATTGGTAATAATTTTCAAGTTTTAAGTTCAACGTTGATCGGAATCAAACCCGGGTTGTTTTAATCATAGCCGGTCATCTAACCTACACATCCAGGCCACAAAAAAAATTAAAACTTTGATATCATATCTCGAAATTCAGCATTAATAAAAGATAAACATCGCTATTAGAAAGAACACAAAAAAGTGCATACCAAAATCCAGTCTTATTTAATATTTGAAGGTATAATGCAAAAATTAAAAACTGCAAAATTTACATTTTCGCTTTTTTCATAGACCCACCATTACACGGCTCAAATAGGTAGCCTCATAATAGACAAATTTTGTCTAAATTAATTTAACTCCCGTGTAGGACACATTATCCTGGACGTTCTGTTTAATTGAGTGCAATCCCATTTCAGAGGGAGATTGTCACCAGTAACATAAACTTAGCGTAAATTTAGGAATCACTTTTAATTAGTATATACCCACGCGGGTCATGGGACCCACAGCTATTCACTAATTATAATAATATTAAAACAGATCTCATAAAGGGTAGTTATGAAAGATAGTATACTTTCCGAAAATAAAGTGTGAACAGTGTAATTATTTTATTTATTTGTTATGAGTGAAATTTATTTATGGTACCTATTAATATATGATTTTCTATTAATAATCGATTTTTGTGAATGCGGTCAACTTATGTAACGTAGTATACAGAGGTCCCTAAACGTATCGGCAATATTTCAATTCTAGAACTTATTTAGAGCCGAAAAGTTCATATAAACATATGTCCTAAACGTAACCGTTAACGAGTTATTGTTTATTTTATAATTTATGTGGTTAAAATTTTAGTTCAACGAATTTTACGAAATCTATTTTTAATAATTTTTATATTTTTATTTACAAGAATTGTTCTAAATTATCTCCATTGTTTCTTGGTTATTCCTAATAATATCGGCAACCTACTTTTACTTTATTCTTTGGCGTAATTCTTCTACCGCGCGCGTTTCAGTTGCATAAACAATGCGTTTCATGTGACCCCAAAGCCCCAAAGATAAAAATCTAATGGAGTCAGGTCCGGCGAACGATGTTCAAATGTTGTTAAACAAACGAAGTCATCATGACAACTAGATCAGTAAAAAAAAATTATACGACACACGGCCGGTAGTTGCATTTACGGTCTCACTAGTTCACTTGTCTCGCCATGCCTGGCTCGGCCGGTGATGTACTAGCTCGCCCGTAAAATTTAGGCTACCGGCCTAATGACGTAAATAGCAATTTTCATTTGATTTTTAATAATTTTCAATTTTTTCAGCCCAATAAATAATAATTCATGTTTTATTCATGTTTAAAACATCGTTTAAAACAAAAGAATGTAGACTTGTTATATATCATTGAAAAGCTTATGAAATAAGCAAAACGACGAGGCTGTTTTAAACATAGGTTCCCATTTAAAATATCATAAGTTTGTGTTAGTGATGGGCATAATCGAATGATTTTGAGAATCGAATTATTAGTATTTGAATGAATTTCATAATCGAATGATCATTCGAGTATTCGAATAAATTTCATAATCGAATGATCACTCGAGTATTCGAGATATGAGAACTTCATTCGTTCATTCAATGAATAGTTTTGTGCTCGAGCGAAAAATACCCCTCCCTAACACAAATCATTCGATCTCGGTTCGGTTGTATTCGGATTACTTCGCATCTCGTTCAGTATTCTGCTCTGCTGCATGTCTGTAGTAATTGCAATAATACTGGCAGACTGGCAGTGAGAAACTGATTCAGGTTTATTTTTCATTTTTCTATTTGATAAGGTGAATAACAATAATAATAATTATACGAGCCCCGTCTCAATGAAGTTGGCCCACTCGCTATAATTTCATTTTATTTAGTTAAATTAAATTATGATACAGATAATTTTTATTAAAATTACAGACATTTTGTCATTCTAGTGACACAGCAAGAAAATATGTTTTCTAAAATATTTTATTTTTTAATGTAAAATGATATATAGTTACTTTTACCAACATTTAAAAAAGAAATGAAAAAAAATTAAACGAATTTAAGTCGTATGTGGTTTTATTATAAAATATATTTTTATTTACCTATGTCTAGTTTAATATTATAATTATATTTAATTTATTTTTAGTGTAGTCATTCTGAGTTCTGTAACGAAAGAAGAGTTTTTTATTTTATTGTTTTTAATGTTTTTATTAATTTAAATATTGCAGTTTAACAAAGAAATTAAATTATTTTTGTTTCTAATCTACGTGAGTTTTCTTTCCCATAGTCCGAATTACGAAATACGAGATACGAATGAAAGCGCATTCGAGTTCACGAATAGTTTACCTAAGAAATTCAGTCTACCACATGAAATACCATTCAAGCGATAAATCATTCGAATGATTTAAACGCACTCGAGTTCTCGACTTTAACCGAGATATTCAGTCTACACATGAAATACCATTCGAGCGATAAAATCATTCGAATGATTTAAGCGCACTCGAGTTCTCGAAATATCATTCGAGCGATGTAATCATTCGAATGATTTAAAAATCACTCGAGAGACATTTTCATAATCGAATATTTCGATTATTTTCATTCGAATGATCCCATCACTAGTTTGTGTTATATCTCAAGAATCAGAGCTGGGCACATTACTATCAAATTGTAATTGCATTACCATTACATTATTTTTAAGAAAAAGGCTCATAATTACCAAAAAAAAAATTTTTCTAATTGTGATAAAACTGATCTATTTACAATTACAATTTATTTGTAATGCCATTACACATTAAATATGAGTGGAATTTGATTTTATTGTTTACGACTTTGTGTAACTAAAATATTAAAGCAAAAAATACCACTGTTTAAAAAACTAACAGCTAGTTGCTTCAGTGTGATTATGATGATAGTAATGAGAACATCTATGAATTTAAAATACAGTGATGCTATTTGCCACAAGTTAACATAATTACCTTTATATGCGTTGAAATTTTTTTGTGATTCTCAAACCTAGTACTGATAGTACCCGATAATTTTAACTTGTGGCAAATTTAATTGCTAGAAGTTAGAAGTAAAATCATCAAAGAATATTATTCGATTTATTTATAAAGTAATATTATTTAAAAAATTACGTTGTATCCATAATAGATATTTAACATTTTACTAGATATGAAGAATAGTATAAACAACACAACAGTAGGACTTGGGAGTAGGAAAACAAAATAAAAAACATGGAGTACACAGCACCTAGCAAATATTGTACTTCTGAGTTCTTGTTCGTACAAAATCGTTTACGATCGGAGAAGTCGAACAAGTTATTTCTTATTTAGGATATGAGCATGCGTATTTTTAGTAACAATTACAAATTACTGTGAAAAAGTAATGCAATACATTCAAATTACTAGCATATGAATGTAATGAAAATAGCAATATAATAGTTATTTATTATATGAGTATGGAAAGAAAAGACTAATATACATTCCACACAAATGTAATACAACGTTTTATCCAACACCTTTTTTTAAAAAACTTTGTAAATAATTTTTGTTTTCATTCATCGTTTAACACTGACAATTCAATTGATGTAGTATTTTAAATTACAAAGTAGCCATTGAATAGTTGTTATGTTTTTGTTTTATTGCTGTAATAATTATTGTCTGTCATTGGGAATAATTTGAAATAAAAAATACATTAAATTGGGTGAAAATGAGGACCTTCCTTTAAAACGTATTCACTTAGAAACACAAGTTGCATCTTTGAAATTAATTCCGAAGCAAGTAACCACTAACTCGGTTCTCGTTTTCGTTTCATCAGCCGTACATGACAGCTGTCATTGGGTATACATAAGTAACTCTATTTTACCATAATTATTAATAATATTAATTTAAATAAATAAGTTTCATAATATTAAATTATTTCAATAATATATTTTATTATTGTAAAATTGATTTTTATTTATAGTAAAAACTACACAAAAATCAGTAATAATTCCTCCGTGACTTCTAAATTATTCTCTCACGGAGTAACTAAATGTTGTACATTGGTTATTTAAAATAACCATAGTAACAAGTATAATATGAGTCAGTGTTGGATAATAGTATATTATACACCAAGGTTGTGAAGAGTATGATTATTGACCGAGCGAAAAGATTATAATCCCTCGGTTCCCTCGGGATTATAATTTACGAGGGCAATAATGCTCTTCATAACCGTGGTATATATACTATTTTTTTCACTACTAGCAAGTAATTTTAATAATTATAATGAAATTAATCCCACCATAACGTCATTTTACTTTTAAATGTGATGGGACAATTGATGCATAGTTGGCCTAGTAAAATTGTTTATTAAAACAAAAACTGAAATTTTATCATTTCATTGTGACAGTTTTATAAAAATAATCATGATTAGTGAAGATTTAAGTTGTACACCCCCCGAATTACGGAAGATTGCAGAAAATTTAAATGAAAAACTATTGCCAGAAAAATCGAAACATCTATATTTAAAAGCGTATACAACATTTAAGAATTGGTGCAGTACTAAAGAAGTTATTAAAATTTCTGAATATGTAGTTCTTGCATATTTCCAAGATTATGTAAGCAATAAAAAATCCTCCTCTGCATGGGCTCATTACTCAATGTTGAAATCAACTCTTTCTTTAAAAGAAAACACTGATATTTCAAAGTATTTTAAATTAATTGCATTTTTAAAACGGAAAAATGTAAATTCTCACCCAAAAAATCATCAGTTTTCAGTAAGGAAGAGATTACAAAATTTCTTACTGAGGCACCTGAAGAATATATTGTAATTAAGGTAAATTTTTAATTTTATTAGATGCGATTGTTTAACAAACTTTAATAAAATTGTCATTGTACGCGCTTCTTATAATTGGTGTTGCGGGTGCACGCAGAAGTGATGAACTTTGCAATTTGCTGAGTTCTGATTTAACCGTAAAAGATGATATGATTATTATCAACATCCGGAACACTGAAAATGGATCTTCCAGAAAATTCGTAGTAATGGAGACATTCTGGATTGAAATTTAAAAAAAATATCTTTAAATTAGACAAAATTCAGACATGTCAAAATTATTTATATCTATACGTTGTGGAAAAGCTACTAGACAAAATATTGGTCACAATACCATAGGACAAATGCCAAAAAAAATTGCCATGTATTTGAAACTTCAAAATCCGGAATCGTACACTGGCCATAGTTTCCGAATAACCTTGGCCACAATATTAGCTTCTAGGGGTAGTAACATTCTTCAATTAAACAGCACGGAGGGTGGAAGTCTACCACCGTAGCTGAAGGATATGTGGAAGATTCGTTGTCCGTTAAAAAAAATATAGCATGCATGGTACAAGGGCAAGTGCAGTGGCGTATTTACGGGGGGGGGGGGTACAGGGGGTCCGGACCCCCCCCCCAGAAATATATATTTTTTGTTTCCAAAACTTCAGTGGATGCTTGTCTGGGTAGGCAGGTAGCAGGTGAGGCAGAGCCTCACCAGACAAGAAATAATAATTATTTTAACAAATTAATAATTTTATGTAAATTAAATTTAAACTTATTCCGGTAATGCCAGTCTTTATAAATATCAAAAGAAAATTTAAGCCACCACCATAACTAATTTGTAATGCAGTTCACCTAATTTACACCCCGTAACGCTTGCCTCTCGAAGAATAGTATAATATCTAATGTTTTTGATAAAGCTTTTATTCCGGTAAGCAATACGTACGCTAGACAAGGAGCTGTTTGAGGCATGCTTCAAATGCAATGAGTACGTAAAAGATAAGAGATAGAGATACTGACCGTGAGCGTACGTGAATACAATTAAATTTTGTAAGTAGGTTCACGACATCTACTGTACATTGCTGCAAGCCAGATTAAATGTTTGGGGTGTGTAATCTGTAACTCGTCATGTTAATTTTAACATCCTGTTTAAATTTTTCAGTACTAATAATAGTAGGCATTGAATAGAAAATTTAGATGACAGATAATACATTTGTTTCTACTGGATACATCGAACATAAACATAATCTGTCTAGCATTTTTCTTGTAATGTAATGAATCGTAGGCCCTGTATAATAGTCGCGCCATATTGTGTTGTGTTTATCCAAGTCAACAATCTGTTAAGTATATTCTTTTTCTAAGATGTTGTGTGATCTGATAATTTATTTTTGTATATAAAAGGGGGAAAACATGCAGCTTCACATCCCTTGAAAAAATGTTATTCTCAATTATAAGGCATTTGACCTTGAGTGAAAAATTTTTTTTCTGAATCCCTTCCCTCACCATAATTTTGGACCTCTCCCAGAAAAAAATCGTAAATACGCCACTGGGCAAGTGACATCACCGTCTTCGAGTAATACATTCCCTGATGTTTCTGTTGTGACATCAGCAGAAAACAATATTGAAATCCAATCTACAAGAATGAAAGTTGAGGAAACAAATACTATAAATAATACCATAATTAATATACCTTCAACTTCAACTAATTTTCCTACTGGTTCCCTAAATACTGCAGGGTCTGCAATAAATATGACTTGTCATAATTGTACAATTAATTATAATTTTTACAAATAACTTAGCAAGTACTTGTCTATAATAGTAATTTATTTATTCACTTAATTTGTGGTTCTAACCATAATTATTGTCTATATTGTATTGAATTCTGTCTGTTAGCAGTGTTAGCTAACAATAACCTAAAATAAAAGTCGTTATTAATAGAAAAGATTGAATTTTCGTTTACTTACTGTAGTGTTCGCGATAGGTTTAGATTAGAAAGCATCACATGATTTAACAAACTTTATTCGACTCTCCGAATGCTATGCTTACACATATGTGCTCATTGACAGGTTGTATCATCTGATTGTGATTGCACAGTTTTTGGTTGCACGGTTCAAGCATTTGTATTATTTATTGTTAAATCACAAATATTATTTAAAAGTATTATTTTTAAATAGTTTTTTTTACATTGAATAAGCGAAATTGACATGAAAGAAATGTCAAGTATTTAATATGTTCTCGGCGCGAAAAACAAATATTCAAATTAATCCGAATTTTTAATATTGAATTAAGCTGTTTAAACAACCATTTAAATGCACAAATTATTCATAAATAAAGTCTCTTGGTTATACTTAAACTTGCTATAAACATTTCCGATTTAAAACTGTCACAGAATTATCAAAAAATGTAAATTTATTCATTATTAACTTATTATCGGTTAATAATGAAAAATTATACACCGGTAACCATGGACGGGTTGAGATATTCAATTTCACGGCGCTCTATTCGGTCAATAAAGTACCTTTGTGTAGCTAGTAGTGAAAAAAAATATTTTTATTTATTCCATCTTTTCCAAAATGTTTTTCAATATAAATTGCGCAACGTAAATTAAAGGACCACTTGGAAAACATGGACTAATTAAAATATTTTTTTAATCTCCAGTGTTACTTACGCTAATTTAATATCTATAAATATATTTTTCTACTCCTATGCTTTAATATACCTATTATGTAAGTGTCTTCTGAACTTGAATGACACTGATTAGGATACATATTTTAATTTGTATCTCTTTATCTTTACGGTTTTTGGTTTATAGTTTTTTTTTTTATTATTATAAATATTAAAAATAGTGTGCAGTCCGAATCCATAGGCTCGTCAGATTTGTTTAAAATTGAGGGCTAATACGTAATAAAGTGTTTGTTTTTGGTTGTAAATTTAAGAATATTATTATAGGAATGTATTTAATAGTGAATCATTAAAAATCCATATTTTAATAAAAAATAAAGATTTATATGACATAAATATAATTTTAATAAAGAAAAACGTACAAAATAGTAAATTGTTTTATTTGGACTAAACGTGTCACGAGTAAATTTTACATTTGTGAGGCGGAGCGTTGTCAACAATGAAACTAAAAATGTTAATAGCAACAGTAGATCGTTATTTAACTGTTGTTAAAATTGTTTAATTTGCATTTTTAACATCAATTTCCAAAATTATAATAATAAATATTATAAAATGTAATAGTCATTTAATCAGAATCAGACATTGACAGAGGGTGTACCTAGTGAAGTACAAATTTCGGAAACATATTTTTGAAAGTTTCACTGAAATTTTTATTGAAAGTTTCACAAAATGTTTCACTTTGAATTTCAATAAAAGTTTCATATAAAATTTTCATAAACATTTGGATCTCAAATTAACTAATTTGAAAGTAAATAAGAAAAACAATAGCTTCAAATCAAAATATAAATTTATTATTCAAAATATAATACAAATGTTTTTAATAAATAAACTTTAAACTTCTCAAAATAGTAAGTATTTTGTCTTTTGTATTTATTTCATTGAAATATCGCAAAATTCCACCTTTAATTTTCACCTTACTGACGCTGTACTGAATATTTTATTTTATATTCGAAAAATATACAAGTTCCAGAATGCAGATTAACCAAACATAACTTGCACGTAGATAAGTGCAGGCGCATGCATGTCATCTGCGTATGTGTATTGCAGAGAATTGGGCGGCGCCTGCGCAGTGTAGCTTATGAAACTTTCATGAAATTTTTGAAATTTTTCATTTGAAACTTTCAAAAGTGAAAGTTTCAAACCTTAAGTTTCATGAAAGTTTCACTGAAATTTTTATATGAAACTTTCATTGAAATTCACAATGAAACATTTTGTGAAACTTTCAATAAAATTTTCAGTGAAACTTTCAAAAATATAAATTTCCGAAATTTGCACATCACTCACTAGGTGTACCTCCAAATCGCTTTCTATGTCTGAGTCACTTTCTTCGTTTGAGTCACATTCCTCTGATGATCCCGTATTTACAGTAAATCTGAGCCCATCCATTACGTCATCAAATAGCTGTTCTTTTCTAATTAACTCTGTTTCGAGTTTTGATCACAAATTTTTCTCCACTCATTCACACCTACTTCTTCAAATATTTTCTTTGTGAGGTCTTCTACGTGACATTAATAATATCTATATTAAATATATATTTTCACAATATAATTTTGGAGCTTTCTGTATATTTCTTCGGATATACGTTACGTATGTATGTACTGTAAAATTCCTAAAAGGACGAGATTTAGTAATAAAGTACTTTTCTGACTACATGAGTTTTTATAAGATATTTACAATAATTTAATTTTCTTAAAAAAAATAATATATTATCACTATATATTACCCATTGCTGGGTGTGCCAATCTGCTTTTTACACAGATATCGGTAATGATTATGACATATTTGTAAACCTAAACGCCTAAACTATTAAAAATTTAAAATAGCTATTTCTATCAAGTCTTTTACTTGGCAAAACTTTTGTATGAGTCTGTCATATGATAGAACCAGTTGGGTATTTGAAAAAGAAAATTTGAACCAAAATCATTTTTTCGTCATATCTCGTAGCCTATGAAAATTTTTGGCAAAAAAGCTTATCTAAGATGACTTCCGAGATCTGGAGATCACAGTAGTGGCCAACGTAATCCGAATATTCTATATACATATGCTTCACAATCTGTCGTTCTCCGCGCATAAACAGACCATCTGAACTGTTCCACGCCCACTCTTTTAACAATTTTTTCCTAACCATACATTTTTTTACACCAAATTAGTTATCACGCGATAAAAATGAATACAAAAATAACTAATTATTTACAAGAAAAACTAACATAATATTTCTTTCAATGTAATGGTCTCTACTAATCCGTCTTCATAAATTTATTAACGAGCGAAGTTATTAAATTTTTTACCCACTAAGACGGGCATTATATTTTTTGTAAGCTAAAAATAAAATTTATTTGCAAAAAAAAAAAACGATTCATTTTCGCTTTATACAATTTTTTCAGCAGTGGCGGCTCGTGTCTTTTCAACCGGAGGAGCGCAGTAAATATAAAAATTAAGATGATTAATGCTTTACTATTACTATTAAAAATTAACACGTATTCGTTTTTCCCATTTATGACACTCTTATTATAATCATATTTTAATTAAATTAATATAAAATTTTACATGCATTTTTCTCAAAAAAATCATAATGTAAGGGAATAAAAATATTAAATCACTGAATTCAGAATTAAATTCTCTAACGAATGAGCAAATAAAAATATATGTTCTCGTTTAAAATTAAAAAGTTAGGTCCCGTATTTTGAGAACCACTGGTCCAAGAAAATAATTTTTCTTTTCTTTAAATTTGTCTTGTGAAATAGAAATTGTTTGCTCATTTCACCATATCTGTAGCTCTTAAAGTTCTCGAGATAGTAATGGTGGCCCATTTAAAATTATCAGCCTGTATACAGAATATATTTTATATAACTATTCAAGATTCAGTGCGAAACGAATTTAATTCCAGTATAAAACATATAATAGCCATTTAAATTAATATGCATTTTGTAATACGAGTAGTAGTAGTTAAATATGAGTATTTATAAACGAGTACAAATTTAATTAACTGATATTTCATTAATATGACTTCTCTATCCTTGGTTACTCAGTAACTGCTGCATTTAAATTGTTAAATTCTACTGCTTATTAGAGAGACGCTCCACTCGTATATCAAAATGTTTATGAACTTTAGTAGACTTCTATATTCTCGGTTACCCAGTATAGGGTTTAACGCCTACTATTACATATTACATTTCATATGTAGAATTGTAGCTGCATTTAAATTGTTAAATTCCACTGTTTATTAAAGAAACGCTCTACTCGTATATCAAATTGTTTATGAACTTTAGTGGAAAGATTTAATTAGTGCTGCAGTAGAAGGCTTTTGATTAGAGGTGGGCGCGTGAGTAACTTTTTATTCACGATCACGCACGCTCACGAAACTAAAAATGTAATCACGACCAATCACGCACGACTTTTTATGTTTGATTCACGATCACTCACGCTCACGATTTTATTTTGGCACCCACGCCCGATCACGCCCGGCGGGTCACGTTCGTGTCACGTAATTATTTCTATGTACATTTAATACTGATAATACTAATAATAGTAATAATAATAATAATAATAAAAATAAAAATAATAGTAATAATAATAATAACAATAATAATAACAAGAATGTAAAGTCCAATCACGACGCAAAATTTAAATTATATTTACGATCACGCGGGTCACGTTGTGACCCATCGTGACACGACAACATCACGGCCCGCGCCCACCTCTACTTTTGATCATAGTTCACACAGAAAATATAATACGACTATTTCCCTTATCATGTTGTAGCCTATTAAAATGCTTTATTTTTCATAGGAATCGAGTATACCTGGCGAATATTTTTGAATAGGTTCTATTTATTTGTACATAAAGAGTACATTGACATTGATAATAAAATAGAATTAAATAATAATAAAAATATATTATACGCACATTTGTAAAACAATTACATGCCAAAATAAAAGTTTTAAAAATAAAATAAAATTTGAACGTTGCATAAATACACTGAATATTAAAACAGATTAATTGCACCATAGTAAATATTTGCTATAACAGTAAAAAAAAATGTAAGAGGGACAAAATACTCGTTTCTTATATAATTTTTCTAAATAAATCTTAACATAACCTAACTTGTGTAGGTCAGAATGATGAATGTTCTTTTACTTTCACTCACAAAGATAATTTAAAAAATTTATTAACTAAGTTCTAACTAACTCAACTTTCGCACCATAATTTCAAACGACAAATAAAGCTGTTTAAAATGATATACTAAATATGAATAAGCAGAAGACTCACGTCATCGACCTGAAAAAAACCTTATAAAATGAAATATAACTTATAGAAATTATTGGGTGTTATTTATTTCTTAAAAATGAAGAAATAAAAATTACTAGTATTAAGAAACGTATATATTAATGAAATTTACCTTCGTATCAAAGTCAATCCATATTCCTTTTAGGGAATATAAAATTATTTGAAATAATTGTAGTTAATTTTCGTATCATAACGGTAGTACTACTGACAATGTCCATGTTTACATTCAATTTAAAATCGATCAAATATCGATCCTGTCCCTGTCACTTGATTGCCAGGTCATTGTCAACTCATCTCATCCAGGCACAAGTGACTTGAATTAATATAAATGATTGCAAATATCAAAGTACACTATTATTCACTAAAGATGACTATTCAAGGTCATTTGTTCAAAGAAAGAATACACATCACTTTATAGCAGTATCTTAGCAAAAAAATTTATTAGAAAGAGAAAGATTATTTGACCTATGTCTATTTAATTTATGTGGTGTGACAGATTTACGTAAATAGTGGCATTACTTTCTAACACACTATAAATAATAATGACATATGTCGTAGAATTACAGATAACTAATTATCTACTACACTGCCCTCTGTGCTAATATTTACCCAGTGGCGTTGACGTTTAAATTAAATTATTATTACTTGGTTTATAAGTTAAGTCTATGTTTTTGTATTTTGCGAAAACATAAGTAAAGAACATAAATCTTTCAGAAAGGCATTATTTAGAAAGGAACATAATTTTCAAATGAATTATTCTTATTTTTTCAGTTAAAATGTGTCCATAAATATTTCATGTTGCACGCCTATGCAAACGAAATGCAATGAAATTATCTGCAAGTAATATTATATCAGATGGCTCACAAATGACCTTGAATAGTCATCTTTCGTGAATAAGAATTTAGTTATGAATTATTGTTTTGTAAAAAATATATTGAACTGTCAATTTGCTGTCAATAAAATATATAAATAAAATAAATCGTTCTAGTTTCTTTTGAGTTTAGTATTTTGTGACTTGTGTCTTACGCTATAGAATTAATGCAGTGCCCAATTACCGGATAAGCTGACTAGGCTGCAGCCTGGGGCGCACAGATTTTGAGGGCGCATAATTTTCTCGTCTTATTATAGTTTTTGGGGTGTTTTCAATTAGTTTGAGCTAAGACGACCTAAACCAGGCCCCTTAAATTGTACATAATTAAATCCAAATATATGTAATGAATAAATAAATAAATAATAATAAATATATAAAAGAAAATGATTATTTTCAAAAATATTTTAGTTTTGTTATTAGTTATTTTAATTACTTGCATGTATCGTATACGGTAAGTTATGCAATACGCATTGCATTTTCTAGAATAAATTAGTACCCCATGTAAACGTAGTAATAAGTGACGTCATTATCTAGTAATATTTATTGATGACGTGAGTCTTCTGCTTGTTCATTTTTAGTA
>OY720454.1:38225551-38238051 GCA_963082715.1 Harpalus rubripes
TTATTCGCATACTAATGTATTTTTCATATACGTTAACTGAGTGTATTGTTATTTTCCCATTTTTAATTTTTTTACATAATTTGCTTCCAATGAAAACATTGTGTGCAGGAATGAAAAATCCTAAATCAACAAATTTTTTCATTCTTTTATAGTCAGTTGAAAGATCTATAAATGGATTTTGCAAGTCATCAAAAACCTTCCCTAATTTAGAAATAAAATCATCACTCTCGTTTAAATGTTTAAATTTTTCAATAATTAGTCTTTTTAATGCAGTTATTTGATTTGATTTAAATAATGCAGTAGTACTATTTACTATGTCTTGGACTAAACTTCTGGGTATTTGCGGATTATTGTATAAATGACTGACATACTGCAAGCACTCGTTATAAAATAAATCTTTAAAATTGGAACAAAAATCCGAATAATTTTTTACATCTAAGTTATTGTTACTAGTATTTACAGAAACCTCAATTTTGTTAGATTCAGTGTTACATGTCTCATGTTCTATTTTGTTTTGTGAATTTGCATTTGCTGGTATCTTAAGAACGTGAAATGATAAATGTTTTCTGAAGGAATTAAATGTGAAAAACGTTCTTGAGCAATTTTCTTGGGCACATTTTAATGGTCCGTAATTTATTCCATGGAATATTTTTATATGTGTTATCAGAATTTTTGGGGTTAAAAATTCTTTACCACATTTATAACAATTCATTCTGTATTATTTATATCAGAAATTAACGAATTTACGGATATAAAATTTTTGTCATAGGGTGTAGTAATGTTATAAACAAATTTTTGTAAAAATACCCAAACATGTTCGCATTCTATGGGATATTTCGCGTTGAAAATATGCAAAACTTTAAAGCATATATCCACTGCTTTTAGCGGTGTCTCAATTTTATATAAAATATCATTGACACTTACATAGGATGTGTCTACATTATCTAAATCTTCACCAATTAAAATAATAAATGGCTGTGCTGTGATCTTGAGACGTTCGCATTTCTCTTTTCTCTCATTTAACAACGGAATCAATTCTTCAGAAGTCTGAAAAAATAATATGTTTTATATTTTAATTTTAATAATTTTAATTTTCATCGCAATGTACGAGTATCTCACCTTTAAATGTAGTATAAAGGAATTAGCTGATTCAGTTTTAGAAGGTCTCCATTTGATACCTTTTATTTTACTTAAATTCAAATGATAGGGTAGCAAAATTAATGCCATTAATGACACGGAATTTTCGGTGTATTCAGATTTTAGCAAATATGAGTTAGCTATTCCCTTTCTTGTTTTAATGATGTTTATAATTTTTCTACCAATGTCTGGCCAAAGCGTTAAAAATTTCTTGTCATTTCTTGGGAACAAATTGGAGAAATCAGCATCAATCTAAATAAAACAAATAAAATTATTTTGAAAAAATATACCATGCGTCTTCCAAATTAGGACCAGTTGAAATATGTTTTATATGTATTATTATTATTATACTACAATGAAATTTTATATGCATAAGTTGAAGGGGTACATAATATACAATAAGACAAAAGTAACACAATCTCAGATGATAATAATAATAATAATAATAATAATAATAATAATAATAATAATAATAATAAATAAATAAATAAAAACTAAAAATAAAATAATACTTACAAGATTATATCCAAGTGGTTGTTTTAGAGCCGGGTATAATTTAAAAATACTTTCTATTTTGTCAATATTTTTATTGTGGCTTCTACGTGCTTCTAAAGTTTCTGTCCAGTATGATTCTACCGTAGTCCAGGGTGTAATGTTATGATTCAACCATAACAATTTATCATTAATTTCGTCGCTGGTTTCATAATCATTTTCACTCTCGTTTATATCCAGTGAAGTAGTGCTATTTGCTGAAATTTGTAAATGAATTATTGTAACTGTATTTATATACACAGCAATAAACAGACCTTTATTTTTGTTAGGAAGTAAACCTAAAACTTTTAATGTTTTTCTTTTATTATGATATCTGTCCCATAATTTTCCTTTGGCAAGTATTTTTTTACCGTTTTCTTCGTGATATGGGATAAAATATGTTTCTTTATTCTCTCCAGGAAATAAATCTACTATTTGTTGTGCCAGTGTCTCAAATCTGCTGGTACTGATACTAATGAAAGAAATATTAATTAATGAAGTATATCAAAAATATTATTTATATAGTTACCGAAAATCTACACTTCCCCGAAATTCTTTATTGATAATACAATTAACTAACTTTTTTCTTGACAAACAATTTTGTTTTGCACTGGCCAAAATTTCTAATCCCTCTAAATCAGTTTCCAAATATTTTTTTAATTCATTTGTTTTGTCAGTGTCAACTGACAATGTTGCGGTTTCTGCAAAATGAAATATTTTTTATTTGTGTATCAAGACTAAAATAGTTATTTGTATACCAAGTGCTGAAAGTGTTTCTTTGTCGAACCAAAACAAAAGTTACAGCCTGAGCGAAGCAAAGGTTGCAATCGTTTGTGTTTGACAAAGGACTTTCAACACGTATTATACACACTATTTTCTCTACTCCTGCCAGATAAAAAAATAAGGAAATAAAGAATATTTTTTTAAAAATAATTTGACATTTATTTAATTTTTGTATTTGTGATGCGTATCTATGATAGCAACAAACATTCTATACAACATTTATAAGTAAAATTCTTTGCTACGATACCGAAGCGCGCTGTAAAATTTTGCAGCACTAGTGCTGCAGAGTCGCTTTCAGAATGAAAAACAAACCAGAAAATTGAATTTTCAGAGCAGGAGTAACAATGAATCTTTTAGTCAAGATGCACGAACATTTTCTAGACGACTATTACAAAATGAGCTGTTTTACATCAATATCGTTTGACAACTATACTGTGCCATTTTTGACATCTCTCAAGGCTATTTATTCGGCGGCTTTTATCAGACAGATGTCAAATTAAAAGTGACACTTTATGGTTGTCAAAGTATACATGAAACAACTTTTTTAATAGCTGACTAAAAATATGTTTTTAAATATATAAATAACAAATATTTTTAACATACCTATAAGAACCAATGAGTCATTTGAGGAGGAAGAGCTACCTGTTGAGTATAAAGTTAATGTACTCGTAGATGTATTATCTGACACATTCTCATTACTCTACAACAATATAAATTTTTTAAATTATTATTTTTAATTATTATTAAATATGACATTGGCAACAAATGGTATAGACACCGTTAACCCATGAGTGACGACATTTAAACGTCATCAAAATATCAATAATACCCTCTGATAATTAATTATTATTATATATGCAAGTGTTTTTGACAAAAATTATATTTACTTTCAGATCTAGATCTATAGGCGTGCTGAGGGTTACGTATGTGTTCTTATGGTTTTCAAATTTGATTCGATCTCCCAATTTTGGTATTAGTTCTTTCAAATGCTCCGATTCCATTTGTAGCATAATGTCTATGCTGATATTATTTTCTGCATGAAATAAATAAAATAAAATAAATAGTGATTGAAATTTGTGATTTAAGACTTATGACCGTATTCTGTTCAAAACTGTGTCTTACAGATGATTAATAATAATAATAATAATAATAATAATAATAATAATAATAATAATAATAATAATAATAATAATAATAATAATAATAATAATAATAATAATAATAATAATAATAATAATAATAATAATAATAATAATAATAATAATAATAATAATAATAATAATAATAATAATAATAATAATAATAATAATAATAATAATAATAATAATAATAATAATAATAATAATAATAATAATAATAATAATAATAATAATAATAATAATAATAATAATAATAATAATAATAATAATAATAATAATAATAATAATAATAATAATAATAATAATAATAATAATAATAATAATAATAATAATAATAATAATAATAATAATAATAATAATAATAATAATAATAATAATAATAATAATAATAATAATAATAATAATAATAATAATAATAATAATAATAATAATAATAATAATAAATAAAATCGCAACGAAAGCTGCCACTTTCATGTATAATTTTATATTAATCTATAAAAAATAAAAAATAGATGTATTATTGTCAATTGTCAGTGTTTTTATAGTCTTTCAACCACCATTGAACAGAATATGGCTATTTACTCTGATTGCATTATATTATTGTCTTTATAAATACTCATAAGTAATTAATATCTTACCTTCAAATGTAGGTTTGAGGTGGGATAAATCCCATAAGTCTAATAACTGATTTACATCTTCCATAATTCACAATGCAATGCACTATCTAAACTCTCCCTTACAAACTACGTAGTTTCTTAGTTACTACGACGCTACAACGTTCACTGTCGTCGCCGGTCGCCGCCGAAGCAAGAAACTGCACAAAAATGGTACTCGTTGTAAGTACTATGTTTATAGTATTATCTACTATAAAAGTATAGTACATGTTACCTTACTAAAAATGTACTATATATTATGATTAATAATACTATTATATATTTATTTATTTATTTATTTATTTATTTTAGAATTCACTCAACAGGAAATTAATCCCAATTACAGAGGAATTATAACAAAGAATAAACATAATTGATATCGAACGAGAGACAAAAAATAATACATCAATACATATACACAAATATGAATATCTAAATTCTAGTTTCGTAAGAAATATTGAATTAGAGTTTTCTTGAATTTAGAAAGTGGATCACAAAATATATCTATATTATTTAATTTTTCTAGAATATCGTTAAGGTTTATACATAGCTGTCTAACAGGAGATTGTAGTTCATAATTTGTCCTAGGTGTAGTATAACAAAATACGGATTTGTTTCTGGAACGGGTTAGTCGAAAGTTTAAGCAGGCCAGTACAGTGTTATCGTCGATTATATGGTTTATAACTTTATACAAAAAAATACATGAAGACATAGTCCTTCTATTTTCTAAAGAAATTATCTTAAGTTCATGTAACGCATTGTCGTAATTAAAATTGTAGGGCGGATAAAATCCATAATACTTAAAAAAACAATAACGAATAACTTTTTTTTGAATGGATTCTAGGGCAACAATGTATTTTTTGTAAATGGGGTTCCAAATCAGTGAACAGTATTCTAACTTAGATCGCACATATGCATAATATAATGATATTATAGCAGTGATGCACTGAAATGGTCGTGTGTTTCTAATAACAAATCCAAGTATACGATGTGAAGAACTAATTAACTGATTAATATGAGAATGAAATGAACATTTGTTATCAAAAATGACACCCAAGTCAGTTATTTGCGATACTCTTTGTAACGTTACATTATCCATATTATAGTCATACTGAATTGGACGTTGTTTAACACTGTACGTCATGATTTTACATTTATTATAATTAAATAATAGTTTGGAGTTGAAAGACCAATTTAGAATGCTGTTAATGTCCGATTGAAGATTTAAGCAATCATCATATTTATCAACAATTTTGTATAGTTTTATATCATCAGCATATATATATATATATATATATATATATATATATATATATATATATATATATATATATATATATATATATATATATAGTAACTACGTAGTTTTTAAATAATTTATGTTTGTAATAAACATAATTATGGTAAATGAAACAATAATGAAATCACTATATTTCAACAGCAAAATTAACTAAATACGTAATATTTGATACTATGTATTATAGTAGAAAGGTCTTATAATTATTGTATTTTTTATTATACAATATTTACTATGCTTTTATTACCAATTTTACAATTCCAATTTTTCTCCGTGAACGAGTATTTAAAAATTAGACATAATTGGGTATATCTAATACTTTTAGGGGCTATAACTCAAGTATGAGTAAATACGCCTCTTTAACAAAATCACTATTCGATACTGCACAAATGGGCTGTTCAAGTGTTTTTTGCTGTGGTTCATCTGAAATTACTCATCAAATATAATAGTAGAATGAAAGAATGTTTATCTATTATATTGGTTTCATTCATGCACGTTCCACTTATTAAACTACACTGGTATTAAACATTAAACAACCTCAAATGCAACCGCACGAAAATAGATGTCAAATTGAAAGCAGTATTTACGCGCTGTAAATACAGCTTTGAATCCTATTTTCGGAAAAATACGTTCATAACAATGCTCTTGTGAATTCACTCCAGATTTATACGTTTATTTAAACATGAAATTGTGCTAAGCTCAAATTTGATTATGAACGTATGTTGACAGTTGTTGAATCTCATATTTAAAATTAATACAAAAAACTCACTCCCATAAACTCGGCCAAGGAATTATAATAATAACATGAATTTCACAGTGTAAACCAAACTTTGCCGAGAGTACCCGAACATTTTAGACCTAACGAGAAAGGTGTACAAAAAGAAAGGTGTGAGAAAGGTTCTTGTTTTTCTTGTAACCCTTATTTTTCTTAATTTGTTGATGGAGATAAGAAAGTGCCTTCCATATTTATACGAAGCGGAAACGTGTTCACTACGCCATTTTCAATCGGTTCGGCAGATACATAGGGGTTTACTATTATTAATCAAATAAAAATAATTAGATATAATGCTACTATAAAGAATTTATGTGACAGCCCAATCGCCGTTTAAACTAATTTACATGTTGTTACAGGTAATCTGTTGGTGATTCTCGTAGTGACTCTAAGTCGTCGACTAAGATCTATTACCAACTTCTTCTTGGCCAACTTAGCCGTTGCAGATTTATGCGTGGGGGTGTTCTGCGTCTTTCAAAATCTCACCATGTATCTCATACCAACGTAAGTAAAAATATGCATTGATATTTTTATGTTATTGCAGTGGAATACAAATTAATCGTATTATCTTCGATTTCTATCAATGTTATTTGTAAAACAGAATTAAAACGTAGTTTCTTTTAGCTCCAACATCTATAAATAAAAGGTCGAATGGATTAAAATCTAATTTATTGGAAAAAATTCAAAAATATTATGTACTAGCACAATAAATTCTAGTTAATCCCTGCGTGGTTGTATGGCAAGATTAGCTGTTATGAATTAGTTTTCTAGTGTTTATGTTAGGGGAGCAGTGGAAATTTTCAGCGGGTTTAAATTAGGCCGGTAGAATCGTTTCTTCAAATTATGTTAGTTCGGGTGAACCATTTGTTAATAATATTTTCTACCCGCGTTGTTAAAATGTGTCTTAACGTATTAGTTTCTATGGCGTTAAACAACATCTTCATCACAACTTCATAAACTGTGACTTAAACTGTATTGGACACGGCGTAAGGCTAGCAACCACTAACAATTGATTTATTAAGCACGAGTTGGAGTTAGCCGCTGTAACTGACAGTTGTCATTCTCAAAAATCGTGTAACCTAAAAAGTGTATTTGTGCATTTCTGCTGTATGTGACTCATTTTATAAACTTTTTAGATACTCTTTTTTTCTACCCTCACTTTGCTACAATTATAAAATTCATTACTAAAGCTTATAAAACTTGTTACACATTATGCTATTAGTATAGGTAGTTTTTTTACATATAAAAATAATCGTTAGTGCAGCGAACCAGTTTTTAATCCCACCTCTACTCAGAAACTTTATCAGAAAGTTTTTGCATAACGTTTTTTCGTAAGACGTACATAATAACGCTTAGGTTACTTGGTAATTTCGTATTTATCGTACGTGAAATTTATTAACGCAATTCGCAATATACGTTCGTCTGGGGTAAAAGACGAGCCCGTGCAGCGAACATCTACAATTACGTAGTAAGCACTGGTTTTAATTTAAAAATCATAACTGCCGTAAAAATTTGTTAATTTTCTGTTTTTTTCCTGAAATTGGATAAAAACGGCAGATATCTAAATTAATTATAGATAACCAGACCCTGAGAGTAATTTTAAAACGTTCAAAATAATAAAAACTTTATTCCTGTTTTATGATTTTTTTTGTCAATACAATCAGCAAGCCACATGTTTATGTCACTTTTAATACAAAATTATTTTGTTTTTTATGGTGTTTAGAGAACATCAAAATTAATCTACGTAATTAAAGGGTCGATTTACAGGAGCATGCGAGAGATGGCTCTACCTAATTATTATAAACACTATTTTTATAAATGAACTTTTATATATATATATATATATATATATATATATATATATATATATATATATATATATATATATATATATATATATATGTATATATATCGTCGGGTTACTGCTAGAATAAGATAACTCCATTTTTTGAAGTTTTGAAAAATCGTGGTTTGAAAGTTTAAATTGAAATGAAAAAACACCTGAGCTTAAAAATGATTTAATGACTGAAAAAAATAAAGGTAAATAATGTAACAAAAGAAAAATCCCGTATAAAAATACAAAATTAATTAACATTTTGGTTTTTTTTTTCATTAAAAAACTTTTTTATATAGCACTTGTCTGGTTTTGGCAGAAGAAAATTGCTCGTCCACAACGTCACTTTGAACATCACTATCCTGAATATCGGGTTCAGGGATACTATCTTCACTAATAATATCAGTTTGTAAGTTATCTACCGCCATTTCGTCTTCTTACAAATGAAACAAAACAATGTAGAATGTAAACCAATCTCTTTTAATGCAAGAAAGACTTACCATTACATAATTTAGGTTCTAACACCATTTTTAATATACGGGAACTACGTGAAGACATTTTTCATTAAAAACGAAGAAAATAATCTCAAATTTCTTACAGTTTGGCAACACGTACACACCGCAACTCAACTAAATTTTCGGGTTAGGTTTATACAAAAACAAAAGTTAAGTCCAAACACATGGATACAGAAGCACGAAATGTTTCCAAATTTCATACTTCCAAAATAAACTAAGTGCCAATTATTTTACTGAATATGTTGAAGATGATGTATTTCGCAGAAAACAGTAGAGCGAAAACTAAGTAACTGACAGATGTCTTGTTTTTGCTTGACAAAAATTTAAATGTAATTTTATTTCATACAGCGAAAACAATCTAACTGCCTTTTGTCTCGTTTAGGCTGAACTAGAAAGTTTCATGTAATAAAATATTTTCCTATTTAGACATATAAATGTACTTATCTGATTTTGGCAGACTAAAAGTTATAAAAATGGACTTGGGTTATTTCGGCCACTTGATTTTCCCGCCTTAACGTTTTGTTTGGAGTGGAATCTAATGGAGCACTTAACGCCGAATTGTTTTGGCAGTAACCCGACGTTATATATATATATATATATATATATATATATATATATATATATATATATATATATATATATATATACCGGGTGTAGAGATGAAAAGTGCTATATCTCTTTACCTATAAGGTAAGAATATATATTGTTCAAAATTAGTATCCTATAAAGGCAACTTACTTACATAATCTTTCATATTTCACAAGAAATTAATTAAATAAAAGGTTATGTTCTTTTAGAAAAATTGTTAAAGTACATTGAAAAATGAAACAAGTAACCTAAATAAAATATTCACTTTAACATTTTTTATTTGTCGTATAATTTCATTTAGGTATAAACTCAATTTGTTCGGAATTTATATAACAAATATCAAAGTGAATATTTTATTTAGGTTACTTGTTTCATGTTTCAAAGCACTATAACGATTTTTTAAAAGAACAATAAATTTTATTTAATCAATATCTCGTGAAACATGAATGATTATGTAAGTAAGTTGCCTTTATAGGATACCTTTTTAATTTCTGAACAACTTGTATTCTTACCCTTTTTGCGCTAAAATAAATAGGTAAAGAGATATGGCAGTATTAAAAAAATAACATTGAAAAGTGGCGCATAGCTATTCAAATGTAACTTTTTTAATATTCCTATATCTCCTTACCACTGAACTAAATATAAAACAGGAACGCTTGTGTTCTACATCACAACATAGGCATTTCCGGCGCTCGATAGGAGACCGCCATACTACTCTACTTATAGTGTTTTTCATTATTTCAGGTTTACACTTAGGGATATTTTAAAGGTTTGTAAATTGTTGTACTGTCATATGCTTCTTTGTTTTGATTTTTAAATAACCTGTTTACGTGAGTGAAGGAGTGAGGTATTTATAAACTTTTCTTAATAATTTATTGTGATCGCCTAGTTTTGTAATATTTCTGAAATTTTTAATGAAAAATTTGTTTCATGGTGATGACCAGCTGTTCATAAAAGTTGTTGGTAGGTGAAGATGGCAATATGGCAATGAAAAACAATTAGTTGAATTAATTGCAAGATCATACTATAAAATTCGCCTTAAAGCGAGTTCCCGTTTGTATTTAGTTCAGTGCTCCTTACCTATTCATTTTAGCGCAAAAAGGGTAGGTACATAAATTGTTCAGAAATTAAAAAGCATCCTATAATGGATGTTTTCTTACATAATCATTCATATTTCACGAGATCTTAATTAAATCAATTTAATGTTCTTTTAGAAAAATTATTACAATGCCTTGAAGCTGAAACAAGTAACCTGCATAAAATATTCACGTTAACATTTTTTATTTGTTGTATAATTTATTTTGGGTATAAACTCAATTTGTTTGGAATTTATGCAACAAATATCAAAGTGAATATTTTAATTAGGTTACTTGTTTCATTTTTCAAAGCACTCTAACGATTTTTCTAATAGAATATTAAATTTTACTCAATATCTCGTAAAATATGAACGATTATATAAATTACCTTTGTAGGATACCCTTTTAATTTCTGGACAACTTATATGCATATCCTTTCTGCGTTAAAATGAATATGTAAGGCAATATAGCAGTATTTTAAAAATAACATTGAAATCGCTATACGCCACTTTTCATATCTACACTCGGTATATATATATATATATATATATATATATATATATATATATATATATATATATATATATATATATATATTTGTACGAGTATGCTTTTGAATTGAAATATGCATAATTTTATTTCATATAAAAAGGGTAGTACGATCAGAATTAATTTTTAAAGGAATTATAAACAAATGATATCAAACTAAACTAAAGCAATCTTGAAACTTTATTTTTACTCTCTTGCAAAATTATACTCGCCGTCAAATGAGTATGAACTGATGCTCAACTTTCCCCCCTTTCCGCACTCTGTCCCTTGCCCAAATGAATTGGCAACCGTATAGAAATTTTCATATCATACTTATTTGACGGCAAATATAGCCAATATGGACTTTTATTGCTTGGCGCGTGGCCCTGGTTCCTTCGTATAGTGTACGATAAATCTTGTATTGTAGGTAAAACCTTTATATTACTCAGTGTATCCTTAAGTTATTCACGTGTACAAAATGGAGGAGTTATCACCTAATAATTTCAAAATCGCGTAATTTAACTTTAATTGCTTTTGTAATTTTACATATAGGTATATCTTCTACAAGCATATCTACACCTTATTGTCTTACGTTAATTATATAAATAGTACCCATAAAAAATTAATAACAGTACTTAAAATATTTATACACTCCAATCTTCACAAAGTTTATCCATAATTAGACTATTACTGTTTCATTCGAAAGCAATTTTCTTCAAATGACATATTTTAATTTTATAGACGTAGATAACAGTTATCAACCACCACATTTTCAAGATGTATTAATAGGTATATATAAATTTTAGGAAACCTTTTAAAAGACCTTAACCGAAATTGAATCACAAGTTATTTATGGCACAAGTGAGTTATATTGCAAATAAGTCACGCCTATGAGGCCGGTAGGCCGAGTGGGCTAATTTTCTTAAGTAACTCATGTAATTAACACACATGTGCTATACCAAATTTTATCCAACACTTCAAATGGTTTAAAATGTATTTAAAAGATTCTCTAATTTTACATTTCGAAACGACATTTGATTTTAAAAAGTGCAGAGAATGCCTATAAACAGTAACTATAATGTTAAAATGTAAAAGTTTATCTCACGTTGCTAATAGGAGCGTGATTTTATGATTTTTAGCTTACTAACGACTTATGCGCAGCTTTATTTGATTTAAATCACCTTTGTTATAGCGTTATTATTAGGAGTTGGATGAATGGTATTTATTATAAAAAATCATAAAAATCTAACATTTAGGAGTATATTTTACTGAATAAGTAAACTATTTACTACTGATGGAAAAATAAGAAGTACGAAGAATCTTGAGAAATCGCCTTGGCTACATCTTAACAACTACATAAACATTTGCATCCCACTTGAGAGTAAAGATATTTTATCGATTCCTGGAAATTTCTGCTTGTTGATAAATTACGAGTATGTTTTCTGCTTATTATTAAATTTACATTTGAATAATTTGAAATGTACAATTGTGATTACTTTATTATGAAATTTCATTATAACTCTCGCATAATGCTTCGTAAAGGGGTTGAAAGATTCAACTTTATTAAAATTCAAGCTTTCTGCAACAAAATTATAAACTTAAATGAAAATATATCTTCTACAGAGTTGGACAGCTGAGAAAGCTATC
>OY720454.1:38248682-38544253 GCA_963082715.1 Harpalus rubripes
AATAATAATAATAATAATAATAATAATAATAATAATAATAATAATAATAATAATAATAATAATAATAATAATAATAATAATAATAATAATAATAATAATAATAATAATAATAATAATAGTAATAATAGTAATAATAATAATAATAATAATAATAATATTAATAATATTAATAATATTAATAACATTAATAATATTAATAATATTAATAATATTTATAATATTAATAATATTAATAATAATAATAATAATAATAATAATAATAATAATAAGAATATTAATAATATTAATAATAATAATAATAATATTAATAATAATAATATTAATAATAATAATAATTATAATAATTATAATAATAATAATAATAATAATAATAATAATAATAATAATAATAATAATAATAATAATAATAATAATAATAATAATAATAATAATAATATGGGGTCTCGTGGCCGCGTGCCTGAGTGTCTGGTCGCGAATCTGGGAAACCGGGTTCGATCCCGACCGACGCAAATATTGCGAATTTTAAATGGCACAAAATTGAGCACTGTGGTGCACTTTCCATGCCAGCAATGAGTGCCCGTGAGGTGACGCCTGGTAAACGCCCGCACGGTACAAATATGTCATCATTATTACCGATATCTGCGAATAAAGCAGATTGGCACACCCAGCAATGGGTAATATGCCGTGATGATATATTTATTTATTTATAATAATTATAATAATTATAATAATAATAATTATAATAATAATAATTATAATAATAATAATAATTATAATAATAATAATAATTATAATAATAATAATTATAATAATAATAATAATTATAATTATAATAATAATAATAACGACCGTTAAGTAATCGGTTGTAAATTTGTTCGTTTTGCTACCTTGCGTCTACGGTTTACTGCCGCGCTCATATACTTTGTATGGAGGTGGCAGTAAACTGTAGACGCAAAATAGTGAAACGAACAGACCTAATTCGTAAGAAAAAACAAATTTTATTTCTTGTCTTATCCTTATGTACTGTGTTGTAACTAAGTAAATCATCGTCACAATAATGTTATGTTTAAAGACAGGTTTATAGGGTTTTCTAGTATAGTAGTATAATTAGAGCACAGGGTGGGAGATAGGCTCGGTAACCAGCCGATATAGCTACCAGGCACTGGACGGTCCTCCAGACCAAGGGCTAGAAGGATTTGCGCCGTCATACATGTGCTGGAGAGCATCCTGATACGTCCGGCACACACAACATTACTACCCGTCCGTGGCACGCCGGAGACGGCGACGAAGCGTTGCGCCGCGAGCTGGGGAAACGCTTCGGGTATTTTCCAGGAGAGACTGAAGGTCCCTCCGGTCATGCATCCATACCGGTCGGTCACCCAGTCTCGCGGGTGACGTCATCGACCTGACCGCGTCCCCAATTCCGAGGAGGATGTCGGGCAGGTTGATGAACCCGTACCACCGCCAAACCCCGAAGATTACCACGAGAAGGCCATTGCGGAGTTATTGGCGATTTTGGGATTGTTATTCCCGAAGATACCACTCCGCTGACTGACTCACCAGGGCCGCCCAACAGTCACTTCACCACCATGCCTGATGCCACAACCGTCACCGCCCGCACGACGGGAGAACCGACCACCGAATGCAGACCCCCGCCGCAAGTTGCGCTTCCGGCTCCCGTGCTTAGCAGAATATTTACTCAATCCTGTACATTCACTACAGAACTGGACAAAAGAAAAGCAACTAGGCTGAATCTGTAGCAAACTAAAGAATGAGTGTAACAGAAAGCAAACAAATATTTTTTGGGAGAATTTCAACTGAAGTTAAATAAAATTCGCGAAAGCGATCTAAATAAACTGCTCTAATTATCTTCGCAAATACCATTCGCTCAGCATCCACACTGGAAATGGTATGGCTAGGATCGTATGTTTGTCTCTTGAATGAAATGGAAAATGAATATGAAACCCACAAAATTGTTAGTAAATGATTGTGAAAGCGAAAAATATGAATGAATGATGAAAAAAAATTAAAAAAGGAATTTTAGTAGTAAAAAAATGCAAAGAGAAAAATACTGATTGACCAAAAAGTAAATAGATTTGTATTCAGTAAAACAAAGTAAAGAACTAAATGTACAAAAAATAAATAAATAAATATTTTATTTAGTAAGAATTTATATAAAAATACTAAACGTAGAAAAGCACAGTAATTAGAATTTTAAACAGTAGAAAGAATGTAGAAAATGAGTACTAAACGTACAAGAAAGCCAAAATCAAAAATCTTGGTCACCGAATGAAAGCACAAATTCTGAAAAATAAACGACTCACCGAGCGTGAGTGCACGTGGGCTTATAGCCAAACAAAATTTAGGTAAAAGTACTAGAAAATTACGCCAAAATTGATAAACCAAATTAGAAAGTACTCACAGTACTTATATCAGAGAAAAGACCAAACTTCGTGAAACATGTAAAAATCAAAGAACCGACTAAAACGTGCACGCACACTCGTCGCTGTTAAAACGAGAGCCCCGTCCAAGAGCCGGTGACCAAGAAGCGCTGACGCTGACCAAGAAACTAAGAGAGGAAGGGATGTTGAAACAAGCTTATTTATGCTTGTAGGATAGATCTGAAGTTAGGTGAAGTATAAAGAGGTTGTACTAAACTATAAAAAACAGGTTGAGCAATAGTAGCCGTTACATAGTCACCAAGTTCCTGAAGTAAGAAATGTTACTAATTCAAAGTTTTGATGGCTTCGGACACATTCGGAATTTCATATAAACTAAAAACAAAACGGAAGACCTAGACTTCTTTATAATTTAATTAATACATAAAAAATAGTCTATTGCATAAGATAAAAGTCGCCCGAATTTTAAAGATAAAATAAGTTTTCGATTTATATTAACTTGCACAGAATAAACTTAATGCACTGGAGCAAAATATTTTTTAAAAAAGATTGGTATTCTTGACCATTCTCGTATTTTACTCACCATGTTATTCTTTTATAAATTGCATAAATTCATTTTATCGCTATATGTTATAGACCGAGGGCTAGTGCTACGTGAAAAATGTATCAAGGTATTCTAAATACTGACTCTTGGTGCTCATTTTAAATACCCTGCAGAACTACTTGCTGTTTTCCCCGAAAAATTCTATATCGTACATGTGTATTATATAAAATGTATTTGTTTGCAAATTTTAAAATAAAAAGAGAAAAAAATTACCTCTCATAAAAACGTCAAAGTTGCAGGAAAGAGTTTCGTGCACCTACACATGGCTTCCGTCACGTTCACGGTTATAGACCAGTGGAGAGGATGACAGGTTGAGGTTAAAAATGAGGCACAGTATTTTATGTCAAGGAAAGTTAGAACCTTTTATACTACTACTAAACTACACTATAAATTGCAGAACTCGGTAGTTCATGTATAACACAAACCGAGAAATAGAGATATAAAAGAAATGATAATTTTTAACAATTAATATGGGGCGGGTTCGTATGAAATTTAGATAGTCACAAAAATCGAGATTTTCAAATTTTCATAACCTGCGAAGAGAAATAAGGAAATTAAAAAAAATAAGCGAATAGACATGTTTATCAGAATACTGTTTTCAATGATTGTTGATATAATATTCTAAAAGTGAGAACTTAAAATATGGTGCCAGGGTCGAGCATAGGAAAATAAATATTAATCAAATAAGTGACGATATTATATTATTATTATTATTATTATTATTATTATTATTATTATTATTATTACTATTATTATTATTATTAATTATTATTATTATTATTATTATTATTATTATTATTATTATTATTATTATTAAAATGAAAAATCCTCATTAATTAATAAGTTCGTAAAAAACAAATGTAATAAATTTAAGAAGCTTAGCCTAAAAAAGATTTTTTCATATTATAAATTAAAGCCAGAGATTATTTCTTGAGCTCTAAATTCCTATACCGTATTTGTCATGTAATCATTTGAATTTTCCTGTAATCCTTGCGGAATATCTCTGGGGCATACATTTTTTCAAATAATATTTTCTTCCTGAAAATAATACTGCTAGTATTTTTCAGATATTACTTTGTTATTTTTTAAAAAGTTTAGGAACTTTTACATAAGTTGGTACCAAAAAGAGGTCATACAACACATATAAATATATATATATATATATATATATATATATATATATATATATATATATATATAATTGATTTTTTCATAAATGAAAAATTTACCTCATATTATGCATATATTCATCAAAAACATTTAATATTATTATACTTTACATTCATGATTTTCTTTATATACATTCTGTCTGATGTTGTGACGTCATAATTTTGTACACGCAGCACGGGAGTGACTGCACAAGGTCGTCATGTCATTTGAAATTATTTCTGTAAAACTAAAAATGACATGAAATATTTATTTATGTAAGTAGTTTTAACCCCTTACCGCATACTGTGACAAATATGGCACGTCTTAAAAATCTTCTTTTTTCTAAGTTGTAATGCTATCCTTGCCTTTACTGCAATCTGTTCCATGTTTGGCACACTCGCTGTTCCACTACTCATACGTTTACGGCGGTGTAAGGCACAAAGCATATACAATACGTAAGTAAACGTGCGCGGTGTTGTCTGTTTTTGAAGGTTATGAAATTTGGAAGTTATGTTTGTGTATAATAGATAAAAACAAATTAAATATTGCAAAGAAAAAATTATCAGCACAAAGGTAAGTCTTTATACTTCACGTTCTTGTCAATTATGATCAATTATGAAACAATGCACCTGATTTTAGAAGGCTATGACACTTGTGCTATATATGGCACAATTTGAGGTAATGGTTGTACGTTTTTTTTTTTCTAGATGGATACAAAGTCTTTTTATGGCAAGAAAAATGTTACACTAAATGCAATACCAGATGAGAGCGAAGACGAAAATCTCTCAGATGATGGCCTTTTGCAACAAAATAATACAGAATTCGACCATATATTGGCAGAAGATTCTGATAATCAAACCCAATACGATGATAACGACAATGAGTATATTGATACTGAGATCATCGTTTCAGAAACGGATAATGAAGATAGTCAATGGGAGAGTGAAGATGAGGTGCCCCTGGCAACATATGTTCAACGAAGGACAAAAAAAAAGAAAAAGCAGAAAGAACAACTATGGTGGCAAGAGAAGTTTTTGAATGTTCCAAATGAAGAAGTAATTTTCAAAGGTTCTGAATCACTTCCTACGGATATAAGTCAAATAGATATGCCCTATCAATTTTTTGAATATATTTTTACACGGGAAATATTGTCTTACATAACCCAAGAGACAAATACGTACTCCGTGCAAGTCAGACCTGAAAAACCGGCTAATATATCGGAAGAAGAAATAAAGGCTTTTATTGGCATTTGTATTTATATGTCACTATTACATTTACCCTCTACTAGAAGTTACTGGAACAATTCACTGGAAATTCCTGCAGTGTCTCAAACAATGACATGCAATAGATTTGAGGAAATAAAACGTTTCCTCCATTTCAATAATAACGATGACCAAATGCAGCGTGGGCAACCTGGATACGATAAACTGTTCAAGATTAGGCCATTTCTTAGTAAAGTAAGAGATAGATTACGACTTGTTCCAAAGGAAGAGTTTTTGGCCGTTGATGAACAAATCATCCCTACTAAAGCAAGGTCAACCCTCAAGCAATATAACCCAAAAAAGCCCCATAAGTGGGGTTATAAAGTATTTGTTTTGAGCGGTGTGTCAGGTTTTAGCTATGATTTCGAAATTTTTTCTGGACCTATTGAGCTTCAAGCACATCAGCCTGATCTTGGGGCAAGCAGTAACGTAGTGGTAAAGCTAACAGAGACAGTTCCCAGGAATCAAAATTATAAGCTATTCTTTGATAATTGGTTTACCAGCATACCTCTTTTGGTGTATCTCACAAAAGAAGGGATTCAATCACTCGGAACTGTCCGAGTAAATCGAGTTCCGAATTGTGAACTACCCAAGGAACCAGAACTGAAAAAGAAAGGGAGAGGGACATATGTGGAGCAAGTTGCAAAAGTTGACGGAGTAGATGTAACTATTGTTGCCTGGTATGACAATAAAGTAGTTACAACTTTATCAACATATGTAGGAAGTCAGCCAGTATCTGAGGTGCGAAGGTTTTCCAGAAAGGACAATACTTATGTCAATATTCCACGCCCCAATTGTATAAAGGTGTACAATAGCTACATGGGTGGAGTTGATTTATTAGATTCTATGCTGGGTTATTACAGAATACTTATAAGATCAAAAAAATGGTATTTGAGAATATTTTTTCATTTCATAGATATGATATGTGTCAATGCCTGGCTTCTGTGGAGAAGAGCTGAAAGCTCGGATTTGTATTTGCCCCTTTCCGAATTTAAACTTGCAATAGCAGAAGTTCTTACGAGATCAAAAATTACACCTAAAAAACGTGGAAGACCCAGTAATACTTTACAACCACAGTTGGATTTAAAAAAGAAGAAATACCCTTTTGCTCAAATTCCAGCAGAGGAAGTTCGTAAAGATAATATAAATCATCTACCAAAATGGGGAGATCGTCAAAGATGTAAATATCCTGAATGTGGATCGAAGTCGTCTATATTCTGTGAAAAATGTCGTGTTCACCTCTGTTTGAACAAGGATAGAAACTGTTTTCATACATTTCATACAGAATAAAATTTACTTTTTTGTTTTATTGAAATAATATTTATGTTATAATAGTTTTCCCGTGATGAAACTTATTTTGTTACATTTTTTATGAATAAAAATTATTTTTTTGATATTACCATAGTATCTTTATTTTTGTTGATACCTCAATTTGTGCCATATTTGGAACGAATCTTTTTTTAAATTTTATTGTTAAAATATGTTATGAAATATTTTTTAGATATTTTTCCCGGGTCTCAGGATTCATAAATAATAACATATATTTAATTGAACAAGATTAAAAAAATTATGCGGTAAGGGGTTAAGTGTACCTTTAGAAAAAAAAACGATAAATGTGGTATGACCTCATTAGTTGACAAATACCTTTCTGACTTCATTATATATACTTCGTGAATTATTTCATGTATTATTTTAATTTATTCTATATTTTTAAAACTAGATTCCAAAAAAGTGTCTAATAAAAATTTACCTAACAACTTTACATTGAAATACCGAAATTTGCTATCTTCCTAATAAATCTACCTAATAAATTTGTTTATCGAATAGTTGTTAGGAACATTTGTTAGGAGGTTGAAATATCGGGCGTATTTAAATCAGTTTAATATACAAAAAAAATGTGTAACGTATTTCTAACACTGTTCCCATTGAAACTTCGAAAGTATACAGTGTGTTTCTATACTTATGGATCAGTCCAATTCTTAACTATTTCCGAGATTATAGATTATCTAATTTACTGATTTTTTGTCTTTTTCCATTAATATCTTAAAAACTACAAGAGTTTTTGTTTTTAAGAGGTCTTGCCGTATGTGTTTTTAATTTTCCAACAATTACAACCTGTATAATAATAATAAAAAATAATAAAAGTATGTTTATTTTATGTCTAAAAATTAGTACAAATATATTTTATCAAGAAACACGTTTACTTTTCATTAGAAAATGACATTCTTTATATAAAAATATGAAAATGTATTCTTACTTTTTCAAAATTTATGTTACCACAAATGTTCTACATACTCATATGTTATGCTGGTCACGTTTACTAAAAGTATATAACCATGTATATCATAAAGTAGCAACGTGCTTACATAAACTGAAATATGAGTTTATGTTATTAAAGATTTATAAGCGGTGCAAATGGCCGTTACTTAGTAGTATAACATAATTGTAAAAAATCTCTACTTCTATTTATAAAAATTTAGACAAGTAGCTCAATTTAAATTAAATTTGACGGCCGTTCCCTCTTCACAATAGTTCCTCTTCTGTCTTTGAGAGGTATTAATAAATTTCTGTCATAAGTCTGCGTTTGACAGATAATTCACAAAGGGACTATAAATTTTTCAGTTCAGGAACGATAACCTTTTAATTCTGTTAAGATATTATTATGTCAATGTTCATGAGATGAGACTGTAATTCAAAACTCGAGATGAATTTCAATTAAATATTTAATTAAAACAGAAGTTTACGAAAAAGAGGCACTTTATGTATATTACAATATTTGCAATTACTTAAGAATTATACTAATATCTGTAAAGAAAATTAGATAATAATAATATTTATTTGCCATAAGATTCACATAGTAATACAATTGGCTTGTCAATGTCAATACATTCATAAAAAGAAAAAATATAAAGGTATACATATAAAATATATATAAAATATAATTAGTGGCAAATAATTAATTAAGAAAATATTCAGATAATAAAATCATGAAGCATACGAGTATATTACATAAAAAAGTAAATGTGACATATCAAACATTTAATTATTTAAAAACTCATCAATGGAATAAAAACACTTCAATAAAAATTTTTTTAGTTTTAATTTGAAAGAAAATATGCTTGTAATAGCTTTCAGCTCTTATGGCAAATTGTTGTATATTTTAATTGGCATATAAGAAATATTATCTGAAAATTACTTGTTCGAAATTTTGGAATGTACAAATTTATAACATTACGTGTATTATACAATCCAGTAGCCTGTTTAACAGTAAAAAAAAGATGACGGATTTTTTTAAATGACTATTTCACTCATAAATATATAAACCAATCCAAATTCAGGATTTTACCTAGTTACCGAGTTTCATTTCGACAAAACAGCGTCACAAAAGTTTTCTCGCACCCTATAAGCCAATAAGATGTCGTATTTTTACAAGTGAGTTCTGATAAGCGAAAAAATTTTGACATTTAGAAACATTGTTTACATACCTGTCAAAGTCTGTATATTTTCAGTGTTATCAGTTTTTATTAAAAACGAGTCTATTTGGACAGGAGTATATTTAAAACGTTGAAAAAGCAAACTGAAACATAATACCTCGAAACACAATAAATATTTACAAGATTTTTGTCAAGAAAAATATTATATAAATGATTACCTGATTTTTATTTTGGAAATAGTCATCCGAATACCATTCGTGGTTAAATTTTATCCTGGAAAAATTTTCCGATTGCTTTACTTGAGCCTGTTCCCAATTTATTTCGTGACATTGATCAAAAATTACTCGTTTGACAACTCGTAATTTTTTTGTCAATGCCACTCAATAAATTGCTAGGCAACCGGCTCTCGTAACAATCTGAAAAATTTACCATTTATGATATTATATATGAAAAGAGCACAATGGTAAATATATATATGCAGGGAAGATGTTGCGATAAATTTCATTTTTTTCCCTCTGTAACATTAATTATTTCTGCTTAGTATATTCCGTTTATTAATAGGTTATGTTAATGTATAGAACAACATTAATTATATTATATGTGCCCTATTTTCCACAGAGGAGTTATAGAAACTATAAGTAATATTTGGTTTTTGTTCTTGTTTCGAATCCACATATGTTGTTGTTTTTTACATGCCAATATTACAAAATACAATGCTATCATTTTCCTGCATTTGCTGAATTCTGATGCATATTTTATCAATTATGTAACTAGGCCAAAAAACGGGCATAAAAACGATATTGTCATTAAAATATTCTCTTTAAATGAAAAATGTACGTGCGCATATAAAACATTAACGGATTATATACTTTGCATTTCTCAACACAATTTTTTTTCGCTTGTCATAAAATTACACATATTATTTGAGCGCAGTTCGTAAACCGGTTTTATTATTTTTTATTAATTTTCGTTTTATAAAATTAACGGGGAAATTATAAATACGTAATTTTCCAGAACTTTTTATTAAATGTTTAATATTGCAACCTGTTTAATAATTATTCAGTAGGTAGATTTACCTCGAATATAAATGTCATTAAATATTAAAAATTTATGTTTTCTCTTATAATTATCTATTTATAGGATGGAAATAAAGAAGAGAGTAGTGCTACTAAATTTATAAAATAAATTATATTTTTAATTTAATTTTTGATATTAATATTTAAGTAAGTCGATTGGGTGTCAGAATGAACGGTTGTGATTTGAACGGACATCAAACTTGAAAATAGCAACAAAGTGACCATTGTTATGCTTTCTCCATGATATTTTTGAGTGAGACGACGCAATTAGGTAAACTGCGTCAACGGATCAGATAGAGCTTGTCAACCTTAGCACTGCACTTGAGTTGCGTATAGCGATTGATAAAAGCGATATTGATGCAGGACACCGACTAAGATCGTTTCACCCGCGGAATAACAAAACTTAGAACATTGTAGAAAAATTTGTATCCCGGCGTGTTAAAGTAGACTTCTTATCTACAGCGAAACGGGAACGAAACTTAACTACGGTGTGTTTCAATTTGGACTGGCCAAATAACAAAATATATATTAACGAACATTTATCTCGAAGAAAATAATAAACTTTTTGAAATGGCGAAAGATAAATTTCAACCTAAGGGCTTTAAAAATGTCTGGGTTAAAGAAGGTAAAACTTTTGCTAAAACAGATGACAACACCAAAACGTGCAATATATTATCAAAATGTGAGAAGTTTGCGAACGAAAACAAATACCTTACGGATTAATTCCTCAAATAGTGATTACGAAGTTATATGTCTCGCACTTCGGTAAATGATAGTTATATTCTTTTGAATATAATGTTATAAGGTGTGACTATTCTGGAACATTTTCAACTAAAAGTGACGGTGGTGGTGCGTTGATTGCGATGATATTAACTAAGTTGCAGTAACAACAAATTAGTTATACACGGCTGCTGTGTTTACCTTCCCCCAAATGATACTGTAGCACTACTCCGTTTTTTGGAAATTTTTCAGTCATTTTTGACCCTATCCCGGTAAATATGTTATTTTAATTTGCCTCATTTAACTTAATTGCTTGAAATTAATTTTTTCGGTCTTAGACCAATAAATACTTACAACGTACCTTCAACAAATGTCGTAGATTGCTTTGCCCTATTGCAATTTAGTCCAATTTAATCATGTCAAAAACATGAACGGCAAAATATTGGATTTAATTATCTCCGATATGGAAAACATTGAATTAAAGGCATGCAACTCTTTTCCAATTAATGCTGATGGACCATCTACTATTGTGTATATGTAGTTGTGTAAAATGTAATATTCATCATAATATGTCAACACTACCAAGAAAAATTTATTTATATCGTTCTGCCGATTATGTTATTGTCATTGAAAATATAAATTCTATTAATTGGTATACTTTATTTAATGGTTTAAATGTGGAAGGGATGATATCAATATTTTACAATACTTTGTATAATTTATAGATAATTTTATGCTAGTAAGAAATCTTATAATTCATATCCAGTATGGTATACCTCTGTATTAAAATTAATAAAATTAAAAACCTAGCTCACAGAAAATGTAAAAAATTTAAAACAATAGCTGCTCACAATCAAAATAAAATAAATTGAATAATCAATGTTTATTTGAATAAGGAACGTGTCTTTATTATAAATGAATATTATGATGGAAATATTTATAAAAAAAATACGAAATTTATTTTCAGTAAGTCAAATTGACGTTTGACGTTTATAAATAATTTATCAAACCAGAAAAACGAAAACAAGTGTCATGGCTTTTGCTATGTAACTTATATATCGAAATTTCTTTTCACCTCCCGTCATACAGAGCGCGCGTGCCTGTGTGTGTGTGTATGTGCGTGTGTGTGTGTGTGCGTGCGTGCGTGCGAGTGTGCGCGTGTTCGTGGGTATGTGTGTTTGTGTATGTGTGTGTGTGTGTGTGTGTGTATGTGTGTATGTGTGTATGTGAGTATGTGAGTATGTGTGTATGTGTGTGTATGTTTGTGTATGTGTATGTTTGTGTATGTGTATTTGTATGTATGTGTATGTGTGTGTGCACGTGAGTGTGTGAATGTGAGTGTGTGCATCTGAGTGTATGTATGTGAGTGTGTGTGTGTATGTGTGTGTGAGTGTCTATGTGTGTGTGTTTGTGTGTGGTTTGTGTGTAGTTGTGCGTGGTTGCGTGTGGTTGCGTGTGTGTGTGTGTGTGTGTGTGTGTGTGTGTATGAGTGTGTGATTGTGTGTGTAAGTTAGTGTGTGTGGATGTGTGTGTGTGTGTGTGTGTGTGTGTGTGTGTGCGTGACGATTTTTTTCGTCCACGACAACTCTTACAACAAACCCGTATTTAAGCTTTCTACATTCATATAAAGATTTGATTAGATCATGGGTAACATTGGACGACCAGAAGTGATACTTTACTCTAAGCCAATAATAGTTTTTTTTTATAAAAAATTATATTAAAATATAATCCAAAACTTTTTAGTTTTAGTATTTAAGACTTTCATATCAAGGAAAATAACATATTAGACTTTGGCTAAAATTAGCAAACCGAAAGTGATAGTTTACTTGAAGCTCTGAACAGATTTCATGAAAAATATTTTGTTATATACCAAAATTTTTCAAATTTGCCATTTAAAACTTTTATAGTAATAAGAAGAACATATTAGATTTTTTGTAAAATTGATAAACCGGAAGTGATACTGTTGCGTCCCTCCGGTGCGAAGGACTAAGTAATAAGGACCTAATGGCTCGAAGGACCAAATGTTCAATCCCTAAACCAGCGAATCCGGCCTAGAAGAACCAAAATGTTTAGATCCTGCTCGCAAGCCCAAATGCGATGTCTCTAAATCAGCGAATCCGGTCTAGAAGCACCAACAATGTGTTTGATGTTAAATTCAATGAATAAATAATATTAATTTGTGAAACGTACTAATTAACAACCAACGAAGGACCAGATAGTTTTACGAACTAACAAACGTGCTAAATATAATTGCACCAAAATAACAAACAACTGAAAACCAATTCTGAGAGATATGTGATAGCGTATTGAATACAAGTGACATAAACAATAATAAACCAAAGATAGAACAAATACGATATTTGTTGAATCAACTAAATCATTTCATCAGTGTATGAACAAACAAATGTAGTTAAACAATATTAAGAACTCTAAATGAACTTAATAACAACCAACTAGAATGCAAACCTTGTTGCATTAAATGTACCTAGTCGACAATAACAGCAGATGCGCTGTGAATGACGTCACTCGAAGGTGAACTTGTGTAAACAGGTTTACAAAGAAATAATAATGAATTCACCCAAGGAAATATGAATCAAATCCCTAACAACACGAATTCCCGTGAGAAATCAAATTGTACAGTTCGATTTTACAATTGATTCCTGAGATGTGTCTATTAGCTGCATAAATTGGCGCCGGAAAGTATTCGCGGACTATAAAGTACCAAATTAAATGAAAACCGAACGATACTCCTTGAATTAGTCGTGTTAGGCTAATCAAGCTACGCGTACGATAATTAAACAACCAATTACTTTACTGACCATATGAAAATCAGAAAGTTTTATGCAAAATGGTGGAAAAACCACTCTCGCGGACGACGACGCGATACGTGCTTACCGTTTGCAAGCCAGACACAGTCTGAGTTGGTCGCAGCCGGTCAATGCTGTAGCAGCTGTACGCTGGGCGTGTGGGTGCGCGCGCACTCGCGTGAAGCCAGATGCAATAATATTAATATTAATAATTAGTTTAAGATACTACAGCTATTTCAAACAATACTAAAAATTAAACTTAAACACGTAAAAACATATAACTAATTTTTCCAAGTAACAGAAACAGTTATTTCCATTTATTTATTGACTTATTTAAGTAGAGTCAGGGCGGGTTAACCGTTCTATTCCCAAGTGCAGCGGGTTGCTACCTCAAGGAGTTGATAATTTCTAATTTCTCTCATTTAAAACATATTAGTTTTAAACAGATACTTTACTTGAAACTCTGAACAGATTTTCGTGAAAAATATATTATAATATATTCCAAAACTCAATTTTGGTATTTATGACTTTTATATGAAGGGGAGCAAGATATTTGATTTTGGCTAAAATTGATAAACCGGAAGTGATACTTTATTTGAAGCTCCGAATATAGTTTCGTGAAAAATATATTGATACAATCCAGAAATTTTCAAATTTTGTTTTTAAGACTTTTATATTAATGAGAATGACATATCAGATTTTTTCTAAGATTGATTAACCAGAAGTAGCACTTTACAGAAAGCTATAAACAGATTTTTTTGAAAAAATATATTAAAACATGATCCAAAACTATTTAAAACTCGTGTATAATTTGAAACATCATATTAGATTTTGATAATACTTATATGATAAACTGAAAGTGGTACTTAATTTGGAGCTCTTAACAGATTTTCGAGGAACAACGCGCATGAAATCCTCTTTCATATTATGTATTACACGATTTTTACCGATAATCGGTTTGCAAGTTACAAGTTAAATTAATATTAAATTCCTCTAATATTTTAAGACGTTCACTGCCAACTACGAATTTTTCTGTAGTTTGCTTTTGTCTTGTCTCAGTTGTTCCGTAGCATTTTTTGGTATGCTTTTCCCTCACGCCAGAGATTGTTTTTTTACCTTCCGTCACCTTTAGGTAAGGAAGGTATTATCTTTGGTCAAAAAATTCGGTGGTGAGTTTTTGATGAATAAGCACGTTTTAGGGTCCCTACAATACGATTTTACTATTTTTACGATGATGTCTGTATGTGTGTGTGTGTATGTGTGTGTGTATGTGTGTGTGTCTGTCTGTATGTGTCTGTGTGTGACAAAATTTTCTAATGCGATAACTCTAATACTACAATTCCAAAAATTACAATTCTTTCGTATTCCTCTTCGTTACATCCATGTGAAGAGCTGATTAGATTTTAGTTATAATTGATCAACCGGAAGTACCCTCATTTGAAGATTTCACAGTTTTTCTTGAAAAAACGATGTTAAATATCATTTTTCACTTTTGATGTTATTATAAATATTAAAGAATTATTTATTCTCTATACGATTTGAATGCATTTTATACTTCATATTAAATGGACATAGAGTTAAAAAATTATAAAGAAATTAAATATCATATATATATATATATATATATATATATATATATATATATATATATATATATATATATATATATATATATATATACAGCTGCTACATTAAGAAAATTCTGATTGAAAGGTGTCAGTGTCAAGTGCAGTTGACAATATGTTTATGTTATAATTTTACTGGAAATATAAGATCTTTTGTTAGAAACTTTCTGTATGGAATTTGTATAAAATACATACAACTGCCTTAAGGTAATGTACAAGAAATATAATCTTTTGCAAGGAACTTTCTGTGTGACATTTATACAAAATACATAGAACTGACGGAAGGTAATGTGCTGGCCACATCAGATTTTTTTACTATATTCACGTGTTAACTGTTCGCATTACTTAGATAGTTTAGTGATTATTAAAAAAAATATGAACGACTTTTCTCGTATTTGGCTTTCCAATATAATTACTTAAAAAACCATCATAATTGGCCATTTACGGTCTAATTCGTAGAAAGTTTTCTTGTTGTAATTAAGTTAGTTTCGTTTCTAAGTTCTACTATTTCTAATTTTATTGCATATAATGTCAAAATAAATATGTAAAATATTTATGTTATGTATATATATATATATATATATATATATATATATATATATATATATATATATAATAATAATAATAATAATAATAATAATAATAATAATAATTGAACCAAATCTATATCCATACGCCAATCTTATTTGTCCAATTCCTACCCAACACATCAAACTTTGTGAAATATTATATTGCACGAAAACGATCGTAGCTGGTTTTAAAAATTATATTGTGCTGCACGAGTTACTTCGTAGCTGGCGTCTCAAGCTGAATCGCCGAATACAAGATAACACGTAGTTGGCATCTACAATATAGTTCCACACGTATTAAATACGTAGTATTGTTTATTTTAATGTCAGAGTGGTGGATGAAAAAGTTAAAATTTGTAGGTAATCGTCGACAAAAATTATTTAAAAATCATCTAAATATTATATAATTCGATTATATTGTTATAAGTAGTAAAAGCTTAATAGCTTAACTAAACATTAAATACATAAGATTGCATATTTTTGTGTAATTTGAATTTCTGTCAAATTGTTATGTTGGTTAATTATTTTTAGCGTAACTCTTTGACATTTGTATAAAAAGTTGCAAGCTACAATTTTTATAATAGCTACTTTTTGTCTTGAAAATATTGGAAAGTAGATATTGTTAAAAAACTGATTTCGGCCGCCGTTTTTCCAATATGGAAGAGCGACCGACAGCGCCCCGAAGTCGACAGTTTAGTATTTTGTACAGGTTATGTACTATACTAAACTGCCAATTTGCAAAACTTCTGTTTTTTTCCGGGCAAGCACGTTTAAATCTGTCTATTGCTTGATCTATTATTTAAAAAGAAATTGTTTTTTATTCAAATATACATTGATACAGATAATTAACGAAAGTACTTAGATAGTTAAAATTGTCTTAATTTTGTCTTATATATATATATATATATATATATATATATATATATATATATATATATATATATATATATAAGACAAAATTAAGACAATTTTATATATATATATATATATATATATATATATATATATATATATATATATATACCAATGTATTTAAACTTGACAATAAAAAATTGTGCGTTGGGAAAAAAGCTTAAAATAAAACCTAAAATATCGTATCGAAACGAAATGTCAAATGAGTTATTGAATGTATTAATGTCGATACGTACTTTTTTTGTTAACCTTTGACTGTAGAATTACTGTTTTCCTGACGTTTTACATTATTAATAAATATTTTATAGATTTTATATCATTTGAAATAATAAAGCCACTAATTTTGGTGTAATATATATATATATATATATATATATATATATATTAAGTTTTTTGGATATCTACACGTTCATAAATAAATAAATATAATATTTAAAAAAATATTAAAATTTATCAGCTAACGCATTATTATTACAATATACTAAAACAGAATAATTAGTAACAAACAAATTGACTTACAATATCTGCAACTTCATCAATTTCATGTTGGTATTGCACTATATTTAATTGTTACAACCACTAACAATGGACCTTACAATATTAATATTTTTTACACTTAACACATACATGAAAATATTAATAACCATAGAAATAGTTAGTAATATTTACGGTGGATTGCTTGAAAGTGGGTTATGCTAACCCAGGGTTACGCACACAAACAGGGAATTACCAGCCTTTTTGACAGTTAACCTAGGGTCAAAAAATAACACCGATTTGCACGGGTGCATATGGCCGGCAGATGTCATTTCACGCGTAATATTTATCGCTTAAAAGGTTTTTATTTTGTTTATATATATATATATATATATATATATATATATATATATTTGACATTTGTATATATATATATATATATATATATATATATATATATATATATATATATATATATATACCGGGTGTCTTAGGCCGACCGACACATGGGCGATTAACATGTCAAATTAGTTAATTGTGAATAGTATCTCCCCAGTGCAAGATATTAAGATGAAATTTTTCATGCTTATCCGGGGATACTATTTCTATGGATTTCAATTCAAATCAGTCAATTTACAAGTGTAATATTAGAATAAACTAAGAAAAATTGTAGAAGTACCATGAATGTTATTCATATCTTGAAAATAATAGTATCTAAGCAACAGCTCTGATAGAGTAGGGGTAACGTGCGCGCTCCACAATTTAGAGAGTCGGGTTCGAAACCAACCGACAACAAAATTTTTTAATTTTTTCTTTTAAAAATAATTTTTATTATTAATATATTTTTAATCTTTTATTAATATTTAATTTAATAAAGTGCATACATTGTACGTAACAAGATTTATTTATTTAAAAAATATTTTATTATTTGCTTTATTGGTTTATTATAAATTAAATTTCTTCAAATTATAGTTAGCCATTTTGAATATTTATTATAATTTTTAAATTTTAATGTTGTAATTAGTAGGTACGATTTAATATTTTTTAAATAAATAAATCTTGTTACGTACAATGTATCCACTTTATTAAATTAAATATTAATAAAAGATTAAAAACATACTGATAATAAAAATTATTTTGAAAAGAAAGAATTAAAAAATAAATATTGCTGTCGGTTGGTTCGAGGGTTGGTTTCGAACCCGACTCTCTAAATTGTGGAGCGCGCACGTTACCCCTACTCTATCAGAGCTGTTGCTTAGATATTATTATTTTCAAGATATGAATAACATTCATGGTACTTCTACAATTTTTCTTAATTTATTCTAATATTACACTTGTAAATTGACTGATTTGAATTGAAAACCATAGAAATAGTATCCCCGGATAAGCATGCAAAATTTCATCTTAATATCTTGCACTGGGGAGATACTATTCACAATTAACTAACTTTACATGTTAATCGCCCATGTGTCGGTCGGCCTAAGACACCCGGTATATATATATATGAAGGAAACTTCAGGTATGTCTAAAATACAAAATTATTATATTATTATTAATGGATTAGCGTAACTTGAGGATTAACCTACTTTCATGCAATCCACCCTTAGACATATTGCAAATGTTGTTTACACGGACAGAGATACCGACAAATACGATTAAATATAAATAAACGAACAGACCTGTTAGAACAAAAAGTGCCGCCTAGTGCAAACTTATTCAATCAACTTCATTTGAAAGAAATTAGTTGGTTTTTTTGTTATTTATAAATGTATAAACTTCATTCGTCAGTTTTGGTAATAGTTATTTCCATATAGACTCTGGCACATTGTCTAAAAGGTAAGAATATTTCAGTATTATATATTTTACTTGTGCATATAAACGTTTTCTCACCCTAATTCATATCTGTCAATATTCCAATTTTTTTATTTTATGTTTATGATCAATGTTGAAAGTGAAGGTCACTGTAATCAAGTGCTTATAAAAACGATTTTTTTTTTCATGTTATTATTGAGAAATAATATACCAAAAGTGTAATCTGAAGAGCATAACAACCAGCCTACGAGACTAAGGTAGGAGATTCACACAATATTTTCTGTAATAGAGTGTTTGCATATAAGAAAGGAGAAGTTAAAGTGAAGAGGTTAAGTCAGATTTGGCTATAATTGCGCAGCAACACATGGCTTAAAATAAAGAAAACAACAGTGACATCTCGAAGACAGAGGCAATTAAACCAACTGCCGATAAGAACAACAACAACAAATTAGCAGCTCCGCCCAGCACGAATAGACGAGCCATCTTACTCGAATTAAAATAAACAAAAAAATACAATGGAAAATTGGGAAATGATCGGACACGCAGTCTAATGTAAATAATTTATTTCCTGGCCTACGTTTCGACTGTTACTACAGTCTTCCTCAGGGCTAGAAATGGTCAATGATTAGCCCTAGCCCTGAGGAAGACTGTAGTAACAGTCGAAACGTAGGCCAGGAAATAAATTATTTACATTAGACTGCGTGTCCGATCATTTCCCAATTTTCCATTCTGCTACCAGTCGATCATCGTACTCCACAAAAAAATACAAGTTAGCTTCGCAACACGCAAACCGTCGAAGGCTTGCTATAAATAAGTAATCGGGGGATATAAATGAATAATAATAACAGAAACAGAACGGCAAGCAACAGTACATTGGAAGGTATAAACAAACGTAAGAGAGAACAAAGGAAAAGTCTAGACGCTACAACACAGGAAAATATATTTAAAAAAAGTAGATTAGTAGAACGATCACCAACTAAAAAAAAAGAAAGCGATCTACCAAAAAACGAAGCAGATAACATGGATACAGAACAAATATTAAGAGCAATTCAAGAAGTAACAGAAACATTGAAGGAAAATAAAAAAGAACTGTTATATGAAATAAAAGAAAATAATTCAATGATAAAAAAACTAGAAGACGAAATAAAGAAAAAAGCAGAGGAATGGAAAAAAGAGAAAGAAGTTCTACTAACAAGAATAGAAAACCTTGAAAAAACGAAGAGTTAAGAGAAAACGAGAAAAGAAAAATAATATAATAATAAAAGGTATAAAAGTAGGAAATGAGAACATAAAAGATGCAGTAAAAGATTGGCTACAAGAAAAAATGAAGATAGAATCGACAATCGTAGATGCTTATAACATAAAAATTAAAGAAAATGATGCTCTGATAGTAAAATTACCGAACTAGGAAGAAAAACAGAAAATAATAAAAAGTAAAAACGCAATTAGAGGCACAAACATTTACATAGATCACGGCTTTACATTGCAGGAAAGAGAAATTCAAGCATCATTTCGAAAGATAGCAAAAGAGGAAAGAGAAAAAGGTAATTCCACAACGGTAGCATACAAAAAAATAAGGATAAATGAAAAATGGTTCACATGAAATGAAATGGAAAATAAAATAGAAGAATTAAAACAAAAAACAATGGAAAATTTTTAGACAAACTAGCGATAAGATAAAATATTAGTAATGTACAAAATATAAAAATAGGTTTTTGGAATATTAAGGGATTTAAGGGAAAAAATAAGGATTTCTGGAATCTCATTAAAAAATATCACGTTATAGGTTTCACAGAAACTTGGGTGGAAGATAAAAACTGGGAAACAATGAAACAAAAACTGCCAAAAGAGTATAATTAGAAATGCGTTTATGCGACACGAATACATAAAAAGGCAGGGCCAGAGGAGGCATTATTACAGGGGTTAGGAAAAATATAATAGATATAGACGCAAACACGATCTATGCAGAAAACATGCAAGAAAGACAAATGAAAGTAGACAATGAAACATGGCGAATTTTTACAATATACAATAATAACAGGTTGCAAGAGATAAATGATAATACAGAAACAAACGAACACAACTTGATACTAGGAGGTGACTTTAATGCTAGAACAGGCGAAGAAGGCGGACTTTGTATCTTAAGAACAGGTGTCATTGAGAAACGCAACTCAAAAGACAAAAGTTCTGAATAAAGAAGGACCCGTCTTGATAAAGGGGTGTGAAGAGAGAGGGTGGAACATTTTAAATGGAAATTACGCTGGTGACGAAGCTGGAGAGTATACATTTATAAATGCAAGAAACGATATGTCAGTAATTGATTACGGAATAACAAATAATGAAGCAATGGAGAAAATATTAAAATTCGAAGTAGTAGATCAAACTGACTCAGACCATCAACTAATAAGCATAACATTGAAAAACCAAAAACCCTTGCTAAATATTAAACAAGAAAAAATAATTACAGTATGGGACGACGAAACAACTCAGCAATATAAAAAGAAGATGGAAGAATTAGAAGTTATTTACGAAGTAATGGACGTAGATGAACAAATAAAAAAATTTACCAACGAAATACACAACGCTATGACAAAAAAAAAACAAAAAAAATCTACACGAACACAATGAACCAAAACGACTGGTGGGACAGAGAGTGCAAAGATAAACAAAGAGAAACAAGAAGATATTTAAGATTACTTAGAAAGGGACACATTACAAGCGATAAGTACAGTCAAAAAATTAAGAAATACAAAATATTTTGCAAAACAAAACAACAAACACAACAGCAAAAAGCCCAGGAAGAACTCTACAGCATCATCTCCGAAGCACAGGCTTGGAAGTACATAAGTAAAGAAAGAAGAAAAAAATCCACGTAGGTGAGAATATTTCAGAAGAACAATGGGAACAACATTTCAAGAAATTACTACAAGGAGTAGAAGAAAAACCAGAATTAGCTGACTTTAATGAACACGCAAATCTAAACGGAAAAAATATTATTACAGAAGATGAAGTAAGAGCACAAATCCTCAAACTAAAAAAGAATAAAGCGCAAGGTGAAGACGAAATACCAAACGAAACTTGGATTCATGGAGGAAAGAAAATACTAAAAATTATAACTCACATTATAAAAATAGTCTGGAAAGGTAATAAGATCCCAAAATGATGGACTAAAGGAATAATTGTGCCGATATATAAAAAAGGAGACGCAAGTACAACAAGCAATTATAGAGGAATCACCATCTTAAATACTTTATACAAAATCTACGCAATGGTCCTGGGCCAGAAACTTCAAGATGAATTAGAAACCAAAGGCATCCTCCCAGACACTCAAGCCGGATTCAGACAACAAAGACGTACTACGGACAATACATACATACATACATACATACATATATATATATATATATATATATATATATATATATATATATATATATATATATATGTATATATATTTATATATATATATATATATATATATATATATATATATATATATATATATATATATATATATATATCTTAAACTACCTAGTCGAACAATAGCTCGCAAAAGAAAAAGGAAATTTATAAACCTTTTTCATAGATTTTCAAGCAGCATTCGACAAGTAGACAGAAATATTATTCAAAACTATGAAAAACAAACGAATGGATGAACACAATAAAAAAATACAAGCAATATATAGGGAAACATCGAATGTGGTAAGATCAAGTCATACGTTTACAAAGGAATTTTGGACCGTAGCAGGTCTAAGACAAGGATGTCCTCTAAGCCCAACTCTCTTTGCAATATACATATCAGATATAGAGGAACACTTCCAGAAAGGGCAAACAGGAGGAGTAATTGTTAATAACACGAAATTCTGGACCCTCGCGTATGCAGACAATCTGATACTATTGGCTAAAACGCATAAAGAGATGGAATCAATGATGAAAAGATTAGACACATACCTACAAAAAAAGAAAATGTCATTAAACATAAACAAATCAAAAATAATTAAATTTAAAAAAGGAGGAGGCAGGGAGAAAGAAGATAATTTGAAATGGAGAGGAGAAAAAATAGAACGAGTGAAAGAATTAAAGTACCTGGGATTCACATTTAAACAAAGCAGTGGGACAGAAACGCATATAGAACAGATAGTAAAAAAGGTCAATACAGCAATAAAAGAAGTTTGGAGTATAGCAGAAAGAAAATTTAAAAACAACTATAAAATAAGAGTAATGATGTTTGACTACATCATTAAAAATATAATCATGTACGGTACTGAGATCTGGGGTTGGAAAGAAGAAGAAAAAATTTAACAAACACAGTTAAAATATCTCAGATGGACACTAGGACTGGATAGACATACCCCACAATACATTGTTTTAGAGGAAACAAAAAGAAATAAATTACGAATAGAAGCTGGACGCAGAGCGGTAAAATATGAAGAAAAAATTAGAAATTGTGTCCCAAGCCGAATTATTCATCAATGCTGGAAGGACATAAAGAAAAAAGAAGAAAACTGACACCAACCAAATGGGAGTTGCAAAGGAAAAACTACTTCGAAAGAAACGGGTACTCAACTGCGGAAGTGGAAAGGAAGAGGAGAGAGAATTGTAACATAAGTATCGAGTTAATCAACAGAGACCAAGACATACAGAAACAAAATCAAAATGAGAAGATCAATGACTCAAGATACAACAAATATTATAAAATTATCAAGGCAATAGGCTTGCCACAATACTTAACTAATAAAAATAGAAAGGAGATTAAACTTATAGCCAGATTAAGATGTGGTAACGAAGAAAATAACATAAATACTGGATGAAGGAAGAAGACCGTTTATGCAGATTATGTAAAGAAAATGAAGAAACCCTAATACACTTACTATATAATTGCAGATATATACTAAGTCAAACCTGCAGTCCATATCACTTCCTAGACGAGTGCGGGGAAGGGGAATCATGGATAAAAGCACTAAAGAGAAAAAGAGAAGAAATGAAAAAAAAATGTATTTGTACAAGCAAGAAATGTATATTAAATTCAACCAAATGTATTTCTGAACAGTTTATAAGAATTCAATGCTGAAAAGCAAGAATTAAATAAATAAATAAATAATAATAATAATAATAATAAATAATATTCCAAATTTTCTTCTTCCTCTTCCTCTTCACCCATATTTTCTCACCAATTGCAATTTTATTTCGTGAATACAATCCCTCCTTAAAAAATATGTCCAATCCAATAATGAGATTCCCTCTTTCAGTATTTACTTTTGCAAAACTTCCACAAATAATTTTAGACAAAAATTTTCCAAATAAATTTTGTAGATAATTAAATTCTTATCTAAATCATGAAACAGTCCACTGGGCTTTTTCTGCGATGGTAAACGTTCCATGATGACATATGTAAAATAATGAAATCAATAGTATTTATTTTAATAACGTACCAAATGAATAAAACCAAACAGATGAAATTATGTTTAAATAGTAGTTTGTTTATTATTTAGTATTCAACAGGGAATACATCCCTTTTACAGAAAAATATCAGAAAATTTAATACATACGTAAGTGAGAAATTAAATACTTAATACAACTAGTTATACTCGTACAATTAAACTGAGACGCAAAAAATGTATATTACCTACATCAATAAATTCAATTTATCTTTCAATTTCTTATAATTATACGAAAAATCAAGTGCAAAACAAACAGTAATGTATGAACGACACATTTTATGAATGGCAGGATTTTAATGATAATTAGTTCTTGAAAAGTTACAGACGAACGTTTTTTCATTTTTTGTGTTACAATTGTTAACATAAAAATTAAGTTTTACCAATAAATTTGAGTCACCAATCAAATAGTTTACAATTTTATTCAGAAAAATTACCGTGTCTTTAAAACGCTTGTTTTCTAGAGAATCTAAATTAAAACGGTTTAACAGAGTTGTAGTTACATTCAGGCCAGTGGTGGAACAATTTGTAATAATGTCATTTACATAATCACTTATAAAAAGAGTGATATTGTTTGATGAACATAATATTTGCCAAAACGAGCGAAGCTAGGTATTTCTGTGATGGATTCCAAATAACTGAGACGTAATTTAAGTTACTAATAATAAGTGAATAAAATAAAGTGTTATAGCATTTTATATTTTTGAAATAACGAGTGGAACGAAAAATAAACCCAATTAATTTTGAACACGAACTCAAAAACTCTACATATTTGGTAAACAAGTAATAATTTATGATAAAAAAAATATCTAGATCTTTATCAATAACTACTTGATTTAATACTTCACCATTCATTTCGTATTGATTGGTAATAGGGTTATTTTTCTGGTGAAAGTAATAATTTGACATTTGCTCAAATTAAAATAAAGATGATTCACAACTTCACAAGTGACCAATTGTACATGACATTTAAATCTTGTTATAGTTCATTACATTCATTTGTATTAGTCATAGTACGGAATAATTTAAAATCATCTGCGTACATAAGATAAATAGACAATTTTAATACTGAAGTAATATCATTTACAAATAGTAAGAATAGTAATGGGCCTAATATTGACCCTTGAGGTACTCCAGAAACCGCTACAAAGCTTGAGAATATGAAACCATTAGGGTACGAACACGTAGAATGCTTGTTGCCGGTTGCTGGCTTACCGGCGAGAATAAATATCTCCATAGCTTCAAATGTGTTCGCACATAAAGGATGCTTAGCTGAACTTGTCGGTACGAGTACTTGTAACCAGCGCCAACACGCGCCGACCAGAAAACAAGAATGTTTGAAACATTCTTTTCCATCGCTTAATACGCTTGCAATCGTCTAGAAGTGGGGAAGAGCTCCCTACTTCTAAACGATGGTGTACGATGATAGGAGGGCCATTTGGGATAAATGAATAAAAGAACATTCCAATAGAAATTATATAGGAAAATTATGGAAAAATAAAAGTAGTGAAATGAAAACAGACGGTAAGTACTTTCTATAATTTATCCTGATATTTTTTTGTCATAGATTATACTTCCTTCTATTTCATGAAAGAAAAGTATTTAATTCCATCCTCATGTAGTTGAAAAACCTTTCTGGATCTTGTTTTAGTTGAGGAAAAAGGTGACGTACTCATTAAATTCCAGTCGCGCTCGTTTAACTTCGTGTACTCCAAAATTTCTTTTACGTTTAATTTTTAAATCAATATTTTCCAGTAAAAACAGTTCCTCTTCACTTGACGACATCTTCAGTAAATTGGTTCTAGAACTGATCTGTTCCTTGTGTGAAGGAGCAGATAAATAAATATGCCGGCTTTGCTGGCGCTAATATACAGCTTTCTTTGTGTGTACTACCAGCATAAACAAGCGCCGAAAACAAGCATTGACAAGTACAAGCAACAAGCACGCCGATTTTTCAGCGTTCTACGTGTACGTACTCTTAGAGTAAACATATTGAACTCTATTATCTAAATATGAGACAAAAAGATAATATAACTTATTAGAAACTTCAATGCATATTTATTTATGTAATAAAATTTGATGATCTACTATAGCAAAAGCCTTTGAGAAATCAGTATAAACTACATCCACTTGCTTTTTATCTTCAAAGGCATCAAAATCAAAGTTTGTCAAATTACTGATGGTAGTAAAATGTAGCTTTTGGTTTGAGTTTGGATATTTTTAAACAATATGAATACAAATATTTTGGCAGCAGCATTTAAGGAATATATTGGCCGATAATTACAAATATTATTCAAAATAGAAAATAGAACGGGAATGTTATCTGGGCCAACATATTCAGTGTTTTTAACATAATTAATAACAGCAGATGTTTCATCATACAAAATTTCATTAATGGAAACCGTGTTCGTTGAGTTTATATTGAAATTAGATAGGTTCAAATGTTCATTATTACAATTGTAAATACTTTGGAAAAAGTCAGTAAATGCCTGGGAAACTTCTTGACCCGTTGTTAATGTTTCCTCATTTTTACACATTGCAGAAGGTATTCTGTTAACACTTTTTTCAAATTAATAAAATACAACATATTTTTGGGATCACTGACTATGTTATTACTACATTAATATATATATATATATATATATATATATATATATATATATATATATATATATATATATATATATATATATATATATATATATATATATATATATATATATCATACTCATTTTTAATTAAAATTTTAACATTAAATCTCAAATTTTTATATTTATTTAAATGATTATTTGACTGAAGGTTCCTATAGAGTTTTCGGTTCAAATGTTCATTATTACAACTGTAAATACTTTGGAAAAAGTCAGTAAATGCCTGGGAAACTTCTTGACCCGTTGTTAATGTTTCCTCATTTTTACACATTGTAGAAGGTATTCTGTTAATACTTTTTTCAAATTAATAAAATACAACATATTTTTGGGATCACTGACTATGTTATTACTACATTAATATATTTATCATACTCATTTTTAATTAAAATTTTAACATTAGATCTTAAATTTTTATATTTATTTAAATGATTATTTGACTGAAGGTTCCTATAGAGTTTTCGGTGATGTTCTTTTAGTTTCAATATTAAAATAATTTCCTTTGTGAACCAAACAGGATAGAAATACGTCTAATAGTTTTTAGAAATCATCTGTCTAGGACACTGTATAATACTATGTACAATTAATTAGTTGCTTCGTTAATATCTCTGAAAGACACTAAAAATTACCAGTTGATTTTATTTACAAGTTGAAATAACAAAGAATAATATCTCTTACTAAAATTATACATTGCTTTGGGATTGTTTTAAGCACAGAAGATTGTGAATTAATAATTGTATATTCAATATATAAGGATGGATGACTAACTAAACTAAAATGACTCTTATCTACAGTACAATTCATATTTGACATTACAATGTGTAAGTTTCTATTATTTTTGTTTTGAATTTTATTATATTGCTTTACATTTAATGAGTTTAAAAAATTTTGAAATACTTTTACATTGATATCCATACTATTATTTACATAAAGCTGATTTAAGGTTTGTTAAATTGATATCACCTGTGATTAATATGTTAGAATTAAACACAAATGATAAAAACTGTTCATAATCTGCCGTGCTAGTATTAGGTGGTATATAGAATATCCAGGATAACTTTTCCAACATGGGGATCTCGAGAATTATAAGAGATACGAAGTCGATTAAATTAGACAAAAGTTGCCCCATTCCCAATAAAATGGTCCCCTAATGGGGCAACTTTTATCTAATTTAACCGACTTCGTATCTCTAATAGTTCCCGAGACCCCCATGTTGAAAAGGTTATCCTGGACACACTGTATACACTGCAATATATAAGTAACAGAGTTCGAATTTTTCGTTCGAAAATTGACTGCGATTAAAACTCCTCCTCTACTATTTGCCGGTGGCAGCGATTTCGCGTCTGATAGTCACGTCTCCGTGAATACAAGCACATCATAGTTTACAGGTAGCACATTCAGATAAACTTGTGTTTTACTATTTAAGCCACGCACATTTTGGAAGTATAGACGTAGTTGCCAGGATGTTAAGTTCTTTAGTTTTTTTGGACAACTCGCTGTACGAATTGTGCAGCCCGTACGTTTGATACTTTCGTGACAGACAGATTTAGCAATAGAAAATCGGTATAAGTTCGGATTATTATTACTTAATATCAATTTTATATTAACCGTATGTGTTTGATTGAAGGCTGAATATGGATTTTCGTTTTCTTAAAAATATTTTTCGATCAGTCGGACGAAGAATATTTAAATCATATCATACTCCCCGTATGATATGATTCAAATATTTTAAAATAGAAAAAGTAAATACTCAAAAACAATACCAAATATATGTATGACGGGCAGTTTAAGACTCATTTTCGAATGTATCCCGATACTTTTGAAGATTTAGGCCCGGTTTTTTCACCTCTGGTTAAAGGGTCAGTTAACTGCCACATAAAATAAAAATACTTCATCGATATTACAACGTAAATTGACAAAATTATATACACGTCAATTATATGATGCGATATTTTTCTTTTATCTGGCAGACAAGTTAACTGGCACTTTATCAAGAGGTGAAAAAACCGGGCCTTATTGTATAAAATTAATTTGGTTCGCGAACTATATTAAATATATAAAAAAAAAACTTGAGGTTATCAGAAAATGGCTTGGAAAAGAAAACCAAGAAAGCTTCCGGTAAATAATATTAATTAATATAATAGCTTATATATATTTACAAAATTAGTAAAAATTTGCATACTTCTTAGATATAAATCAATAATTCTCGCTTCATACAATGCGCGCCTACTCGAAAGTGCACAACCGGCCACACGTCCAGAGCTCGGACGAACTGTGCATGCACAATCTAAATCTACACATCACAGACCGCGATCTGTGGAACCTAGAGTCCACAGAAGTGAATAATCGAACGCTTACTGTGCAAATTATTAAAAACGTATGCACAGAACTGAATAACCGAACACATAAATGAAGACGAAATCAGATAAATTCATTGTTTTTTACTTGGCGCCAACTCACGCACAAATTGGTTAATTAAGTTCATAAACTTTTAAGAAACAATTGAGTAGATTTAGAATTTTACACCCAAAATTTTAAGACACTAAGAAATCACACACACTTGATATTAGGATATGTGGATCACAACACTGATTCATAAGATATAAAATTGAAATATACTTTGTGCTACAAACACTGACAAAAAAAAAGAAAGAGCAAAAAAGATCAACTCTCATTTATGATAACTTTACTCATACCTATGTATTAATAAATAAACATTTGTTAATTGAAAACGACTGAAAATAACTGCAGAAAAATAAAGAAACGACAATCTGACCTTTTATACTCGTATAAAACTGTTAATTATAAGTTCGCGTAAAATATTTTAAAACTCTTTGATCTAGGTATTCAGAAAATTCTTTTGTAAAATGAAAATTAACGTCAGAGGCAGATAGAGGATGATTACATTGTTACACCACGCGTCTAAAATGAGATTGATTAATATGTAATACGCTACTCAGAATTAATAATATCTAATTAATATTAGACCGCCTTTAGTACCTATTTACTTAAACTGTTTATCTAATCACTATATCCGGAAATCATTCCCTAAGTACACATAATATTGAGCAAGCTGTTAGATATAAAACCCATAGAGTAGAAGATCTAATATGTTTATTTATAATTTAAGATATATCCTTAGGGTATAAAAATACTTTTTTCTACTATCGACTTCAACTTCGTAAGTGAGTTTTGAACCTTCGGGGCGTTTAAATAATGCCAAAGTAATAGTATATTATATCTTAGGTGGGATATGTTTCATTACAGCCGAGGACTTATGTATATTACCGAGAAGCGAACCCTCGAGATGAGATACAGCGCGAGGCTGTGTTGCAACTCCCACCGAAGATGTATACTATTTTATTCCCAATCATCCTCTTTTTAAGTCAATTTTCAAAATAAATCAATGTCTTATAACATTTAATTTTATTAATATTTTTGACAGTTCTATTGTGGTTGTATGTTCAACACCACACATCAAAAAGCTCAAACACCGAAGGTGGATTGCATCAAAATGTTCAAGACCAAATCATACATTGTCAAAAAAAAACATCTTGGCGTCATAGTGCGTGTGTGTATGTGTCCGTGCGTGCGTGCGCGGTCGTGTCCACGAGAACTCATGTTAAACTGCCAGAAATTTCTATTTTCCATATTTAAGCTTTCTGCATTCACATGAAGAGTTGAATAGATTTTGAGTAAAATTGGACAAGCGGAAGTAGTACACTTTACTTAAAGTCCAAAACAGTTCTTAATGAAAAACTATATTTAAATATAATCCAAAACTATTCAATTTTAGTATTTAAGACTGCTATATCAAAGTAAATAACATATTAGATTTTGGATAAAATTGATAAACCGGAAATGATACTTTACTTAAAGCTCCAAACAGATTTTCGTAAAATATATATATTATGATATATTCCAAAACTTTTCTAATTTTTTATTTGAGACTTTTATATAAAGGAAACTAATATATTAGATTTTGGCTAAAATTGATAAACCAGAACTGAATAAATTTTCGTGAAAAATATATTAGATATATTCCAAATCTTTTCAAATTTGGTATTTAAGACCTTCATATGAAGTGGAACAACGTATCCGATTTTTGCTAAAATTGATAAAACGCAAGTGATACTTTATATGAAACTCTGAACAGATTTTCATGAAATACCTAAATTATGATAAAATGTAAAACATTTCAAATTTGGTATTTGTCTTTTATATTAATGAGTACGACATATAGGATTTTTTCTAAAATTGATAAACCGAAAATAGTGCTATATTTGAAGCCATAAACAGATTTTCTAGAAAAAACATATTAAAATATGATCCAAAACTACTGAAATTTGGTATTTAAAACCCGTGTATAATTTTAAACAAAATCAACCGGCAGTGATACTTTTCTTAAAGCTCATTGCTATTTCAAACATGGAATTGGCGAGAGGTCATGAGCTGGCCACATCAGATTTTTTATTTTTAAAATTATCCTGTATTAGGTTACCATTTTAGCAATGTATTCTTTACTCAGAAGTTAGTTGTTCTAACAACTGACAGCTGACCACAAAAATGTTTTTAGTATAGTCTGTAGTATCGCGATACGAGTTTTGTTTTTTTTTTGCGTCAAATCCCATTATGTTGAGCATGGACTCTGGCGTGAAATCCAAAAGTGATCAAAAATTTAGTATCGCCATCCGAAAGGGCTTAAAATACTATGCTAAAGAAGTGCAAATCAAAATCTAGAATTATATCATACTAAGAAGTTTTTTCAAAGCAAAAAAATCTGCATCTAGTGACCTATGCATTTCTTCTGAATAAACAATACATTGCTAAAATGGTGTCCTAATATAGGACACTTAATTAACCGAATTCGTAGTTCTTATAGTTATCAAGATAATTCACAAAAATAAAAATAAAAAATCTCATGTGGCCAACACAATACTTCCCGCCATTTAATTTTTATTAATTCAAATATACATACTTACATATTTACTTATGCTAAAAACCGTACAAAGTCGCATTCCATATAACTATGGTTCTATTTACTACTTTCTTTTTAAAACGTTACTATTATTAATTTGAAATGATTAGTTCTTTGACAGTGACATTTATCTGTCAATTACATACATTTGAGATACTGTGTAATCAAGGAGTTGTGTTTATTTAAAGCGTAGGCTCCGTGATTTAAATTATATATAATCTTATAAAAAAGTTATTAATGCAAACCTATAGAAAATTTAATAATCTATTATTTTTATAATAACATAAATCTCGAAAAAATAACATTTAAAGATATTTTCGGTAGAAAAGTTATTTTGAGCTTCAAGTGAAGTCACCATCATCATCTTCATTATCGTGAAAATGTTAAAATTGAATTCTAGGGACCTTGAAACCAGATCATTTACCAAAATCTCGATATGCAAGTTTTAGCACGCTCCCTATACCTCCCTTTCCAAAGGTAGCGGGAGTTGAAATAGGTGGATCGTTTTTTTTTTGCCGGTGAGTATATAATAATGTTATGAAATTAATTATTTATTATAGAATATGATAAATGTACAACATACATTTTTCTACTTATTTACAAAGCATTATAATTATTTTATTTATATTACGAAATGGGTAAGTAGGAAAATATTAGGTGACTTTTAATATAAATACGCGGTAGTTTATGAATTAAAATACCAGCCAATGTATTTTAATATAATACGCCGAAGGCGAATGATGATGAATAATATATAAATAGTTTATTATGAGGAATTTGTTTGTGTATTATTAATGTTCGCAAAATTCTCGCTGTATCAATATTCAAATTAATTTATTTGTATTAATGTGTTTCATATTTATACTTGCATTTCTATAAAATGTATATTTGTAAATACTTTAATTAATTGTGTTGAAATAAATGAAATTATTATTATTATTATTATTATTATTATTATTATTCGTTTCAAACCATATACATTATACATAAATAATTAAAAATACACAATAAATATATAATACATTACAACAAATATTTCTCACTCCTTACAAACTGAAGTGACCGATTTTCGGTAGCGAACTACCACATCCGGACCACATGTAGTGAGTCTGCTGAGCACTTGTTAAAACCATATAAATAGTCAAATTTGGATATCATAGGCCTGATGCATCGCTCGGCATAAACTAGGACGGAGAGGATGCATCTTCTCCGGAGATTCTCTCTTTATGCCAGAGGAAAAACTAGCAAAGAAATGGCCTTGCTAAATAGTATTCATCCAAAAAATTGCACAGTTTATAGCAGATCGTGTTGCGTTAGTCAGATCTTCTCTCATGCATTCCTCTTCTAAGTTGGCGCACGTGAGCAGGTAGACCATTTCTTGTTGTTTATCCCGATATTATGCAAACAGAAAACAAGATCAAAATGCTAGTTGATTCTTCGTCGAACATTGGGTGTCTAGGGTCATGTAACTGTGTGGAGCGCTCTGCCATACTTGCCGTCGACCGTCTAAGTTTAGGTGGAACTATGCCGCTAAGCAGGTATAATTGATTGACTGGTGTTGGTTTTAGGCTAGCGGTAATTATTCGGCAAGTTTTGTTTATCGTTTAAAAGAAGATCCAGATGTTTAGCGTTAGCTGACCTCTCCCAAACTGCAGCAGCATACCCGGCGCATGAATAGGACAGGGCAAAAGCTGATGTTCTGAGGATATGTGGATGAGCTCCCTACTTGGTGCTGATGAATTTTCGAAGAAGATTGTTCCATGCACTAAGTTTTCCCCGGATTTTATTAACATGATATTTAAATGTTGGAGCTCGGTCCAAAGTTACGCCCAGATAAAATCGAGTTTTACTGAATTCAATTAGTTGTCCATCCCATGTTATTATTAGGGCATGAGTCAGATATGTGCCTCTCGGTTTCTAATGTGAAATAAGCTGGACATAGTTTTAGTAGCATTTTGATAAAGACTATTATTTTTATAATATATTCGATATTTTTAAAATTAGTACACGGTGCAGCAATGGCTATATCATCTGCATAAGCAAAGCTTCTTGTGTGGGGAGCAATCGGTTGGTCATTAATATAGATATTGAATAGATTAGGTGCTAAGACACTTCCCTGGGGAAGCCAATTTTTCTGTATACACCAACGGCTCTTCTTATACCCCAGATTCATATTGTGTGTGGACCCGGCGCTGCCGACGCCACTGAGTGAAGGTATTAGAAGCGATGATACAATGTCGCGTGCTTTGGCGGAACCTTTTATCCTATTGAGAGTTTCTGGTAACCTTAGATTAGAACGCGTAGTGAAATAAACGAACAGTTGGTGAATAAATAGCGTGTGAATAAATAAGACGTTGTGTTCATTGTTTAAATAAATAAATAATCCTAGTGTTTATGTAATTAGTATTAAATTAATATTTAATATCTGTTTAATTGTAATATTCGTCATTCTTATTATCTTTTTAATATTTATTTATGCTTAATAAACATTTATTTTAATTAGTAATAATGATTTAATGAAATAAATAAAACGTTACTGTATTTATTTACAACTATTAATAAATTTATATAATTTAATATTTGAGGAGCGTTTGTTCAAAGTCAGATATGCCAACATAATGATGTTTGCTTAGGAAGTTGAATTTAAAATATAACAATATGACCCTCCACCATAATAATTAAGTGAAACATAGTCTTTTACACAGAGAATTTATTTTAAAATGCAACATATAGTTTATCACTTCCATGGTTACACACTACTGTCGAAAAATGACAGCAATGTAATATTTGTCCATTTTAAAATGCAACATTATAAATAGTATTGCAGCACAGGAGATACCTCCAGAACACATCACAAATGGTGTCAATTCTTTCTACGAGTGACTAGAATATTGCCTCAGTGTGAATGGAGGTATTTTTAAATATTTATTACATTAAAATTATGAATTTTTGTAAGCCAAAGTTTGTTAAGATGTGCTACATTAAAGTATAGATTTTTTGTTAACAGTATGTAGGCTAATTTATTGGAAATTAGTATTGAAAATACATAACTACAAATTTTTGTATGTTGCATTTTAAAATGGACAAATATTACATTGCTGTAATTTTTTGACAGTAGTGTGTAGTAACCATGGAAGTGATTGACCATATGTTTCACGTTAAAATAAATTCCCTGTATTAAAACAAGCGCTTAAAACTATATGATAGGTACTATTAAAGCTAAAAAAAAGTTTTCATTTTTTATATATTTGAGTATTTAAGTACCACACATCTACTCTATTCCAAATTCTTACATCTTAAGGTGCATTCACAAATGAAAATTAGGTTTGTGGTTTTTGTTTAGATTTAAGTAAGTCATTCATAAAATGTAAGTTTAAATTACCTGAAAATTAGTTTTGATATTTACAGACATCTATGTAAATGCTTCGAAAACAAGATTAAAATATCGGTAGAGCAGTACTCAACAAGACACATGTGCGCCGTGAAACTGTCATTCGCTTGGCATTATTGGTTATATTTCAGCAATTAAGTTATGACAGTCTCCATGTTCTTCTCGCATTTGTTTAAAAAACTGAATCCTCCAAGTGGATAATAAATAAAGATGGGTGTATATATCTATATCATTTCAGACTAGTTCTCATTGGTGGTTTGTGACGTCAAACTAAATCATAAACCTAAAGTTTGGACCTTGCAACGTTTAGCTTTATGATTTGGATTTAGAGACCCTAAATTCTGAAGTGTGAATGGAGTTATTACATAATATGCGGCCAAAGTCTTTAAATCCAAAATATGAACCAAAAATCTAAACCTAATTTTCATTTGTGAATGTACCTTCACTACTTTTAAACCGTCTCTTATCGCCTTTTTGAGACACGGAATCCATTTTTAAGGAAATGAATACAGGAAATAACGAACCAGCAAAAGTAAACCATGGTACCACAGTATATAAAAAACACATACGAGTGTACAAAAGTGAGATATGTTGAATAACATAGGCTGCCAGCGGCAGTAAAAACTTTGTATATATGTACTTCGTAATTGTCTACTAATTATTTTATTAAATTGCTTATTACACACCCATACTTTTAATTACTGAAAACATAATGAGGTTGACATCTACTCCAGAGAATATTAAAAAATATATATTACTGCTTAACGAATACGACTTTCTAGAACTACAAGTCGCTTTAAATTTAGATAAAGTTTCATTAAAGAAATATAGTAGACGACCCCATTAAAATGAAAAGCATTGTATCAAATTACATTGTTGACATTGTAGCGTGCGCACAGTCGACGCCACTGAGTCTAGCGAGCACGCGATCGACGCCATTGTTCGAACGTTTCTAGAACGTACTCGTAATATCGTAAACGCAGAGTTATTAAATCAAATAATAAAACTTTGTTGTACATTAATATATAAATAAAAAAGTAAGAATGTAAACCCATGTGAGTATTGAAATAAAATTATTTTCATTTTCAGTTCAAAGGCACTTTTCAGGTATAAAGGAGTACTTCCTTGAAATTCATAAATAATTTTGAAAAACGCGCCAAAAGTAACAGGCTCTCAGACTTGCACTCATTTATGGTCTCGTTTTCAAATTAAACTTGCATTACAATAATTAGGGTCGAAAATGATTCCATGCATATACGTCACACAGTGCACAAAGGCCTACGCACTGACACCGCGTAAGCCGAAAACGCTAATTTCAACTTTTGGCAAAAAAAGAAATCAGTAAAAGCTTTTGACATAAACGTATAATATTGTCTTGGTTTAATATTTATTTTTTGTAATATTTTATTTAAAAATGTATTTTTTAAGGTGTCTTATTATGGGATTAGTAAAACTATATTCTTTTCTACATAGAGGCCCGGATTGACTCGGTAACACTGGCCCATGGTTGCATGGGTACGCCACGGCGTAAACGTTGACTGGCGTGTGTGGCGTGACCTTGTTCGCGTATGTTCTAGAACTCTCTCTAGATCAGGGGTAGGGAACGTCCGGCCCGCGGGACGTATACGGCCCGTCTAGTAGTTTAGACAGGCCCGCGGGCGGGACTTGAAATTCAAAAAATTGTGCAATTTTTTTGTATAGCAAAGTAAATTTATATTAACTGAATAATACTCGTAATGTAAATTTTGATAATATATAGAAAAAAGGTTCCCACCCCTGCTCTAGATTAATAGAAGCTGTATAAAGGCGGCGCATCTCCGAGCGAGACAGTTTAGTTCAGTAAGTGGAGAGAGTTAGTTAATGGTGTTCAGGTAATTGAACGCAGACAATTGAATGGTAATAAAAAGTGATATATATATATATATATATATATATATATATATATATATATATATATATATATATATATATATATATATATATATATAAAGCATATACAGTCTACAATCGTCTGCAAGTCTAAGATTAGAAGGCGTGGTGCAATAAATATCGTGAAAATAAAAATAACTAGTCATGTTATTGTTTAAATAAATAATCTTAGTGTTAAAGTATTTAATAATATGCTTAGTCTTTAAATAGTAGTTCATATTTGTTTAATAATAGATAGTGATCGTTATTTTTATTATCTTATTTCTCACTTATTTATCGTTTAATAAACATTTATTATAATTATTAACAATTCTCTGAGTTTTACACTTCACCCATATAAATAAATGGCACAATATCATTACTATAAAGAAATTTGCATGTTCTTTAAATAAAAATAGAAGTAAAAAAATCTGATGTGGCCAGCACATTACCTTCCGTCAGTTCTATCTATTTTGTATAAATGTCATACAGAAAGATCCTTGCAAAAGAGTATATTTCTTGTACATTACCTTAAGGCAGTTGTATGTATTTTATACAAATTCCATATAGAAAGTTTCTAACAAAAGATCCTATATTTCCAGTAAAATTATAACATAAACATACTGTCAACTGCACTTGACACTGACACCTTTCAATCAGAATTATCTTAATGTACCAGCTGTTTCCAGAGTTATAGCAAAGCTGACTAATATATATGATATTTAATTTCTTTATAATTTTTTAACTCTATGTCCATTTAATATGAAGTATAAAATGCATTCAAATCGTATAGAGAATAAATAATTCTTTAATATTTATAATAACATTAAATGTGAAAAAATGATATTTAACATCGTTTTTTCAAGAAAAACTGTTAAAATCTTCAAATGAGGGTACTTCCGGTTGACCAATTATAACCAAAATCTAATCAGCTCTTCACATGGATGTAACGAAGAGGAATACGAAAGAAATATAATTTTTGGAATTGTGGTATTAGAGTTATCGCATTAGAAAATTTTGTCACACACACACACACACGCACACATACATACATACATACACACACACACATACATACACACACACACACACACACACACACACACACACACACACACACACACACACACACACACACACACACACACACACATACATACAGACATCATCGTAAAAATAGTAAAATCGTATTCTAGGGACCCTAAAACGTGCTTATTCATCAAAAACTTACCACCGAATTTTTTTGACCAAAGACAATACCTTCCTTACCTAAAGGTGACGGAAGGTAAAAAATGGACATGTCTGGTTCTACCTGGATAGTTTAGTTCGAAACAAAGAATTCTTCGAATATTCTAGAAAATAAAATAATCGAGAAGTATGTTATTTGAATATCAATGTGTTCCTAATCCAAATATCAATTCACGAAGACGTTTATACTGTTGTGGTGTTGTGACTTGTCATATGAAACTTTTCATCATCGCAATTCTTGAGAAACTCCTAGCGTTCATTTCCGCACAGAGGCACAGGCAACATATTTTTGCCTTATTTTCTGCCGACACGTGTAGAGCAAAATCGAAATAAGCTGTTTTCGAATTGACACACTTTTCGAGACAAAGCAACAGAGACATTTAGCGAGATGCAGTTTTGTTCGTTTAAAAAGCGCACACCGCTTTAGGAGAAGCGGAAGCACTACAATAAAAGAAACTTTAATTAAATGTTTCGAATTTATTTGGTCGAATATCTTTGCACGCGTTTTAAATAGTTAAATATGATACATGAGATTTGAGAAATGTAATAATAGTTATTTATGATATAAGTTTTAAAAGTGACATTTAATTTTGCGAGAAGGAAGTTTGAATAATGTCGATTTGTTGCTCCATTCGTCATAATTCACTTTTAACACTAGTGTTGAAAGTACAATGATCTGTCACTGTACACGAGAATCATAAAACAACATTTTTAACCCTAACAACAAACATAGAAAAGTCTACTAGATTTGTAGAAAAGGTCCGTTTTTGTGTATCTGCTGTCTTAATTTGCATTCGTATAGAAAAAGTACAGCTTGTGACTAATTTTATAACACGTGAACAAAGAGATATGTTACATAATATATTATTAATAAAATATAGGTTTTGTAATAACCATATTATGTTTAGAGCTCCTGGTTGATATATTGTTTGCAAAAAGTAATTAATAATCATTAATTTAAGAACCTTGTATGGATTTCCCAGCGAAGGACAGAATCAGCAAGAGCATGAACACTGACTTTCATATATCTAACTTTGAGATATGTGAAATAATGCTGTATTCTGCTTTGCCATATGAAATAATACTCGTAATACCGTTAAATACGAAATAAATAAGTAATGTAAAGGAACAAATCATACAAAAACTGTATGGAATAATAATTTGATTGCGATATTGGGATTTTCAAATAAGAAAACGCTAACTAGCGGCGAATATTAGAACTACAAACAGTGGTACACATTTGACATTTACATGAAACTACAAATAAATGAGAAAATAATACGAAAACTAAAGAAACACAATTGACACCAATGTTTCACTTGCAAATGTCAAGAAAATGTGTACCATTGTTTAATGCGATCAGCGCCGTCTCTTGATACCTGAAAATCCCAATAAGATCAAATCTCTGCAATGCAATAGCACATTATAACGTGAGAGTACCTACGCCATTCAGTCTGCGACAGTGGCGTAACAAGGTGATATTCAGCCGTGTTCCCTCCCCCCACCCTTCTGAATAATAATAATAATAATAATAATAATAATAATAATAATAATAATAATAATAATAATAATAATTGATAAAAAATATGTTTTGTATATTGTCACAAGAAAATACATATTCATTCTTTAATGAAAAAAAAAACATAATGGCTGGTAGCACGAGCGTGGTTCTAACACCGGTTTTAACTAAAACCTTACCAACAACTTGGCACATACTTCAGGGTTATTAACAAAATCAATGTACTGAATAAGCCGAAAATATACTGACAGCCATGTTTAATAAATTTGATGGCATTATTTAAAAGTGTTTAATACGATTTTTGTCTTGCCTTCTTTGTAGTATAAACAATTTAAAATAATGAAGTCAAATTTATTGAATATGGTTGTTAATACATTTTCGAGTTAATCAGTATATTGGCAACACTGCTTTTGTTAACAACCCTGAAGTATGTGCCATGTCGTTGGCATGGTTTTAGTTAAAACGGGTGTTAGAACTACGCTCGTGCTACCAGCCATTGTATCTAAACGTTCATTCCAGATAAGAATTCAGTGATCAGAAGACTGATTTACCCGGTAGACAACGTAAATTTGTTTTAAAATTAAACGCTAAATTTGAAAGTAGTGATACATGTATAGTTATTTGGCGTTATTTTAAAAATTAATTTTACAATTAAATTACTAAATAAATATTAATATTGCATGCAATTCAAATGAAGAAAATGTAGAAAAATAGTTATTAGTAAAGAAAATAGAAATCTGAAAATAGCAATTTGGGGACGACTGACATATTCAAATTAGTTTGACTTTGGGATTGGGATGTTTTAAAAAACGTTAAAACATAGTTATCTTTCGAAGCTTATATCTTCTTTCTTCCTGCTCTAATTTTATTCTCCGTTTGGGAATTGTAATGTTCACATTGGCATGACTGCAATAAATAAACTAAATATCTAGGCAATGAACAGAATAAAAAACACAAATCACTGCCACCAACTTAATAATTATATAAAAGAAAGCCTCAACAGAGTAAATAGAATGAAAAACATGTTACAGAAGGCAATTTAAGCACGCGTTCGTTCGCCCACTCGCCGCTAAATAAATAAATAAATGTATCGATGACCAGGAAGAAAGGGGCTTTCCTGGTTTTTGTTTTAAAACTACATATATTTCATAGGCGAAGTACATATAACAATTACAATAATAAAGATAAAAAATATTGGATTTCATCTAATGTATTATAAATGATTAAATGTTACCGCTGAAAATAAGAATATTAAAACACATTTATCACCCAAACCAGTATATACAGTATTAACACAAAAAAATAACAAATCTAGATGACCGTCGCCTGGCCGAACCCGGTCACGCGGAATCCTCCTCCACGCCGTGATTATTTCTGCAAAAGAATTAACACATGAGATATACTCAGTGAGGAGGCAATCATTCACAAAATACACGCGCTTCCACCACAAAGGAATGTATTGAGAAATCACACGAGAAATAACACACGTATGCAACAAAGTCCAATAGAACAGGGAAAATTGAATAAGTCACCTTATGTGAAACGCATACCTGATACTCAATAGCAGTGTGGCCCCGGACTTACGCGTACATATACTCAACTGTACCTGCCATTACCACTGTGGCCCCGGACTTACGCGTACATATACTCAACTGTACCTGCCATTACCACCTCTGAGCGGTGTGGTTTATACCGGCATCGAGATATGGTTGCACAATCAACCCTGCCATTACCACCCCTGGAAATAGGGAGCTACCCTAACCCGAATTCTGCTCAGGTGCTGATCAACTCTAGTGGCTTACCTCGGCCTTAGGGGCATAGTTACAAAACCAGGTTAAAACCATCCCTGCCGTTACCACGCGGTCAATCAGCGAAAACCCACGAGGCTAGCAATCGTGGACACATAGATCGCATTCCTGGTTACCCTTATAGCTCTCTCATCACGGCTGGAGGCTCTACCAGGATTAGAATAAAGGACAACGCAGTAAATAATAAGAATAATCATACATACAAAAGTGTGTGTACGACTCAACTCACCTAAATCACTACACAAATCAATCACTACGATATCGATGTTCTCACACTGAAATCTAGAAATAAACTGAAATAAAATACGTGAATACCGGTATCATTAAATGTAGCTCTCTTATCCAACAGCATCGGTTACGTACCTAAATAGCTAAATAGAGACAAAACATAATAAATTTTATCAAAATAATCTTACGCAAAATAATTACTGTGACAAATGTTTATTTTGGGTTAGTTAATTATGCTGTGCGGGGCAGAAAATTTTATTTAAATGTTTTTTTTGTCGACTATCTCCGGGATTCTAGAGCCTTCGGGCCGTGTTCCACGGCACACTTGGAACACCGGTAGTTACGCCACTGGTCTGAGAGCACGTGACCGACACAACCGCCACCACTTTTCAAATGCTCTGGAAACATGGGCGGAGACTACTCGCAATGCGATAACGTAATTTCCTGACCCAAAACTGTTTTCAAAAATCTGGTGTGGCCAACACAATACCTCCTGCCATTTGCAGCCCGAGTCATAAAAAACATTTATTTAATCCTTATTGTTGGATTAGCGAATTTTACTACAATTTTGACAGTTTATTTCTTAAAATATAGTCAAATCTAATCCAAGTAACTAGCTTTATTAAACCCCTCAACAGGATTAAATCCCAATTACAGAGTGGGTTCACATTCACACACATACATGCCTTAGTGGAATTCGAACTCAGAGCCCCGAGGGCACTTATGAGACGAGGCGTTGCTCTAACCAATGAGCCACCGGAACTATAAATAAAATGAAAATTAAATTTTAAATACCGGGATAGAATAGAATTCACTAATCCAAAAATGAGAATTAGCTTAAATATTTTTGCGAATCGTTAATTTTTATTAATCTAAATACATACCTGTTAGCGCTATTTTGAATTATGCAAGTATTATGTTTAATTACTTCTCTCTAATTTTTAATTTCAGCTTTAAATTGAATTTTGATCGTATATTTATTAAATGACTGTTCATTTGATTATCGGTCAGTTGTGCTAGTGTTTTCGAAGCGACGACGTCTAGTTGGTGCATTTACTTCTTTGTGAAACGGTGAGTGCTATGGTTTTGTGGTTATTATGTGTGGTTACTCTCCGCTGCGGTGTTGAGAAAGAGTTGTTCTGCGGTTCAACTGTTCCCTCGCTTGCGGGCTGAGGAAGAGTCTACAGTGCGGCTGGGACTATCTCATTCTCTGCGGAGATGAGACTGAGTGCTCTCACGCTGCGGTGTTGAGAAAGAGTTGTTCTGCGGTTCAGCTGTTCCCTCGCTTGCGGGCTGAGGAAGAGTCTACAGTGCGGCTGGGACTGGTACCTAATCCTATCCTAATCCCAAAAGTTGGGCTCGAGCCTGGAGCATTTACGGGGATCCTAAGTACTCACTGAGAATATACTCATCTATTTTTATCTTTTGCAGACTATTGGCGCTCGTGGGGAGAAGTGTGGACCATCCGGGGATTGAGGATTGGAAGATTTATTTATTTATTTGAGATATTTGTAATCGTGTTCAATTATGTAATTTAGTATTCTTTTCTTTAATAAATTTTAGTATTCTTTACATTTCAGAAGTGGGATCAGAACATTTTTAACTTTCAGCTTTTGGGACCACACCAGCACAACTTTTGGAACAGTGTGGATATTGGTTACGTTTATGTTTAGCTGGATTACGAAACTGGAACAACATTACAACATGGCGTTACCTAACAACAGTCCTCAATTTCAGTATGTACGTTCACTTTACGCGCTATGCATAAATGGGACGAAATAACTACCATCATGTATGTGACATCTCGCTGGAGTGGGTATGCAGAAATATGGTATAAAGCGCTGCAAGGAATAAATCATTCTTGGGAGACATGGAAGGCTATGTTGTTGAAGGCAATTCCGTCACAGGAAAATTATTTTCAGTTGCTTCAAGAAATGATTTCTCGCAACAAGAAACCGGATGAACCCATGTTGCAATACTATTATGAGAAGCTGGCGCTACTCAACACTTGCTCTTATCAGAGAATGCAAGAAGCCGCAGTCTCTTTTATTATTTTTGAAGGCGATCGAGGATAAATTAGCGACACGAAACCTTTCTACTCCCCTTAAACGCGATTTATATCGTACTTTTCAGAAGAACAAGTGGCCTTACTATACTACGCATCAACACAACGATGGAATGGCGAACATTCGTTGTTTTATTTGTGGAAAATTGGGATATACACGCTCACATTATGACAACAAACGTCAACGAGTATCGACTTGTGCAGGACGAAATGGAGGCGAATTCAGTGGAAGTAGGAACCAGCAACCACAACAACGTTAACATCAGCATGTTCAACGTCAACAAGAGCCACAACCACAACTGCCAGGAAGGAACATCTTAATAACTTCTGCGGAGCACAACAACTAGAATTACCATTCAACAAAACAAGACAGTTACTCTGCGTGGTTTCGGTAATGGATGGTTGAGGTCTTTAGGCTAAACTGGAGTTCGCAAGTTGACAATTGACGAAGTAGAACTGGATGTAGTATTCAACATAGTACCAGACATAGTTCAATCCATACCCATCATTGTTGGACAGCCTTTCACAGAATCACCGGAAGTAGTTGTGTACAAAGATTCAAATCGGCTAAGATTTTTCAGGAAAAAAGACTCACCATCCAGTGGAATCGAAGCGACACCCCGTAAGAAGGTTAACATCTGAGCCAAACATGCAACTGTTATACCACCAGGATATGTAGGACACGTGATCTGCCATGTGGAAGACAAAGGAGAACTTTTTGTGTATTTTAGTGTACGTACAGCTGAAGGACACAAGTACGTATTCCTGCGAACAATTGTAATAGCAGACAAGAATATGTAATGTGTTCTACCAGTCTTAAACTGATCATGGTAAGGGAGATGGCAAGGTTGTCTTAAACACACTGTTCTTTATGAGCATTTATTTCGACCGGTTTCGATTTCTTACAAAATCATCTTCCAGGAAAACCGGAAGACTACAGAGCGAAGGATACAAAAACATATAAGTAAAAAATAAAAAAAAAAGCAATACAAATTGTATTAATTATAAAATGAAATACAGAATAATACTCACACTAACAAACTACAGGAAGCAAGCCGGAGACAACGAAAAAATGGTAGATCTAGATCTCATCATGAGAATTTAAAAAAATTTATAAAAATTTTATTTTAGAAAACAAGTAAAAAGGCAACTGAACCAAGGGACAACGCCCAAACGAATGAAAAAACTACATGTGGGTGTAGGAAAATACTTGTTTACTTGTAAGGACTAGTAAACAATAGGGATTTTGTCATAGGAGGATCTCTAGTAATGAACTATGTGTGAGATTTATCTGGTCGTTCAGGCACAAATTGTTATTGGCGGCTATGGACTTTCTTATTTCGAGATTTTCAAGGAAATCCAGAGTTTTACCATTCTTGTGGATATGGAGTATTTCAAAGTCGCTGTATAAATCGAACTGATGGTTATTATCGATGATGTGTTCAGCGAACGTTGAGTGACCTGATTTCGCGTTCAAAACTCGCGCGTGTTCTTTGAACCGAGTGTAGAAAGTTCTGCCAGTCTTACCGACATAGACGGCGCTACAAGTTTGACATTTAAGTTTATAAACACCTGACGATTCAATAAGTGGACGATTGTCTAATTTTATGCATATTTCTTTTTTAATGTTTATTAAAGGTCTGAAAACTATGTCTATGTTGTATTCTGTAAATATACTTTTTATTTTGTGGCTTATATTACCTAAGAAATGAATGCTGAATCTGATTCTATCCGTTTCGATATGTGGATCATTTGCGAACGCTTCTTTGAGCCTCAATTTATGTTTTTTACGTTTAATGAGTGTATCTATGATGTTTGGGTTGAAGTTATTAAATATAGCAATTTGTTTTAATGTTTGGGTTTCATTGTCTATTTCAGGTTTGTCTAGGCCTAGGGTTAACATTCTGTGAATCTGTGATTGGAAAACCGCTAATTTATGTTGCTGACAGTGATTAGATAGGTTATTAATGGAGTCAGCTGTGTGCGATGGTTTTGTGAAGATTTTATATGTAAAGTTATGGTTGTTTTTTTAAACTGATCACATGCGGAATTATCAATTCAGAAGGATAAAATTATGAGAAGAGGATGGAAGTGTCAAGTTGATAATACAGAAGCGCAGAAAATTAAAGAATTTACGTTACGTAGGATGAACTACACGTGGGAGCGCATATAAGGGAGGATCAACGCGAACAACTGGTACGTCTGCTGAAGGAATATAGTGATTGTGTGGCCAAAAACTGTGAAGGATATTCGATGCACGAACGCGACCGAAGTGGATATTTTACTCACTGATGATACACCCATTACTTACAGGCCGTATATATTGTCAATTCCAGAGAGAAAACATGTTCAGAGAATAGTACAAGAGCTTCTTGATGGCGACATTATACGCGAATCCACTACACCCTTTTCAGCACCGATTCTTCTAGTGAAGAAAAAGAACGGAGAAGCGCGAATGTGTATAGACTACAGGCATCTAAACAAAGTAAAAGTAAAAGACCGATACCCCTTTCCAAGAATTGATGACCAACTGAATCAATTGCAAGGAGCGAAGTATTTCACAACTTTAGATATGACGTCAGGATATTACCAGAAACCTATCGCGGAGAGCTCGAAGTACAAAACTGCATTTGTAATAACGGACGGACATTACGAGTTTAATCGTCTCCCTTTTGTATTATCTAATGGTCCATCAGTTTTTCAGGGGCTGATCAACAAAGTTCTAGGATCATGTCGTAACACCATCGCCATGGCTTACTGAGATGACATCATCTGCCCATCATCATTTGCAGAGGGAATTCAGCGACTGACGACACTATTTGACATTCTTTTGGAGCAAACAACTTTACACTGATTATGAAGAAATGTTTCTTTTTCAGAACAGCATCAATTATTAAGGATTTCAGATTGACCGAGATGGAGTTCGACATGGAAAGGAGAAAATAAAAGCCGTCACCGGATTTCGGGCACCGAGAAATGTGCATCAAGTAAGACAGTTTGTAGGACTTACAAGTTATTTTCGACGCTTTATTAAAGATTACGCTAAGATTTTGCGACCGATTACTAAACGAGAAAGGATACACTATGGAGTTGGGAGGCGAAAGAACAGAAAGCATTTGAAGTCCTAAAGGAAAAGCTTACGGAACGACCATTTTGCAACTATACAATTCGAATACCGAAACAGAGGTGCACATGAACGCCAGCAAGTTAGGATTAGGAGGAATCCTGCTGCAGAAATTGGACACAGGTAAATTCCACCCAGTTGCTTATTTCACCAACGGAAATGAAGTATCATTCGTGTGAGCTGGAGACTTTAGCAACAGTCGAAACGTTAAAGAAATTGAGAGTATATCTGCTGAAAATACATTTTGAATTAGTAACAGACTGCAGTGCACTACGAACTGCTAGCACTAAACAGAATTTGGTACCTAGGATTGGAAGATGGTGGCTGGAACTGCAGGAATATTCATTCGATATAAAATAACGTCCAGGATTACTGTTATATCGTACACAAATATAACTCAATGATTATTATTATTATTTATTTACTATTCGGTACAATGACATTTTTTATAAATCAAAATATATCCCTTTTTTTGTTCCCGTTCCAAGGCACACCATAACATTCCTCCCCCATTAATTAGAAGAGTATCGTCGTTGGCTGGGATTACAAACAAGGTGACAAGTTGGCTTTTTTGTTCGAGTTGATCTCCGAAGGTCTGGTGCCGAAAATTCAATATTTTCTTGATGTTCATGACTTGTTCTTTCTGGCGCTGATAGTTCTTGACTTGTAGTTGAACCTGAAACTATTTCTTGTTCTTTTTGACCCGTGCCTTGACCTGAAACTTTGTATTTTTCAGTACTTTGTAAATGCTCTGGAATAAATGACAATTCAAAATCATCTAACAAATTAGATAAGGTTTCTTGATTTAAACGCGGGCGAATTTGATTTGCATGACGGATCCAAACCTTTTGATCAACTAAAATCTCATATATAGTGCTTCCTTTTTTTCGTAGGATTTTACCCAGTTTCCAAGATGGTTTATTTGGGAAACGGTAATCTCGCACATACACAAATTCATTATTATGGAATTCCCTAAGTTTGGCTCCATGATGTCTGTTAAAATTTCTTTCCATAGTACTCTCCACTTTTTTACAACTATCGAAGTCTAATACCAACATTGAAATTGGTGTTCGAAGTGGTCGTCCAATAAAGTTTTCAGCTGGTGACCGCTCATTAGGTGAAGATTTGCAAGGCGTACTTCTGTAAGTCCATAAAAACGTTTGTAAAACCTCTGACATTATCCCTTCTCCCTTCAGTTTTTGTAGAGTTCGTTTAAAAGTATCTACAAAACGTTCAACTTGTCCATTCGATTGCGGATGAAATGGCGAAGTTCTAATATGTTTAATACTATATTGCTTACAAAAGTCTTCAAAATCTTTTGAGACAAATTGAGTATCATTGTCAGTAACGATTGTCTTTGGAAATCCACATTGTGCAAATATTTTTAATAGTTCTTGTATTGTAACTCTACTAGTTGCACTTGTCATTTCTTTGATTTCTGGCCATTTTGAAAAGGCATCCACTGCAACCAAAAACATTTTACCTTCCAATGGACCTGCGAAATCAATATGAATTCGTTCCCATGCTTGTTCTGGGGTTGGCCACTGACATAATTCATTCTTGATTGGCATTTTTAATGTTGTTTGACATTTGTTGCATAATTTAACTAATTTCTCAATTTCTGCATCTAAATTTTGCCAATATACATATGACCGAGCCAACATTTTCATCCGGGTAGACCCAGGATGCCCAGTATGAAGAAGTTTGAGAATTTTTGACTGCATCTTCTGAGGTACAACAATTCTCAAACCCATGAACAGGCAATTATTGTGTATAGAAAGATCTATACGTCGACTATAAAAGTTATAAAATGCTGATCCAGGCTTACCTTGTGGCCAATTTCCAGATTTTACAGCTTCTATTATTCTTGGTAATACAAGATCTTTTGCTGTAGCAGCTTCAATGTCTTTTTGTGATACAGGTAAGATTTTCATTATACCTTCATAAACAGAATTAACATCTTCTTCGATTCTGGCTATAATAACATCTTCATTCGTAGACTTTCGAGATTGGTCAATAAGCCTTGAAAGTGCGTCCGCTTGGCCAAAATCTTTACTTCGTTTGTATTCGATTCTAAAATCGTATGCTAGCAAAATCAGCGACCATCTTTGAAGTCGGTTTGACGTGTGAACAGAAATACCTTTTTTACTACTAAAAATGGACAAAAGTGGCTTGTGATCTGTTAATAACGTAAATCGACGCCCGTAAATATAACGATGAAACTTCTTTACAGCATACACTAAAGACAAAGCTTCTTTTTCTATTTGAGAATATTTTCTCTCGGCTATTGTAAGTGTTCTGCTGGCATGAGATATAGCTTTTTCTGATCCGTTTGCATACTTGTGTAATATGACAGCACCAATGCCATATTCACATGCATCTGCTGCTACTACGATACTTTGCTCTGGATCGTAATTAGTTAACAGTAGATCAGACTGTAAAACATTTTTAAGTTTCTCGAACGCTGTTTGACAATTTTTTGACCAATCCCACATAGAGTCTTTTCTCTTCAAATTGTCTAATGGCGCTCGTATTTGACTCATATTTGGAACAAAAGATGAATAATAAGTAATCATACCTAAGAAAGATTCCAGTTGTTTCAAATTTTTGGGTGACGGCATCTCCTTGATCACTTCAATTTTCTCAGGGTCTGGATGACGTCCATCTTTGTCAATAATATGTCCCAAAAACTTTATTGAAGGTTCTGCGAAACGACATTTTTCTAGTTTTACACGAAAACCGTAATCCGCAATCTTCTCAAATAGTTTGGTTAAATTTTCATTGTGCTCCTCCAATGTTGAACCTGTTACAACAATATCATCTAAATAGGCAGCGCATCCTTTTAATCCACAGATCAAAGAGTCCATAATTTGCTGAAAAATTCCAGGTGCCGATTTGACTCCAAAAGGTAATCGATTGTATCGAAACAATCCCTTCTGCGTTGTTATTGTTAACAACTCTTTTGACAAGTCTTCGACCTCCACTTGTAGATAAGCATCAGCAAAATCTATCTGTGAAAATACTGTACCTCCATTTAACTTTGTAAAAACGTCTTCTGCGGTTGGTAATGGATAACGATGTAATTCTAATGAGTCGTTGAGCCCGGTAGAAAAGTCTGCACAGATCCTAATGCTTCCATTCTTTTTACGAACAACGACTATAGGTGCAGCCCAACTGCTATAATTAACCGGTGAAATTACCTTTATGTCTTGAAGACGCTGTAACTCTTCATTGACTAATGATTCTACAGAAAAGGGTACTTTCCTCTTTGCAACGAAAATTGGTTTTGAATTTACCTTTAATGCAAGTTTTGCTTTAATTTTAGTGCAATGTCCCAACTCCTTCTTAAAAACTTCTGGAAATTTATTGTTTAATTTCTCAATAGTTTTTTGAGCGGAAACGGTGCAACACATCTTTGCAAAGGTTTTTTTGAAAGGTGGTAATTTTGTAATCCAATCGTTTCCCATTAGCAACAAGTCATCTGTTACATAACACATTCCTTGACCTTTATATTCTTTACACTGGAATTCAACTTGAATACGTCCATGCGTAGCTATTGGAGTACCATTTACAGCTCCTAAACAATTCTTTGTTTCTTCTAACAGCGGTGCCCCCAACAGCTTCCATGTACGTAAATCAATTAACGTAGCATCCGCTCCTGTATCTAGTTGCATACTAGTGTCAATGTCATTGATTTTGACGTCAATATATTTTCGATTATGTACCGAAGCAATGACATTGTTATCTTCAATTTTCTGAAACTTCTTCTCATTTTTGTTTCTTTTACTACAATCTCTAATGTAATGATCTGGCGATCCACACGCATAACAAAATCTTCTTCTCACAGGTTGTCTTTCTGATGGCACCTTGCTGTGCGTCCTATTTTGTTTATTTTCACCTCGTCGGTTCTCATATCGTCGATTTTCATCTCGTCGATTCTTCTTAATGAAATTTATCTCATATTCAGTATTTGACGCAATTGTTTGTATATCTTGACGAAGACTTGTAACTAAATCACATTCTTGTAACAACATTTCTAATGTCGGTGATTCTTCTTTTTCCAACCTTGACAATAGACGAGCACGAACATCTTTATCATCTGCATTATTGAGCCCAGAAACAAATACAAGACATTTTACATCTTCTTCCTTAATCTCTTTTATTTTTGCTGCATCGCATTTTCTGTTAACAGTTGCTCCAAATGTTCTATAATCATCGTCTGGTTTCCTGGTAAGACGAAAAGTATCATATCTACGCCGAAATAAAGTTATTCTGTCACCAAATAATTTCTCAAGAATAGCTTTAATATCTGCAAATGACAATTCTTTCGCATTCTTTGGTAATATAGAATCTGAAAATCGTGCATATGTAATACTGTCTAGTTTTGAAACTAATAAACGTGACTTATCTTCATCACTCAACGACGGTTCGACTGCAATTATATCTTCAAATCTCGAAACCCATTTTGTAAACGTTAAACCTTCCGCCGCATCAAATTGAAATTCAGGAATCCTTGAAGCTAGCGCATTTACAACTGACGCGTAACCACCTTGAATCCTACTCGTATTTTCAACCTGTGAAACTAACATTTCCTTAAATTTTGCGGCCTGATCTTCTAACAACTTGTTGAAAAATGCCTCTTGCATTTCCAAAAGAGTTTTAATATCTTCCATTTTACACCTCGTCGCCAATTGTTATATCGTACACAAATATAACTCAATGATTATTATTATTATTTATTTACTATTCGGTACAATGACATTTTTTATAAATCAAAATATATCCCTTTTTTTGTTCCCGTTCCAAGGCACACCATAACAATTACGAATGGGTCACGTCGATGCGCTAAGTCGAAAACCCGTTTCAGGAGTAGTACTTTCTGCAGAATTTGAAATTTTTCATAACAAGCTAACTGGATACTCGCCGGACAAATGATAAATTGAAAATTATCAAAAACATTGTAAGTAAACCGCCGGAAACTAACTACGAAAGGAATATTTATAAAAATTACTGTGTACGAGACGAACGGGTTTACAAAATTACCGCGTCTGGAATCTAGTGCGTTGTACCTAGAGGACAACGGCTGCATATAGTACGTTCCTGTCTTGATAAGTTTGGACATTTTGAAATTTACTGGTTTCCTGAAATGAGAAAATTCGCGAAGTACACTGACTCGTGTATTAGATGTTTTAACCATAAACAACAGAGAGGAAATCAGCCAAAACGATTTAATCCAATTGAGAAACTACCGATTCCAATTCATAACATCCATATGAAGGACTATTCCAAATAAAGAAAGTTCTATCGAACGATAGATTTTCAGTAGAAGATTTGCCTGGTACGAATTGAAGTAGAAAAGGAGAATATAGTAACGTAATAGCTGTAGACCGCATGAAACCGTATATAGAACCACAAACAATGTCTGATTCATCCAGTGAATTAAGCGAGTCCGATGATGACATACACGCGGATTATTTCGCGGGGACGCGAAGAGAGAGTCAGGATAGCCGAACTGTTAGCGCTATTTTGAATTATGCAAGTATTATGTTTAATTACTTCTCTCTAATTTTTATTTCGCGGGGACGCGAAGAGAGAGTCAGGATAGCCGAACTGTTAGCGCTATTTTGAATTATGCAAGTATTATGTTTAATTACTTCTCTCTAATTTTTAATTTCAGCTTTAAATTGAATTACATGATCGTATATTTATTAAATGACTGTTCATTTGATTATCGGTCAGTTGTGCTAGTGTTTTCGAAGCGACGACGTCTAGTTGGTGCATTTACTTCTTTGTGAAACGGTGAGTGCTATGGTTTTGTGGTTATTATGTGTGGTTACTCTCCGCTGCGGTGTTGAGAAAGAGTTGTTCTGCGGTTCAACTGTTCCCTCGCTTGCGGGCTGAGGAAAAGTCTACAGTGCGGCTGGGACTATCTCATTCTCTGCGGAGATGAGACTGAGTGCTCTCACGCTGCGGTGTTGAGAAAGAGTTGTTCTGCGGTTCAGCTGTTCCCTCGCTTGCGGGCTGAGGAAGAGTCTACAGTGCGGCTGGGACTGGTACCTAATCCTATCCTAATCCCAAAAGTTGGGCTCGAGCCTGGAGCATTTACGGGGATCCTAAGTACTCACTGAGAATATACTCATCTATTTTTATCTTTTGCAGACTATTGGCGCTCGTGGGGAGAAGTGTGGACCATCCGGGGATTGAGGATTGGACGATTTATTTATTTATTTATTTGAGATATTTGTAATCGTGTTCTATTATGTAATTTAGTATTCTTTTCTTTAATAAATTTTAGTATTCTTTACATACCTTTATATTTACTTATGCTGGAAACTGTTTTGAATTCCTTTTCTATTGTTCTATTCACTTTTTCCCTTTTAAAACGTTACTATACTCTATCCGTTTTAACTATAGAGCGTTAGGTGAGATAGGGCCTACGATTCTAGCTCGCTGATTGGTTCAAACGTAAACAGAGTTTACACAGTAAAATAATTGACGCAAAATTTAAATTTGCTTGACAACTGTATCAATTATTTTGACGTCTGACAAAAAGTCAACAAAGTCAATAGTACACGATTTATTACATATTATTAATTTCTGTTCAGTTCTGTTTGTTAATTTTCTTAGTGTTTTGGCGTTATATTTCATATTACATAGTTTTCGTTGTGCGCGTTTTCTTAGTTTTTAGGTAGTAGTTCGTTAGTTTTGTTATTGTTCTCTTCGTTAATATTATAGATAAAAATAGATAGATACGTAGGTACAAGAAAAAATTACTGAAAAAATGTCAATTAGAAAGAATTTTTTTACATCCAGGAATGGCGCTAAAATTTGAATTTTTTATTTAATACATGTAAAAACGGCCGCGCTCGAAACGCCATCTAGTCTATAGTTAAAACGGATAGAGTGTAATATTATTTTGAAATGATTAGTTCTTTGATAGTGACATTTATCGCGTTTTGTTTGTTTAAAGCACATGCTTTGGGATTTAAATTATAGATAATTTTATAAATTTATCCGTAAAATACGTAGAAAAAGAATTAATGCGAATCTATAGAAAATTTAATAATCTTTAATTTTTATATGTAACCAAATTATATTTTATTTGCTCATATTGGTACCACCAGAGCCATCTAGCGGTTAGATAATAAGTTTTATGGAGAAGAGGAAGAAATAGGCAAGTGTAAACCGAAACATGTTTATGTGAGAAATGTGAGTAAAGTAATATTTTCTACAATTATTACAATTTATTTTTGCCATCCTTGACCACCTCCTACAGAATACAGAAGTGGGATTGACAAGAAAACATTTGTGGCCAATATTTTTAGCTGTGACCCGTGAAATTGTGTGTGAAGTATTGAAACAGTAAACGTGAACTTGTAGAACAGTTAAACAGAAACATTGAAAACGTGTAAATAAATGAAAACGATAACGCGAATCCAGAAAACGTTTTTGGAAGTCAGGATAGTGATAACGATAACCATATCCAAGGACAACAAGCTAATGTATTGAGTCCTGAAGCAATGCAAGCTATCATTGCTAGTGCCGCAAGTGCTGCTTTATCTACTTTAAATTTACATACTGGTCCACAACAGCAGCAGCAGCCACAAACACGGATTGCTGACGTAAGTGATCAAATTCCGTACTTCGGTGGAACCAGTGACGAAGATGTTGAAAATTGGTTAAAACGAATTGATATATTGCAAAAAGCCATAAGTTTAGTAAAACTACAATTGCATTATTAGCAACGAACAAGCTCACAAATCGCGCAAAATAATGGTACGATTCTCAAGCGGAATTAGCTGAAATGCCGTGGGAAGAGCTGAAGAAGAAGTTGAAAGCAAATTTCAAATCGGTGATAGATCGCTTAACATTGTTCGATAACATGCAAGGCAGAAAGTGGCACCGCACAGAGAAAATCGATGAATATTTTCACGACAAGTTGAAGATGTTAAATAAGTTGAATGTTACGACAGAAGATGCGATTCTACATATTATTCGAGGCATTGAACACACTGTATTGAGAATTCATTTAAAGAGTCAAAATTTTAAGACTAAAGAATTGTTCACTGCTATGAATTCGTATGCAGACCAAGTTCATCTGGGGCTGCAAAAGGCACGAAGAAGCTGCACAGAAGTTTGAGAATCGACCTGCAAGCCGAAATGTTGACACAACCCAAATCAAATGTTACAACTGCAACAAATGGGACATTATTCCTCCAGCTGCCCTCAGGAGGAACGAACCAAGGGTGCATGTTTGAACTTCAATGATCCTGGACATAAACTAAGAGACTGTCCAACGAGATCTAATATAAAAATCGCGTCTGAAGCACGTATATTTTGGCCGAGATTTGGCACATAGATTAAATAACGCATGTGCGAAGTATGGATTACGAAGTTGATGAATTTAAATATTTAAATTATAAATATATTGTTAGAATCATTTTTGGATCATTTTCTTGGTTGTAATCAAATCATATTAATAGTGAATGGTTAATACTACTAAAGATAACCCTTTTTTGTATGTGCAATGTTTATAATTAATTTTCATTTTAATGCTGTCCTTCACCCAGCAGAATATAAAACGTTAAAATCATTGAAGTACACAAAAATTATGGCTCTAATGGCCGTTTGCACCAACATAACTTAATTTTTAAGCGTTTCTTAAATTGATAATAGGTATTACGTTTATATAAAATGTCAAATGAATTACTATCCGTTGTTGTTTTGTTTGAATTTTTGCAGAATTTAACTCCTACCTTAGGTATTCTGTTTCGTGAATAGATCTCATACTAAAAATTTTAATCCGGAATAAAAATGGAGTTAGTTAACTCTCAGTTTAATCATTTTTATGAATCTGGTAATGAAAGTCTACTATGTGAAAAGTGAAACGTCACATCAAACCACACAGAACTTAAAAACTAAATTTTATATCTACTACATAATAGATTTTGCACATGCCCGTTGAGCACGTATTTCTAGAATACATTGGCTAACGGCCGGGATGAAGATGGGGTTTAACGTGAAGACAGAGACAGAAGTAAGCCTATATTAGCGTGTAGTTTTCTTTGACTTACGCTACGCTTGTTTTCTGATTAAAATCAGACTCTTGAATTATGTTATATACTTGATCTACAATCAGTTCTTTAAGATTTTTGTTCTCTTTATCATATTGAAAACTATTAGCTAACTAATAGATATGATAGTTACAAGTTTAGACCGGGCCCTTTCGCTCGCCGGGCCTGTGGCGATCGCCACATCGCCACAATGGCCAGTCCGACGCTGGACAGTGGGTGCACAACCAACATTGTTCGTGAAACGGTGCCGAAAATGTTGAACATTTCAGTAAAACCAAACCATGAAGTTTATACGGGGTTGGGTAACAGCAGCATTCGGACCTGTGGACAATTTCAGGTGACAATGCTTATTGAGAACGACTCGTATGATATTTGTTTTTCAGTTGTACCTGACTCAGCAGTCCCTCACGATGTAATCATTGGTGAGCCGTTCTTTAGTATGGCCACAGTAACTTTTGGACCAAGTGGAATGCAGATCAAGAAGTTAAACCCGGAACCTGAACCAGAAGCAAGGGGTGAGATTTTCAATATCTCAGTAGAACCAACACAGTGGTGCGTACCACAAATAAATGCAGAGCTGCGGCCGGAAGACTGCAATCGTCTAGGCCAGCTATTGCAGAAATACCAGGAAGACCTGAAAAATCCAGAACCAACCGTTACAGCCGAAGTAAGCATCGTGCTTAGTGAGCAGAAGGAAATCGTACACAGACCCAGACGACTTGCCATCGCAGATCAATACCAAGTAAGGCAAATTGTTGACGATTTGCTCAAAGAAGGTATGATTCGGCCTAGTAACTCGCCATATTGTAGTCCTGTTGTAAATGAAAGAAAAAAATCAGGTGATTTACGTATGTGTGTAGATTATCGTGCCCTAAACTCGATAACTGTAAGAGAAAGATAACCTTTGGCTATAATTGAAGATGTTCTCGATAATTTGTCTGATAGAAAATATTTCACTTTACTAGATCTCAAAAATGGGTTTCACCATATAAAGATGGCAGAAGGCTCTATAAAATACACTTCGTTTATTTTGCCTTTTGGTCAGTACGAATATTTAAAGTTACTATTTCGGTTGACATCGGCTCCTAGTTGTTTTCAGCGATTTATAAATTCGGTCTTAGATGAGCTCATACGTTCTGGTGAAGTTGTGTATTTCGACGATTGTATGATAGCGACAGATACACTTGAATTTTTTTTTAATAGTTGTAAAGGTTTTAGAATTGTTTTCAAAAAATGGACTACAGTTAAGAATAAACAAATGCTATTTTTCCATGAACGAAATTGAATATTTAGGCTATAATTTAGATAGTACGGGTATAAGACCAAGTGACGTTAAAACTAAAGCTAGTGCTAAATTTCCTGAACCGAAATGTGCGTTCAAAGTTTTATCGGTCTAGCGGGTTATTTCCGGATATTCGTGAAGAACTTTTTTGTTATTGCCAAACCACTCACAGATTTGACTCGGAAACAAGTGCCTTTTATGTTCGGACCGGAACAAAGAAACGCGTTTGAAAAATTAAAACAAAATCTCATATCAAAACTGAATTTGCGTATTTTTAATCGTAATTTTCAAACGGAGTTGCATACAGACGCGAGCGCCAAGGGTTTAGGTGCAATTCTACTTCAACGACAAGAAGACGGCAAATTTCATCTGATTGGTTTTTATAGTACTGAAACTTCCGACGCCGAAAATGCATACTATAGTTTCGAACTGGAAACACTTGCTATCGTAAAATCATTAGCTCGTTTTCGTGTATATCTTTTAGGGATGAATAATTTTACTATAATTACTGACTGTAGTGCCATCAAACAAACTTTAAACAAACGAGATATCTGTCCAAGAATAAACCGTTGGTGTTAGGTTTACAAGAATATAAATACAAAATAGTGCATCGAAAAAAGAATCAATGGCTCATGTTGATGCGTTGAGTCGCAACCCGGTTATGCTTATAGAAAGTGATTTAGTTGCAAATCTAAAATATTTACAGTATGCTGAAAGCGAAATTAATAAAATAATTGACGATGTAAGTAGTGGTGACAAAAGGTCAAATAACGAATATTCTGTAAATAATGGATTGTTATTCCGAAAAAATAAAAACAATTCTTTGTTAGTTATGTCAAGTCACATGCGTAGAGCTGTAGTCTCAGAATACCATGACAATAACGCTCATGTCGGCTATGAGAAAGTAGTAGCTGCTATCAGACAATATTATTGGTTCAGAAACATGGCGAAATATGTAAAACAGCATATCAAAAATTGTTTAATTTGTGTACAATACAATGACAAGCACAGGCGTGAAGGTTTGCTTCATATTTATGAGAAGGGTGACATTCCATTCAAAATCTTGCATTTAGATCGTTTCGGTCCATTAAGTCTAACCACTCGAGGAAATAAACATGTGCTCCTTATTGCTGACGCTTTTACCAAATTTGTATTTTTAAAACTAGTAAAACAAACAGACACTAAAAGTGTGATAAAATGGTTAGAAACCATTTTCCCTGTATTTGGAAATCCTAGGATTATTGTTACTGATAGGAGTAGTGCATTTACGTCTATTGAATTTATAAATTTTTGTGAAACTAGGAAATTAAAACATGTTAAGATAGCTGTAAGCACACCTGCAGCAAATGGGCAAGCGGAACGTTATGTGAAAAGTGCAAAAAATGCTCTGACAAAATGTAGCGATGCCGAAAACTGGGACACTAAATGCGAATTTGTACAAACTGTTTTGAATAATACCTTCCAAAATTCTATTCGTATGAGTCCCAATAAGCTACTTCTAGGTTACGATTGTGACTATTTGAGCGATAATGAAATTAGAAACTTAATTAGAGAAAATCGTAGTTCAGAACCCTTGAAATTTAGTGAGCTGAGAAAGAAAGAATAAAAGAGTTTCAGATTTACAATAAAAAATACGCTGATTGTAAGCGAGTAAAGCCTTTCATTTATCAAATTAGTGATCTTGTTTGTATAAGGAAACCTCATATTGTGTCTCGCGAAAGTGTCTTCTCTCCTAAATTTTTCGGGCCATATGTTGTTACTGCGAATTTGGATAATGATAGGTATGTTGTGGAAGCCGTGCCAGATCTTCAACACACCCAGAGATTTTATACAACCATTGTATGCCCTCAAAATATGAAAATATGGCATTGTACAAATGTACAACTAGTAATTGTAACCAAATTTAGAAAAAATATATTTTATTTGACCGAAACATGTTTATGTAAAAAAATGTAAATAAAGTAATATTTTCTACAATTATTATAATTTATTTTTGCCATCCTTGACCACCTCCTACATATAATAACATTAATGTCGAAAAAATAACATTTAAATGTATTTTTCGAAGAAAAGCTATTTTGAGCTTCTAGTAAAGTGCCATTTCCGGTTATTCGATTTTCACCAAAATCTAATAGGCTCTTTCCAATACAGAAAAAGTTCGAAATACAAGATTTCAAAATTTTCTGAATGATAGTATTTGAGTACACACATACACACAGACATCACAGGGACCTTAAAACGTGCTCATTTAGCAAAATCTTGATATGCGATTTTTAGCACGATCCCTATACTTCCCTTACTAAGGATAGCGGGAGGTAAAAAATGAAAGTTACATAGCCAAGAAAATTTTGACTAGTCAAGTAAAGCACGCTACGAGGCCCAAACATAAAGCAAAATATTACAAAAAACTCGCCAATACTGAAATCAAATAAAACATACCTCTAGTAATTTTGAATAACACAAAACGAGATAAATTTTGAAAAAAAAGGCAGAAAAAGTAATGAATTTAAATTTAAGTTAAATAGAATTCAAAAAACAGTTTAGAACCGCTGAACTCACAGCATGAAGCCATACGAAACTGACACAATTTAGAGTTTAGACACAATAAAAATATAGAGAAATACAAATACAAAAATCTGATGTGGCCAACAACAAACCTCCCGCTATTTAATGGTTAATAATTTAAATATAATACATAATAATAATAATAATAATAATAATAATAATATTTTATTTGTTAAGAGAAAAACTGCTCCATACAAATAGAGAGGTAACATTTACATTTGATATGTGCATACATTGTTTATGAAATTTCATTTACATATATTATACATTTAGTACAAACGGTCTTAGTTTCAATGCGCTTTTGAAGTAGTTAGCGATGTCCATCATCATTTTATTGGTTGCATTTGTAAATAAACGATTAATTGAATATTCTGAAACAGAGTAAGGTATATATTTATGGATGTATTTGGCTCGGATGGGATTATATATTGGACAGTGCAAAAGGAAGTGGTGTAGGTTATTTTCTTTTTGAAGATTACATATACTGCAGTTCTCATCATCGTAAAATTTGTGGCAGAAACCATCTTGAAAATGATGAAATCTTTTTGGATTTGATGTTGAGTGTATAACTTGAGAATAGCAAAAGGAATGTTCAATGATAGGTAATTAAAGCTGGTTATGTAAGTTTGATAGGATAGATTTTATGTGGAATGTATTATTCTTCTGGTATCCTCTTTGTAAAGCAATTCGCTGTAGGATTTTATTGTTATCATTTTTTGACTCAAGTGCAACGCAACTCTGCTTTTCCCATAACCACATAAAGTTACTTTTTATAAGAAGTCTCACCCAGTTATAATTCATCTGTTTTTTCTGAACGGTAGCAGATGATGGTTTTTTGTTTAATTCTGAAAGCGTATTATAATATGTTTTAATATATCTGTCCTCCGGCATGACTAATATTTTGTGCTAGAAATTAAGCACTTGTTTCGCTATGGCAACTTCTAAATTCTGTACGCCTGCCTCCCTTCTTATAATATATCCTGGAGTTGTTATTTGCAAATTAAAGATAGATTTAAAAAATTGCAACGAGCCCTTTTCTATGCTTTCATATTGTGTCATTCCCCAAACTTCTGAACCGTATAGCAACGTTGGTACAAGGATGGATTTATATAACTTCTTATTAGTTTCCCAACAAAACATTTGTGCTTTTAAGAGTGTTTTTTATAGCTCCCGTAGTTCGATATGCTTTGCTAATTTTTCTTTTGTGTTTTCCTTGAAGTTGCCTGATGTCGTGAAAGTTGTTCCTAGGTAGGTGAATTTATTGGTAAATTTAATTTCATTATTTTGGCAAATATGCTTCATATGTCGTTTAGGAGGTCTACCTATGTGAAAATGGACTATATTAGTTTTTTGCGTTTATTACGAGTTGGTTGGTGTTACAATATTCTGTGAGTGCGTTTAGTTTCCTTTGTACGTCATGTGTAGAAGGCGCAAATAAGACGATGTCATCGGCGTATTGTAAAGACAGAATGTCAGTCTTGTTGTTGATAAAATAGCCTTCCAGGTTCTATTTTCTGAAAAAATCTTCTAAGTCAGAAATATATAGCGCGAATAGTAAAGGGCTGGTGCACTCGCCTCGTAGTACTCCTTTACTAACTTGAATCTCTTCTGATATTTTGTTATTTACGCAGATTCTTAGTGTTGCCTCCTCGTAGATGTTTTTTAAGATCCTTTTAACCTTGCCGCTTATGCCATTGTGATAAATTTTGTTCGAAAGGATAGAGTGCGGGACAGAATCAAATGCTTTTTGAAAATCAATGAAGATGCCCTACACGCCTTTTTGTCCCTTAGAAACGATGATTGTATTACGGAATTGAGAACAAATATGTTATCTGCGCAAGATCTTTTTTTCTACAGCCAGCTTGCGCTTCAGGCAGAATGTGTTTGCTCTCAACCCAGGTTTGCATCCTGTTGTTCAAGATAAATGTGAATAGCTTGGTTGTTGCGTTAATTAAAGCGATTCCTTTGTAATTATTTACATTCTTGCGGTCTCCTTTCTTATGTAAAAGTGTAAGTTTTATAGTTTTTAATTCTTTTGGCAGGTCTTCTTCAGTCATAAATTTATTTAACGTATCTTTGAGGTAAGTTTTCCATTTAGCAGGTAGATTTTGAAGCTGTTCTTATATTATGTTGTCAGATCCGGGAGCTTTATTAGCTTTGAGTTTTCTTAGAGCAAAATTAAGTTCGTTGTAAGTAATATCACTATCAAAATACGGGTGATGAACGTCAAAAAATGTTTCTTCGTTGATTATCCTCCCGTGATACCAACATTTAAAAAATTCTGTCCAGTGTTTTAGATTTATTGGGTTGATAGCATAAGATGTTGGTTGGAGAGCATTGATTGTTGTCCAAAATTGTTTCTGATCTGCGACGTTTTTTAATTTTCTCTTAATACTTGATTTGTAGTTACTTTTTTCTTCATTTATACAGTGTTTGTACTGTTTCTTTGCATTTATATATATAAATATATATATATATATATATATATATATATATATATATATATATATATATAGGGTGTCCCAGATTTAAACGGCATAACTTAAACCATGGATTAAACACGTAAAAATAAGGTGACAAGTTCATTTGAGCAAATGTCTGTAGATGCTTTGTTTCAGAGATATTCACGTTTTTCTTATTGGAGCAGCGCTACTCTAAATAATGAACTTCATAACGAATTATCAAATATTATCTTATTAAGTTGTGATATAATAATTAAATTAATTATAAATAATTTGGTTGTTATCTAAATGAAAGAAGAACTGAAATGATTTTAGAACATTTTGATGAAAATCCTTCAAGTGTTCGACGTGCTTCAGCAGTATTACATTTAAGACGAATGAAAGTGTGGAGAACTTTGAAATCAGATGGACGTTATCCGTACCATATTCAAAAAGTACAACAGTTATTACCGCAAGATTTGAGGCGAAGGAGAGAGTTTTGTGATTGGTATTTACATAAAGTAAATAATGAACATCAGTTCCCTTCCTACATTTTGTGGACTGACGAAGCTACATTTATACGGCGTGGAATTTTAAATCAACGAAATTCTCATCTTTGATTACATGAAAATCCTCATGCAATTAAAGAGAATAAATTCCAATATGAATTTCAATGTAATGTTTGGTTAGGTATTATTGGAAATACTTTAGAGTTGAAATCATTGATAATTTTCATGTTTTCACTGACATCCAATGCAAATAAACTAAATTTTGTAGTGAAATTAGATAATTTATATTGAATGTAATTATTATGTCACAAGTTAATAAGATAATATTTCATATTTCATTATGAAGTTGATTATTTAAAGTAGCGCTGCGCTAATGAGAAAAACATGAATATCTCTGAAACTAAGCATCTACGGACATTTGCTCAAATGAACTAGTCACCTTATTTTTACGTGTTTAATCCATGGTTTAAGTTATGCCGTTTAAATCTGGGACACTCTATATATATATATATATATATATATATATATATATATATATATATATATATATATATATATATATGTCAAGTCTTTCTTTAGTAAAGCCGTGTTTCTTGCATTCTTTTAAAGAGTTTTTAGTAGTTTTTTTAAGTTCTTTGCATCTTTCAGTGTACCATAACCTATGTTTTGTTTTAATAGTTTTGTTGCTGTTTATTCTTATTTCGCTACTAATACCAATTTCTGTGGAATTTTTTTAAATTTCAGTTCTTACGAGTTCGTAAAATTCTGTTGACTTCATATTTGGGCTGTTCATTGTTTTTTCATTCAGTTTTTGTTTGTATAAGTCTACTTTAGCGTTGTCTCATTTTTTTTTTGTTATATTTGCGATCGCTTTATTTGATTTTTTATTATTAGAGAATAAATTTGAAATTTCCACAGAACATTTAAGATGGTCCGATATAAGTACTTCTTGAGTAACTGTGAAGTCATTAAAAATTTGAAGCGTACTTACATTTGTCCAGATTAAGTCGATCGTACTTTTTCCATTTTTTCCTAAGTAGGCATATTTAACTGGAGAATCGCTCTTCGATCTTCCATTAAGGACCACAAAGTTATCTTAATGTGTCTTCATCCTTATGGCTTAAGTTAAATATATTTTTATACCCCTGGATATTCCAAAATAGAATTTTATTAAATTGATTAGCTGATTCAGTTATTTTGCTTCCCCGTTTTTTGAAATTGATTGGGTCCTGAGTCTGGTTTGAATGTGTTTGTCCAGCAGACGCTGTTTTTGGTTGGGATGGCTTTGGCCTTTTTTACATTTGGTTTTGGGGTAACCTCTATTCTTTCTTCTTTCTCATTGTTTTGTGCTTGGGCCAAATTGTTTGTGTCTTGTTTTCCTTCTTCTTCTTCGTTTGATATTTGTAAAGATGAGAGAGATGCATAGAGTCGTCTCAATAACGGTACCTGCAGATTATCGTCCTTGCCTTTATTGTGTTCTTTGTTTTCAGTAACATCACTTACAGTGTACTTATCGTTACCTACGTACAATACATTTTGATAAAGGGTAGCTCTCTGACCCTTTTTTCTTGCATTGATTAAGTACTGTTTTAAAATTTTTCTCTCTCGTAATACATATATTTTTTTGTTTTTAAGTAATTTTGCGTTTTTTAAAATGTCTTTTTTGACTTTTTTTGAAAAGAATTCTACAAATACTGGCCTTATTTTGTTATCTGCTGGTTTTCCGAATCTTTTTGTGTCTTCGGTATCCTTTGTGCTAATATCAAATAAATTCATATCTTCATTAATGAGTTTTAAAATAATCTGTTCTATATTTTCATTTGTTTTTTCTTGTATCCCATGGAAAACAAGGTTTTTTTCTCTTAACTTTCTTTCCAGTGTCTCAATCTGTTTGTCTTTCACCTTAAATTTTTCTTCGATTTGCTGAAATTTTACTTTGTGTTCTATATCATTAGTTCGTACGACTTCTGTTAATAAGTCTAAAGATTTTTGTAAATTATCTATTTTGTTCGTAACAGGCTGTAGTAGTTTATAGATTTGCCATTGTATTTATTTATTTGTGTCGGCTAGGTGGCTGAGCGAGCTAGCGCATATCTCGTAACTCGCAGTGACGTCACCCGAACCATGGTCCGAACCATTCCCGTCGACCGACAATGTGTGATTTGTCGTAAAAAAGAAATACAGCTACTTGTATTTATCACACTCGGATGCTATAAGCTGGCCACTTATACATCTTAAATAAATGTAGCAATGGCTGAAATCCAACCGGCAGTACGGCAGTGGTAAAACACTGGGGCTCGGTGAGCCCGGTTGGAAGGGTAAACCGCGACAGCTGTATTCAAGCCCTAAATAGATAGAGATAGATTTATTTATTTGTTTTAATTCTGTTATTATTATTGTTTTTATTTTATTTTATTTTTGTTAGCATTATTTGTTTATGATTTTGTTATTACTTTTTTTATTTGAATTGTAATTTTTTTAAATTATTAATAAAACACACGGTTGGAAGTACTGATTTTTAATAGTTATTATTTGTTTAATCTTACTATTTTTTAATATATATGCATATATTTTACTTTTATTTACTGTTTTTAAAAATCACGCAGTTGGGAACACTGATTTTTAAGTAAAAAACGTGCATACGCGCGTAAAGTAATTGCTCAGCCAGCTACTTATCTTTGAAATTCTAACCTTGGTTGATTTTAAAATTTTAAATCACGCACTTTACCTTCTATTCATAACTATAAAATTCAACACTATTTAAAGAGACTGATGTTACACTTTATTATACTTAGGTTTTATAATTTAAAGTTTAATAATATCTTAAATTCTATTGTTTTAATTTATTACACTTTTTCTCACAACTTTTCGGTTTGACAAAAATGTTACCAATTTAAATATATATACTTACATATTTAGTTATTGCGAAAACTGTATTAAGATCCATTCCAAATAACAATGGTTCTACTTACTATTTTCTTTATAAAGAGCTTCCTGTCCCCAAAAACAGAAATTTATACTCGGATAATGGCAAAGCCCTCTCCACGAATATGCGCAAAGAAATTTTGATTACCAATGGCAGCTTATGTCATTCAACATATCTTTCACTTTCATACAAACGCAACAAAAAATTATCTGACGCTACATCACAAATTCATTTAAGTGTTATTTGGGTTTCTTCCGTTGTTTTGTTATTTTCTGCATTTATATGCTTATCGGTATTGATATCGTACTCTCTATTATCATGATTATTATTTATTTTTGTATTTCTTTATTTATGCACTTGCAATGACCAAACAATTATATTGTTAATGTTCTTATTAGGATTGGTTGCATGTGATATTTGTAGTTAGTATTTAATTGCGATGGCCATGGCATAAAAATATTGTTGCATATGTGTTCTTTGTTTCTCATGCTCAGGTTAAGGGTTGGCGCCAAGCAGTCGATCGCTGCAGCCACTTGACACTGTAGCACATAGCTAGCTAGGGCCATCTGGAATTCCGTACATGATAAGCAGCGATGACAAATTTATGATGTTCTAGAACTTTCCACGAGCCACTCAACTACCCACTCACACCGGTAGCGGGGAGGTGTAACCCTTAACCCCGAAACACCTAAGATTGGAAGAAGGCAAGAGGGATATTTTGGTTTAAATACGGGGATACACTCTGTATTCGGCAGTCTTGTTTCGGCAACTCACAGACCTTGGGCCTCTGGCATGGTTGACATGTTGAGGAACCCAAGTTTCTGAAATCTTTGAACATTTACACTTGGCTTGTCCGAGGTAAGTTCTACCGTCGACTCCGCTTCCCAGTAACCAGGAACCTCCACATTTTTCCTCCCATCCAGCTGCTATGGCTAGCCAGGCACGTTTGAGAACCTCCACAACTTTCCGCCCATCCAGCTGCTATGGCTAGCAGGCACGTTTGGGAACCTCCACAACTTCCTCCCCCCCCCATATAGCTGCTATGGCTAGCCAGACACGTTTGGGAACCTTCAAAACTTTCCTCCCATCTGGCTGTTATGGCTAGCCAGGCACGTTTGGGAACCTCCACAACTTTCCTCCCATCCAGCTGCTATGGCTATCCAGGCACGTTTGGGAACCTCCATAACTTTCCGCCCATCCAGCTGCTATGGTTAGCCAGGCACGTTTGAGAACCTCCACAACTTTCCTCCCATCCAGCTGCTATGGCTAGCCAGGCACGTTTGGGAACCTCCCTACCAGCCCCTCTATTCAACTGATTTGTCTTCCCTTCTCACTTACGACGAACTTATCTTAGACAAGTTATAAACTATTTATCTTTCTGTACTATCGCCGGTGTTTGTTTTGTGTATATATTATAATTTATTGTTGTCACAGTAATATAATGAATTTATATCTACATAACCTCGTATTGGTTGTCAATCAAGCGTAATTTTGAAGGTTGCTGCTTGCAGCCACCTAAGCTATAGATGTGTGCCGTAGCAGCACCGAACGTTGACCTGTCCATGTTCACTTGAGTATCACTTATCAATTTAAACCCCGACTGGTACGACACTAGTACTTGTCGGGATAGACAGTATGGCGACACAGTCGCATACTGTAGACGCCTCGACTATGCCGGGTGGCCTGTACAAATGGTGAGGCCGGCTCAGCGGCAAACCAGGACTGTATGGCTAACCCCACGCTTTCCATACAAAAAGCGGGCCGTCGGCGACGCCGAGCGTCATGGCAGTTTGGATGAAATTCCGAACTTACCAAACGTACGCACTCACCTTCACTTACACAATTACGTTTATAATTGACTATCAATATACAGGTCGAATTAAAGTATTATTTCAATGTTGTTAATATTAAATTGTTGGGACAACCTTTGTATGTTACTATGTTTAATTTGTTAGAAATTATTTCCTGAAATTGTGTCTCGATGTCTCTCAGTACGAGGTTTTCGTTGTGGTTTCCCTTGCACGTAAAGCAAATGCCAGAGAGTGGACCGTTCCACAGCAGAGTTTCTCATATTATTTATTATTTGCTTTCATAATTAATTTTCAATAAATGCACAAAGATAGACACATTTTGTCTGCTTTTTGGAGAGAACATTATTCTTTATTACAAGCTATTAGAAGAGGCCAGGTATATATGTTGCGTTACAGTATTTAGTGATAATTTGGAATAAAGTAAATGTGTGACAGGCTGACAGGATGTCTGGATTTTGAAGCCACCATTGGGAACTCGGAAACTATAAAGCCTCATCTACACGTTGGGCCAACCAACGCCAATAAACCAATATAAACAATTGCAGGCGAGGCAAAGCAAGGCTAGTCGGCGCAACTATTTTGCGTCTACACGTTGGCGAATATTTGGCGCAGACCATTAGGCCAGTGTCAGACATTTCACGTTTCGTTTCTTTGACTCGTGCTCCAAAAACCGACACTGAGGCGAGCGTCGGCAAAAGGCGAGTGGCCAATGCGAGTCGCTGCGAAGTAAGACAAAAAGCCTTTCCACACGTTGGTGTCAATTCGGCGTTGGCCTTCATTCGCCTAACCTCGGCCAACGTGTAGTTGAGGCATATGAGATACAACTTCGGTTGAATAGGACATGTGATGCGCTTTTGAGGGGCCACCTTAGATGTACTTTGTTTTGACAAAAATTATCATAGGTTACTAGAATATCGAGAAAAATGTTTCAAATAAAAAAGTTAAATATTTTTATTGTCTATCCAGTGACGTACGAAAATAATTTTTCTATCGGTAAATTTTTGTGATATAACACAAACTTATATTTTTTCAATGGAACCCTTATTAGATTTTTACTCTAAACAAATTTTTATTTTTTACCTTCCGTCACCTTTAGGTAAGGAAGGTATTGTCTTTGATTAATAAGCACGTTTTAGGGATCCTAGAATACGATTTTACTATTTTTACGGTGATGTCTGTCTGTATGTATGTATGTATGTATGTATGTATGTATGTATGTATGTATGTATGTATGTATGTATGTATGTATGTATGTATGTATGTATGTATGTATGTATGTATGTATGTATGCATGTATGTATGTATGTATGTATGTATGTATGTATGTATGTATGTATGTATGTATGTATGTATGTATGTATGTATGTATGTATGTGTGTGTGTGTGTATGTGTGTGTGTGTGTGTGTGTGTGTGTGTGTATGTGTGTGTGTGACAAAATTTTCTAATGCGATAGCTCTAATACTACAATTCCAAAAATTATAATTCTTTCGTATTCCTCTTCGTTACATCCATATGAAGAGCTGATTAGATTTTGGTTATAATTAGTCAATCGGAATTACCCACATTTGAAGATTTTTTGGAAAAAACGATGTTAAATATAATTTCTTCACATTTAATGTTATTATAAATATTGAAGAATATTTTATTCTCTATACGATTTGAATACATTTTATACTTCATATTAAATGGATATAGAGTTAAAAAATTATAAAAAAAAATAAGTATCATATATTAGCCAGCTATGCTATAACAGCTGCTATATTAAGAAAATTTAGTTTGAAAGGTGTCAGTGTCACGTGCAGTTGACAGTATGAAAGTGTTATAATTTTACTGGAAATATAGGATCTTTTGCTAGAAACTTTCTGTATCGAATTTGTATAAAATACATACAACTGCATTAAGGTAATGTACAAGAAATAGAATCTTTTGCAAGGAACTTTTTGTATGACATTTATACAAAATACATAGAATTGACTCACGAACTAACGGAAAATAATGTGCTGGTCACATCAGATTTTTTCTCTTACGATTGGTGTAAAGGGTTATTGGGTTTTAAATTTATTTTACCCTTAAAATCTTAGATTTTTCAATATTTTTCATGATATTTCTTATTTTTTGTCAGTAACTTCATTAGTTTATAAGAATAGTAATTTATTTTACTTAAATAACCTATTTCATAATGACCCTGGTTCATATTTTATTTTAATTCTATATTTTCGAAATCATGTAAGTAGGTATACCAGGTATGATTTAAAAATTATTCAATACGCAAAATACCTTACACCAACCGAAAGAGAAAAAAATAAGCATTTTCGGGTGTACCGACTTCTTATTATTACCCTGTATAATTAATGTAAAAGCACGCTTTTATTATAATATTGTGTTTGTGTTACAAGCCATTAATTTTAATGTTAAATCTTTTGGAACTGTCGCAATTTTTGTAAAGTTATTTGAATGTTTTTGTACTTCAATAAATATGTATCTTCCCCATTCTGAACTTTCTTATAGTTACAAGCTTCCCATATTTCAAGTTGACAGGTTAAACAATTAATTATAAATTACATCCAATTTAATGAATAACACTTCAGATCCTTGTGCGTCTAGTATGTCGTTATCATTAATACTGTTTTTGTTTGCAGATGGGTGCTAGGGGATTTTCTTTGCAAGATGTACCAGTTCGTTCATTCTTTGAGCTACACAGCGTCTATCTTCATCCTAGTGGTGATTTGCACCGAAAGATATTTCGCTATCATCCACCCCATCACGTGTAAGCAGATTCTCACCCCAACAAGGCTTAGGGTAAGTTGATAACTTTATGCTGTATATTAAAAACAACTGGCATTAAAAAAAAGAAAAGGGAACTGATAAAATGAAATTAACTGAAATTTATCTTAAGATTCTTGACATTTTATAAAATAATATTTTAGATAAAATAATGAAATTAATTACAAAATATATGTTTGTACGTACATAACGAGTGTCTACTCTTTTTCCGGACCATAGAAAATACAATGGCAAAATTGTAATATGACTGTAATTTCTATTCTATTTATTTTAGAACAAAAATGTAAACGCAAAAATTGCATTTAATACGTCTACAATTGTTATTGTTTACATGCGTTTCGTTCGCGGGAGAGCTGTAAAATAAAAGTTGTAATTTTTGTCTATTTACAGACTGCCATGAGAAATAGAACAAAAATGTCAAACAGTTGTATTATTTGAGATGACAGATGATAGAAAGTTGTAATAATGATTTATGTCATTATATTATTGATCAATAATCATGGCCAGAAAAATATAATTAATTTAATGAAGGTAGTTATAACAATACAACCTTTTTGTCAATGTTCTGTATTTTTATTATATACCCGACGTTTCGGCAGCAAACACTGCTGCCTTCTTCAGGGAAAATACCATGGTTACTTGTTGATCATGTTTGTTATTATTTATTTATGTATTTTACCTGAAGAAGGCAGCAGTGTATGCTGTCGACACGACGGGTGTGTAATAAAAATATAAAACATTAACTAATCTAAAAATCAATTTATAATTCAGGGTTACGTTCCAAAATGTAGCAAAAATGCAATAGAGGTGACGTGTCCCACGTAATTTCTCATGTCATTTAGATTAGCCAAAAATAAATTTACATAGTTTAATTATTAGTTATTAACCATTACTCGAAATCTCAGTCATACAGCGTTTATTCTTACAAAACAGACTTGTCAATATACTTATTTCTTCATCAGGATTAGAATGGTCTTATAGTTTTATAATTATAAATCCATGTATGTACATGATGTAAATCAAAAAATAGAACGTAGACATTTAACATGGGAAATCAGTTTCTCTTTGCGCAAACGTTACCTAATTATTTTATGCAAAAATATTTCAATTAAACGTTATAGAGATTTAAATTATTCTCCATCTAAATCATTTGAAACGATTATTTTACCTCATAGAAACGTAAAAATTGATTATAAAATTACAGTTTTTATGAGCTTTTAGTCTAGACAGCAAGACAGCCATGTCAATTAGAAATAAAACAATTTACCTCTTATCCAAAATGTTAAAGTAAGTATAATAACTTTGATATGAGTTTTACTGTCCAACTACGGTCCTTTTCCCTATTTTAATAGTTTCAAGCAATTTGCAACTTTTATAAACATGTAATGTGCACTGAAAGGAGGCTATATTTGCGTGAAACGCAAAATTTTCACAGTAGCAAAATTATGGTTGGTTAAATGCTGTAAATATAAATTTTTTCAACGTAATATGTAGACCACGTTATTAAACAATTTATCTGTAATATTTTATAACATTTTACAATTATTGTTATTAGGTAAGATATTTTTTGTCATAATTTTCCTTTTATGCTAGTGTTTCACAAAAATCAAGATATACTCTTGATCTTGTCTTGAAATCAAGACAAGACTAAGACAAGAAGTATTTTTTATTTCCCAAGACAAGACAAGAAAGTATCATCAAGAATCAAGATTTCTTGTCAAGAAATCTTGATTTCTTGAAAATTAATATTGCAAATATGCATTTGTATGTTTTATGAGATCCTCTTAACGCTCGACTTAAATACTATTATTCAGAAAATTTCGAAACCATGTATTTCTACCTTATTCTAATATGAAAAGAGGAAAGAAACCATTAGATTTTAGTGCAAATGGACATATTAAATTAAAAGAGAGATATTAATAAAAGTGTATTAGGTTTGCACTGTGACCAATCAAAGGGCAGAGTTTATATCAATATCTTAACAAACGCTATTTTCTTACGTGAAATGAAATATGATTAAAATTATATGACGAGAGGTATTGTACTGTTCTGGCCACATAATATTTTTATTATATTATATTATAACAGAGAGAAATACTATTTTAGGATAAAACCAATTCCGAATCTGATTTTTTTCTTTGAACACTCATTGTTTTAAATAAAAAGAACGGAATATCGAGATAACACAAAAAATAACCAATGACCAACAACTAGTAATACAATGCATGCGCAACCAACATCAAAGTAACATTATTTGGTTAACTAAAAGGGGCAAGGGCAGACGCAGACGCGAACGTTACTCTTGAGCGTTCGGATTGGATAAAGCAATAGAAAAAGGGGATTCCCCAAAAATATCAAGAGACTAGAAATAGCAAGAATTCTTGAAACAAGACAAGAATTACGTCGCCAAGAAATGAACAAGACAAGAAATTTTTATTTTCTTGTCTTGAAAATCAAGCCAAGACAAGACATGATCATCAAGACAAGATTTCTTATCTTGATGAAACACTATTTTATGCTTCCAACAAAATTGTATTATTATGTACAGCTGAGGATGGGGTTGCTTAAAACCCGAAACGACCTTATTTTCTAATAAATATACGTTACGTGGTCCATCAAGCCTTTTTTATTAAGAAAACAAAAAAATATATTATTATAGTACAATAAAAGCATTTGTTTCTTCGCAAAATTATTCGCGGGTATGAAGATATTTGTATCCATCTAGTGGCGGTTTTATAAAGCTTACTATAAAGTATAGATAAGGCATGTTGTCATTTAAATCGTGTTCTGTTGTTTTGAATTTTTGTACAAAAGCTTGTCCAAGTGCAATGGTAAACAAGAAAATTTATAATACAAATTGTTGCGTATATGATTGTCATTCAAAGGCTTCTAGAGAATCTAATTTTTCCTACCATTGATTTCCAAAACCTGGAATACGAAAAGTATTTATAATAAATAAGTTTGGTTAGAGTTTCTGTCAAGACTAAGACTAGTCTTGGTCTTGATCTTGACAAAATTTAAAACAAGACTCGAGACAAGACCTCTATGCAAAATCAAGACCAAGACTCAAGACCAGGACGTAAAGACCTGACCTTGACGAGAGTCTTGCAAGATTCTTGACTTAATTATATTTAATTTTATTTAATAATATATTATAGGAAATCTCATATTGGGTGCTTATAAGTGGGTTACATTACTGCTTTTATTAAACTACGTACTCGTATATGCTATGAAATATTGTTGATGATCTTAGAGATCAACAACTTTTATAATTATAATAATTGTTCTGTTAACCATAGCATTCTAAAAGTAGCATTAATGAGAAAATTTCAAAAAATAATATTTATCAATAATGTCTTCATTTTCTGAAACCGATAAACTATTGAACAAACCACGGATGCTATGAATCATAACAAGCCTTAAATGTCTTAAAATCCTCGCTCTACGAGCTCGGATTTCAAACCGACATCTGCGGCAGTTAAGATATGCATAATATTCCTAGGTATGTTAATAGCTATAAATACAATAAAATTTGTAATTACATATTTATTACGGTTGCACAAAAAATAGTATATGTACACCATGTCCACAAAATCCCTCCAGATTGTCCTGCCTCGGTCGCAAGCGGCCTTGGCAACAATTTTTTTTTTTTTTTGGACGCTAAAGGACGATTTCTCTGCCTTGTTATACAAATAACTATTATTGAATACTGTCCTTATAATATTAAAAAATAAGCGATGCGCACAAACACTATCTGCTACACAGCGTATAAAATCAATAGCCATATTCCGAGCACATTTTTATAATAAAAGCGCTTTTATGGACGGTGCTTTTACATTATATTATATTAAGAGCGTGCTCCGTAAAAGTGCGCTCAGAATACGGGCCAACGTTCAATAGACTAACACACGCATTCTGCATTGTACTTTAGGTAAATAGAAGCGTCGATGTGCGCATGCGTTATTCTGGCATAATTATGTCGAGACTCTTGATTCAAGACCAAGACGACTAGTAGCAAGACCAAGACTAAGTATTCGAGACCCGGGCAAGACCAAGACAAGACTTACGAAAGCAAGACAAAGCGATACCAAGACCAAGACTAGGTCGCTCTTGGTCTTGGTCTCGACTTTCCGAAGCACTAAGTTTGGTGTCCAAGAATCAATAGATCGTAGATTGGCGTGGATGAAAGCACTAAAAACAGGGGAAAAGGTCTCCAATACCATGGTTATTTGTTCCAAATATTTCAAAAAGATTTCGTATTACCATACGTTTGTCAGTATTTGAAATAGGGTTATGTTTTAATTGTTAAAGTAAAATAATAGTTTAATGGCCAATACTATTAAACGAAAGTTAAATATCACATATGGTTTAAATAAATTAAAGCATAGCGAATTAATGTTTTTATTGCTGGCGTATACTTATTTGACTAGTTTTTGACAGATTAAACTTTGCTCAAATTTGTACTTCTTTTACACTATCGGGCCTGAATATTACATATATTTGTTGTATTGCTAATATAATTGACTATAAATGTCCTAGAATTAGGAGTAGAATCTAAAAAAAATCCACATTTGTCTTATGGTTAATTGTAAATTATTCTCGTCAATATCCATGAAATATGTTGCTAAAAATTACATACAACTTGATATATTAAGTACACATGTAGAAAAAATAATTACATTCACCTCTTTTCAATTACTTAGTAGTATATGATGCATACTGATACAGTGAATAACTATACTAGATAGAGCGGCCATATTGTAAACAACTGGGGCGTTACCAACGGTGATTCTATTCGCGAATAATATCAAAATATTGATGATTTTTACCTTCCGTCACCTTTAGGTAAGGAAGGTATTGTCTTTGGTCAAAAAATTCGGTGGTGAGTTTTTGATGAATAAGCACGTTTTAGGGTCCCTAGAATACGATTTAGCTATTTTTACGATGATGCTGTATGTGTGTGTGTGTTTGTGTGTGTATTGTATGTATGTGTGTGTGTGTGTGTGTGTGTGTATTGTATGTATGTGTGTGTGTGTGTGTGTGTGTGTGTGTGTGTGTGTGTGTCTGTTTGTGACAAAATTGTCTAATGCGATAACTCTAATACTACAATTCCAAAAATTTTATTCTTTCGTATTTCTCTTCGTTACTTCCATTTTCACATTTCATTTTTCACATTTAATGTTATTATAAATATTAAAAAATATTTTATTCTCTATACGATTTGAATGCATTTTATACTTCATATTAAATGGATATAGAGTTAAGGAATTATAAAGAAATTGAATATCATATATTAGTCAGCTACGCTAAACTCTGGAAACAGCTGCTATATTAAGAAAATTCTGATTGAAAGGTGTCAGTGTCAAGTGCAGTTGACAGTATGTTTGTGGATTTTACTGGAAATATAGGATCTTTTGCTATAAACTTTCTGTATGGAATTTGTATAAAATACATACAACTATTTTAAGGTAATGTACAAGAAATAGAATCTTTTGCAAGGAACTTTCTGTGTGACATTTATACAAAATACATAGAACTGACGAAAGGTAATGTGCTGGCCACATCAGATTTTTTTTGTTGGATTGATTTTTGAAATTAATATCCTTGGGCTATAATCAAAATATTCTTTGTTGTAATCAATTAAAAAAATAGAGGCCTCGATAGAACTTGCGGTTTTGCTTATTTCTTTGTCTTTTTTCTAAGCCACTAAGTCGAAACCATTAGTCTGGTATTTTTTGTACCAAATATATTTTCTCATAAAAATTCTTTCCACGCTTTAATAGTAATGTGCAACGTTCATCAACAATTTAGAATAGTTACGGGACTATATACAAATGCCACATCAGTTACGCCCTCATGGCTTTTAACAGAACGTTCATTCATATAAAAGAACATAAATAGCAACATTAATTCCAAGGTATTTATGGTATATTTATCGAACAAGTTTAATTTATCTCATTTTCTCTTTGTTTCCATGTCATTTTATCAATACCGATGAAAAAGGATTTATGTTTACTAACAGATATACTTTGTAGCCGACAAACTTTCATAATATTAAAATATGTGCATATCTCAAAGTTAGTGCAGGTGCCAAAGGAAGTTGCGTATGCAAAATGTGAGGATCGGCAACTATGCTTAGATTCTTATACTTAAAATGTTATACCGAAAGAATATATTTCATGTACATTACCTTCCGGCTGTTGTATGTATTTTATACACACGCACACGCGCACACGCACACGCACGCGCAAACGCACACACACACACACACACACACACACACACACACACACACACAAACACACACACACACACACACACACACACACACACACACACACACACACACACACACACACACACACACACACACACACACACACATGGCTTTTAACTGAACGTTCATTCACATAAAACATACACACAAACGTTATTGTAAAAATAGTAAAATCGTATTCTAGGGACCCTAAAACGTGTTTAATGATTAAAAACCATTATCGAATTTTTTGGCCAAAGACAATCCTTCCTTACCTCAAGGTGACGGAAGGTGAAAATAATCGATTATTACATTTGTTACGAGCTATGATAGAAACATATCTATGGATAAATGCTGATCGAACACAATTTCAGCCTATTGATTATAATTTATTTAGCTATGAAAAGAGAAATGGTAACTTGTACCCACGACAAATGACAAAGCGATCTTTTTTTAGAGTTTTTATTCAGCCCTGTGGGATTGTCACAGTGGCGGCGCTAGCGAGGGGTCAGTAGCCCCCTGGTTGCCCCCCCCCCTGACTTTTAGTGTCAATCTAAAAAAAATTGCTAGTAATATTGCTTTTAACATCTTAACATTTAAAAAAGACAGAAACACTGAAAGAAACAAAAAAAAACATTGTTATACAGCATAATTTTTTTGCATCAATGCACATGTATCTAAAAATCTCTATCTGCATTTAACCATGATTATTATTGATTGGTGTTATAATAAACGCGCTGCTGAACTTGTCCAAACTTGTCATATTAATAGTGCGAGTCCGATAGCAACGCAATGAACTTGTAATTACTTGTTAAGATTGTTCTATACTTTACTTACTCGTCCACGTGCATAGTTAGCAAGTTCAAACATTTTTTACAAATTTTGGTATTTACACGAGTGATGAAAATCTCAATGCTCATTCGTTATTTAGAAAATATATTAAAAACCAATGAAATGGTGGCATCTTGTAACTTAAGTGTTACTGAAGAAAGTGATAGTGAGTCTAGTTCTTGTGAAAATAAAACTAGTGAGGATGATATGTGATGATAATGAAACTTGGGTACATACCCCAACACTTAGACCTGAACCAGAACAAACAATTCTTACTGTTTCTGGACCTAGCGACTTGTCACAGACTACTGAAGAAGGACCACGTCTGCCGATACTATCGCAGTATCCAAAAGTTAAACAAGGTGAAAGAATGAGAAGCTTTAAATCAACATGGTTTAAAAAATTTACATGGTTGGAGTAAACTGTTTTAAAAGACAGTGTTTTTTGTTTATACTGCCCATTTTTCCATGGTGTAAATCAATAAAACATTTTTTTGAATGAAGGGTTTCGCATCTGGAAGAGTGCACTTGATTCAAGTAAAGGACTAGTAAAACATGATAAATATGAACAACATAAAATGTGTGTTATAAAATATGTAAATTATATGAAATTAAAGAAACAGAAAACAAATATTGAACAAATGGTAAATGATCAATACCAAAATGAAATTAAAGAAAACAGACACTACATCAAAACTTTATGTGAGTGTTTATTATTTACATGTACGCAAGATATTGCTCAACGTGGTCATGATGAAAGTGTTTTAAGTTTAAATAAAGGTAATTTAAGAGAATTAATGTTATTGATAAGTACACATGACACCATTGTACAAAAAAAATTACAGGATAGTTCAAAGAATGCTAAATACCTACATCATGATATCCAAAATTTATTAATTCCTATTATGGCGACTGTTGTACGTAAAAAAAAATTCAGACGATGTAAAGGAATCAAAATTTTTGCAATAATGTCTGACGAAACAAAAGACTTGATTAAAAATGAACAAATAACTGCTATAGTCCGGTACTTGCATTAAAATGCAATTCAGGAGAGGTTTTTAGGGTTTAAAAGCAAAGGATACGATGGTGTAATGGGTGGTCATTTAGGTGGCGTGCAAAATCATGTAAAAAGTATTGTTCCGCAAGCAGTATATATTCATTGTTTTAACCATAAATTAAATTTAGTTGTTGTTGATTGTTGCAAACATTTGAAAAAGTCGGCTATTTTTTTCTAATCTTGAAAAATTATATACATTTATGTCAAACTCTACAATTCATCCTCTATTTTTAAATACGCAAAAACAAATTTATCCTACAAAACATGCTCGAGAATTAAAAAGGATATGTGATATGCGATGGACTGTTCAGCCCAGAGCATGCGAGACTGTTTTAGAAACAATTGAATCTATTTTTTACTGCTTAGTTTTATAAAAAATTTAAAATTAGTTACAACTGTATCTAATTATCTCCAATCTCCTGATATGAATTATGTAAAAGGTTTAAATTTAGTTCAAGAAACAATTAATGAATTTCAAAACTTCCGAAACAATGATAATGAATGGAATTCTATACGGAAATCTGCAAATAATATTTTTTTGTCTCTTGGTTTAGATAAAACAGACTTTTTTGACAAACCAAAAAGAATGAAATCTATTCCAAAAAGGTTACAAGAGTTTATAGTAGATTGTGAAACAGATGATTCTGTAGACATAGAGGCAAAAAATGAGAAAGGTGTCAAACTTAAGTTATACATCCCTATACTAGATAAAATTATAATTGAATTAAAAGAAAGATTTACAAAAAATGATTCTATTTTAAAATCATTACAAGATTTTGACCGCACAGATGATTTATACCTGAATAAAATTCATTTAACTAAATTAGCAGAACATTATAACGTAAGTTGTGATTGTTTAGACTCCGAAATAACGCCAGTTAAGAAACTTTTGTGTAGGGAGGAAAATAAAAATATTAAATCACTCATCGAGTTTCTGCCATTCGTTGAACAATATAAGCAAGCATTTGAATGCATTTATAATTTGGTAAAAATTTGTATTTTAATGCATGTATCAACAGCATCTTGTGAAAGATCATTTTCCTCTTTAAAAAGAATTAGAAGTTATTTAAGAATGACAAATGAAAGATTAAACAACATTAGTATATTAAGTGTAGAAAAAGACATATCAAAATTAATAGACCTTAATAAAGTTGTAGACAAATTTGCAAGTTTAAATAAAAACCGAAGGATTAAATTAGTATAACTAAATCACTGCTGTGTTTTGTATTTATCATATTTTCTTTTAATTATATTAAAGAACATTTTTTGTTTTATTTTTAAAAAATATGCTTGTTTTTGTTTATTATTTATACAGTAGAATCTCCTACAGCACGCGGTAACTCGTTTCGTGTTGTAAAAGATTCGTGCAGTAGGAGACGCTCGACTGTTACAGTAAGAAGCGCCGATTTTGTGTTATTTCACGTGTTATATGTGAGATTTTTGACGTGTTGTAATAGACTGATGTGAGTCGTAAATTTAGTTGGGTGTTGTAGGAGAGCATTTTATAAGAGATTCTACTCTATATTATGTTTATATTTGTTTGGTATCAAATAAGTTTAATATTGACAACATTGTTATTTATTATTCAAATGATAAAAAAATATACGCCCCCCTAGTTTTCTTCCTGGTCCCTACTGGCCCCCCTAGATTTCAGAGCCTAGCGCCTCCACTGGATTATCAAACAATGACTTGTAGTTGCAAAAAATCAAAATTAACTTGTATTTCGCTGTTTAAGTGTGTAAACAATGATTATCAAAATAAAAATTACTGATTATTTGTATTTTTTCGTATGCTCGTATATGTATCTTTAAAGTTGCTTTTTCTTATTAAATATATTTTTATCAACAATTTGTTTTTTACTTTATTACGGTACAAATATGTCATCATCATTACCGAATTCTGTGTACAAAGCAGATTGGCACACCCAACAATGGGTAATATGCCGTGATGATATATTTATTTATTTATTTATTTACTTTATTAACAATTTTTGTTTTTATTTCATTTGGCAACATATTATTGCCTTTAATCATAAGAAAAAAACTACATATTGTCACTAAAATATTCATTAAAATGGCTTCATAACATGTGCTCAATCGATTTGATACGAAGGGGGAAAAGGGATAAAAAAAAATGGATTAATAAAATATCTGGCACCATCCAAAATGTGAATCTGTAAGCTTTTCTGAGCCTATATTAGTTGATAAAATTTCGCACACTCAAATCCATCCAACTCCCGGTCTAAGTTATAATATTGGCAGCGCGACTTTAATATAAATTTTGATACATGAACAGTTTTATAGACTGGTTCACTATATAATATATAATGTATACGTAGACGTTTATTTGATACGCTTATAAGTTTTTTAGGCATAATACCATAGCTCTAGTATAAAGTAAACATATTATATAGTTCAAACAACGTTCACTTCGTTTGCTCTTTGCTTATACAAAATACAGCTAATGCTTACTTATCGACATCAAATATTTGGCATATCACTTTCCATAAAGTTATTTGTAAACTCCACAATAATGCGCGTAAAAAATTTATGCAATGTATATTTCACAGTTGCCTTCAGGCCAATAATAATAATTATTAGCCCTCGAACTATTACAATTTACAATACTGTGAAGTAAGTTTATAATAATATGACTAACTAAAATTAATAATTTGTATGTATATTGCTGTAATAAAGTACTAGTAACAATCATTCCAGTTTGCTAATCTGGATACTTGAACTTGTATGTGATCTATGCAGTCATGCAAAAATGGGTAAGGTTTGTCGCTGTATGGGTAACCGGCTGAAAAAATTGGGTCGCATTCCAAAATCCCCATTTGATGAATGTACTTTCAATATGATCCGTGATCTTAATTATAATTTTATTTATATATCTTATTTTCGCAGCTGTGAATGAGCCTTTAAGGTGGCTAGACGATCAAATATTTACAACATAAATTTAGATCAGATAGTTACGTTTTACACGTTCAAATTATATGATCATTATTTGCTTACAAGTGGACATACCACATGCAATCACAGTAAATGTAGATTTAGTACCAATGATATTTTTAAATATACATAATTACATTGTATTTTGGTTTGACATTTCATCTATGCGTTTGACGTTTGGCTTTTCCCTGGTGTAAGTTTTGTTTTAATATTGCGGTTATAATATTTTTTTTACTGAATATACCACGAAATTTCAAAGAAATCAAAAACAAATTTCACATATATCAAAAAATCTTTATGCCAATATTACAAAATACAGTGCATGAACCTCGGATGAAATAATCCCTATCAAAAAGTAACTAAAATTGCCCTAAAGTCATTCTTTGAATGTGTAAAGTTCCACAATCTTCTAGTGCAATAAGAAACAGCCACCTTATGTATCCTTACGTATCACAACAATACCACTATGCATATGTGCAAAAGCAATTAACTTCTTTAATTCAACATTCAATAATTGCGAATACGCAATAGCTTTTATAAATTATTTTCATTAAGGTTCAAAGGAAGAACTACGAGAATAAAATTCAAGAACAATTTTAAATGCAATCAGTGGTGAAAGTTGTAAGCTAATAACTTTTTGAGATATAACCATAGCTTGGAACCATGGTGAAAAAATATAGTGATCAGAAATCAGTGTTTCAGTAATGAAAGAAAGTTTAGTTTAACTTTATTTTAAATTACTATTATCTAAAATATTTCATTTTTAATTAAAGTGGGCCTTATTCATCTCTATGACCTTAGTTATTAATTTTTTGTGGCAATTCTCAACATATTTATTCAATAAATTTTATTTAAATATGAAATATTTTAATATTTTACATACATAGGTACATTTATAAATAATAAACATGATTTGAAAAATCATATTTTAATATGTTTTGGAATGCAAGTTCAGTTAAAGGTAACTATTTATTTTTCAGCTTAAAATATAATCATAGTTACTATTTTTTATTTTCCACTCTACAGGATTACAGGACATCAATAAAACATCTTTGAATAGGTACCTACACCGTTCATGATTAATACGTTTAATTTTTATTATTTTTTTAAATGCATAGATAAAAATCTGATGTGGCCAGCACATTACCTTCCGTCAGTTATATGAGGTATATACGAAAATTCTACCGGTGAACTGTTATCGGTAAACAGTTTTTTTATGAGGTTATAGCTACCGGAATCTATATTTTAAGAACGCAAGTGGTAAACAGGGTAGATCCATAACCTACGAAAAAATTTGAAAATTTAAAACAGGTTAGAAATTTGACGTAGTTAAACTGAGCAGAGTCCTACTTTGAACACATTTCCAATTTTAACGCGCGCGCTTCGTTTTGCATCACTACATTTTTTTGAGATTAGATTCTTCATGAATCCTGAAGATGGATCTGGCAGATATTGAACAATTTTTGAACACGGTAACTTTTTACCTTGTGTTTTCGAACACAGTCAGTAGGTATCTACCGATAGAATTTTCGTAAATGCGTATGTATTTTCTATAAAATCTATACAGAAATTTCTTTGCAAAAGATTCTAAATCTCTTGTATGTACATTACCTTTCGACAGTCGTATGTATTTTGTACTAAATCCATACAGAAATTTTTTAGCAAAAAGATCCTGTATTTCGAGTAAAATTATAACGCAAATATACTACAAATATGTCAATTGCACTTAACACTGACATCTTTCAATCAGATTTTTTTTTAATATAATAGATGTTTCTAGCATAGCTGGCTAATTTATGATATTTAATTTCTTTATGATGTTAGAACTCTAAATCCATTTAATATGAAGTTTAAAATGCAGTCAAATCGTATAGAGAATACAATGTTCTTTAATATTTATAATAACATTAAATGTGAAAAAATGATATTTAACATCGTTTTTTCAAGAAAAACTGTTAAAATCTTGAAATGAGGGTACTTCCGGTTGATCAATTATAACCAAAATCTAATCAGCTCTTCATATGGATACAATGAAGAAGAATACGAAAGAATTATAATTGTTGGAATTATAGTATTAGAGTTAGACGAAAATTTTGTTACACTCACGCACACACACACGAACGCACGCACGCACACGCACACACACATACACACATCATCGTAAAAATAGTAAAATCGTATTCTAGGACCTTAAAACGTGCTTATTCATTAAAAACTCAGCACCGAATTTTTTGACCAAAAACAATACCTTCCTTACCTAAAGGTGACGGAAGGTAAAAATGAAAAAATCTATGTTCAGCACGAAATAATAATTATAGCTGCTATTTCTATTATTATTTTTATTCATTTTAATTAAATTCATGTTAAACACTTTCTATCCTTCAACATACTGATGAGTATGAATATGAATCAAAATTTCAGTACTTATTTATTTACCTTCACAATTTATTTTGGAATTTTATACGACACTTGTATTATTTCTAAATCATTAGACATGGCTCATGGAACGTTTTCAAATAAAATAATTTTTGGCAGTTAGTTCCCTTTGAAATTAAATGCTGCAGTTAAATGTCCGAAAATACGGATTCTATTTATAGTCAAATTCTGTATTTTAATTAAAATATTAATTACAAGTTCCGCTAAAGACATTATTTCTTGGTTGGTTACTTAGTTTAATTGAAATTTCTACAAGTGTATCGGTATTTAATTAGAGAGCTGGACAGACAAATCGAAATGACCCATCCTTAATACTCGTATCTACACTAATCACGTTTCAATCACTTATCGTGCAACTTTTGATCTCTCTCATTTGTTTCCTTCATTACAAAGTTTCCCGCCGTGGCATCTCTCAACGGTCATTTCACCAGTATATAAGATTACACAATTTGTCACACTTTTCAAGAACCATCTTTAAGAGGATATTCAAGAACAAAGACAAGCAATTTGTTATTGTTAGTCACTGCTATCAAATTAGGAGTTAGGAGATTGCAACAAATTAATCTAGGTGGTTTGCCACATAAAAGTGCTACTCGTAACTCGTAGTAGTGTACGTTCTCGATACTACTTCGTCTATCGGAAATACCAACTAGCAATACTTGCTACTTGCTATTTCTTAATTATAAATCAGGGAAATGAACGTGACCAGAGACCTGTTCCACCAAACACTTTGTATCTTCGGACTTTTCATTTACAAATCTTGTGCCACAGTTACAATGAAATTTTCGGAAGAATACAACAAATAAAATACATTAGTTTTAAAAAGTATAGTTCGTTTAACCACAAACATTAATTGGGTTTTCGACACGAACTGAAAATTTTCGAGGGGAATCATTTTATTTTGATTTAACAATATCACACAGATTTGATTTTCGCATAAATAATAGTAAAGCAATTTTAGAAAATGATGTTACTTCCTCTGAAAATTTTACAATCACAACTATCAACCACTTCTAGACTCCAGCCCAGCTATCAAAAGTAACGTGATATGGTACAAAAGGTTTGACCTTGGGGTATGGTGCGGATTGGCTCCCCATATAAAAATAATCGTATCTTACAAGTCGAACCGGGGGCTTTACGCCATGGTAGTATTTTTAAAATTTAAAAAAGGCCAAAAATTACGTGATGACGTACATTCAAATTTTTTGTGTAATTCAATGCGGGCTTTGTGTCTAGTTTGCTAATATATCTTGTAAGGCATCAAAACCGGGGGCTTTTGACATTTAAGACACGAAAGAAAATTTACATTCAAACTTTTTATGGTATTTTATGCACTATTATCAGTATTATCTAAAGATCACAAACACACTTTGTAAGATATAAAAATCGGGACTTAATGCATTTAAGACACCCAAAAGTCAAATTGCTGTCCAAAACTATATGATAAGGTATAGAGTGTTCGAAAATATTTGGCGATTGACTCCATTAGCTTTTTTCAGCAGGTATAACGATAAGAGGATTAAAGAAATTTATGACAGGTCTTACCGTTAAACTTACCAGGGCAGTATTTGAAAATATACTTTCACTTGATTTTTTCACAAACAAATACAAATTACCTATATTAAAAATGAAATAATTAATTAAGTCATGGTTAATAAGTGCAACATTAAGAAATTAAAAATATCAATAAAATTATATATTTATGTATTAGTTATTTTCATTCATGAATTTTTTTTTATTAAATGCCTAAGTACATTTACACTACACTGGATGCGTTCATGTACGCATTCATGAACCATTTTGTGCACATGTCTTGTTCATGTACTCATTCAAACGTATATAAATAAAGTAAAAACTTTATATTCGAAGTCGCCATTGATTTGATATTGTTTGTTATGTATATGATGCGTGATTTTATGTATGTATGTACATGATGTATCAAGTTGTCTGAGTTTCAGCTGTCAGATATAATTTCTGTATATTCTATATCTATTGTTGTGTTCCAATTAAAGCATATTAACGTGTCTACGTCTTCTTTATTCTTCATATTAACAGTTGGAATGAACAACGGACTTGCCATATCATTCTAATTCCTTTGCAGAAATAAAAATTTGTCAATAAATGATCTAAAATCAAATATTGATTATTTATCAGCTTAAATGGCTTGACATACCTAATTAATTAGTTTTATTCCAGGTTGGCCAAATATCAAATGCATTTCTTTATCAGCTGAATCATATAACAAATTCCAAATCACTCATTATATTCACTTATGAAAACAGATACACAATCGCAGGTTATACTTCGATATTTTCCTCGCACCGCGCGAAAGTTGTGGTGTGCATGTACTGGCAAATAATGGTACATAGCACAAACCAGAGGATGAATCTGGCAATCCACGGATGCGTTCATGTACGTAGGAACAAAAATACTAACAGTCCGAGGGACTGTACAACAGTCGGTTGTAACGATATTTTTGAAATGCGCATGCGTCTGAAGTACATATGACAGTCCGGCCCGGCTGTAGGAACAAACCTATAGTATTATATATTTTACTATGACATAAGAGTACAAAAATTTATTCTTTTTCACATTAATAGCAATAGCCATGCCAAATTTGAACAAAAAGATAAACAAATGCTTGACACTTTATGTGTTAGAACAGGTTAATTGATATTTTAAAAATATTTTGACAGATAAAATGTCAAGCATTTGTTTATCTTTTTATTCAAATTTGACATGGCTATTGCTATTAACAGGAAAATTAATAAATTTAAAAATTAATTTCTGGGCCTAAAATATTGGATAATTTCTACGTATTTGGTATTTTCGGATGGGGAAATTTTTTATCTTTGTACTAACACCACAACCATTGCCACAAGTTAAAACGAGGGGCAACGGTTTGCAAAAATCTCATTTGCCATGTTAATCTCCTATGTACACCTTGACAAAAATCACCCTATATAAGTGCATAGTTATTTAACATTTACATTGTTTCACTTATCTACTAATCAACAATTTCATCGTCACTGTCTTCATTAGATTCGTCACTGGATTGTCCACATTTATAATAAAGTTATTTAGAGTGTTAGTGGCACTTAAATAATCATTTTCAATGTTGATCATATGCTGAACACTGTTGGACCACTGCTTGTCACCAATATTATTTATTTCACTTTTAATTAATTTCACTACATTGTCGCTGATAGTCGGTGAAACATTTTGTCTTCGAATGCTGATTTTTAGTTGTCCCCAAATTAGTTCATTTGGATTTAGTACACAATAATTAGGCAGTCTTAATACTGTATGTCCAATTTTTTCTGCCATACTATCACATATGTATACTTTTTTAACAACTTTTGTTTGTGCCACTTCTAGCAATTCATTTTTACTGTATAATTCTTCAAAATATATGTCATTCTGGTATAAAATTCCTGAATTTCAGTTTTAGTGCTGGATTTAGTAGGTATTTTGTATAATTGTCTAGAATAATAACTGGCGTTATCCAAAACTATGATGTTATTTTCAGGAATGTTTGGCAATAATTTTGTGCGAAACCACTCTTCAAAAATATCAGACGTCATATTGTCGTGGTAATCTAAACAAGCGTTCTTCATATTGTGACCCGATAGAAACAAAGTTTCTTTCGCCCATCCTTGTTCACTTCCCGCATGTAGAATAATTATTCTTTTACTCCGCGAAACTGGAACATTGAGACATAGGAATCAGAGGCTTTTGACTTTTAAGAAACGAAACAAAATTTGAAAAGGGGCTGAAAATTACGAGATAAGGTACATTCTAACTTTTTGCGGTTTTTTATGCACTATTATCCAAAGATCACGAATATTTTAAGACATAAAAATCGGGAGCTTAATGCACATAAGACAACCAAAAGTAAAAATGGTGTTTAAAAAGTCAAAAGCCCCCGATTTCTTTGTCTTAAAATGAATTTTAGCAAACTAGGCAAATACCCGCGTCGATTGACACAAAAAGTTTTAATGTATCTCAACATATAGTTTTTGGACACCATTCTGACTTTTGGTTGTCTTAAATGCATTAAGCTTTCGATTTTTATGTCTTAACATGTCTATTCGTGATCTTTGGATAATAGTGCATACAAACCTTATCTCGTAATTTTCAACCCTTTTTCAAATTTTCGTTCGTTTCTTAAAAGTCAAAACCCCCTGATTTTTATGTCTTAAAATGAATTTTAACAAACTAAGCAAATACCCGCGTCGATTGACACAAAATGTTTTAATGTACCTTATTATGTAGTTTTGGATACCATTTTAACTTTTGGTTGTTTTAAATGCATTAAGCCCCCGCTTTTTATGTCTTATAAAGTGTATTCATGATCTTTAGATAATGGTGCATAAAATACAGAAAACAGTTTCAAAGTACCTTATCACGTAATTTTCGGCCCTATTTCAAATTTGGGTTCATATCTTAAAAGTCAAAAGAACCTGATTTCTATGTCTTAAAATAAATTTTAACAAACTAGGCAAATACCCGCGTCGATTGACACAAAAATTTTAATGTAGTTTTTGACAGCATTTTGACTTTTGGGTGTTTTAAATGCATTAAGCCCCCGATATTTATGTCTTACAAAGTGTATTTATGATCTTTGGATAATGGTGCATAAAATACCGTAAAAAGTTTGAATGTACCTTATCACTTAATTTTCGGTCCTTTTTTGTAATTTTCTTTCGTGTCTTACATTTCAATAGCCCCCGCTTTCGTTGTCTTACAAGGTATATTAGCAAACTAGACGCAAGCCCGCACTGAATGACACAAAAAATTTGAATGTACCTCATCACGTAATTTTTGACTCTGTTTTAAATTTTGAAAATACTACCCTGGCGTAAAGCCCCCGATCCAACTTGTAAGACACGATTATTTTTGTATGGGGAGCCGATCCGCACCCTACTCCAAGGTTAAACCTTCTGTACCTTATCACGTAATTTTTGATAGCTGGGCTCCCGGTATATTCATACAACTATAAGAGGTATTTGTGTATTAAGAGTGTAAAGTGATTCTTTGTCACTTAGAAGGAGCGGAGCGAAGCATTCTTTCGAAAGCGACAAACAAGCCTATTCTGTAACAAAGTGGTTAATTTTTAAGAACTGGTTATAGCTATTAACATACCTAGGAATGTTATGTATATCATAACTGCCGAAGATGTAGGTTTGAAATCCGAGCTCGTACAGCGAGGATTTTGAGACATCTAAGGCTTGTTTAGATTAATAACATCCGTGGTTTGTTCAATAGTTCATCATTTTCAGAAAATTAAGACATTATTGGTAAATACAATTTTTTGAAATTCTCTCATTAATGCTACTTTCAGATTGCTGTGGTTAACAGAACAATTATTTTGACATATGTCAATATTACAAATATTTAAATTATGTGAATTGTTTTACATGTTTATTACTTTAGAATAAAGTAGACCGTATTCAGAACGATAGGCTTACGTTATCTGTATGTATTAATGAAGATCATTATATGTATTTTCATTTTATTTTCATTTTGTAGACCGTTGTTGACAAGACAGTATGGTAATAATATTACTTAGTTACCAGCCTACTTTTGCACATGTAAACAATGGAATAATATCCTGAAACCGGTAAAAAAATTAACGTCCAACTGTTATATACCAAATAACACCCAATTATGAATTGTTGCTATGGTAATGTTGCCAAAAAATTTAAATTAATACTAAGATAAAGCTTAAAAAACAAGCAAAGGCTGATACAAAGCAAGTACCGATGATGTTGAATATTGTAAAACCAGTCGTCAAAAGTTACCCACTAAGTTACAGAATAGGCCCGAGTGACACTTTACGCTCATAATTAAACACATTATTTTTTCTTTCTACGATATATACATATATATATATATATATATATATATATATATATATATATATATATATATATATATATATATATATATATATATATGTATATATATATATATATATATATATATATATATATATATATATGTTATAAATGACGATTAAATGTTAGCGCTGAAAATTAGAATATTAAAACACATTTATCACCCAAACCGGTATATACAGTATTAATACAAAAATAATAACAAATCTAGATGACCGTCGCCTGGCCGAACCCGGTCACGCGGAATCCTCCTTCACGCCGTGATTATTTCTGTAAAAGAATTAACACATGAGAAATACTCAGTGAGGAGGCAAACATTTACAAAAGGTTCAGGCATTCACACACCGTACACACATGTTGGCAACTACGGGCAGTACCGCCAGTTACTACGGAACCTCTGCCGCTTCGGTGGTGATCCGGGAACACATCCACAGGGATCACTACAGCCCTAACTGCTGCTAACGTTGGCGACCCAGAAGCGGGTCACTACAGCCTTTCCCTGCTGCTGCCGCTGGCGACCCTCGGGTTCACACGGGCGGCCACTACGGAACCTCTGCCGCTTCGGTGGTGATCCGGGAACACATCCACAGGGATCACTACAGCCCTAACTGCTGCTACCGTTGGCGACCCAGAAGCGGGTCACTACAGGTCTCCCTTCTGCTACCGTTGGCGACCCCCGGGTCCACACGGGCCTGGCCACTACAGTACCCAGTACTGCTCACATGCACACTCACAATCATACACATGCTAGATTAACTCTCTCACCTGAATCACTATAATATCGATGTTCTCACACTGAAATCTAGAAATAAACTGAAATAAAATACGTGAATACCAGTATCATTAAATGTAGCTCTTATCCAACAGCATCGGTTACGTACCTAAATAACTAATTAGAGACAAAACATAATAAATTTAATAAAAATAATCTTACGCAAAATAATATCTGTGACAGTTCGGCCATCCTGACAAGTTCCTCGTCCTCGAGGAATCAATCCCAAATTCCTGCAGCATCAGCATCAACATCCGAAGCGCTGTTGTCTCTCTGGAATTGACAATCTGTACGGCCTGTAAGTAATGGGTGTATCATCAGTCAGTAAAATATTCACTTCGGTCGCATTCGTGCATCGAATATCCTTCACAGTTTTTACAAAACATTCCCTATATTTCTTCAGCAGACGTATTAGTTGTTCACGTTGATCCACACTTATATCCGTTCCCACGAGTAGTTCATCCTACGTAAAGTAAATTTCTTCATTTTCTGCGCTTCTGTATTATGAGCTTGACACTTCCATCTTCTTGTTATAATTTTATCCTTCTGAATTGTTAATTCCGCATCAGTTCAAGACTGGTAGAACACATTCCATATCCTTGTCTGCTACTACATTGTTCACGGGAATACGTGCTCGTTTCCTTCATGGTTATGCAAGTGGACCCCATATCGACGTTCGCTTAGACAATTACCGCTTACCTCCGCAGAAGTTATTAAGATGTTCCTTTCTGGCAGTTGTGGTTGTGGCTCTTGTTGACGTTGAACACGCTGATGTTGACGTTGTTGTGGTCGCTGGTTCCTGCTTGCACTGAATTCGCCTCCATTTTGTCCTGCACAATTCGATACTCGTTGCCGTTTATTGTCATAATGTGAGCGTGTATGTCCCAATTTTCCACAAATAAAACAACAAATGTACTCCATTCCATCGTCGTGCTGCTGCGTAGTATAGTAAGGCCACTTGTTCTTCTGAAAAGTACGATGTAAATCGCGTTTAACGGGAGTAGAAAGGTTTCGTGTCGCTAATTTATCTTCGATCGTCTTCAAAAATAATAAAATAGACTGCGGCTCCTTGCATTCTCTGATAAGAGCAAGTGTTGAGTAGCGCCAGCTTCTCATAATAGTATTGCAACATAAGTTCATCCGGTTTCTTGTTGCGAGAAATCATTTCTTGAAGCAACTGAAAATAATTTTCCTGTGACGGAAATGCCTTCAACAACATAGACTTCTATGACTCCCAAGAATGATTTATTCCTTGCAGCGCTTTATACCATATTTCTGCATACCCTCTCCAGCGAGGTGTCACGTACATGGTGGTAGTTATTCGTCCCATTTATGCATAGCGCGTAAAGTGAACGTACATACTGAAATTGAGGACTGTTGTTAGGTAAAGTCATGTTGTAATATTGTTCCAGGTTCGTAATCCATCTAAACATAAACGTAATCAATATCCGCACTGTTCCAAAAGCTGTGCTGGTGTGATCCGAAAAGCTGAAAGTTAAAAATGTTCTGATCCCACTTCTGAAATGTTATAAATGACGATTAAATGTTAGCGCTGAAAATTAGAATATTAAAACACATTTATCACCCAAACCGGTATATACAGTATTAATACAAAAATAATAACAAATCTAGATGACCGTCGCCTGGCCGAACCCGGTCACGCGGAATCCTCCTTCACGCCGTGATTATTTCTGTAAAAGAATTAACACATGAGAAATACTCAGTGAGGAGGCAAACATTTACAAAAGGTTCAGGCATTCACACACCGTACACACATGTTGGCAACTACGGGCAGTACCGCCAGTTACTACGGAACCTCTGCCGCTTCGGTGGTGATCCGGGAACACATCCACAGGGATCACTACAGCCCTAACTGCTGCTAACGTTGGCGACCCAGAAGCGGGTCACTACAGCCTTTCCCTGCTGCTGCCGCTGGCGACCCTCGGGTTCACACGGGCGGCCACTACGGAACCTCTGCCGCTTCGGTGGTGATCCGGGAACACATCCACAGGGATCACTACAGCCCTAACTGCTGCTACCGTTGGCGACCCAGAAGCGGGTCACTACAGGTCTCCCTTCTGCTACCGTTGGCGACCCCCGGGTCCACACGGGCCTGGCCACTACAGTACCCAGTACTGCTCACATGCACACTCACAATCATACACATGCTAGATTAACTCTCTCACCTGAATCACTATAATATCGATGTTCTCACACTGAAATCTAGAAATAAACTGAAATAAAATACGTGAATACCAGTATCATTAAATGTAGCTCTTATCCAACAGCATCGGTTACGTACCTAAATAACTAATTAGAGACAAAACATAATAAATTTAATAAAAATAATCTTACGCAAAATAATATCTGTGACATATATATATATATATATATATATATATATATATATATATATATATATAGTATCAATAGTACTATTTTCCGAACAATATGAAAAATCACTACGTTAGTGAATTAATCAATTTCTTAAATTTTTAATGATTTTAAACAAACAAATAGAATATAGTTAATAATTATAAACGCATTTTAGACTTAGTAATTTCTAGTTCTAATATGATGTGTGAAGTAGTGAAGTGCAACGATCCAAGATTTTCACCATCCTTGCCTGCAAATAACAATACGTTATATGCATGTCATATACGTCAAAGCCAACTGCAATGCCCGAAAATGCTTCAAAAAGGGAAACTTTAAGCAGATGTACGAGTTGTTAAAGACAACTTAGTGGAATTTTCTCCTCCTCCAACATGGATGCTAACTGTGCCGTTGATCAATTTTATTCCAAATATATAGATATAGATGCTTTTGAGTCTAATTTTAAATATTATAGAAATAAAGTCATAAATTCCATTAAATTAGCTTACATGAATATTTAGAATACATTTTGAATGCTGATCCTAAAATGCTATTTATTTTCATAAATAAAAAACATTCAGATATTATACCAACACCCATGTTTTATAATAACATGGAGCTGTCAAACCCTCAGGATATTGTATAAACATTTGCAGATTATTTTAAAAGTGTTTTTACAGATACCAACCACTAGTAACGCTGATTTACCGTTCTCCAAAATATCTAGTTATAGTTGTTTTTGTCAATTTCAGTAAATGATTTTAAAATTGCAATAAATAAATTGAGTAACACTAAATCTGTAGATAATGACAACATACCTATTTACATTTGAAAGGGTGCTGTGATATTCTGTCAAGTTTGTCATGTGGGGAATTTTTCAAGTTTGTCTATGCTATCTAACCAGTACAATAATAAGAGCTGTTGAAACAAGTTTTATCCAATCAAATGTATGTAGAAAAAGCAAATTTTCGCCGAAAAGTCAGCAGTCAGCATACAATTTTGAATCAATACAGGTTCTAATCTAATTATCACTGTTAAAATGGATTTATCGAAAAGGGCCTATTCTGTAACTGTAACCCAGTAGATAATTTTTAAAAACTTGTTAAAAATTATCCATTTTTGTTATATATCAACATACTTGATTCTTGTTAAAATATAACCACTGAGTTAGATTATGCCCGTAATTGTTATAACAAAAGAGATATGTTTTTTTTTTAATAAAGTCTTATTGCGATTACGACTACAACAAAAATTTCTAAAACCGTAGGATATACTAATAGGAAATCCAGAATTTCAAAATTTTACAGTAGCAAAATTGTTCGGAATGGCACTATATATTATTATTATTCTGCAAAGTTACATGGAGGGATATATTATTAAACAATAAGTAAAAATTATTCAAATTTCGTGCTCAGTGAAAACAACAAAAGATTTTTATTTTTGCTTACAACAAAACCAATGCTTATTTACAATAGAGAAAATTTGATTACAAGATTGAAAATGGCTAACCAATAGCAATATTCTTAAAAGGGTAAATATGCAAAATTGAATGATTCAATATTCCAGTTGAAATTGAAATGAGTTATGTGCCGGGACCATTTCTCACCTTACGCGCTGAAACATCTTGTTGATGCTAACTTCATAAACAAGATTGGGCCGCAACGAGCGGAAAGGAATTTCTTTGGGCCGCATGTAAAATATGTAAATCAAAATACATTCTGATAAAATTTCCTTTCTTGGATTTATTCTTGTAATCAACATTTCTGGGGTATAATCAAAATATCCTTTGTTGTAATCAACAATTTTACAGTTATTGGAATATAAATATATATTGTGTGTCGTACAGTAAACACGTGCTGATTGCTGGTCCGCAGTTTTTTTATTTTTTCACTGGTTTATTGTTGAAATTAATTTCTGTGCTCTACATAGTTCGATGAAGTCAATAATTTGACACAGTTATCTATACATAAATTTATAAAATTGTGAGTGTGTTCCATATATTTTTAGTTTTTAATTTAGTTTACAAGATTTTTTTTACTATCTTACTTTTAAACTTCTGCCGACAAGTTAAGTCATATCGAGTTTATACTTAACTTGATTCACTTGTCATTGGCGTGGCTGAGGTTTTCTTTTTTACTTTATTTCTTTTAAATTTCTGATTTGTTTATTTAATGTTCATAACTGTATTTCTATTTTTAGGTATTTTAATTTCTGGTTACACTTTAAATTTGTACTGATATTGTTTTCAAGTAGGTATTTTAGTCTCGTTTTTAGCATTTTATTTCATTTAATTTGATTTTAGCTCCCGTCTTTATTTAGTTTTATTTATTTATCTATTACTAGTCATTAGCGCGGGTATTTAATATTTTATTTACAAATATATTTTGTATAGGTACTAAGTACTTTTTTTAAGAACGAACCTTATTATACCAGCTTTAACTTTGTTATATATATATATATATATATATATATATATATATATATATATATATATATATATATATATATATATATATATGTAGGAGAAATAAATTTGGAAGTCAGGATGCAATTACAAACAATATATTTTGGGCTTTTAATACAATACAGTCGGAAGTCTTAAGTCGGTTTTCTATATTCTATATTTGTCAAACTCGTAATATACATAACAACCATATCTATGGTAACTACTTAACAATATTATACTATTACAATTCGGCCTCTACTGACAAATAGTCGTCCTCGACTACAGAGTCTGATTCGACATCGGAATCAGAATCTGCATCCGAAGGCCATAACTTTAAATTTTGAGGAGGACTGCAGTACTCAGATCGACTATACCGTATTATGTTTTCTTCTGGTGACGGTCCTTTCTTCATGCCAGCAGGCGAAAAAGATACTCGTCCAAGACTCTTTATATTCTTCATCCCCAAACCAGTGAACACCTGATAGTCCGGTTCTACACATAAATTCGATTTTTGAACCACGTTTTCTCAAATTATATTGACAGTACTACCACTGTCAATTAATACTGGAAATTCAAAATTTTTGATTTTGACAGAAGTGACAGATAAATGTTTTATTAAAGGCAGTTCGGAAGTTCGGCAACGGAAGTTCGCTAAGAGTGGCTTGCGAATCATACCACTCTTTGGCAGTTCGGAAGTTTCGGAAGTTCGGCAATGGAAGTTCGCTAAGAGTGGCTTGCGAATCATACCACTCTTTGGCAGTTCGGAAGTTTCGGAAGTTCGGCAACGGAAGTTCGCTAAGAGTGGCTTGCGAATCATACCACTCTTTGGCACGGTGTTCTAATTTGTTGGTCGCTAAAACTGAAATGACAGAGTCGTCAATTTTGTATAATGTCGATTTTTCTTATCCATTTGTCTACGTCTTCTTTATGGTCTCCGCTGAAATAGCTAAATTTTAGGTAATCCCACTTCTGAGGTTGTAGGAGAAATAAATTTGGAAGTCAGGATGCAATTACAAACAATATATTTTGGGCTTTTAATACAATACAGTCGGAAGTCTTAAGTCGGTTTTCTATATTCTATATTTGTCAAACTCGTAATATACATAACAACCATATCTATGGTAACTACTTAACAATATTAAACTATTACATATATATATATATATATATATATATATATATATATATATATATATATATATATATATATATATATATATATATATATATACATACAGGCTGTCTCAATAAGCTTGCTCACTATTAGTAACTTTTTTATTTGAAGAGATACGAATTTGGTTAAATGACCAAAATTGTGCCATTTTGAAATACAAATCTGATGATGTCAGCAAACATTAGGTTATATCAGCGGTTCTCAAAATATGAGACCTAACTTTTTTATTTTAAATAGGAACACATATTTCTCATTAGCTTATTTGCTAGAGAATTCAATTCTGAATTCAAAGATATAATCGTTTCATACCATTACATAACGAATTTTTTGGGAAAAATCCATAATAAATTTTACATTAATTTGATTTAAATATGACTATAATAACGGTGCCATGAATGGAAACAATAAATACATGTTACTTTTTTACGTAGAATTAGAATGCCTTGAATGAAAAAAATGAGTATTTTATATTTGTTGACATGATAAAACAAAAGATTCACTAATTTCATTCATGGCATTCTAATTCTACGTAAAAAAAGTAACATATATGTATTTATTTTTTCCATTCGTGGCACACTTATTATAGTCATATTTAAATCAAATTAATTTAAAATTTATTATGGATTTTTCTCAAAAAAATTGTTATGTGATGGCATGAAACGATTATATCGTTGAATTCAGAATTAAATTCTCTAGCGAATAAGGAAATAAAAAATATATGTTCCTATTTAAAATTAAAAATTTAGGTCCCATATTTTGAGAACCGCTGATATAAATTAATGTTTGCTGATATCAGTAGTTTTGTAATTCAAAATGGCACAATTTTGCTCATTTAACCAAATTCATATCTCTTCAAATAAAAAAGTTACTAACAGTAACAAGCTTATTGAGACACCTATATATATATATATATATATATATATATATATATATATATATATATATATATTCTTTAGTGGATAGGCTTTTTGTCGGTCATCCGTTTCTGCATTATCAGTAACACAAGTTCTCTATTGTTGCCCTTTCCGTGGTTCAACACCTGTATGTTTTTAACCATTAGCCGTGACGGACCGCACTGGCGCTTCCCTATCCTATTCTGTGTCCTGCGTGTGTCATTCATAGTCACTGTTTAGATTTTAGGATTTTTTTTTTATTATATTAGGTATTTACATTATCTATTAATCTATTTATTTATAATGAGCAAAAATGTCCAACTGCGGCAAATGTCGTTGCAAAAGACCTGATCAGGCAACAATTGATTATGAGGGATCTTGTGGTAAGTCGTTCCACATCTAATGCGTCAATATCATTGATAAAGACTTCGAATCGATTTCCAGAAATAATAACCTGTTTGTTCACTTTGTGTGATTCCTGTAAAAAAAAAACATGCAAGATAGTAAATAATGCTGAATCTCTGGATATCGCTGCTAATATTAAACAGATTCATGAATCTATTTCCAAATTAATGACATCTAATGCTGTAGACACTATAACTACACTATTTAATTCCTTACAAAGTAATTTTGAACAGAAATTTTCATCACTACAAAATAAATTAGAAAAAAGTATGGTAACCGAACTAAACAAAGTATGTGATACTTTTACTCATCAACATTCTTCTGAACCTAAATCATATGCTAATATTTTACAAAATAAAAAAATCGAGCTTCCTATAATTGTTCGTCCTAAGTCAGGAAATCAGAAGCCCAGCATTACCAAATCTGACATGCTACAGTCGTGAAACCCGGTTCAGTCCGAAATAAATATCACCATATGTGAAAAATAATCGCGACGGCAGTGTAATAATTTCGTGTGAAGACAATCCCAACGTTACTGAACTAAAACAGTTAGCTAATGAGAGATTATGCGATAAAAATAAAGTCAAGCAGCTAAAGTTATTGAATTCTTGATTAAAAATAGTAGGGCTAACCGAAAGACAAGAGCCTACTAACCTTTTAAATTTTATGAAAAATCAAAATAAATGTATTACCTTCTTTTAATGTTTTTTTCTCCTTACCCTAGAATTGGGCATGAGCCTGTTGGGTATTGTATTTTTAATAATAATAATAATAATAATAATAATAATAATAATAATAATAATAATAATAATAATAATAATAATAATAATAATAATACTATTAATAATAATAATAATAATATCGCTATACCAGCTACGACTAATATTGAAAAGATATATTCAAAAAAAAATTGAAAAATACATGGACTTGGCCCAGGAATTGAAAATTTTATGGAAACAGAGGAAAATTGTCATAATACCAATAATAATTGGTGCAACATGCGAAATTCCAGTGAAATTATTTGATGGTCTACAACAGCTACAGATAGAAGACAACCATTTCCGTATAATGCAGAAAGCTGTTGCCTTAGATACCTGCAATATAGTGCGAAAAGTGCTGAATCGGGGCCCCACTGACGCTCCATTTCAAAGAGAAGTAGAAAATGATGACGCCCCCCAACAACTCATTGATCCAAGAGTCTCCCAATGGCCCGAGGACAATGATAGCGATGACCCCAACCTTCTTTTATTTACCTCTTAATGTAATGTTACCTTCTCTTGCCTTCACAGGCCGATATTGTAACAATTATGTAAATACCTATTTATAGTGAAAATAAAGATAATAATAATAATAATAATAATAATAATAATAATAATAAGAATTTTATTCTTTCTTGAAACCTATTATTAAATTCCTTAATCGAAACGGAGAGCAAAGTTGCATATTTTTCACTGTTCATAGTATCCAGCTAATGATTTAAAATTATATATATATATATATATATATATATATATATATATATATATATATATATATATATATATATATATATATATATATATATATATATATATATATATATATAATAGTAATATAATTAATATTGAACAAATTATTCCTGCTACTACAAAAGCTGTCATACAAGCAAGACTCGAATGTTCAAGTAACTTGAATCATAGTGATATACCTGCACAAATACCACCTTATGCAGGAGAAGAGAGTGAAGATATTGCAACATGGGTTAGCAGAATTGACAAGGTGAAAGATGCTTATAACCTGTCTGATCCAATCATAAAATTGCTAGCTACGAAACAACTAGCTGGTAGAGCAAAAGAGTGGTACAATTGTTCCCCAGGAATAATTAAGAAATCGTGGTCACAACTGAAAGAAGAATTATGTCGACTTTTTGGCAGTTGAAAGTCATGTAAGCCTATTACGAAAAATGGAACTTAGGAGGTGGAATATAGGTGAAAGCTTCTCAACCTACTTCCATGAAAAGTTGATGTTAATAAATAAGTTAAAGTTATCTGAGCCTCATCAAATTCAATACTTGATAGAAGGAATTGATAATTATGTACTGAGAACTCAAGCGTTAGCATCTCGACATAAAGACCTCTGGAGTTTACTTGAAACCATGAACTTATTGACCGAAAATCGTCCTCATCAAATTGAAAGTGGATGTATCAACGCAAATTATTCTTTAAATGACAAGCTGACATCAAAATCTACAGTTAGATGCTATAACTGTAATGGTGAGGGACATCTTGCATCTGCATGTCGACGTCCGAAGAGAGAAAAGGGTTCCTGCTACAGTTGTGGGAAGATGGGTCATTTCTCGCAGAACTGTCCAACCGCGAAGAAATTAGTTCCTGTTGCTGTAAGTACCATGGTTATTGATGAAGTTGAAAATGAACTTAATAGGTATACGATATTAATTCAAAGTAATTATAATAATGTCCGTGCACTGATAGACTCTGGTAGTGTTATTAGCATTATTAAATATAGCACTTATAAAAAATATTATTCAGATATTCATATCTCAAAAAAAATACCAATAACACTTACGGCGGCGTAAATGGCTCAAAAGTAAATATACTTGGTTTCGTTAACATTAATTTACAAATTAATAATATTCTCAAAAAAATACCTTGTAAATTTGGTGTCATTCCTGATGATACTATGACGTTTGAGGCTCTTTTGGGTCAAAATTTTGTCAACGAAGGGTATGTTGGTTAAATTTAATTTCAATTCATCTGTAATTATTGAATATTTTGACGATGACAATGACAGTGACGATGGCAGTGACAGTGACGATGACAATGTCAGTGACGATGACAATGGCAGTGACAGTTTTAGTCAAGATTTGCTAAATATTAACATACTAGATGAGAATGATAATAAATTTAAGAACAATATTATTGAAAGTCTTATCAATCCTGCTATTACTTTATCCCATAGAAATATTTTGTGTCAAATGATAGATGATTATGTAATTTCCCCGGCGTGTGAATCAAGTCTTATGTACGAAATGACAATATCTCTTAAGAATGAAACTCCGATCAGTTTTAGTCCTCGACGGTTATCGTGGTCAGAAAAAATAAAAGTACGGGAAATTATTAATGATTTATTAGATCGGAATATAATTAGACCGAGTTCATCACCTTATGCAAGTCCAATCGTACTAGTTCGTAAACCAAATAATGAAATTCGACTATGTGTAGATTATCGAGAAATAAACAAAATAACAGTTAAAAATAAATATCCATTACCTTTAATTGATGATCTTCTTGACAGACTAGCAAACAAGTCTTGTTTCAGTAGTTTAGATTTAAAGTCAGCTTATCATCAGGTAAATATGGCTACAAATTTAATAAAATACACTGCATTTTGCACTCCTGAGGGTCAGTATGAATATATGAAAATGCCTTTTGGTTTAGTTAACGCCCCTGCTAATTTTCAACGTTTTATTAATTTAGTATTTCAGAAATTACTCCATGCAGGTAAAATTTTAATATATCTCGATGATATTTTAATTGCTACTGAAAGTGTGGAAGAAAATTTAAATATTTTGAAAGAAGTATTTGATATTTTAAAACAAAACAATTTAGAACTTAGATTTGACAAGTGTAAATTCTTACAAAGTCGTATAAAATATTTAGGGTATATTATTAGTTCAGATGGCATAGAAATGAATCCAGAAAATATTAAAGCTGTTGCAGAATTTCCTTTACCTCAAAATAATAAAGATGTACACAGATTTTTAGGGCTTTCCAGTTATTTTAGAAGACTTATACGAAATTATGCAGTTATTGCGAAACCACTTTATGTCTTAATCAGAAAAGATGCAATTTTTAAATTTGGACCTACAGAATTAAATTCTTTTGAAACTTTACAAAATAAATTAATTGAATCTCCAATATTATCGATATATTCCCCAACAGCTTATACAGAATTACACACTGATGCTAGTTCATTAGATTTTGATGCCATACTTTTACAGAGGCAGTCAGACGCGCAAATGCATCCTATTTTTTATTTTAGCAAAAGAACAACTGACACAGAATCGCGATATTTCAGTTTTGAATTAGAATGTCTTGCTATAATTTATGCTTTGGAACGATTTAGAGTTTATTTACAAGGATTACCATTTGTTATCATTACAGATTGTAATGCTCACAAACTTACACTAAATAAGAAAGATATTAATCCGCGAATTAGTAGATGGGCACTTTATTTACAAAATTTTGAATATACTATTCAACATAGAGATTCTGAAAATATAAAACATGTAGATGCATTGAGTAGAAATATTTTAGTAATTGAAGAAAACTCATTCGAACATGTCTTAGTAATTAAACAAGGTCAAGATAATGAAATAGTTAAAATTAGAAATTTATTAGAAAATAAAGAGGATCAGTATTATGAACTTAGAAATGGGTTAGTTTTTCGGAAACAATGCAAAACTTTTATATTGGGTTCCTTCAAGTATGATTAATAATGTAATTCGCACATGCCATGATGATATAGGTCATGTAGGTGTTGACAAAAGCATAAAATTAATTACGCGTACATATTGGTTTAAAAATATGTGAGAAATAGTAAAAAAATATATATCAAATTGCTTGAAATGTATTACATTTTCTACAAAACACGGTAAAGTAGAAGGATATTTACATAATTTAGAAAAAGGAAAATTACCTTTTGATAAACTACACATTGATCACAATGGCCCATTACAGAAAACAAAAAATAAAAATCGGTACATATTTTTAGTAGTTGATGGATTTACAAAGTTTATAAAATTATATGCCACAAAAACTACAAGTACAAAAGATGTTAAAAAACATTTGTCTGAATATTTTAAATATTATAGTAAACCTCGTCGAATTATTTCTGATCGAGGTTCAACATTTACGTCCAGTGATTTTAATAATTTTTTGAAGGAGAATAATATTAATCATTCTTTAATTGCAACATCAGTGCCGCGGGCGAATGGTCAAGCAGAGCGCATTAACCGATCACTAATCGAAATAATTCAGGAAAATAATAATAATTGGGATAAAAAAATAGTAGAAGTTGAGTATATTTTAAATAATACATTTAACAGATCGATTAAAACAACACCTAGCATGTTATTATTTGGCACTCATCAGTTAGAAAAAAAAATTGATAGTCTTAAATCTTATTAAAGTGTGATAAATTTATTGATAGAAATTTGGAGGATATTAGAGAAAAAGCATCTCAAGCGATCACAAAATCACAGGAACTCAATAAAATATGTTATGATAAAAGACACAAATCTTCTGCACAATATAATGTGGGAGATTACGTAATGATTAAAAATAATTTTATTGTTCCAGGCATTAATAAAAAACTATTGCCTAAATTTAAAGGACCTTACGTAATATATGCCAAATTATCTAATGATATTGCAGGACATCAAGTAACACAAATTCCATACAATGGTGTAGTTAGACCTGATTTAATGAAAAAGTGGACAAATGAAGACGTTAATAAATATTAGTTAATTTTATTTTGTTAATTGTAATTGTCAGGATGGCCGAGTTGTAGTAGATATTATGTACGTAGTCATAGTTACATTTTTCATGTTATTTGTATTGTCAATTTATGTTTGGATAAAATAAAGACGTTTTGAATTCAGCCTATAATTTTTAGTACAATATATGTATATATATATATATATATATATATATATATATATATATATATATATATATATATATATATATACTCGTATATATTGATGTGAGAATTTTATAACGCTATCGGGCCACATTACTAGCAGTTTTGGGCCGCAATATGAGATTGCCGATAGTAATCACCGATACAAATGAACAGTGAATACAATATGAAATTTGCAGCTTTGGTCTAGGAGTAAATTATCACTGAATGATGAATTTAACAATTCAGTAGAGAGAATTCAATTTCGATTAAGAACGATATTGCCATGCCAGTATAGTATCCAATTTCTATTTTAATTTGCACTAGTTAATAGTAAGGAGTAAGGAGACCACTTAAGATACAAATAATTGTTCTTTCACTGTATAATATACCGTATCTAAGGACTAAAGAGTTTATATATAATTACTGTGTAATGTATATCCTTCACACTAGTTACATACTGCTAAGAGCACTAAATTGTATTGAATTTCTTCTCCCTATAATGCGTTGAACTTAAACAGGTGAGGGAGTACCAACTAAAACTAAATTTAATACAACTACTCCGACGACCAACATATGATTGTTGAAATTTGATTTACACGAATCCCTAAAGACTTTCTAAGTTGCAAGAGGATAGCAGGGGTTATTTCTGTAAACTTATTAATTATGTACACTAGGTATCTAACAAGAAACAAGCAATGCTAATTTTCTATAAATTTTATTTGGAAACATGAAACGCTTATGGTAAGGCCTTTGAATACTGATACGAAAAATAAAACATCAATTTAATATGATAAAGTTGTTTTGTTGCGGTAAGGATGTTTGTTTTACTTAACCACATTAACACAAAGAGGAAACTTAATTTGATAAAGTTGTTTACTGTGGTTAGGGTTTTTTTATATTTTAATTAACCACAATATTAAAGATATTAACACGTGCAGGAAATTTAATATGATAAAGTTGTTTATTGCGGGTAGGGTTTTTTTGTTTAATTAACCACAAAAACTTGTAATTATTATACATATTAACACGTGCAGGAAATTTGATATGATAAAGTTGTTTACTGCGGTATTGATTGATATTGGGAATGTGTTTTATATTTAAATATAGTTTATAATATTAAAAACTTGTGTGTAGCAGCAAAGAGTATGTGGTTTGAAAACCGTATAAACAAAAACCATAACGAATGTGATAACGGTGAAAAGAGCTAGAAACCACAGGAATGTGAATATGGGGTTACATAAAAATAAAAGATGAAATATTTTAAATTGAAATTTATTTTTAATCTTAGCTCATTACAATTCATATTACATAAAATTGTTTATTACATTAAATACAATAATTTTTAATGGGATACACATTCCCGACTTGGTTACCATTGGAGAAATTAGCGAATTATCAGTGTTAGCAGTGCCTGTAATTTTTCAGGAATTCGTTCTCATCTTGCCATTTTTTTGAAATTTACACTACTTGCCATCAATCTCAATTTGGGTGCAAATCATAATAAACTCCATAGGTAAACAGCCTATTCCTTCTTCTAACATAACATGCAAAATTCGACAATCATTAAACTTTTTAAATGATGCCATGAATTAAATTTAGATTTTTTTCATTATAATATTACTAACAATATTTGTTAATGGGCTATAATGAATTATTTTATCATCTATAATTAAGCAATAAACAGCTGTATTTTCAGACATATTTTTATTTGTTTCTAATTCCAATCAACTTTACCTGACTCCAATGTCTCACTCTGATGTGAACAATATATGACTACCAGAGGTGTGAATATAGGCTCACATGGTCGTTCATAGTAAGACAATTAAAATTGAGTGTATGTTTCATATAACATAGTCCAATGATTATTTTTAATATTAAAATTTATGTTATCATATGGATACATATCAGAATTTAAATATAACAATATTCCTTAAATTACCGTGTACTTGGTCCACAACAATTTGGAAAATACATCAATTACAACTAAAATGTAGCGATAGCCTTTATTTACTCTAGCATAAGGAATCATTTCAACCAAATCAGCTTGGAATAAGTCATCTATTCCCTTTGTAATTACAGGTCTTCTGTGAAAGTGCACGCGAGCCTGTCTGTGCAATTCTTTTACAATTTGTCGCTTAATTTTTGACATAGTACACTGGAGTTTCAAGTAAAATTTCCATATATAATTGTTGAAAATTAATACTTAATGGGACAGAATGTATTTGTAATTCATCTCCTTTAACAATGTTTTTATTAGTTAAAGTAAAATGGGTTTCGATTTATTTAAACTGTAATTTAGAACTGCATTATTACTTAATCTGGCTTCTAAAATTTTGCCACTGCGGGGGAAAATATAAGAATCTGTTATTTGTAGAGTATGTATTATTATTAAATTGTAAATGTAAATTAATAAGAACAATAAATTTCAAATTTTGCTTTATTTTAGATAATTCCGATGAGATAAAATTCTCGACTTTATTTACTTTACGACGAAGCTCCAAATTTACTGTTATATCATTTGTTACATGTCGATTTTCTCTTACGCCTGTATCTCAGTCAGCCTTGATGACGTCCCCGCGTTGCGGTCGTCTTCGTCATCTTGACCAACTCGGCTAGTTCATTCTCAAGGCCAGGTGAACGACCTCCACCGACGCTTGTGCAAAGATTGAACGTGTTTATTGGTAAAGGATTGCAAAATCTTCATTTTTCAAGTCTTCTTTGTTAGCAGCCTGTGGAGTTGCACGTACAATTTTGGTGTCGCTGAAGTTACCGTTATTATCGTTTTTCGAAATATTATCCTCGTGTGAGGGAATTTTTGTACGGCAACTAATTTTCTGGAACAGAGTGGTTCCTCCGTGTATTCGGGATTTGATACACACAGTCCTGCAACTGGATTTACTATTGTGGCCGCACACCAGCTAAGGTGAGTTTGCACATGTGATTCACTTACCGTTCTCTTATATTTTCATCGCCTCGAGTTCTAACAGTAATCGTTCTTTTTAGGCTTTTTATTTTTGGTTTTATTCTCAAGCTACGTTTCTTTTACGTTACCGTCTTGTCACGTTTACGTGTACAATTATCGACTTTATTCTCGCTACGTCTATCGTGACGTCACCCCATCGATTGAGACGTTATATATATATCGATCACGAACTGTACATCACGTATCGAACCTCAAGGTTGATTGTTCAGCTTTCGTTGATGAAATACCTGTGCTGTTTGACGCCTACGACTGACTATCTGGAAGTTACCACCACTATTCGCCATCACAGTTTCCTGTACTTGTGGGAAAACCACCTGGTGCAACCTGGTTTGGCTATCTACACACACCTCGTCTGCGATTGGAGCTTTGGTGTCATCTGTCGTCTCCACACCCACAGCCAGCCGTGTCAACCCAGCGACCAGATAAGAGTCCTTTCACTTTATTATTCCATGCTATTTATTGGGACAACGGCTTCCCTGTTGTTCAACTCATTTATTTCAAACGCACTGTCATATTTCATAACCTGCATTCAGGTTTATTGTGTAATGTCAAAATCGATTATCTATATTAGTTGTACTTACGCTTTATATAATTGTTCAACGTACACCATTGTATACCAAGCCGATTCGCGGTCGACTTGTATATTTAATTCATTTGTAAACTGGAGTACGACTCTGCGAACGACTTCGTTTAGGTTAGAATACCGTTCAAGTTGTTTATTTACTGCGATTGACGCGCATATCTTTGGGCCAAAGACGCACACATCATCGCCGCGCCATTTTGGAAATATTAGTTACTTTTTGCCAATACCAACCACTCGCAGAAACGCACGATTCAGTGTCGCTTTGTTACTAAAATATTTGAATGTTCCCGCGAACCGGACTTAAGGTTTTTTTATGTCTGTAGAAGTACGGCTATTAAATATTCGTTTTATTTTACGTACAGAGTTTATGTTCGAAGTACACTCCCCTATTATCATTACCGTTAACATCACTATAATTCCTTATTGCCGCATTTTCCCAGCTCCGTGCCGTGCGTCGAAACACGTCCGGTTGAGAGGGGCTGAATTTTATTTCGACTGGCGCCCTTTCCCTCTGCTTTACGTAAAACTCACCCCTAATCTACCACTGAGTTACGCCGCTCTCGCCATTACTTTCACGGGTTTAAAATCTGGGCCTAGTAGTAAGATTTTTCGTATCGTCCATAAATTAACGTTGTCGCCCAGTTTTATAGTTTTTGTATTTGTATCGTTTACCATAATTATTATCCACTCAGGGCAAGAGTGGGTAATACGTTTATATATATATATATATATATATATATATATATATATATATATATATATATATATATATATATCGTATATAACACCTGCTTCTTTTAATTCCTTAATTATGGATATAATTTCATTATCATGACCTGTATGACCGGCATCACGTGACGCACTTAAAAGACGCAGCCTATCAACCAATTCATTTACATTATCCCAGTATACATACTCTACTCGTTTTTTGGTTAAATTTTTTAAATAACTTCTACCTGATTTTTTTGTTATGGAAGTTATATTTTTTAAAGCTGGAATTCCACCTCACGTAAATCTTGGTCTTTTAGAAATTGAAATTAATTTTCTAGAAGCTGGAACAACTTTCCTCTGAGGGTCTAACATTGGGGCAATAATTCTAGTATACTTCAGAGATCTAGTCCCTGGAATTTGCTCGCTATCACTGTAATATCGACGTGCAGCATTTGTTCTATTTACAATATCAGCATAATTTTTTCTATCGGTTTCAGAATACCCCGATGGTTCTCTTTTAAATAAGAGCTCATATATCCCAGGTGGTCCGACATACTTTAGATCTTGTATAACTATATTCTTACCCACAATTTTTAACTCGGAATCACCTATAAAAAATTTATCAGTATGCACATCATGACGCACACCATACTTGAAATCAAATGAACCTTTGTCGTCTGTTACCATCTCCTCAACGTATTGTCGAGGTAATGGATCGTACTGGTATAAATACTCCTGGAATGCAGGCTCCTGAGTTAAATTCAGAATATCCTCTGTAGTTTTTGATGGCTGACCTTCATGAATGGATGATTCATTTTCAATAAATGCGTCATCGTGATCCCCACCCTCATCCACAGATTCTGCTACTACACTTGTTTCTAAAAATTTAGGGCCTAATATAGCTTTATTTTTGCCAGATATTTCTTCCTCTTTTCTTTCTTCTTTCAGTTCACTTTTAACTTCTTCTTTTATATTAGCTATTGGCAGATTAATGGCAATATCTTTTAAAGATTTATTGGCTTATACTGCGATTCTAATTCAATTTTTCTATGTAATGCACAAGCCTAAGGTTCCTCAACTTTTGCTTAATAATGTTCCTAGTATTAATTATATCATTTGTTAATTTTTCGTTCATTTAATTTATGCACAATTATGCCAAAACTAATAAACCAGTTTTAAACAGCTATTAGGAATATTATTTGAAGCGACAGGTAAAACAGGGCCAAGATCACACACCAGTTCTAGAACAGATGTTAGAAAAGAACAGAACTGATAGCAAATAACCAGCTCCGAGACAGGTGTTTAAATTAACAGAGCTGTTATTTGTAGAAACAGGTAAAAAACAGATCCAATTGCAGATAACCAGCTCATAACCAGATAAAAGCAGCAAATAACCAGCTCCAAAACAGGTGTTTAAATTAACAGAGTTGTTATTTGTAGAAACAGCTAAAAACAGGTCTAATAGCAGATAACCAGATTAAAAACAGATTTAATACCTGTATAAACAACTTAAAACAGGTGTGATTTAAATTGAATCTGTTACTGTTCTATTTAATCTGTTCCAGATGTTTATCTTAATGTGTACTTTACGACAGCTAACCACCAACTGAGACCTCTTAGCTCGTGGCTCGTCCACTATGTAAGTCGCTTTTTTTATTAATAACCACAAAACCATAATTGTGACGCCAGCAAAAAGAACAGAGGTTTTTAAACTTTTCATATGGCATATCTGTATTAACGTGGTTAGTATATACATGTTTTAAATTCATATCATCTTGTTTAAATAATATTAATAGATTAACATTATCCCGTATAAGATGTTTAGGGATTTTTGTGTACGTTTGACATAAACAAAAACAATCTATAGCCTGATGGTGACCCAAGCAAAAGTATTCTATAATTACATCCTGTTTATCGCACGCTACATCATCAAATATAAACACTGAGTTGCATTGCGCATTGCACGGTTTCTCAATATCTATGTTTTCATTATATGCAAATTAACCTATTTCTTCAATAGGTTCTAGTAACATTTTTAAATACTTATATTTAGGCTGGAATAATGACTTTGAGTATATATATATATATATATATATATATATATATATATATATATATATATATATATACATATACATTTGAAAAACATAGACCATTTTCATTCTCTAAAAGTGCGATCATAACATTTGTCTTGCCACATCCGGAAGGACCTGATATAATACATCTAACTATATCCGGTAACAATGTACTATGTATCATTACTTTGCTTTACAGTCTGCATTTTGATATAAATAAGGACGCAAACGTTACTCCAGCACAATTCGTCACTGACTGCGGAAGAGGTAGAACGTGCGCTCTTTAAACAGTCATGATGAGGATGCAGAAAAAGAAGAAATCTGACAAAAGTTTGTCGTTCCGCAACGTAGTCAACTGCGCGCAGAAAGCAATAAAAACAAATAGTAGTGGTTCTGATTTAAATAAATCTGCAAGAATAACTTTACGAACGGTTTAGGAGCACTTGGGGGTGGTGCTGAAGGTATTGCCAAGGCAGTTAACAAGTGTTCAATACACTACAATTACACTAGGTACCATATAATAGTGTAAAATGCGGTCACTTGTGCTTAGCATTTCTATTAGCATTTCTATATGAACATGAACAATCCTGAGTACTCCTCAGAATTGAATAAACTGTCATGTCATACACATTTACGCTCTTCAGTACAAATTCAGTTATAAATGAAAATTTTTACCCTCCGATTATACTCGATGAGGATTCGGAGTATGTGCTTGGGTTAATAAATTTTGGAGTATATAATGCGCTGTCGAATATTGATAATCAAAATAATAAATTTTATATTAGTAGTGATGTAATTACTATTCCAGAAGGTTCTTACGAAATAGATGATATAACTAAATTCTTACAAAAGAAGTTAGATGCGGGCAAGTGTGAAGTTAGAAGCAATAAGGAAATAAATTTTACACCAAATGATTCAATCGGTGATATTCTCGGTTTTAAACCACGTCGATTAAATGCTAATAAATCACATGAATCAGATAACCCCGTTTCTATAAGTAAAATAAATGCAATATGTATTGAATGTAGTATAACTACAAATTCTTATTCAAATAGTAAAAAAGTGCACATAATTTATTAATTTTTCCCGCGCGTCCCGCCTGGATTCAAAATTATAGAGGCTCCAAGTCAAATAATCTATCTACCAATCAACACGCGAGTAATAACTTCCTTAGCCCTTAAAATAGCAGATCATAAGGGAAAATTAGTTAATTTTGGAGAAGAACTCATCATGGTAAAACTACATCTTAAAAAACAAGATGGGAATAATTTTTTATCATACTGTTCGCAAGCATATAAATACTGCTCGAAACTGTAATTACATCATTCGTAAGAAAACTGTTGAAGGGTTAACACCCATCAATTATCAGTTTTTAAAATCACTTGGGTTTAAAGTTCAATTTGGATAACAATAAACGAAGAAAGCGGATAAAAGCATTTATTATTTGGATTTGAGTTCATTATAAAAAGTCTAAAAAAATATTCTCTGCATTCATCAAAATGAACGGCAATATATTAAAAGTGTCAGAAAAGGCCTTATTTGATGATTCAATCAGTCATGCGGAAAAGCACACCCACAAACCGTATGCCTCTACAACCTTAAACAATAATGATGAGATTCGCATTCCAATACAGCAACAATACTTGTATACCCAACCGTGCAATAGTTTACTTTATATTGAGGGTAAACTTCTCACGCGTGATAATAAAATGTCGATCACAGCTAAATTGATTAATAATGCATGTGCATTCCTATTTAGTGAAATTCGATATGAAATTGGAGGAATAATATAGAATTCGAAATCCCGGAATAACTTCAACTATGAAAGGTTATGTCTCTTACAATACAAACGAGAGTAAACGTTTACAAAATGCCGGCTGGTTACCTTTGGTTGATACAAAACATATAGTTGATAGTTACGGTAATTTCAATGTATACATCCCCCTTAATAAGTTCTTAGGATTCTGTGAAGATTAAAAAAAAAATTAAATATACAACAAGAATTAGTTTTCATACGAAACAGAACTAATCTGAATGCGATTGAAGACAGCGTCGCCACTGAAAATATGAAAATTGAATTAAGTAAAGTTCATTGGAAGATTCCACATATGTCGGTAGCCGATGCCGAGCGGCTAATTCTTATGAAGTATATAGAGAAGAGTGTTAATTTTGAGATGGCTTTCCGTAGCTGGGAACTTCATGAATATTCACGTCTGCAGAAAACACAACGTCACTCCTGGCCAATCAAAACTACAACACAATTGGAAACACCTATTTTCATCATTGTAGGATTTCAGACAGATCGCAAGAATAAGCTTAATAAGGACATGAGTAAATTTGATCACTGTAATTTAAGTAATATTAAGGGCCGGTTTATCAATGCAAGGATAAAAGTGCCAGATAACAATCTAACAGTTTACGTTAACTGTCAGTTAACTTTACACGATTGTTTATCAATAGAAAGTTATCTGCCAGTTAACAAACTTACATTTAATTATATATTGGTAACACTGAAATTGTAAAACCTTTAATGATTGGCTTGGGACTCATGTGTCAAATGTCAAAATATTTTGACAGATCAAGAATACAGACCAGACAGATCTTTATAGGATAGATTTTACTGTTAATTATTTGAGAATGAGGTACTTTGGATATTATTGTATGAATTGTACATCAAAATACAGAATTGTTATATTTTTTAACTGATAGGTAAATATATTAAAAATATTTATATAGATAAAATGACAATATATGTTCTAGGAACCATAATATGCATAAAAAAGATATCAATACTAATTGAAAATTTAAGAACGAAGGCGCAACATCTAAATATTTATATCTGCACATTCAACATTCTTCATTGTTGTACTTGCCCAAATTTTATAATTATGAATTAATGTTGCAATCATTCTTACTGATTATTTCATATTATAATCTATATTAATTTATTGCTACCAACAAATATTATTATTGTTGCAATCGGTATGTTTCATTTGACATGAATGTTGCATTATATACCTAACAATTTTATTCACTATTGTAATGATTTGTATGATTATAATACGTTTTTATTTTTATATGTAACATCTTTATTCATTTTATCAATATGTTTCATGATTATCTAGTCCTCAAGAACGGGGAAATAGCAACATCCAACTGGTTGATTATATCTTCATTGAATTCAACGCTTTCCTTATATGAAATTCTGGAAAACTATATCTCTCTGGTCTCTTTTTCTTGTATAATGTTCGTAATTAAAACTATAATACGTAATACAAGGGTAATAAAGCATTTTACATAAGGGATATAGAATCGATTTAAAAAATTCTGCCACTATACATTTTAGGTTATAAAAATTGTAATATTTGAATAGAATTAATACAAAATATCAGTATAATATACTTACCACATTTTAATTAATTAATTGTTTATTGTATTGATTAATTTTTGAGGGTAAAATTTTCTACTTATATTTTAACTGCCAGATAATAGATTTACCTGCCAGTTGAAGTGACGGATAAATTTTGGCCGATTTTATCTGACAGTTTACGTTAAATTTTGTTTGATAAACGCTTTCTATGTTTTATCTGGCAGTTAAAAAGTTATCTGCCAGTTAAATTATTTATCCTTGCATTGATAAACCGGCCCTAAGTTGTATTTAAATTCTGATATGTACCCATATGATAATTTAAATTTGAATATTAAAAATAACAATTGGGCTATGTTATATGAGATGTACATTCAATTTCAATTGTCATACTATGAACGACCATGTGAGCCTATATTCACACCTCATGAATTTATCAATACAGCACCTCTGGTAGTCATAGATTGTTCACATTAGAGTGAGACATTGAAGTCAGGTAAAGTTGATATAAGATTGGAATTTAAAACAAATGAAAATATGCGTGAAAATACAGCTGCTTATTGCTTAATTATTTAATGATAAAATAATTAACGCCCAGCGGGCATAATTTTCAACTCATCGCCAAGGTACCAAAATGTAACCAGACAATACTGATAAAGTTGTGTGTAATATACTTACATGTTATTATCCAGTGCTATTTATATGTACTATTTAGATTAAGATTCAGAAAACAATACATTCTTTGTTTTAACATATTTATTAACAAAAAATATAACTCCATGGGCAAGTGTCAGTATATAAACAATTTACAATTCGCTTATCATCATATGAACTTGACACTAACTTATTTTGTTTAATAGTATGTACATGTTTTTTCGACTTAATATTATACTGATCCCTATTTACTAATATATTACTAAATAAACATTTATAATAATCATCGAAATTTATTGTTTTTAATGATCCTTCTGTTATTCCCTTTCCTTTTTTGTTAACTTTTTCAGTTATTCCATCATCGAATACTTTATACGTATACATTTTTGATATTAGACCTATAAACTCAGTCATTATTCTTCCATGATTTTCATGTTTCATTAGACCAATTACATTTTTATTAATTAATAGGTAAATTGAAAACATTGTCTTTGGAATAATCAGATGTATCAAATTTCATAATATCTCGTTTCATTATTTCATAAATATTTATATTGTTAAATAAATAAATTAAACTATCTGTATCGGTATACAGTAATTTTACATTGTCACTAACATTTTTCTTAATATAATTAATGTGGAAATCGTATAAGTATGTTTTTGAAATATCTAAAATAGCAAATCCCACATATATAGGTTTATTAAAAACAATAAACTTTTTACTCATTTCTATTAATATAAAATCATCATCTAATATTGTACAGCTATGAAAATTTGGCTGGGAAATATACCATTTAGCACCATATCTACCCTTCCATTTTGTAACTAATTTTATATCTTTATATTTACGAACATTCTCCATTGTTTTACCAAATACGGCGTTAATCATTAATTTGTAATTTTTTTAAAAAAAATTGTTATTTGATTGTTAGCGCATTAACGTGTTCAAATCTATGTATGTTTTTAACCATGGGCTTTGGTTAAATTTCAAAACTTTATGAATTTTATCAATTTTTAAACCTAGATTTAAACATTGTTTTAAGTTTTGGTAGTGTATTGCATAATTTTTTTAATATAAAAATTTGTTATTAATTTGGGTAATTTGGAAATTGGTGGAACAAAATGTTCAGGACATAACGGTAAATCTTTATGCTTATTGTGTAATTCTTTTGGGTATATTAAGTTAACTTCAAAAATATAACTAACATTAGATTAATTTATTAAATTTAATAAATCTATTTTGTATATATCCAGATTATCAACCCACTCAAAATTTGAATACGGTAAATAATTACTCATAGCCCCTCCATACAAATTATTAACATCGAAATACATTAAATATGATCCTGGTTCATTAGGGTTATACTTTTCCCCCATATATTTATTATTAGTTTTACGGTATCTGTTTGAACATTGTGATACCCCACCTTACTTTTTCTGTAAACAAAATTTTATCTATATCCGTTAACAATTCCAATTCAACTTGACTACATTTTAACATAGCATCGAACGCTAACTCCGGGGCCGTATAATAATGTAAAGTATCTAACTCATAGGTTTCCATACAACTTTCTCGAAAATTTTCAAAAACATCGCTTAAAAGTAATACATCCGTTTTTAAATATAAGCCTGCATATGCACCCAATGTTTTTATATTAAATGTATTCCAAACATTTTTAGCGAATTCATACTCGTCTTTTGAAACACCACATCCCCTAATTAAACTATAAAAATCTTCTATTTTAGGTAATTGTTTTTCTTTAAGTTTTTCCCACGAATCAACATATTCATACGGAAATATTCCTTTTCCTATAACTAATTTAAATTTTTCCTCTGAATCTTTTATCTAAACTACTCGACATAAAACGAAAAGAATCAATAAATCTGAAATTTATTTGGGTTTTTTCAACATATTTAGTAAAAGATATATATTTTTCTTTGTTTATAGGTAAAATTCATACATTACCCGGAATTTTGGTACTTATCGATTTTATAATAAAATGGGCATCATATGATGTTAAATTGTGAAATACTACAGGTATTGTATGAGAAAGTTTATAATTTAAATTACAACTTTGATGTGCAGCTCCCCTAAATTTCCCAGTCAAATGGCAATGATCTCTTACTTTGGCATCATCCAATTGAATTTTTTACAACATACATGACATGCTACAGAATTTGTAAATTGCAACTCTTCAATAGGAGTCATTACCATTACTTTTATATCTTTTATTATATTATCAATTTTATGCGCAATATTTTTAAGTTCTTTCACAAACCAATCTATACAATTCTTTCCTCTGTACATATTAAATATTGAATATGATTCATTGTATGAGCACTTTAAATAATAAGCAATACTCAATGGTACATGCTTCTGAATGTATATATTGCTTTTACCATGTCGTTCATTTACTTTTTCCAAAATTGATTCTATATCAGCATGTATAATAAAAGCCACTTTTTCTTTATGCTAAAAATTTTTAAATGTCATTATTTTATGTTCGTCGTTAGGAATTTCAATTCTACACTCATTCATTGTTTTACAGTGCAACATGTGTTTTTCTAAACTAGGCTCTGTAGTAAAATGATTTAAGCACCGATCGCAAAAAAATTTATTTTTTGATTTTGATATTTATGAATGTAATAATCAAGATTTTTATACACATAAAATGTTACTTTGCAGGTAATCGTATTTGTTTAACATTATCAGTGTAATCAATTTCTATTTCGTTATTCTCACTATTTAGATCCTCTTCTTCATTTTCGGCACTTTCCACGTACATCATTAGTAAATGTATTGTTTTTTCAAATGATTTATTTGATAATTTTACAGGAAACACAATATTTTTTTCTTTGCCAATTTTTTCCAAAGTATAAACGTTTATATTTAATTTATTCATTTCCTCAAATTTCACAATATCTTTTAATTTTATGGGGAACGAAAGTTCTTCATATTTTAAAACACTTGAAAAATGTGGGTATGATGACACTCGAGCGGGATGTTTACCTGTATGCGCAGGGTATAGTGCAGAGACAACGGCCCACAGAAAACAATACTCGTTATTGCTTTTCACATTTATTATTGCGTTTTTGCGTTTTAAATCAATAGGTAATGATTTATATACTCCAATTGTTAATGGTGTATAGTTATTTATATTTACTTTTAAATGTTATATTTCATATAGAGACCAGCCGGAATCCCGTTCTTGAAATTCCTCTGAATCTTTCATAATTACATCTCTATTACATTTTCTGTATACCATTCCACTATGTTGGTAGTATTATCAATGATTGTATTCTTTGTATTAAATGTTTTTATTTCGTTTGCCCCTGAACTAGGGAAAATGTATTACATTTATTTTTAAAATTGATAATTTAAGAGCTTTTTTAATTTGGTTTTTAAAAATTGTAATTGCTAGTTTTAAAAATATTTTAAGATCTTTTATATTAGAGTTATTTATAATTATGCCTGTTTTTATACGGCTATTAAACACAGATTTTACATCTTGCCAAAGTAACTTGTAACTAGGTTCAAGTCCAGCACCACTTTTTCTTTTGTTTTTAACTTTTCACGAAAAATTTTTAAAAGTGATAAATTTGCCTCCAGTTTATGAAGATTTTCTTATGTTGCACTAGTACCGTACTTTTTATGTTTTCTCAAAAACCGTTATAATAATAATATTATTTTATTTATATGCTGACGCCATCTTTCAGCCCTGAGTTTTAATTATTTTTGGATATTATTTATTACTGGGTCACTAAGTACACTTAACGGATTTACAGTCATTTTGAAAATTAATTGTTCACCGTATAATAACCAATTTATAATTGACTTTTGACAAAATTGACCCCTGTGGCACGCCAGCAATGTGTTCCCGTGAGGTGACGCCTGATAAACGCCCGCACGGTACAAATATGTCATCATCATTACCGAAATCTGTGTACAAAGCAGATTGGCACACCCAGCAATGGGTAATATGCCATGATGATATATTTTTTTTTCTTTTAATATTCTAATCAGCTTCTTATATATAGTTCCCTTTAACCGTAATTCTGTTTCACATTTTAATAACTCGCAAGTTTTAATATCTATAATATTGTGGTTAATTAGAAAAAACACTTTAACCGCAGTAAACAAATTTATCATATTAAGTTTCCTGTACGTGATATTGTGGTTAATTAAAACAAAAAAAACCTTTACCGCAGTAAACAATTTTATCATATTAAATTTCCTGCACGTGTTAATATCTATAATATTGTGGTTAATTAAAATTTTAAAAACCCTAACCACAGTAAACAACCTTATCATATTAAGTTTCCTCTATGTGTTAATGTGGTTAATTAAAACAAAAATCCTAACCGCTACAAAACAACTTTATCATATTAATTTTCCGGCACGTGTTAATATGTAAAAAAATTACAAGTAATTGCTAACTCCAATGGTAACCAAGTCGGGAATATGTACCCCATTAAAAAGTATTGCATTGAATATAATAAACAATTTTATGTAATATAAATTGTAATGAAATAAAATTAAAAATAAATTTCAATTTAAAATATTTATTTTTTACGTTATTCCATGCAAGTATACAAATTTCCATTCCAAATCCCCCATTCCAATTCCAAATACGCTAAAAACTTCAGCTCCCCACCACTCTAACATCAACGCCATCTATACGCTGTACACATCATAACATGCCATCTATATACCAAAAACTAAAACACATAACACAACGCCATCTAGGCGCCAAATTCCAACTCCAGATCCAGACTCCAGATTCGAGACTCCAGAGTCCAGATTCCAGACTCCAGAGTCCAGATTCCAGACTCCAGATTCTAATTCAAATCCGGAGTCCAATTCAGATCCGGATCTGTTCCGGATTCCAATCCACATCCCCCATCCCAGTCTCAACCCTCATCCCAATTCGGGGTTGGATATTATACATAAGGGTTTACCATTAAGGGGTGTACAAGAACTGATAACAACTACCAGAGGCTGCTGAAAAATCTGGGTCGCTGCAAGAACTTGAAGGAGACCGGAAGTGTCACGGTATTCCCCCAGTATACCTACTAGTCACCACAGGAATTTTCGATCTTCTTTTGTTTCTGAGCTACAGACAAAAACTCGTTTTTCGCTCATTTTGAAAATGTATCATATCTTATTTATTATGATAGAGAAAAATTGTTTTTACAATGTTTTTACCATTTTTTAGATTGAATAAAATGGCGTAATTAGAATTTTTGAAAACTTAATAATTCTCGAGGTATAACATGAACTTATGATTTTTTAAATGGGAATCTATATTGAAAATAGTCTAGTCTTTTTGCTTAATTTATAAGCTTTTCATTGATATATAACAAGTCTACAAGCAAATGAAAAAATCTCTTACAGATCATCATTTGCATATTTCTAATGGTATTTGTTTCAGTATTACTCATTTTTTCAATTTATTTACTTCAAAAGCATATTGAACCATTTTTTCGGATTGTGTCAAAGCCAACTGTAACGTAAATAAATAGTAATTTAACTAACCCGAAAATAATTGGTTAAGAATAATTTTGAGAACACAATTAATAGGTATAGAATCAAAATAAACAAATGATGATATGTAATAATTTTTTCATTTGTTTCTTAATTATTTCTAATATTTTTAGCCCAATAAATTAATAATTCGTCGTTTATTAATGTTTAAACAAAAGATTGTAGACTTGTTATATATCATTGAAAAGCTTATAAATTTAGCAAAAAGGCGAGACTATTTTCAACATAGGTTCCCATTTAAAAAATCATAAGTTTGTGTTATATCTCGAGAATTATTAATTTTTCAAAAAATCTAATTACGCCATTTTATTCAATCTAAAAAACGATAAAAACTTTGTAGAAACAATTTTTCTCTAATTATCACAATAATTCTGGAAAAGTTGACCCTGGAATGTGCAAACGGTTTTGATCTACCATTAATATTACCCGAGATACCTTAAAAAAACATCGAAAATGAGACACCCTGTACATTTAAATACACTTTTTGATTGAGGTATATACAATTTCATATTCACTTCTACAGTTATTAAATTGTAAAAATAGGTAAAGGTCCAGTTATTCGCAGCAGTGTGAGTTTTTATGTAAGTATACTACGTAGAAACTGTTCGGAATTCCTAGCAATTATTACTGAACTAGGAACGCTAATTTGTCTATACAAAATAAAGAAAATTAATTAACGGACTGCATTCGCTGTAATGGATGAAAAGTACATTCCCCGAAACATTTTGAATGAAGCTGCTAATTTAAAAAACTTACTACCGCATAAATCAATAGTTCAGTATGAAGGCGAAAGTGCTAGGATTTTAAAGTGAAATTTTAAAGTTCTACAAATAATTTAGAAAAAAACGTTGCTTTAGGAATAAATATTATGTGAACATGCTACTCCAAATCATTATATTTATCATCAGTTGGTTGTGACATCTGAAAATCACTCTCTTCACTTAAAATAACACAATAGAACTATTGAAGACCGCGCAAACTTGCGCCGAACATTTTTGACCTGGTTTGCTAGTTTTTTTTTGTTTTTATCAAACTTAGTACAGACCGCATCCTGACACTATGGTGAGATAATTAACGTAACTACAACTAATTGTTTACCCATGTGATACACAATGAAATGCGGTTACCATATAAAGCCGGCGACTGATTAGAGCCAAAATTCTGTAATGTAATATGTAACACGAGCATTCGCTAGTCAGTACGGAAAAACGAGCGGCGAACCGAGCCGCTCATGTTCGACAATAGTGTTCCACTGGACTGTCGGTTTTTTCACGAATCCCTTTAAATGTTACAAGTCGCAGGTCGTAGTGTTTTCGTTCTGAGCGTGTTTCAGACTATCCAGTAGCAGTAGTCGTTATAGTTCCGTCGCATGTGTATGGTTATATATTTATTTAATTAATAGTGTTAAAATGTAAAAATACCGTCGTCCCTAGAAAAGTTTTTGTTTTTTATAGAGCAGTATTTTGTACTGCCCACTAATCTCTTGATTTTTTAAAACATTTCTTTCTCTAAATATATTTGACTGCCACCACCGTTTTGATTTTTTCTTTAGCATTGAATAGTTATAACTCAATAGTGAACGCAGCACTCGCTACATCTACATTCGACATTTTTGAACGAAGTTAAAGTGGAGCACTGTTGAACCAAGCATTCAAAACAAGCATTCATGTGTGTATTCTGAAACTTTTGCAATGTAATGATTGTACCGAGCATTACATTACAACATTTTGGCTCTAGCCAGTGCGTTGAGTGACCTTGTAGTAGCACAGTAATGCTTATTCCTGAACGTACCTGAACCAAAGTATAAGAAACAAGACAATAACGTCGGCTCCAAATTTTAGCAAATTTTAACCTGCGGCCATGTTTTAGGAATACCTTTTAGCGTGAAATTTAAACGTAAAAGAATGACAGTTATGATATAAAACTATTTCTTATAATTAATTTTAAAGCATTAAACATACTAATTCCCCTTGAAATACAAAACATACTTTTTTTGTAAAATAAATAACGGATTACAATAATACAGAACAGAAACATCATTTTCAAATTTTAGTATAATATGACAAGAATGAAATATACAACAGTTGAAAAGTGATTTTAGTTTTGAAAAAAGGCTGATTTTATAAGATATAAAAGACAAGATTTCAATGAACACAAAAAAAAGCAACGTGAACAAAAGCACAAACCAGGTCCGTCTTTTAAGTTTTCCAGTTTACAATTAAAAATAGAGCCAACAAATATTGTAACACGAGGGGGCGCGGAAGAAACTCAGATGATGATACTGCTGCTTAATTCTGTTCCAACGATTACACACTTTCACTGACTGGTGCACGCTTGGATGATTGGCGTCCCCGACTTGGTGAAAAGGACAGAACACACACACACACACACACACACACACAACCACACACACTTTACACTTGATGAACACTTAGATTTATGGATATGGACTTCATTGCGATTTATTGCCCTTTACCCTTCATCCCTTAGACTATCACGGAAGAGAAGAGATACGATTTTTAGTTGTTAGACAGTCGAGTTAGTACACTTATGCAGTAAAAACGGAATAGTCTGCATTAGTTTGTCACGTCGAGAAGACGTCTGTACTCTTATATAAAAATGTAGACTTTGAGTTTTGGCTCGGGTTCCGCGAACGCGAGTATTTGGCCTAAAGATGCATCGGCATCTTTAGTTTTTAGTTGATTACTTATGTGTAGTTTAATTAATAATAATAAGTTGTAAACATGTAAATAAATCTTTAGTATTGTCCATGTCCATATATTCTAAGTGTTCATCAAGTGTAAGTGTGTGTGTCCTCACTTTTCACCAAGTCGTAGACGCCAATCATCCAAGCGTCCATTAGTTAGTTAAAGTGTGTTATCGTTGGAAAACAAGTAAGCAGTATTATCATCATCTTCTTCCGCACACCTCTCGTGTATAGACACCCCCTTTGTTTTAAATATGGTGATCCTCTCGTCATCCGCTTCTAAACTAAGAATGGACATATGAACAATCATTTTTGTCTATCTTTGTCACTCTTAATGTAACAGTCAGGCATAACCATGATTGTTCATTCTTAGTTCAGAAACTGACGTGAGGATCACCACATTTATAACAAAGAGTAATTATTATTACTACGCATATCTCCTACTTTCTTATTGTTTAATTTTTTTAGTCTTCGTAATCCAAATTTTCAATAGCAAAAGCTAATTTTTCCACCACATTTTAGGAATGCCTTCATCATGCGAAGGTGCTGTAAAAATTTGAATGGAGAGTGTCCCTTCTATTTGTTTCTTATACTGTGCCTGAACATTATGGAAGAGACTGGTGTGAGTCACAAGAGTTTAGTCGTCAGAGCACCGGGACCCCGAAGATACACAATGTCTTCCGAGTGGAAAATTAGACTTCTTTTTTAAGAATTTTTTTTAAATCCTGAGAAAACAATTCCTAATCCACAAAACTCCTTACACTTGTTTTTTAAACTTATTTTAAAAACTAATATAACTTGAGTTTTGCGGGCGCTTGGAATATACATTGTGCTGCTTCGTGCTCTGCCGCTCTGACAACTAGGCTCTTCTGTGTGGTGTGAGTCGACTCTGCGACTGCGAGAGTCAGTCTACAAACTGCAGTCTGTGCTACAGTTGTCAGTGAACCAAACAGAGACGTATTAAGTGTGATATAAATAGTGTTTAGATAAATGTGTTATAAATAAATAGTAAATGGCAATAGTTTAGTGCTATATATTTCGTTTTATACATGCAAATTCATTAAAAGAATTAAATTCGAAGTTAGTTAATTAAATTTTTTTTCCGGACCAAAAATTTTGGTAATAGAGCTATTCACGAAACAGAATAAAGTTGGAGTTATATTTGGAGTTAGCGCTAATTATTCTTACGTCAAATTAGTTTAATTCTTGTTGTCACGATCGTAGTTCTTTGTGAGTTCTCACGTTTGTGTTTTACCTTTTATACTAAATTAGGTATATAGCTAGTTCATTTTTCATAGTTATTTGCCGTAATAAATGTTCATCAGATGATACATCTAAGGGATTCCGTTCATCCTTGAAAACCCTTGGCCTAATTCTTCGACTATATTCATTTTACTCATGCTCATCCTTGCCATCATTAAGAAATTATAAAAAAAAAAGAAACATATTGAACTAAAATATATTAAAAGTTGTGATTTACTTTACAATATTAAAGTAGAAGTTACGTATGATGTAACCTTATCCACAACTAATAAATAATATATGTATATTATTATTATGAACCAGTTTGAATATAATTAGTATAAAGTTGTTGGTTACAATTTGTCAGAAAACATTGAAAATACGAACATATTTCTTTTAAAACTCACGCAACATTTTCTTATTTAGGTGAAAATCAGCTGTGAACAATAGCCACGGTTTTCTAAGATTCTTTTTACTCTTGCTGCATGCGCACTTCTCCGTTTAGTAAACGTGGAATAAATTTATTTGTAACAAAAAATTAGAGTTTGTTGCTTTTTACATATTTATCACTTCAGAACACTTTTAATTCTTCCTACATTGTAGAATTATATGAATTTTTTTATTTAATCTTGTTTCGTTAATTAGCACCGGAATTAATTTGATAGTGCATGGAACTAAAAATAGGACTAAAACTGGAACTAGCGTTAATTCGGATTAGCTGGTAATTCTTTTCGTATATTAGGGAAGGAGTGAAAGCAGGGCCGGATCTAGGGTGTGGCGAGCGAGGCACTTGCCTCAGGTTTAAAGTTTAAAGGGGCGCCAACCAAAAGACCAAAAGAGCATTTTTACTACCTATTTATAAAAGCGCCTCAATGAGATAATTACCTCAATAATGAAGATTATTTATTTGCAATATGTAATAATTAAATTTACATTAAATGAATTTATGTTTAGCACAGACCGCGCAGGTGAACTTAAATAATGCAATCAGCATTTAGGACAGGGCGCCTTCGTGTTGCGCACGTGCCTGTGTAAGTTGATCTTACAGAAATAATTGATAAAATCGAAAATTAATTATAATTTTTTGTATACGCTATCAATTTGGGATAATATTTTAACTCAAGTAGATAAAGTAGTACATTCAAAAAATATAACTGTGCTTAATGTGTTTGCAAGAAATGAGGGATCATGGTTTCGAAGACGTGTTTGAGGAATGCAAAAATATTGCGGAACGTTTAAATAATACACATAATTTAAAAATAAAAGAAAAAGGAGGGCAAAGAGGTTGCATATGTATGAAGCACAGAACGAAAGAAGCAATTTTTCTGGCTAGAAACTTTGTAATTGAAATAAATCAATCATTGGATGGTCTTATATTTCATTTAAAATGGAGGTATGAAAAACTTAACAACGTAGCAACAGATTTTGGAATTGAAGACACTGGTGCAAAAAGGGGATAAGTTACATTTTTTGAAAAATAGAGATTTGTGTAGAAATCTGCTCTAAAGCAGTGTCTGCGTCTATACTGCAAGAACGGTATATGTATAGTGTCGCATACGAGAACTACAACGTTAGGAAACATATCCCGTTTGTAGTTTAGGTGCAAGAACGGGATAAGTTTTTTCACATATCCCGTTCTTGCACTTAATTTTTTTCGGATTCTTTTTCGCAGACAAAATTTTACTGCACAAATCCCCTTCATGCACAGAAATATTAAAATCGCGAAATATAGTTAAAAAATAAGTTTATAATAAAAAAAACAACAGCATATTAGTACGAATACATCAAATTTGCTATAAAAACATAAAAAATTGGAAAAAAAATTTGTTCTTTTTTGGGAATTTGAACAAAACTTTAAAAATGCAACTTATCCCCTTTTTGCACCAGTGTCTTCAATTCTTTCTGGTGAGAAACTAGCCGCTATGAGTGTGATTTGCAAAAATCAACTGCTAATTTAGCTTTAAAATATAAGTGAGTTAAATGCTATAGAAATAGCAGATGTAATTTCGAGTTATAAGATACACGGTTTATCCATTCTTCCCAATGTAACTATAGCTTCTAATTTAGACCTTTAAAAATTATACATGAATATAGAATAACAGAATCGTACCCCAATCTCGAAGTAGCTTTAAGAATTTTTGTATCGATTCCCGTTACGGTTGCTTCGTGCGAAAGATCTTTGTTGATTAAAAATTATCTAAGATCGACGCTCAGTCAAAAGAGATTGTCAAATAAGGCCATTTTGTCCATTGAGTAAGGAATATGTAAGGACAAACTTTGATAAAATACTTGATGACTTTGCAACAATTAAAGCCAGAAAAGTGGAATTGTAATAATAATTGTGAGAAGTTATACGATTATATCAGTCGAGATAGTGTATATTTATTTGTTGTGGTTCATACAGAAGAATATTCTTTTTTTTTCTTTATTGTTGACATTGTATGTGCCTAGATAATAAAATTTACTCTAAAAAATATATATTATTTTTTTCTATTTACGTACGTATCCCTACATAAATTTTTTAAAACACAAATATATATTTTTTTCAATACACTTGGAAGGGGGGCGCAATTTTTTGCTTTTGCCTCAGGTGCTAAAATATCTAGATCCGGCTCTGAGTGAAAGGACGAGTGAATTACGAATTAAAATAAAACGGAAATTAGCGGATGCTCCTTTGATGAATGATAGAGTTTTGTGTTAATTTCGTTTTAAAATAAATTATTGACCCAAACAATCAAGTTCGTTACAAACTTTTAGATACCGAATTCGCATATTGGTTCAACAGACACAGAGTTAAGGAAATTTAAATATCAAATCAATTAAGTAATTTGTTGGTTTTTAATACTAATTAAATTGTTTTTAGATATCTATCATCTTTCACGGTTATTAATAGAAAAAGAACAATAATTAAATTAAGACAGAGTTTTTTACTCCTCCAACTTCTAATTATAAATAATGTTCTTGACATATATTGTTAAAGTAATTACAACTCTTTCCAAATGATATTTCAGACTGTGTGTGTGTGTGTGTGTGTGTGTGTGCGTGCGTGCGTGCGTGCGTGTGTGTGTGTGTGTGTGTGTGTGTGTGTGTGTGTGTGCTTGAAAATAAACTAAGAAAAGTAGTAATGAACATCATGGCAAAAAGATAAAAGAAACATGTTGTTTTTACGAATGTCTTCATTTCTGCAGTAATAAATTACAAAGAAACTATAGTTAATAGTTTTATGCGGAAAGCTCTAGAGAAAATAATAAGCCACCGCGTGCAATTTATTTCATATTGAAAATAAACACTAAAATAAAAATGAAGAAAATATCTATTATAACTGTAATGCCTCCATTTATTCCAGAAATCAGTTTAAAAAAAAGAAACAAAGCATAAATGAAAACCGCGTCAGTAGAGATCTATTTCACAATCATACACATTCAAGATTCGAGTACTTTCAAGTATTTTACTCTTAAATTCTTTAAAAATCCTTCAGAACTCATAATACAGCAATTACTAGGGTAGAAAAGTTTAAACTAAAGTTTTTTTTATCTTTTAATATAAGTTTATAACAGAGGTTGCTGATAAAAATAATATTTTACAAGAAGTGCATGATTTATTTTCCCGAGGAGTAAAATTATGGCTCGAGGTGAATCCGATGACTACAATACAACGAAATAAAAAACACAATTCGCTCTCACAGAGTCGGTGTTTGCTATACTCTATACACAGTCTGAAAAATTAGCTCAGAACTAGTTTTATACACTTGAAAATTCCTTGCTTCACAAAGCAGGAGTTCATATTTGAATGCTATATGCTCAAATATGTGCGTACATTTCCCGCCTCATCAAAAGCAAAACACCCCATATTTTTAGAGCAAATAATTTATAATAAAAAGGAATGAAATTTTCCGTTATCTTACGATGGAATGTCTTATTAATACATTATTTTAAATTCAGCGGACGTAACTTAATTGACCCTAATGACGTGTGAAAATGCTCACAGCGCTATCTTTGATATAAAAAAGGAAACACACTTTCAACCGTAGACGGGAAAAGGGACTTTTGTTGAATAATTTATAAAAAAACATTTTTTCGTATTCGTAGAACACTTTTATAATAAAAGCGCCTTTATGGAGCACACTCCTCATAAGAACATAATGTAAAAGCACTCTTTTGCAGCAATTATACATACATCTTCTTCTTCTGATCAAGCATTCTTTTCCACTCCTTTCTGTCTTGGACAAATGTGATATTTGCTGCTCTCATATCTTATAGGACTCGTGACTCGTGGGTTTCCGAGGCTGCTTGATCTTTCGTAAAGTCCAACCCCCCTTATCGGAGGGCCATTTCATCCGCTCTCATCAGCCCAGACATACATAAATATTTTAAATTAAATTGAAACATTAATTTAACTGTAACTCTATTATTGCCTTTGCTGACAAGGGGCTAAGTTTTGCCCGCAATTTACAATAATAATTATTTCTTTATCTTGTGTTCCATTAAAATAAAATACCCCGTTATTTAAAAGCAAACTAACCGTTTCAAAGATATGAGCTACAAGTTACTACACATGCAATCAAGTTTGCTGTGATTAACAGTGGCATGGCCTCCCAGGTCTCCTGACTCCTGACTTAACGCCTTTGGACTTCTTTGCTTGACGATATTTAAAGAGTTTGTTTTATTCTACTCCAATTAATAATGTAGCGCACTTACAAGAGCGAATAGAACATGCCAGTGAGATAATTCGAGTAAAACCGGGAACTTTTTAAAAGGTGCGAAACAGGTTTATAAGAAGATGTGAATCATGTCTTGATATGAAAGGGAGACATGTAGAACACCTATTGTAAAATGGCTTAAATGAAAAACGTAAATTTGATACCACACTCTGTTTTCTTATTTTCTTAGATAGTAGATTTCTGAAAATAGTTTACATCTTTGAAACGGTTAGTTTGCGGACCCATACTAATTGAGCTTTTTTTCACTTATTTTGGGCTATACTATGCGCCCTTAAAAATTCCGAACACTTTTTTTAACACCCTGTATAGACTACAAATCCACAATGTTTTTAATGAAATCGGATGAACAAATTCAATTTTTGTTAAGCAGAAAACAAACCAAGCCTATTGCTGTATGGGCATTCGAATTTTTTCAAAAAGTCATCAAAAACAAAAGAAAAAAAATTGTGAATTGATTGCTCTCTGCATAACATCGTCCATTTTTCAAATATGGTCTATTCTATTTGCAGAGTTCGGTAATGATATACATATCTATATTATTGAGGGCATTTTTCAAGGCAGTATCTTATATACGGGCATTTAAAGCTGTCGTGGAGACAACACCAATTCGCGATATACAGGTGAGGGTGTTTCTCAACTTCGGTTAAAAACTTTAAGGACATATAGTACCTACCAAAATGAGTATAAAAACAGAAACAGCACAGGTCTGAACTTCAATTGTTTTCGAGAAATTGGCTATTTTGAATTAAAATCAAAGAAACTGACAAAGCTAATGATCGAGCAAAATTCTCTCTGTGCCTGTAAATAGTTCAGAAATAATTTGAAAATTAAATATTGGTTAGGGTCGCTGCATTTTACTTAGTACAATTATTTGGACATCTAAGATGGCCTCTCAACGATAAACAAAAGTCTCAACTAATCGAAGCTCTTAAAGTTTTTACCCGAAGTTGAAAAACACCCTGTATAGTAGTATATGATGCAGAATGTAACAGAAATAAGTACACAACTCATCAAGAGCAACCATATTTCTTGGTAACTTTTGCTGTGTAAACCTTCTAGATAGTGTGTTCAAAATTTTCAGTTTTGTCACAAATTTTGTTACCTGCCTAAAAACATTAAAATAATTGAGATTTCAAAGAAAGTTACTAAGAAATATTGTTGCTTTGACGAGTTCTCCCATTTAATGTACTTATTTCTGTTACACCTCGTATGTATTTTCATTTTCCAAACTTTTATTATTAATTATATTTGGTATTACTATCTAGTAAAAGTCAAACAGCAAAAGAAAATTCTTCACATAGACAATTATAGAGTTGCATTAAGTGGTTGTAAAACTTTCAAAGGAAAAAGGGTACCTATCACGTAAAGTTAAATAGAAGTATTTATTTATAGCTTGAATTCTCTCTAGTTTATTTGTGTTTATCTTTACTTTGTGGTACATTTCAAGTCAATTTCGCAATTACGTGAAGAAGTCGTGAAGTTTTCACTTTGAAAATATGCGTCTCATGAAACCCCTACTTTATTATGAATCAGCAAATCAGCTGTGAATGATTTTCTAAGAAAATTTATGTCTGTGGAGAAGTGTAGCAGATCGAAAATCAAAGGACCATCCTTGGGAAACCTCTGCGACAACAAAGTAATCAGAGAAAATCTGTTGCTGATGAGCTGAAAGGCAAAGCTGGAAATATCTCAAGAATTATCTAACGCGATGAAAAGCTTGCGAAAGACGGTGTCTTTAAATTGGGCTCATCAAATGAGTAGACGCCAAAAAAACTTTGATGTTCAAGTAAAAAAAAAAATCTTTGTGAAAATATACAAAGATTGGATAAGAAAAAAATTATTTTAGAAAAAATCTAGCAAAAATTACAATCGCGTTTTTTGCTGTCAATTTACTGTGATATTTGTCTGCTGATTTATCAAGTTTAAATACAATTAAAAGCTTTTTACACTTTCTACAGAGTTGTGAGTATATACTTTTTTAAGCTCGGAGTATCGGCATTAAACTATTAAACGGAACTAATTACTCTATATAAACAAGCAAAAGCTGAACATTCTCTTCTGGTTGCTAACACAAAAAAATCTGATGTGGCCAGCACATTACCTTCCTCAGTTATATGAGGTATTTACGAAAATTCTACCGGTGAACTGTTACCGGTAAACAGCTTTTTATCAGGTTATAGCTACCGGAATCGATATTTTATGAACGCAAGTGGTAAACAGGGTAGATCCATAACCTTTGAAAAAAATTGAAAATTTAAAACAGGTTAGAAATTTAACGTAGTTAACAAACTTGTCCTACTTTGAAAACATTTCCACTTTTACCGCGCACGCTCCGCTTTGCATCACTACCTTTTTTTGAGATTAGATTCTTCATGAATCCGATAGATGGATCTGGTAGATATTGAACAATATTCGAATACGGTTACTTTTTACCACTCGTGTTTTCGAACACAGTCGGTAGATGCGGTATCTACCGGTAGAATTTTCGTAAATGCGTTTGTATTTTCTATAAAAGCCATACAGAAAGTTTCTTGCAAAAGATTCTAAATTTTTTGTATGTACATTACCTTTCGAGAGTTGTATGTATATTATAATATAATATATTAAAATTTGGAGAAAAAAGATCCTAACACAAAAATACTACGATTATGTCAATTGCACTTGACACTGACATCACTGACATCTTTCAATCTGAAATTTCTTAATACAGTAGCTGTTTCTAGCATAGCTGGCTAATTTAGGAAATTTAATTTCTTTATAATTTTATAACTCCCATTTAATATGAAGTATAAAATGCAATCAAATTGTATAGAGAATACAATGTTCTTTAATATATATATATATATATATATATATATATATATATATATATATATATATATATATATATATATATATAATAATAATAATAATAATAATAATAATAATAATATATATTTGTACCACAAGCAAAGCTTATTACAAAGAAAGTTGGTAGTTACTAAATACATGCAATTTTATATAGTATACACATATACATAATATACACAAAAAAAGAGTCTTGCGATATTCTGGACCTGGAGCTTACTGCGAATCAGGAACAAACACTACCACAACCACTGAACTCGTGTTTTGTACGAAAGCACGAGTTATATACAGGCCATTCGCGATTACAGTTTCACACACTACTGGTTTAATTATAAATTATGAATGATTTTAGTTTTAATGCTTCGATTATGTAATTGTGAATGTCGTAGATCTTATTGATTGTTAAGTCAGACATAATACTAAAGCCGTTTACGTTTTGGTCAAAGTGTTTTTGGATAAACTCTTTTCTTATTGGGTTGAATATAGGACAATTAAACAAGAAGTGGTTTAGACTGTCATCTTCGTAAGTATTACATAAGGTACATATTTCATCGCAGTTAAATTTATATAAGGTTCCTTTCAAGTATAGTTGACTGTTTTTCCCGTTTGCTGTTCTTAGTTGGGCGACTGTTCGTAAAGCATGTAATGAAACATTTATGGAGAAATAGTTGTAAGATATGTTATAATATTTAAATTCTAAGTTGTAAGATGAATTAATTATTCTTTTTGTGTCCTCGTCATACATCGTTTGCGAATATGAGTTGATAATGTTATTTAATTCGTTTCTTAAGATATAAGGGTTCTGTTCAGTCCAGATCCATTCAAAATTTGCTTGGTATAGAACAGTTTGCAATTTCCTAGCCCAGTTGTATTTGATTTGGTTAGACTGTGTAAATCTTGCAGAAGATCTGTTGTTAAGCTCAACTAATTTATTGTAGCATGCTTTCACATATCTGGATTCTGGCAAAATTAATATTTTGCACCACCACTCTAGCATTCTTCGTATTACTGCAATTTCTAGCTTCATTAATCCAGTTTCTCGTCTGATAATATAATTTGGAGTAGTTTTTTGAAAGTGAAAAAAAGGTTTTCATATACTGCATTTGACATTTTTCAATATTATCTGTATAATTAGCTGCCCATATTTCTGCTCCGTATAAAATTGATGGAATAAATAACGAGTTGAATAATTGTATACAGGTATTCCAGGAGTACGTTTTACTTTTTATCATTGTTGCTTTGATTGCACCTGCTATACTATTGCCCTTGCTGGTTATTTGGTTTGATTGTGCTCTATATAGTCCAGAGGATGATAGTAATATTCCCAAGTAAGTGTAATGTGAAGTTAGTTCTATTTCATTATTTTGACAATAATATCTAATTCTCTGTCTTGGAGGACGTCCATTATGAAAGTGTACGATCTTAGTCTTGCTGTGATTGATAGTTAGATTTAAAGAGTTGCAAAATTCTTCCAGAGCAGTTAATTTTTTCTGAACATCAATTGCATTTCTTCCAAATATAATTAAATCGTCGGCATATTGTAAAGTGAGTATATCTAATTGTGGGTTTACAAAGATACTCTCAAGATTTTTCTCTCTGAAATTTTCTTCTAAATCGCTTATATAGAGCGAAAATAATAGAGGACTAGTACACTCGCCCTGCAGTACTCCTTTGCCAATTGGTATTTGTTTGGATTGTTCATTATTGATTTTTATTTGCATTGTTGCTTGATCATATATGTTTTTTAACAGTCTGACTATCTTGCTTGACACTCCTAATGCAAAAATTTTATACCACAGTTGTTGCGTCCCTCCGGTGTGAAGGACTAAATAATAAGGACCTAATGGCTCGAAGGACCAAATGTTCAAACCCTAAATCAGCGAATCCGGCCTAGAAGAACCAAAATGTTTTGATCCTGCTCGCAAGCCCAAATGTGATGTCTCTAGATCAGCGAATCCGGTCTAGAAGCACCAACAATGTGTTTGATGTTAAATTCAAGGAATAAAACAAAACTATATGTAAACCAAATTAATTACAACCTTCGATAGCTGGTTCACATCACTGGACTTGGCCAATATACGGGATAATACTAATTTGTGAAACGTACTAATTAACAACCAACGAAGGACCAGATAGTTTTACGAACTAACAAACGTGCTAAATATAATTGCACCAAAATAACAAACAACTGAAAACCAATTCTGAGAGATATGTGATAGCGTATTGAATATAAGTGACATAAACAATAATAAACCAAAGATAAAACAAATACGATATTTGTAGAATTAACTAAATCATTTCATAAGTGTATGACCACACAAACTTAGTTAAACAATATTAAGAACTCTAAATGAACTTAATAACAACCAACTAGAATGCAAAACTTGTTGCATTGAATGTACCTAGTCGACAATAACAGCAGATGCGCTGTGAATGACGTCACTCGAAGGTGAACGCGTGTAAACAGGTTTACAAAGAAATAATAATAATTTCACCCAAGGAAATATGAATCAAATCCCTAACAACACGAATTCCCGTGAGAAATCAAATTGTACAGTTCGATTTTACAATTGATTCCTGAGATGTGTCTATTAGCTGCATAAATTGGCGCCGGAAAGTATTCGCGGACTATAAAGTACCAAATTAAATGAAAACCGAACGATACTCCTTGAATTAGTCGTGTTAGGCTAATCAAGCTACGCGTACGATAATTAAACAACCAATTACTTTACTGACCATATGAAAATCAGAAAGTTTTATGCAAAATGGTGGAAAACCACTCTCGCGGACGACGACGCGATACGTGTTTACCGTTTGCAAGCCAGAGACACTCTGAGTTGGTCGCAGCCGGTCAACGCTGTAGCAGCTGCACTTGGCGTGGGGGTGCGCGCGCACTCGCGTGAAGCCAGATGCAATAATATTAATATTAATAAATAGTTTAAGATACTACAGCTATTTCAAACAATACTAAAATTAAACTTAAACACGTAAAAACATATAACTAATTTTTCCAAGTAACAGAAACAGTTATTTCCATTTATTTATTGACTTATTTAAATAGAGTCAGGGCGGGTTAACCGTTCTATTCCCAAGTGCAGCGGGTTGCTACCTCAAGGAGTTGATAATTTCTAATTTCTCTCATTTAAAACATATTAGTTTTAAACAACAGTTGACTATGAATTACAGAGTCGAATGCCTTTTGAAAATCAACGAAAATGCAGTATGTACCTTCAGGGTTCGTTATCATTCGAGATCTAATAATTACGTCCATAACAAACAAGTTGTCTATGCATGATCGTTGTTTTCTAAACCCAGATTGCGCCTCTGGAAATAGGTTGTTGCTCTCTGCCCATTTTTGCATTCTGTTGTTTATAATAAACGTAAGTAACTTGGTTATTGTGTTAACCAGTGCAATTCCTCTGAAGTTGTTAACATCATTTCTATCACCATTTTTGTATAGGAGCGTAAGCTTAATATTTGTCATTTCTTGTGGTACGTTTTCATGAGTTAGACATTTATTAATCATTGTTAATAGATATAATTTCCAAGTTTCTGGTAACATTTTTAATTGTTCATTTATAATACCGTCGCTTCCGGGGCTTTTGTTTCGTTTTAGTTTTGCAAGAGCGTGATTTAATTCTTCTCTACTAATTTCAGTGTCCAGATATGGATGACGGGCATCAAAGTAAATATCTTGTCGGTACATTTTTTCTCCATACCATGCTATATAGAAACTTTCCCATTTTTTCATATCTATTGGATTTTTTGTAAAGTTTTTGCGAGGAAAAAAGTGCCCTACTGTTCTCCAAAATTCCTTAATATCGCTTATATTTTCTAGTTTTTCTTTAATTTCCGCTCTATATATTTTTTTCTGGAGTTCGACATTTTCGCGATATTCCTTTTTAGCATGGTTGTAATTTTTCAAACTGTTTGCATCGAAGTTCAGCTTGTGGCATCTTCTAAGAGCTTTTCTTATAGCAATTTTTAAATCAGCTAGTTTGCTGTTAAACCATGGTTTGTTTTTATTTTGTGTTGTAGTTGAGGCTTTAACTTTCTTAAGTGTAATTAATCCTAATTCTGATGATGCATTCTCAATTTCAGTAATTAGGTGTTTATACATATCTTGGATTGTTTCGTTTTGATTAATTTCACTTGGACGGGTTCTCATTTCATCTGTAAATTCGTTTTCTTTGCCTATGTTCCAAAGTAGTTTTTTGCACATAGTATGTTGATTTTTATCTTCTGTTGTATTCTTTGCACGTCCGGGTGGTGATATAGGGAGAATAGCTACCGTACAGATCATATGATCAGAGACTGTTACTTCAGTACATACAGTAAAATCGAGTAAAATCTGAAAAATATTAGTATTTACCCAAACGAGATCAATTGTGCTCGCACCATTAGGACCAGCGTATGTAATTTTCGCTGGTGTATCCCCTGCTGTTCTGCCATTTAAATTATAGAGGTTTTCGGACTCCATTATTTCTGTCAACTCTCTTCCTGTTTTGTTAATTTTTTTGTCAGTAACCGTTCTTGTACCACTTATGTTGGAGTTCTGAAATACTATATCATCTTCTTGGTTTAAATCACCAATTCTCGCATTAAAATCGCCCCCTATTATTAAAGAATGCATTGGATAAGAGTTTGAAATATTTTCTAATGTCATTTTAAATAGTTCAAGTAGTGTTACATTATCGTAGCTCTGCGAAAAGTAAACTAAGCCTATGATTATATTTATATTTCTTGTTTTCATCTCAAAGAAAATCCAGTGTTGTTCCTGGTCTATTATTCTTGTAAAGGGAATATTTTTATTAATATAAATTGTTAGGCCACCAACCGCTCTTCCGGTTTTATTCTTTTTAATGGCTTGTTTTTGATACATATTAAAGTTATTTAAAAAGCAAGGTATTTCTTTAATTTCAAAATTTGACCAAGTCTCGGAAATGCAAATGATTTCATGATTGGCGATAAACGAAATTTCTTCTTTATTTAAGTTGAATAAATTTTCATAGCCATTGATATTCCAAAACATTATTTGGGTTGCGCTTGAGACATCGTTGGCGAGTTTTTTGGAGAAGAGATTGTATTTGAACGGGTTATTCTCGTAACGTGTTTGTCAATTGGTCCCTGTATGTTATTTTTTGGTTTTGTGTTCCGAATATCTTTGTTTTGTGGTTTGTGTTCATTCATATTTTCCACTTTTTGTATAGAGTTGTTTTCTTCATTTTTATCTTTATTTATATTTTCCTGTAGAACAAGATGTTCCTCTATTTCTTCAGTGGTTGGTTCATGCTCTATTTCCTGATTATTTTGGTATATTTCAGGCAGAAAAGTTGATTTTCTTCTGGTATTTGATATTTGGGCTGCATAAGGAATACTAGCATTTTCTTGGTCGCCGTGTGAGAAATCTTGATAGTTGTATGCTGCACCATTAACTACTAAAATGTTATATTTTAGATAGGCTTTGTTTCCCATATCTCTGGCGTTTTTGAGATGTGTTTTCAAAAATTTCCTTTCTTCAACAACCGTAGGTGGGTAGTCTTCTTCAATAATTATGCCACTGCCTTTCAGGTTTTTAACGTTTGCCATTATTTCTTGTTTAAGTCGTTTGGAGTTTAACTCTACTAATACAGCTCTTGGTCTTTTGTTTTCCACATATTTTCCGAGACGTTTTGCAATGTCAATGTTTTCTAAACTGACCCATTTTATTTGTAAACTATTCTGAATCATATTACAGATTTTCATCCTAAGTTTTTCACCATGTTCTTCAGGCATTCCAAAAATTATTAAACTTTTTTCTCTTACTTTTCTTTCCAGATTTTGTATTTGGTTTTCTTTTAATTTTAATTGATTTTCCAAATATTCGGTCTTTTTTTTCTGGGATAGAATTTTTTCGTTGAATGTGTTTATAGATGATTTGAGTTCATTAAATTTCTGATTAATTGTATTCGTTTGAGATTGCAAGTTTTTCAATTTCTGCTATACTAGCCATTTTTATAAGTTAAAGATTGCAAAATTTTATTTTTAATATAGTTGGCAACACTGACTGTTAAATTTTGTTTATGTTTGTGATTTTAATAGACAATGTACGACATGTACCGCGCGGTTAGTTTTAACCTTGAGGTATTAGTAGTTTAGTTTATTAATATTTTACAGTTATTTTAATGTTTTTAGATTCTATATTAGTGCAACACACAAAATAAATGTTAAACTTTAGATCATGCAGAGTTTTAAAATTTATAATTTATTATTTACCTTATTTTCACAGCACTTAACTTGAGAAATTTTTAATGTGACTTAACTTAGGCAACACTCTTACCAACTATATATATATATATATATATATATATATATATATATATATATATATATATATATATATAATAACATTATATGTGAAAAAATGATATTTAACATCGTTTTTTCAAGAAAAACTGTTAAAATCTTCAAATTGGGTTACTTCCGGTTGACCAATTATAACCAAAATCTAATCAGCTCTTCTTATGGATGAGGAATACGAAAGAATTATAATTTTGGATTGTATTAGAGTTATCGCAGACAAAAATTTTGTTACACACACACACATACACACACATACACTCATACAGACACATACACACATTCACACATACACACATACACACACACACATACACAAATACACACACATACACATACACACGCACGCGCGCACACCCATACACACACACACACACACACACACACACACACACACACACACACACACACACACACACGCGCGCGCGCGCGCGCGCACATACAATCATCGTAAAAATAGTAAACACTAGGGACCTTAAAACGTGCTTATTCATTAAAAACTCACCACCGAATTTTTTGACCAAATCATATTACCAAACCAAAATCATGGCAGCAGACAACATATGCCGTAGAACGTGGCAAGTCATTAATGGAATATCTAACAAGAAGAACACCTCTAGTACCATTCCCTCAGTTAAAAATGAAAATATTGTGATAGATGATCCGGTAGCCACATCAAATATTTTTAACCAATTCTTTAAAGATGCTCCTCTGAATATTTTAAAAAATATTCAATATTGTACAGGAAATAATTCAAATAATAGTCATTACAATCTCAGTCAATCAAATAGTTTTGCTCTATTACCATATACCGAAGTAGAAATGCTTTCATTACTATATAACAAGTTGAAAAACAAGAAATCTTCAGGACCTGATGAAATACCTGCTTTCTTAATAAAAACAGTATTGTCAGTCATTATTAAACCTTTAGTATATCTTGTTAATCTTTCTTTTGACTAACTATATCCAGTAAATGTGATAGGGATCTTGTTGATATTTGCAACGAAACCATGAATTAGTTATATTCATGGTTTTCTAGTAACTGTATGTACCTGAACCAAACTAAAACGCACTTTCTGAGATTCCACGCTTATCAAAGCTCGTGTAACACTGATTTATCGATAATTGTAAATGATAATCCTGTCAAAAGGGTACCCCGAACAAAATTTCTAGGGTTACATATGGATCAAAATTTTATATGGAAGCCCCATTGCTCTCACATTATATCTGTGCTGAACAGAGCGTGTTTCCATGTATTTTGTATAAAGGACAGCTACTGATGTTCTATCGTGCTAAAGTTGGATCTATATTATCTTATGGAATTTGCTTCTGGGGTTCGTCACCATCCCTCAAAGACGTATTTGTTGCCCAGAAGAGGATAATTAGATGTATTGCTAAAGCCCCCTTGCGAACATCTTGGAAAGAACTTTTTATAAAATATAATATTTTAACTCTGCCGTGTTTATATATTTACCACCTCTGTTTCTATGTATTTAATAAGAAGGGGCAATTTAAGACTCATTGGGGCATACGTAATAGAAATACTCGAAACAAAAATCATTTCATAGTGCCAAATAAACGATTAATGATTGCCAGAAACTCTCCTGAATGTAAAGGAGTACAATATTACAATTGCTTGCCTTCTGAAATAAAGTTATCGGTAACAATAAAAAGTTTTAAAGATAAATTTAAAAAAAAATTGTTTTTACTCTACACATGACTATGTAAACCATTTGTAATTTTAATCGTATCATGTTTATATGACGATTTCCATAATTTTGTGTAAAAATTCAAAGGAAATAAATAAATATTATTATTAAATCAGCTTGAAAATTTCTGATGCATTTTGGTATATTAAACATATACTAATATAATAATATTTAGACTTGGCAAAGTATTATAGACAAAACTAAATTAAAATACAGTAAAAATGCAATATAACAAAGAAGGTTATCAAACGTAGATGTGAAAAGTAGTATAAATATCTGTTCGTAAAGATTTTCCTTCAATTCAGTAACGTTTTTTACAGACATTAATTTTTGGTTGGAATCTGTACTAACGGCAAAATCATCTATATAATGTAAATAAAGTAATGAAAATAGCTAAGGAAAGGACGAAGGACCCGTACACACAGTTGAATGGAGAGATGTTAGACTAGAAAGTTCCTTCAAATATCTGAGAAGTTTAGTAAATTAAAATGGCAACAACAAGGAAGAAATTAATAGCAGAGAGAAAGACAGCATCCAGTAATATAAAACTACGAAAAATATTTGAAAAATGCTTTACATGGAGTATTATACTGTATGGATGAGAACCACAGATCTTGAGGAAGAAAGAGAAAAAGTCGGTTGGAGAAGATTGGGTGGAAAGAGAAAGTCATGAATGATGAGGTGTTGAGAAGGATTGGAGAAGAGAAAAGAATTTTGAGAGATACTCGTATAAGAAAAAGGGGAACTAATTGGATTGGACATACTTTTGAAGAAGGGATTGTTTTCACAAAATTGCAATTGGAGAGAAAATATATGGGCGGAGGGGAAGGGAAAAAAGAAAATTTGGAATATTGACAGATATCAAAGGATATATACAAGTAAAATAGAGTAGAGAAGTACTACCAAAACTGAAGATGAGGTTCATATAGGTCATTCAAAACCTTCTCCGGCTCACAATTAAAAAATCATACACAAAATTTGCATTTACAAAAAATCAACTGATTTCTTTCAAATGAATAAGTTTGCACTAGGCGGCACTTTTTGTTCTAACAGGTCCGTTCGTTTATTGCAGTATTAAATCGTCTTTAGTTTTAGTTTATCGGTACCTCCGTTTGTGTGAACAACATTTGCAATGTGTCTAAATACTATTAACAATTTCTTATTAATATAGTGTTTTTAGTATGTGTTAAGTGAAAATAATATTGTAACGTTCGTTGTTAGTGGTAGTAAAAATTTAAAATGGTGCAATTACCTGAAATTAATGACGATGCAGGTATTGTAAGTCAGTTTGTTGGTTAGTAATAAATATTCTGTTTTAATATATTGTTAGTAATATGTGTTAATATATATATATATATATATATATATATATATATATATATATATATATATACATATATATATATATATATATATATATATATATATATATATATATATATATATATATATATATATATATATATATATTTAAACGTGTAGATATCCAAAAACTTTATAAAATAAATATTTATTTACAGCAAAATCAGTGGTTATATTAATTCAAATTATATAAAATTTATAAAATATTTATGAATAATGTAAAATGTCAGGAAAACTACTTGTTACGAGTCGAATGAAATTTTCATTCGTCCTAAGCGAATTCATGCATACTTTCGTCATCATTATTAACTCTGAAATTAAAGAACGCATGGGTAGAGCTAAAAATAATGGGGTTCTCCACTCTATTTTTTTAAATGTAAGTTAAGTTTTGAAGCAGTTCGAAAGTTTAAAAAGTTTACTTTAACTGCATTTGATTTTGAACGAAACTTATTTCTCTTTTCTTGAACCAATTTCTATAGAAAGATAGTGATAGTGTGATGGCACTGATAACAAATTCAAATATCTCGCAAAGTAATTATTAAAAATAATAATTTTTATCTTAATAATTGTTTATTGAGTAATACTTTAAGGATAAGTTGTATTTTATTTTGTTTTGTTATGGTAGGGGACCCTATTCCTACTATTTCTACGATAGGTGGGTAAAAATAGTCTTTTTATGAAAAAAATCCTGAGAAATTAAATTTTAAACAATTTGGAAAATTTAAAAAATTATATTTAATCCCATTGCTGTTCCTTTTGTTTTGAACGCTTTACCTATCTATGTTACACGTACTCCATCAACAAGACATCTGGTGTTTTGCAATATCTTCCCAAGGAATTTTTCCATATAATACAATAGGTGCATTTGAACATGGACATGAATGCCGGATATTTTAAATATCAGCTAAAATTTCTGGGCATGTCTGGGATTTTCCGAACGAATGGTCACCCTAGTTTTGGGGGCCATGTCTCAAACATAAGCAGGGATATAGTTGGAGAAAGCGATCTATGAAACTCATTATAGAATCTGCCAATGAGAGCCTTAGTACAATATTTCTCCCGATAGGTTTGGTACTGGGCTAGTTACTATAACCTTCAAAAGATTGAAATGTCAAACGAGCGTCAAACATAACTATTCATTAAAATTAAAATAATAAATTTACACTAGGTATTTGTTAAAAACGTTTGTTTTATTGCACATATTTTATATTATTCTATATTAGGAGAATATCTATATGCTGCCATCTACGCTAAGCTTTGCGCTAAGGGTCTCATTGGCCGTTATAAAGTTTTATGGTACTTGCGGTTAGGGCTCTTGGAGTCAGGTAGATTATTATGTCCTGGGGCCTGTTCCACCAAAAACTTTGCAATTTTGCACTTTTCATAGTGCCACAGTTGATATATTTTTTTCGCAAATAAACGCGCAAAGTGAAAGTATTTTATCGTTTTTCTTTTGATAATTTGATGATTTTATATTAATATGATCTGACAATTATATGTCATTTATCATTTTGATTGTCAATATGTGTTCAAAAAGTGATGATAAAATCATGAAAAATGGGCATTACTAAAAGTTATTAATGAAAAAAAAATCAATTCCACCTATTTACTTCCTTAACGAGAATAAAGTTACTCACGGCGAAAAAGACAAAAATTTAAGCTTAGTCGAAATTTACTTTCTCTCTTTTTTGGCTAATTTCGACTATATAAACTTAAAAATCAGAGATGTTCCTAAATATATAATAGGTTTGGGCTATTACAAATTATTAAATAGTAACTAAAATATAATTAAATGTTACTGTTTAAGTTATAGAACTCGAAAATTGCTTTATTGTTCACCAAATTTATATCAGTTAATTTAAAATTTCCCATATCTAGAAAATGTTTTGCAATATTTATTAATAGCCCATGGAGTACTATCGATTACTAAGCCTACATTTTTCTCTTTTTCGCCGTGAGCCGTGAGTAACTTTATTCCCGTTAAAGGAAGCGAATAGAATTGATTTTATTTCTTTCATTAAACACTTCTAACAATGGCATTTTTTCATAATTTTATCATCACTTTCTGAACACATACTGACAATCAAGATGACAAATGACATATAATTGTCAGATTATACTCGTATTAATATAAAATAATCAAATTATCCAAAGGAAAACAATCAAATACTTTCACTTTTAATTTGCAAAATAATATAGATCAACGGTGGCACTATGAAAAATGAAAAGTGTAAAGTGCAAAGTTGCAAAGATTTTGGTGGAACCGTACCCGAACTTTGCGTTCAAGGTGTTTCCTAATTATGTACTTTTAAATCTGTATTAAATGTACTTCTTCTAACATCAATTGAAAAGAGATTAAAATATTATAAGATGTTTCCTAATTATGTACTTTTAAATATATATTCAAATAATAATACGTTTTAAATATACTTCTTCTAACATCAATTTAAATTGAAAAGAGATTAAAATATTTTTGGGATTACAATAAATCCAAACGTAACTTTTAAATACAAACAGTTTTTGGAAATTTTCTTTTGAGGTACATGCAAAAACCTTTTTCAGTGCTGAAAGTATCATCAAAACGATACGTTCTTTCTGTATAAAATGTGAATATGTAGATACCCTGGAATTCTGTTTATTGTCTTATTTATTATATAGTTTCAATTTATAAAATGTATACAAAAATTCAGTATAATTTTTTTAATACGGCCCATAACTTATCCTAAAAGTGATACCTTCAAGTTCGAATAATTTATGAGTTCTGATTACTAAAATTCCCAACCCTCCATGAAAGGTTGTACACCCTACATAAGTTAGTTTCGTAGATCGCTTCCTCCAACTAAACAGACTTGTGGATTTAGTTGTAGGAAGCGATCTATGAAACTGACTTACGCAGGGTTCATAACCTTTTATGGAGGGTTGGGTATCTTCATGGTCAGGACTCATAAATTATATGAACTTGAAGGCATCACTTTTAGGGAAAGTAATGGACCGTATTAAAAAAAATCATACTAAAATTACATATAAATTTTGTAAACTGAAACTATATAATAAATAAGTGAATAAAACAAAATGAAAAAATATTTCTGTCCACGTATTTACAATTTTATACAAACACTATTGAAACAAGCACAGAAACGACGTTTCGTTTTGATGATTCAACACCCAAAAAAATTTTTGCATGTACCTAAAAAAATCCAATAATTGTTTGCATTTTATTTATTGTATCCCTATAATATTTTAATCTCTTTTCAATTTATAAATTGATGTTATAGTAAAAAGATTTGACTCTGTCGGGTGCAGCAATAAAACTAAGCATGAAAAGCGGCATATCGCAGATTACTGTTTGTATTATAACATTGGATACCAACGCCGCTCTGTTGAATTTATTTTGTTCGCCACTAAATAAGTTCTAGAGTATAGTAAAATAATTTTACTGTTCCTTGAAAATAAATGCTACACTACTCAAAACTGTGCAGGGATATTTTAATAATTAAATGAAAAATGAAAACTTTAAAGCATATTCAAGTAGTTTTAAGAGAAATAATATAATAAGCTATTTTTTGTTACTAAATACACGATTTTCTTTTGTTTTCATCACTTGATTAACATTTGTTATAACAACGACTCATATTTTTTATTCAACTGTAGAATTCCCTCAGTTTTTGCTGCATGGTTTAACAGAATTAAATACCTTGTGCAAAATTTAAGTTTTTTTTTTTTTATTAATAAAAAGGCTACATTTATCACGAGAAAAAATGTTACTTGCCGTTGGTACGTTACAAGCTAGGCGACGTCAAATTGAAGTTGCAGTCGAATTTGAAGACGGATAAAGTGTTGTAAGTCGGTTATGACATCGTTATAGGGATACTGGAGGTGTACGTAACCAACATCATGCCAACACACGGATTACAACCGCAATACAAAACCGTTATTTTCAATTTAGTGCTCGACGAAATCTAGCCTTTACTGCACGGCAACTTCAAAGTCAGTTAAATCGGATACATGGCGTATTGGTTATCGACCAAACTGTACGCAATAGATTACACGATGTACACATAAGATCTAGGCGACCCATCAGAGCTACACTTTTAACGATAGGGAATCACAACAAAATTTTACAAATGAGCAGTGGTCATCTTTATGATTCTCCGATGAATCCAGATATGGTATTTACAGCGATTCAATAATAATTTGAATATGGAGCCAGCCAGATCGCTTAAATCCCTAGAATACATTCCAAAAAGTCCATTTGTTTTAGAGGTGATACAAACATGGTGTGGGCTGGCATAAGCATTGAAGGAAAAACTGATCTCATTTTGATCCAAGGCAATATGACAAGTCAAATTTACAATCAACAGGTCATTTTACCTGTCGTATGGAGGTTTTGTATATTTGTTTTCTTTTTTGACGTTTCTCCTTTTAAATTTCTCTTTAACTATTTATCGTTTGCAAATAACACTGATACTGTATCAGGAATAAGTGATTGTTGGTGATTGGAAAATAAAAAAGCAGGATTGCAGACAATCGTATATTTTTAAAAAAGTCTAAAAAGCGAAAGAATGAATTGTTCTAAGGAAGCTATAATAGGTAGCGAAACGTCTATTTTTAGATTTATTTTAAATAAACGATTGACTGCAATCCTATTAAACTATTATTCACGAAAGATGACTGTTCAAGGTCATTTGTGAGCTGTCTGATATAATATTACTTGCAGTTAACTTCATTGCATTTCGTATGCATAGGCGTGCAACATGAAATATTTATGGACACATTTTAACTGAAAAAATAAGAGCAATTCATTTGAAAATTATGTTTCTTTCTAAATAATGCCTTTGTAAAATATTTATGTTCTTCACTTATGTTTTTGCAATATACAAAAACATAGACTTAACTTATAAATCAAGGAATAATAATTTGATTTAAACGTCAACGCCACTGGGCAAATATTAGCACAGAGTGCAGTGTAGTAGATAAATAGGTATCTGTAATTCTACGACATATGTCATTATTATTTATAGTGTGTTAGAAAGTAATGCCACTATTTACGTATATCTATCACACTACATAAATTAAATAGACATAGGTCAAATAATCTTTCTCTTTCTAATACAAAATGTTGCTAAGCTACTGCTATAAAGTGATGTGTATTCTTTCTTTGAACAAATGACCTTGAATAGTCATCTTTCGTGAATAATAGTTTACAATAGTTATTTGTATCACTAGGCCAGAAACTGAACATTTGCGAGACCGTGTTTATTTTAACAGGCCATGCTAAGAGCGAGGCCTGCATTACGAGATCTCACAAAACAGTTTCTGGGCGTGTGATACACAAGATTTTTTGTACCGACTTCTCCATAAATTCTTCGTATATTTCTCTACACTTTATTCTATATTACATAACCTAAAAAAAACATATATTTTTATCGGTTTTGCATTGCAAGTTTAATTATAATTACTTACATTTGAGCTTAAAATACGTAATTATTTTATATCTATTGAAAATGTAACATACAAACATTAGGCCTAGGTCAGCAACAGCGCATTTCTGGACGATTTTGAGTTCTGCAATACTAGTCAAAATGGACGGAGGTACGAAAATATATTTTTGTGTCTCTGTCCGGCATAAGTAGTATTACATAACTCCAAATTGTCCAGAAACACTTTTTATCGACCTAAGCCGGCAAAAAGATGAGAACTTTTATGGATATAAGTTGGTAATAATCAACCAGTGAAGGTTCCTTGCATTAGGTCATTTGTTCTATGACCTCCCAACTTTATCAAAGAAAAGAAAAAGCGAAAGAAACAAAATAATAAAATATTTTTATTTTAATAATTTTTAATAAAGTCACTCAATCGTGTCGTTAGCCTTGCTTGCACACGACGCCACTGTGTTGAAAGCAAAACAGCGAATGGCGCGAGTGTTCGCGGTGCTTGGATCACATCAAAGTTATGACCAGACAAACACAAACGTTTTGTAACTCTTCACGCGTTAAAGCGATAAACGAAGACAACCACCACCCTATTTGTATCAGTCTAGTTGTGGATAGTGACAGAGTAAGTTCGGTTGTGTATTTTATCATGGCACTTCAAGATATTTAAAACTAAATGGCAATAATGCATTAAACTATTAACAACATTTGGAAATAAAAAACAAAAAGTCGTCCGAACGAAGATCTGAAATTAAAACAGACTACGAAGGTTGGATGTAGGGAAGTGCAAATATTTACCAAATTTGACCCGCCAAATCTTCAATCCTCGAGCCGCCACTGTTTTCAATACAAGGATTAGTAAAATGTTTACAACTTTTATACTAAATTATTAATTGTAACTTAAATGAACACATTTTATGTTCAAAGGAAGTAATTATAATTGAACTTGCAATGTAAAACCAATAAAAAAATCCATGTTATTTGAAATTCAACTCTTTTGATGTTATCAACATAACAAATTCCTATTAAGGTTTTTCATATTTAAACAATAAATAAAATTCATCTAATACATTTACTGATAAGTCGGCACAAAAAATCTTGTGTATCACACCACACGTTCAGAAACTGCTTAGCGAGTGCTCATATATAAAAACCTGGTCTATCGCATAAAAGTGCTGTTTTAGACTAATAATACAAATAGCTATTACAAAACAAGACACAGGTTTAAATTCACATAAATAATTTACAATTTTCTGTATTGCTTTTCAAATACATTTGTTTTCCATTAACACAAAAGCTACATCTTCAATGTAATGAAAATTGCATTTACATTTTGATCGCAAAAAAATGCGAATACATTATACACATACGGGATACAGATCAAGTAAACATAATGGCATGTTCATTTTAATTAGAGTCTACAAGCGAGGAATGAACATTTCATCATAAAATTACGAATTTTATACGTGGCTCTGTACGTGAAATTAATTTCTGTTACATCATTACACGTAATATATTTATCATTAAAAAACTATTTTTTATAAATATTTTATTAATTTTGTAACTCATTAAGAGAACAGTCCAACATTTGCGCGTGATATTTATTGTTTGTAGTATAAGGATTCGGGTACAAAAACAAAATACACGTTTACTTAAAGTATACACTAGATACTGGACAAAATTATCACACCACTTTTTATTTTTCGATTATTTTATAAATCATATCTTTGTGCATTCATTTATCCCTCACAAAGCACCACCAGCTCTGTGCGACACTCAAAACAAATACCTCCTCTGAACATTATTGAAAAAGCTCTCAAGGAACAATATTGCACTCCGATTTCGTTCTCCGCTAGGTACGGGTATACGATCCATTCCCTCTGGTGATTTTAAACTGACCCGTTTTGCATCAGAAAATAAAACACGGTGCCAATATGGTTTAAAATAATTCAAAATAGAAGTGGTACAATAATTTTGTGTATAAATTATTTATTCTTTATGCACTTGTTTAATTATTTATTCGTATATGTTAAGCAATTTACAGCTGAACGAGAGAGAAAAGCGAGTTGCGCACTGCATTAGAATGTGCAAGAGGAACAATGGACCTTTCCAATTTAAGGGCTATCTCTTTCTATCGCTGCAAATAGTAAGAAAATGGCGCGAACAACTGCCAGTTGGGCTGTCAAACGAAACGTCAAAAATATTGCAGTCATTAAAATACCTGTATTCTCAGTGAAAATTTGCATCGTTAGACATTTTGCCTTCAATAAAAGCTTTTGTAACTTATTTCGATAAGATTTTTTAAAGTTATCTTACATTTTACGTCTAATTTTTTTTAGAATCAAACGTCATAGATCTCAGTTGTTCTTACTATGCGCAGATCTCCATTGCGCATATCTTCTATCTCTTTAAATTGGAAAGGTCCATATTGCCAAATTTACACTGTTTTAAATTGTTTAGCTTCAACATTCACTGGCAAAAAATCACAGTCCTTTTGTTTGTTTTTTGTTGTATTGAGTAGGCTTGATTTTTAACTTGTCACTTGTGTCAATTAAGATGCCAAAAATCTAATCAAGGTCATCTCTATCATGAACGAATTAACAAATTAGCATACATTTTTCTCTCTCATTTGCAATGATTAGAAGCGTCTTGTCTTTCAAAAATTCATAATGTTTCAAACAAGTTAGGACGTTCCATTTTAAAACGATGCTCGTTGTTAACAATACTTTTGCTGTAACGTAAGTTCATTTATTAATTCAGATATAATATTACCTTGATTCATAGCCGTAAGAACTAAGTAAACGACAATACTAGATTTGACAGAATGGGCGGAGCTAAAATCTAAATTCATATAATTCGTAGATGACCTTTATCGGACTTCTTTAATTAAATTTATATGGTGCCGTGTCATAATGGCAACTTTATAGTCCTCTATTTGAGTAGTCTAATGTATTCCATAATAGACCAAGGACCACAATGAATTCATTGGAGTACTCAGTACCATAATGAGCTATGGTAACCAGGTAACTTGTTTACAGACAAATCGAAAACAGCATAACTGATTTTTCAGATTAATTTTTTTACCTCCCGCTACCCTTGGTAAGGGAGGTATAGGGATCGTGCTAAAAATCGCATGTCGAGATTTTGGTAAATGACCACGTTTTAAGGTCCCTAGAATTCAATTTTAACATTGTCACGGTGATGTCTGTGTGTATGTGTGTGTGGATCCTCCACTCTAACTCAAATACTAACATTCAGAAAATTTTGAAACCTTGTATTTCAAACTTTTTCTGTAATGGAAAGAGCCCATTAGATTTTGGTGTAAATCGGATAACCAAAAATGGCACTTTATTAAAAGCTCAAAATAGTTTTTCTTCGAAAAATACCTTTAAATGTTATTTTTTCGACATTAATATTATTATAAAAATTAAAGATTATTAAACATTCTACAGATTTGCATTAATACTTTTTCTACATATTTTATGGATAAATTTATAAAATTATCTATAATTTAAATCCCGGAGCCTACGCTTTAAACAAACAATACTCCTTGGCAGTTATTCAAATGTATGTAACTGACAGATAAATGGCACTGTCAAAGAACTAATCATTTCAAATTAATAATAGTAACGTTTTAAAAAGAAAAATGTAAATAGAACAATAGGAAAGGAAATCAATACAGTTTCCAGCATATGATGGATTAGTGAATTATATTTGATCCAGGTATTTAAAATTTAATCTTCATTTTATTATCAAAAATGTAGTTACTTGGATTAGAGTAGACTATATTTTATATATATATATATATATATATATATATATATATATATATATATATATATAAATAGGTAAATAAATAAATCATTACGGCTTATTACCCATTGCTAGGTGTGCCAGTCTGCTTTGTAGCTTTGTACACAGATATCGGTAATGATGAAATATTTGCACCGTGTGGCAATTACCAGGCGTCATCTCACGGGCACTCATTGCTGGCGTGGAGAGTGCACCACAGGGGTCAATTTTGTGCCATTTAAAATTGGTAATATTTGGCGTTAGTCGGGATTAAACCCGGTTCCCCACATTCGCGACCTGACACTCAGGCATGCGGCTACGAGACCCCATGGGGTCTCAAAAATAAATATTAGCTTAATATTTTTTGTGACTCGAGCGGTACATGGCGGGAGGTATTGTGTTGGCCATACCAAATATTTTATTTTAAATTACTAAAAAAATCTTTCCGCACTCATAATACAACACGAATAATACAACCTTTAGTTTAATTTTACATTAATTTACGCCAGTAAATAAAATACCTACGCGGTTTTTACGAGCCAGTGTAAATGTTAATCAACAAAATTATTCTTGTGCTCCAATTGTTTATGCTTTGGTATATGCTTACCTCTGAAATTTTCAGCCATTTTGCATGTTGAGTTACCTATTATTTGAGGGTCATTTAAGTCAGTCGAATTCAGTGTTTTTATTAAAATTGAAAAAATCAATCATTTGTACCGTGGTTGAATTCTTACATTTAAAAAGCATTACGTCTGCGTGATTTAAAGCAGAATTGAATGCTGTTTACGGGACCCTGCTCCGGGAAAAGATGGGCGGCTGAATTTAAACGTAATCGTACCAGCTTGATTAATGATTCAAGATGGCCAACAACTGCGACCACCACTGATAGCATTTAAAAAGTTCACCAAATGACCGTTGAATCAAAGTTGGAGAGATAGCAGAGACTGTAGGCATATCGAAAGAACACATATACTCGTATCATACGATTATATTACATGAAGAATTGAGCATGAGAAAGGTTACTGGGCGTTGGGCTGGGCGATGCTATAGCTCACTTTGGACCAATGAACATTTCCAAGATGCTGTGCCCTGTTGGAAAGATTTAAGTGAAAGAAGCTGGATTTTTTGCATTGATTTTTAACTTTTTGATGATACTTGGAACAACCACTATACTTATGGGACGAAGAAATAATCAAATTGGATTGCGAAGGGTGACGCTGCTACGAAGAAGTTTATTTTGCAGAGCAAGGCACCAGCTCCTTTTTGGATGCGTTAAAGATGGAGTATCGATGGAAAATGTGTATTAACTTAAAATGAGCCTATGTTGAAAAATAAAACTGAATTTAGTCGAAAAAATACTTGTTTCTATGTTAAAAACTTATCAATACCTCCATAACAACAATCGATTAAACTATTTTCGTTTTTAAACAGAATATGTGGCTTTTGCTTTAAATGTTGTACTAGTTCCAAGTTCCAAGAGTGTTTCATTCTTATGCAGTAAGAGTTTCTATCCCTGATTGTAGCAACAATATTTGGTTACCGGTATAATATATGCGATACGATAGAAACTCAAACCAACGGAACACTTCGCTTGCATAGAATAATAATGTCTATATATAGTAGCAGTTTTTCATAGAGGCAGTTCCTCTCAAGACAAATCGCATTTCAAAAAAATATCACTTACGGATTATGACAAATGCACACACAGACACTTCAAATTTAACTTAACTTTAAATTTTATTTATAATTACGAATGTCAAATCATGTGGTTCACATTGCCAGCGGCGAAGGGACAGTATTATAGCAATTTCCTTGCGGTGTCATTTCAAACTTAGTAGTGAAATTGAAAAAAATAAAACCTTTTATGTACATATTCCAAGTCTATCTAAATTGAAGTATAAAGCCAAACATACACACATATTTAGGCTACTCGCAATATTAATTATATTATTTTATATTTATTAATATTTATTTATTTTACAAAATTTTTGTCACAGAAATATAACTTTTAATACCTACTCATACGATACGATTATAGATATAATAGGTATTATATCAAATTAAAATCTACTTTGAAACTGGGTTTTCATTATTGAAATAAAGGTGCGTATTATATTCGAGAAATTGCGGTACATGCTGGGAAAGCTTAAGCAAATAATGGCATTAATAATGGAAGAATAAACAACAATGCAGCTATAAGTAGGAACATAATGTAAATTCTATGATACAAATGATAATTTAATATATAAGGACAAAATGGATACAAATGAGAGAGAAAGAAATACGAGTAGGTACCTACTATGTGAATGTAAAACACAATAGTATGAAAATAGAGAAGTAATAAAAAGAAAACAAAAAGTAGAATTAAAAAATAGAGAATAAATTATGTCCACAAGGAAAACAAAAAATATTAGAAAAGATGGTTGTTTTCCGGGTTCACGGCGAAAACCTAACAGCACGTGAACAATGTGTCGGACATCTTCAGAGTCAGAGGTTGGTAGATTTAAGAGTATTTTAGGATTTATATTTATATCATTTTTTGACAGAGTTTGACAAAAAAGGAATATAAATCATAAAATAAATCCACTAATCCCTAAAGATGCCCAACATAAAGGAAGAGCGAAATGATAGTTCTCTCGTAACTTTGCCCATTTCACCATGGTGCAGCAATTTGGAAAACAAATATCCTTTCATAGGCGCCGGTCGTGAAAGCCACAGTCAAAAAATACTAGATCACATTTGAAAACGTGAAAATCTGCTTAAATAAATAGAAAAAAGTTAATGTTATTAGATTTGCTTATAAAACACAGACACGCTAGATAAGGGATGAGGAATCTTTCCATGTTGGAAGACCGCATGAGAAACTTTTAGTAGGCGCATTTCAAAATGTACACTTTGTTTCGATAAGTTATTAACAGTTTGAAAAACACAAAATTTAAGTATGAGCGGTGTAACCGGGCGTTAAAGAATGCCTGAGTCGAGGCCTGAGTGTTTGGTCGTGAATCTGGGGAAACGGGTTTGATCCCGATTGACGCTAAAATAGAAATATTTCGAATTTTAAATATCATAAAATTGGTCCCTGTGGCACACTCGCACGCCAGCAATGAGTGCCTATGAGGTGACGCCTGGTAAATGCCCGCGAGGTATCAATATGTTATCAACATTATCATGTCAAAATTTTGGAAATATTAATACTCCATATAAGTCCAGTAAATCTATTGAAAAAAGACCCCCAACCCCAAAGAAATTGCAACAGCTTTTTAAACAAAATCCGCTGAACAACACATCAAAACTCCCGGCAATTGGTATAAATGGCGGAATTTTTAGGTTTTTGACCTTTATATCGAAAACTGTTGCCCGTATTAAAATTTTACAAGAAAAATTAAAGCTAAACATTTTTTATACAAAAGAGAATTCTTACACTTTTTACTTCCAATGAACTGTCAAAGAGTTAGATTAAAAAATACTTAACCAAAACATCAATTTATGAAAAAAAATACTCAAAAAATACGTGTTTAATACTTGGTCTATCAGATTTTACTGTTTGTAACAGTTTTAATTCATTAAGGCATCGAAAGAAGTCAATTATCGACGATTTTTAAATAATTTTTGTCAACGCTTTTCTACAAATTATCATTTTTTTATCCAACACTCCGAGGATCGCGTGCTTGAACGTCAGATGTCACACAGCTAAAGCTAACAGATGATTTGACGTTCTATGTATGTTACCCTAAAATGGTTTTTTGTACTAGCATTAATTTTGTATTCATTTAAATTTTGATACGGGCTACTGTTTTTAAGAAAAAGCCAAAACCCCAAAAAGACTCATTTTTTTTCAACATTCATCCAAGATGGCGGTTTGCGCCGAGTCTCTCAAGAACATTTTTCATCCCCGTCCCGACCTAAACAACATATGCTAAAATCGTTTCTACTCCACCTTTTGGTGTCCATTGACTTGACTAATACGGAATATTGTTTATCTTTAATTGTATCAACATTTTGGAAGAAAAATTGCGAACTTACCCGATTTTCAGATATTTTAAATTTTAAGGCAACCGCTCATCGTATAAATACATGAAATGAAAAAGAATTTCATGCTGCATTCAAAATTTCAAACAGCGTTATCCTCTCTTTTATCGAATCAGAGTTGTTAATGAAAAAATGAAAATATGTAGGAAAATTATTTTAAAAGCATCAATAATTTACTTTTTTCGATGCCACGATGAATTTAAACTGTTATGAACAGTAAAATCCAAATATTAAATGCGTAATATTGTATATTTTTCGAGTAATTTAAATTTCATTAAATAGAAAATGTCAGAAATTCAAAGCGAATGTGCCAAGTGTTAGAATGCGACAAAAAACTTAGTGGCGGTTGCCGTATATCCATCCTTGTTTACATGACAGTTCTGTTTATTTCACTGTCTTTTTTGTTTAGTTGGTTTCGTTTTTCAAATAATTATGATGGGTATTATACTTCTAGTCCCCAAAATATTGACGTTTGAAATGTTTTGTCTTGTTTGGAAAATAAAAAGTAGGGTTAAGTATGGTAATACAATATTTTATAATTGATTGATGAATATACTTCAATTTTTTACATACTAAAATAAGTTTTTATTTGTAAAATAAGAATTTAAACCATACCTTATACTCAAATTCATATTAACAACTCCTATGAAGTTCTAAAATTTAAAACTATATGCTTGGGTCACGCATAAATTAGAAATTCCGCCATTTAACGGCACTAACTTTTTAGTTCAAAAAGTAAATCTAGTGGTCGCTCAAATTTCTGAAATGGTCTATTGTTATTTTGGTTAAATATTTTTAACCTAACTTTTTGACAGTTCATCCATGGTAAAAAGTGGAAAAATCCTTTCCTATACAAAAAATATTGAGCTTTAATTTTGTATTCTTGTTATCGAGAAAATGGCCAAAAACCTAAACATGCCGCCATTTTTAAGAATTGGCGGGAGGCTGCTATAGTTCAATTTCCGAAAACTTTTTATCTTTTATTCAGCGCATTTTTTTGGACAGGATTCCGTAAAAAAGCTTATGTAAATCGTAAATTTCCTGAACTATATTTAGTAATATTTAAAGATATTTTACCTAGATAGAAAAACTATTCCAAGAAAATGTTATACCCATTTTAGTAAGAATTAAGTAAGAATTTCATTTTTCAAAATTTTGAATTGGTGTTATTTGAGTTAGAGCAAACATAGAATCCACATACAATCATACATATTGGTACCCATAGACATTGTAAAATTTTTCTTGAGACCTGTAACCAGGGCCGTCTCTAGCGAACGTGCAATGCGTGCCTCCCATGCAGGCGGCCAAAAGGTGGGGTGGCCTCGTTACGTTTAACATATAGATATCATAACAAAATATTTATAATAAATAACGTAAATATTTTATAAGATTATAAGATGTGCAACAATGTAGCATCCTCGGCGATTTTTTAATGGCGGACATTAAAAAGCAACGTCTTAATATCCTGTTAGGAAAATCAGCATCAATGCTTGGGAGAGCTTAAAAAAATTCTGGATCGATTTCTGACTGTTCTTTCAAATCCTGGCACACTCAAATGGTCAGCTCTCTGGTCGTTGGACTTGCTGTCGTAAATTTCATCTTCAAATTTTCAGTCAAAATTCGTTGGCACAAACTCCAAGCTGTCTAGTGAAGACACTTATTGGGAGAAGTCGGAATTAGCGCCCTACCAACCGACCGACGCCAAATATTTCGAATTTTAAATGGTACAAAATTGACTCCTGTGGTGCACTCTCCACGCTAGCAATGAGTGCACGTGAGGTGACGCCTGGTAAGCGCCCGCACGGTACAGATATTTCATCATTACCGATATCTGTGTACAAAGCAGATTGGCACACCCAGCGATACGTAGTAAGCCGTAATAATATATTTTTTATTATACATGCATCATAATCCCTCTTTAAAACACGCCAAAGCGTGTTTCAATCGACCATAAAAACACGCTAAATTTTTGAGTTACCTAGGTAACGAAAAATGACAATTAATATGAATAACAACTAAAACAATTATTATTATTGGTTTTTATTTAAATTTATATAAAAATTACAATTTTTGTTGTCAGCAATATGGAAATTACAGGATTTTAGCTGGGTATTTATAGTTTCGCTGTCGCCGTTTGCTGGAATGTCTATATTATCTTTTAATATAGTTTGTGTACTGGTAAGTGCCTCTCCAATGCGTTTCGTGACTGATATTTTGTTCTGTATGGATTCTTCAATATATCCACTCGCTACTGTTGATGATTTCCATCCTACTTGGCGCTTCAGTTCATCCACACTCATTCCGCTGTTTGCCATGATTGTGGCAGAACTGCGCCTGAACGCGTGTCCGGTATACTTTGTAGCGTCAGGAAGATTTAAGAAACGCGCCAGAAGAGAAGGACATTTTCCAAAAGTATTAGTTCCAACGACTTGTTTAATGCATTTTCCATTGGCGTATTTCAAAAATACTCTATCCGTAGATATATTTTCTGGACGTAGAGATAGGTATTTGTTAAATAATTTGACATACGATATGTCATCATTATCAACCACAGCAAACTTTCGACCTTTTTCGGTTTTTGATGGTCGAATATTAATAATTAAAACAGAACCTTCTTTTTTAATATCAGACAGGCGCAAATCACATAATTCATATCTCCTGCATGAGCCAAATATTCCACATATGGCTACCACCTTTAAAATAAAATATTTATTAAATTTTGTAAAAAATATCATAATCTAGCGCTTACCTTCAAAAATAAGTAGGTATTATCTGGGGCTTCAATAAAAAATTTCCTTAACTGTTCTTCCGAAAATACGAAAGATTTTTTCGGCTCGTAGCCTTTATTAACGCTTTTCATGAAAGCATGCAATTTATGAAAAGTAGCTATGTTTACTCCTTTCTTAAGTTTTAGCATTGCTTGTAATTTGGAATGAATGCACCATAATGATGAAGGTTTATACTGATTTGACTATAACGAAACACAAAATAAGTACAATAAATTTCACAAGTTACCGTTATACCATTTGGTTCATATATGCCAGCATGAGTGTTTCATCCACAGTTACGGCATTTTTATTTTCCATCCATTTATTTAATTTTTCGTATTCCTTATAATACGCGTCTTTAGATTTAGGCGGAATTAATCTTAACTCCGCCTGTTCAGCTAATTCTTTAATTTCATTCATTTCTCACTCTCACAATCACGTGAAAAAATATTGACTTGTTGACAACTTAAACAATACGAATAATTGCTAACTGTCTCCTTGGAAACGCTTAAACTCACTGGATCAAAAATCAAAACCGTATGATTTGCAATAATTTTCAGTTTTAAATGGTTATGATGCATTTATAATAAAAAATAGCGTATGATACACGTGTATAAGCTAGCCTTTAAAGCACTACGACATTAAAGCCACTCCGCTACGCGTCGCGGCTTTAAACTTGTCGTGCGTGCTTTAAAGGCTAGCTTATACACTTATATCATAATATACTATAATTTATTTATTTATTTACCAACCGCCAGAAAATAATTCTCGGATATTTTGGGTAGCACCTCGTAAGTATGAATAAAGTATTATAAATAGTAAAAATTATGTTATGTTGTGTAGTTATCACTTAGGGGCGGCGAATTATATATTTGCACGCAGGCGGCAGAACCCCTAGGAACGGCCCTTCTTGTAACTATAAACGCACTTATTACGTACATTTTCATTTTTTAAATATGTCTAATCAAGGTTATCCTCGAATTGTATGAATTAAAATCACGGGTTAAGCTCTACCGATTTTGTCAAATTCACTAGTATCGTTTACTTAGTTTTAATTTGAGTATATAAGATACTACTGTTAATTTGTTATTGTAACGGTTTTCCAATGTGTTTTAAAATATATTTATTATTTTACCAAGTAGGTACTTGATATTTTTCTGAAATTGTGGGTACATAATTTGCTCCAACAATATAGGTATTCACAAATTATATGTATTATGTAGATATACTGTTCTATTTTTTTAGATAAATAAACTTAACAAATTGTTAGTTCCGGCACCTTTCTTCTACAAAAAAAACATTGAGTTTTTTACCAAATTTAAAATTAAATATTATTAACACATGTAAAAAAATATGATAGTGACAAATTATCAGTGTGAGTGCCACTGACAAAAAATAACGCTATTCGCACGGCTATGTAATATTTCTTAAATAAGAAATGAACTTATGTTACAGCGACAGTATTTTCAACAATGAGCATCGTTTCAAAATGGCTTGTCGCGGAGTAACTTAGTCAAAAATTTGCAAATATGAGAGAGATAAATGGATGCCAACTTGTTAATTTAATTGTAGGTACAGATTACCTTAATCAGTCATCTTTAAAAAATTAAACTGTATCTATATTTATTCAAGTATTATTTTTTAAAGTCAAATGACGCATTGTCGGTCGGTGGGGTTCTAACGCAACATAGTTCCGGTGACGTCACATCGGCCTACAAAATGTGTTAGCTAATCCGCTCGGCCGCCGTACTTAGTTTGTCGTACATATTTATTAGTATTAGGACGTCATTCTCTATTCAGACTATAACCCTTAACATGTTTAATAATTTATGGCTGTTGTTGTTGTTGAGTATGCATCGTCAAGCGTTTAAATTCCGAATCGGAAACTATTAACTACGAAATGTGGGTCAGCAACTTCAGCAAGCACTTTAGAATTCTATTATAGAAAACAAGAGATTGCAATTTTACTTTCACAAATCTTGGTAGCATGCATTTTATAATTCTATATTCGCGTTTTGTTTTGGGTATTTTCGGGTATTATACTATTAAAATAAAGAATATAATGCCAGTTGTATAAAATAAATATATAAATTGGCTTTGAATTGAATTGTAACAAAATAATGACGTTAGTTTAATACTTTCGCCTCGAATCGTACGCTTGCGGGCAAATATTTTGAGACACGCATGCTACCACCAAATTTTCGCTTCGAAATTCGAAAACAAATGCCTCATTTGATAGAATTGATAGAATTCTAAAGTGCGTACTGTCACAACAGAATCTGCTATAATAGGGAAAGAGCAGATCCTTTATGGAGGTTTAGACTTTCAAAATTAAATTGTCATGGGGCTAGTGCTACGTGAAAAATATATCATGGTATTCCAAATAATGACCCTTGATACTCATTTCAAATATCGTGGTGAACGATTTGCTGTCTATATATATATATATATATATATATATATATATATATATATATATATATATATATATATATATATATATATATATATATTCATCCGGGCTTTAGTCAACTGAGAACTTTAACCTAAAAGACACAAAAAATGCAGGTCCGATATAGAATACCTAGTTTCTAATTCTAAAATACGACTTTTTACAAATTTGAGTCATGACCCACAGTTGAATAGATCGTCTTTTTTCTAGGGAAGACAGCAAATCGTTCTTCATGGTATTTAAAATAAGCTCCAAGAATGACCCACAGTTGGGTAGATCGTCTTTTTCCCGGGGAAGACAGCAAATCGTTCTTCAGGGTATTTAAAATGAGCTCCAAGTGTCAGTATTTGGAATACCATGGTACATTTTTACATAGCACTGGCCCCGGTCTATCAACAACTAGAGTTCGTGCTTTACTTCACAAGAGAAAAGAATGGTTGAAAAGATTCGCAATAAATAGATAGATAGGTACCTGAAAGTTAAAAATGTTGATTGGTGAATGCTAGAATGCTTTAATTTCATCCATTGGTGTAATCATCCCAAACAACTAAAAGTATCGAACTACATTTCTACCAATGACGTTAGATTCTAGAGATTTAATTCTCTAACTGGAAGGGTAATAGGATATGACTAATACCCAGGAATTTTTTATTCTCGATTTAATTTTCTAGGTTGGCATAAATAACGTAGAATATGCTGACTATGTGTAGGATTTATTTTTCGAACAATGTACGTCCTTGAATATGCCAGTGAGTGGAAAAATTTGTAGGATGTACATGTCATTTTAATAAAAGAAATAATATTAGTTTCATATTTTTCGTATTAATTCATCTTGTGCAGCCACAGATGGGCATCTATGTGTCGACTTTAATTGTCTACGTCTACGTGTAGACAATGCGTAGACATAAATTTATACGTAATAAAGGATTATGATTGGACATGGACAGTGAAGTATGGTTATGTTCGAACAAGGGACCCGAACCGTAACGAAACCGTAACCGAAAACCGCACCGATATTTGACTTTTTAAGAAACCGAAACCTATATTTTATTTCTTCAAATATGGAAACCGAAGACCGATACGAAATATAAATTTATTCTGTAACCGAAAACATAACCGAACCGAAATAATATCGGTACTAAAATCGTAAATTTAGAAATACGTATTTTTTATTACCCCGCATCTTTTTCGTATAAATACTTTGCATGCCTTCGAATTCATAAAATGTGGTTTTTTATTTTAAAAACATTGAAGGCATTTTACTCCATTTTTCATTTATTTTTGCAATTATAATAAAAAAATTACTCATTTGTTAAGACCTTATTCAATCAATCACACTTTTAATTCACATATTACTATCAAAATAGAATTATTAATATCATTATTATTAATAAAACATAAAATTAAAATTTAATAATTAACGAAATGTATTTAATTTATGTTGCAAAAATAAACTTAAGAACTTTAATGTTATAGTTACATTTTGAACCGATTTTTAGATCACACATTAAAATTAAAGTGCCTAACTTTATTAATTTACTTAAAATTTCTTACTAATTCTTTTCGAATTTTGAATTCCGTGCAAGCCGAATATATCTACTAGTCCTAGTTGTTAATAAAATGAGGAATAAAAATGTTATTACATTACGAAATAGTAGGTACGAAATGTATTTTTTATATTTTGCGTTCATAATGAAGTCATTACGATACGCAATTTTTTGTTTTAGACGGTTGGTACTAGATGACGTTTGTTTAACCCATTTTTATCTAATTTATTTTTAGTTAATTGACAATTCATTTTAATAATATAATGTCGAAATTATTATTATTTTTCATTTATTTAGGGAAGATTATCTACATGAAAATATACAAATGGTTACAAATATAATCACAAATTGAGTAAGTAAATGTTATTGTAGAAGGCGCAAAATATAAAAAATAGTATAAAGAACTCATTTTATAAGACTTTCTTTCGCACTTGTCAATTAGAAAACTCGCTAACGTTCTTTAATTTACTATTATGTAAATTAAAAACTAAATAAATTTTTCATTTTTTTACAAATTCTGTTCGAATTTTGACTTCCGCGCAAGCCGAATATATCTACTAGTACTAGTTGTTAGTAAATTGAGGATTACATTACGAAATAGTAGTTACCAAATATATTTTATGTAAATTAAAAACTAAATTAATTTTTCATTTTAACCGAAACAGAAAAAAACCGAAACCGAAGCGAAAACGAAATTTATTTGTTTATTTAACCGAAACGAAAACCGATATTATATTTTCAAAAAACCGTTACCGAAAACCGAAACCAAATTTTTATTAATGTAATAACCGTTATCCGTTACCGAACCCCAAAATTTTCGGTTTGAGTGCCTGGTTCGAACCAGTGTTACCAAATGAGGTATTAAACTCAAAAACTAGATATATTTGCACCATTTTATTAATTAGCAGCTTTTATTTTAGCGAAATTTTCGTGGTCATGTTTTCAAGCTTCATTTCACATTAAATGTCAAACGAATTGCATTCCTCAAGCTTTTTTAAAATTAATGTAATATTTTACAGTAAATAAATTAAAAATTTATTGCCTACATTCTCTACATTGTCTTCTGAATATGTCTACGTCTACGTCATTGTCGGCACGTAAACTATTACATTGTCGACGTGAAATAGTCTACACGATCATCCCTGATTGAACTTGTAAAAACGAATATAACGAAACAAAATCATTCCTGAAAATACTTATATAATGTACATTATATGTAAAACCGATCGCTGTATATTCCTAACTACGATAACAAGTTTAACATAATTATTTGAGATAATTTCTAAACCCTCTCCAAATTAATTTGAATCGACTGCCTGACTAATAATTGTACCTAAGGGAATAATACAACTACATTCTAACATTTAGAATTATGGACGCCGATCTCTGTTTAAGAACCGTAGATAATTAAGCTGAGGTAAGGTAAAGAGGTCATCGTTAATAATGGTAACTAATTTCTTGATATTTTCATTGTATTATAATGTAAAAACTTTCAAATAGCAAGTTATTGGTCAAGTACACTAAATGACCGGTTGTGGTTTCGACAAGAATTAAATTAACATAAACTGTTCAACAATACAGTTACATGTTTATTTCACTTTTCATGACATTTTGTAAAAAGCTTTGTGACGCTTGGTAAACAACACCCTCATCGGTGCAGATTATTTTCGTTGCCGCACCCAGAACTGGGTAATTACTCGTGATAATATATTTCATTTATAAAGGATCTCTCAATAGGAGGTCACGATTTTAAAACGATATACAGTGCAGCAGAGCTGAGCGTACTCGAATACATTTACTCGAAAATACTGTTTAAAGTCCAAATTTTGTACTCTGTGCTTGTACTCGAGTACATTTCAAAATCTGTTACTTTTACTTCTACTTGCGATATTTTATCTAAATACTCGTACTCAATACTCTAAAAAGTAGTTAGAGTACATGAAAAGTACTCTGAGTATTTCTAAATACGAGTACTTCAAATTAATATTTTAAATTATTATTTTAAGTCTACGAGTACAACGAACATACAGTGGCGGATCCAGCCAATATTCTCGGGGGGGGGGGGGGGGGTATTAGTTTCATATAGGGATGTAAGAAAATAAAATGTAGAAATAAATTTTAGTTTATATCTTTAATTTAATTTCAATATTTGTATAAAATTAAATTATAACAAACTTATTATTAAGAAATAAATTCTAACATGGAAAGCTTATACTTATGATTTTACATACAGGTATAACAAAAATGATGGGCTGACTACACACAGGCGGCTTCTGCGATTAAAAATAAGGAAAAAAGTATATAAAACATATGTCGTAAAATGGTTCGTTACTGAGTTACAGCTACTTGAGGTTTTTCAGTTTTTATCCAAAAGATAACAGGAAACGGAGTTTAGCAGTGTGTTGCTACCCGTGTAAGTAATTTTGAATATTTATTATAATTTCAATTAAATAACTCCGGTTTCTATATTTTTGAATAAAAAAAATTAAAAACCTCAAGTAACTGTAACTCAGAAACAAACCATTTTAGGACATATGTTTATATAAACTTTTTTCCTTATTTTTTAGTCGTAGAAGCCGCCTGTGTAAAGTCAGTCCACCATTTTACAGCCTGTGTACAAAATTTAGATTAAAAATTCAGTTTTACGATGACCTGTTTTCGCATATCTGAGAATAACATCTGTATTCACCTGTGTGTCCGTCTGGCTATTTAACAAACATAGCCCAGATAAGTGATCTTTTGTTAAATTTGTACGCAACCAAGTCTTCACTCTTCTCAATATTTGTTTATTTATTTAATTTTGTGGGAACAATACAGTCAAAGACCAAACACAGTTCCGCGTATACATACAAAGAATTTTGTTAAAAATTATATAAAAACATTACTACAGATATACAGTTAATGACTTAATAGAAAAAAAGAGAAAAAGAACACTTATTCATGAAATTCACCAATCAGTAAGTTGCGCAATTGATTCAATGTCAAGTGAAAAATATCAAGGTTTTGAAATTTGTCATTGTAAGTCTGCATCACTCTACTGATAGGGGAATTCTTGAAGAGGTTTGTTTTACATGTAGGTACAATGAACAAATTTTTGACCTAATATTTTTTGCCGAAACATACAAATTGAAAAAATGAAGAAAAAGTTGATTGTCAATCATGTTATGAATTGATTTATACATAAATTTTTGGAATTGTAGTATTAGAGCTATCGCATTAGAAAATTTTGTCACACACACACATACACACACACACACACACACACACACACACACACACACACACACACACACACACACATACACACACACATACATACATACATACATACATACATACATACATACATACATACATACATACATACATACATACATACATACATACATACATACATACATACATACATACATACATACATACATACATACATATGTATGATGTCATTAATAGTCATTCTGTTCGCCAATGATATTAAATTTAGTTGTTGTAAGATTTGGTGATAGTGTAATCAATATTAAACCTTCTGCACAAAATGACAATGAACTTTTTTTGAACCGATTCTATTAGTTTGACATGCACATCATAAAATGGATTCCATATACAAGTCATATATTCCAGTTATGATCGTACTATAGCATTGTAAAGTAATATACAAGATTTAATTTTTGTAAAATGATATGTTGTTCTAATTATGAAGCCAAGTAATCTGTAAGCTTTCTTTACAATGGTATTAATATGATCATTAGGCAACATTTTACAATAGTATGATATACCTAAATCCTTGATAGATGATCTACTTTCAATAATCGTGCCATTTATATTATAATTAAAATGATATATTGTTATGTTTCTTGAAAAATTGACCATGTAACATTTCGATATATTTAATATCATTTTATTTACTTCGCACCATCTATGTAAATTGACTAAATCATCCTGTAAGAGACTACAATAATTATCAGTTTTTATTTGTTTGTAAATTTCAAATCATCAGCAAATAGTAAGTAATGACTATTTACATTTATATATATATATATATATATATATATATATATATATATATATATATATATATATATATATATATATATATATATTGAATAATATTGGACCTAAGTGAGAGCCTTGCGGTACTCCAGATGTTACATTAATTGGTCGAGATTTAAAACCATTACAAACTATCAGTTGAGATCTGTTTCTAACATATGACTCCAGCCACCTTAAAAGAGATCCATGTATACCTAAATTGAACAATTTGAATAACAAAATATCATGACTGACACGATCGAAAGCTTTACTGAGATCTGTATATATGACGTCAACTTGAATTCTATTATCTAAATTCTTAGTTAGATATTCAGTAAAAGGAATTAGATTTGTTAATACAGATTTTTTTTCACAGAATCCGTGTTGTTCCGGAATTATGTAATTTCCAAAAGATTGTTTTAGGTTGTCAGTAATAATAGCCTCAAAGATTTTTCCAAATGTAGATGTTATAGAAATTGGTCTATAGTTGCTTGCATTGTTTGCATTTCCGGATTTATATATAGGTGTAACATACGATGATTTCCATTCATTGGGGAAAATACCTTGTTTAAGTGATTGGTTTTAAATTATGAATAGAGGCTCAACTAAGAAGAACGCACAAGTTTTTATAAATTTAGGAGAAATACCATCAGGACCAATCCCCTTTTTTACATCTAAGCCTTCTAATTTATGGAGAATTATATCATGTGTTACCTGTAATGAACTTAAATTAGTGTTAGTATTAATGTTATCTATATATTCCATGACAAGTTCTGGGTTGAAATTTTTTGTGTCGTCATAAACGGATTCAAAGTGGTCAGCAAATAAGTTACAAATATCTTGACCTAATGTAGCTTCTTTATCATTATAAAGAATTACACTTGGCATGTTGTTGGTTTTCTTTAAATTTTTTGTATAGTTCCAAAAGGATTTAGGATTATTTTGTATATTATTTTCAATTCTAGAAATGTACTCATTATGGTCTTTTTTAGCTAATAACTTAGCTCTTTTTCGCAGTAAAACGAATGAGTTATGGTCGGATGTATTATTGTATAATTTCCATTTTTTATGGAATTTATTTTTTTCTTTGATAATTTTTATAAGTGATTTGCTGAACCAAACAGGGTAGTGCTTATTTTTACTAATATTAAGCGGAACAAATTGTTGAATTAAAGAATTTAAAATACTATAGAAACATTTTACATTACCATCTACATTTGGATAAGTGAGGCGATTATTCCAGTTGATTCCAGATAATTTATTTATTAAGTCTTCATAGTTAGCTTTATTGTAGTTAAAGGTTAAATTGACATTGTTTTCTAATAACAATGGATCAGAAATACTTAACTCCGAAACTAACGGTGGATGGTGTTTATCAACATTACTTAAAATGAAATCAGACAGTTTAGTAATACATGATTGAGTACATAATATCAAATCCAAAATTCTGTTATTAGTGTTCAATATGCCATTAAATTGATGTAAGTTACATAGATTAAGTGTATTTATTAGTTCGGTGTGGACAGTGTTGAACGTTAGGGCGGGAATGGGGATGAAACTGTTGTTATTTGGTGACCACTGAATTCCGGGTAGATTGTAATCGCCAGCAATAAGTAAGGTGTCATCAGGGTGTTGTAAACTGACAGTACATACTCTGTCGAGGTGATTTTTGTAGACGTTAAGTTCGGAGGATGGAGGCACATACGCATATGGAGAAACATCTCGCAGCCTCAGCAACACTTACAGGTAAAGTAGCAAGTATAAGAAGCAAAGAACCAAGTAATCATTCAACCTTTTAAAATGAATACACAGTTTCACCAGATAAGAACAGAAGCAATACAAGAAACTACTACTAAATTGAAAAAACAAGAGAAAAATAAATTGATATTTAAAACATAAATTCGCAGGGGGGGGGGCAATTGCCCCCTTTGTCCCTCGCTGGATCTGCGAACATGCTTGTGCACCAATTAATCGTTCATAAAAGATCAAATCTGTGTACCATAGATCTTTACAGGTTCGTCATTCTATTACCAAATGCAAAGCAGAATGCAGTTCACATATTTTTCTACTATCGTTTAGAAATGTCTTTGATTTCCATATTCATTTGTGTTGATTAATGTTGTTAATTTCCACACAAGTGCGGAAATGTAAATTACCGAGGATACTTTATTTATTGACTGTTAAATGTTAAATTTAAAAAAAAATTAAAAAATATCTCTTAGAAACGGTAATAGAAAAAATCTTGTGCTGTAACTAGGAAAAGTACTTTTTCTTTCATACTGTACAATCAAATAGCTATTCTATTATTACTTGATATTTACATTTAAATATTTTGAGGTGGAACAAGGTGGAACATTATGCAAATGAGAGATAAACGGGTGTGGTCGATGTTTTTTACTCTCTGTTTAAATTTTAATTTGTGCTCGTTTCTATGACTCAGTTTTTATGAAAGTGTTCAAAGTAAGTGTAGCTTTTACCAGTGAATGTTTTGATTTTATTCTCCTGGCCAAAAACTACTTTGTGAGCTAGTTATTTGACTTTTAATATGTTTTTTCGATACAGTTTTTATCAACTTAACTTAAGTCAATTTTGAACCTTGACAAACAGCTGCATACCTGTGCGTTTCTAATTAATTGTGTTACTGACCTCTGTTTGTTTATTTTTACCGCCATTAAATGTAATTTTTAATTACAATGAATAAGTGCACCAATCCCAAATGTCGGGCCAAGAAGACTAACAACCTTATTGTCTGCGAAGGTACAAGCCGCCAGTGGTTACACCCCGTGTGTGCCAATCTTAGCGAAGATGAAAGCCGTATCTTGACCCAATCTAAATCCATTTATTTCTGGTGCTCCGCATGCCGAATCAACTGGGTCGTTATTAATAAATCAGATGATACTAATATAAATCAACTATTTACGGACATAAACCGAAAAATATCTAATTTTGAAAACACGATCTCCGAGAAATTATTATTCTCTATAAAAGCAAGTCTCTCCGTACTAATGGCTGCGAATTTAACAGAATTAAAAACCGAAATTAAAAACAAAATTGATTCTACCATCTAGGGAGCTCCTAGTAGTTCATTGTCTTCAGCTGATTTTCCTCCACTGTCTTTTGCGTCAACTACTCGTAATACTGCTGCGAAATCACCGGTGTGAAGTTAGCGACGGATTTTCAGCGACGAAAATAAACTCCGTTCAGGTTGCAAGGAGGCGGAACATGTGGTAGAATGTAGACGGACGGCCAGCGACGGATTCATATTTATAAGTAAGACGTTTACGAGTAAGGAGTAAAACGAATTGTGACAGTATCAAACTCACAGATATTAATCTACATAACATACTGATTTATAATAAATAGGATATTTTCCTTTTATCAGGGGTGTAATGAGTAAAAAGGTTTGTGACAAAACCAAACTCACAGGAAATAAACTACATAATATACTGATTCATAATAAATAGGAAATTTTCATTTAGTCAGGGGTGTACTGGGTAAAAAGGTTTGTGACAGATCGAAACTCACAGGAATTAATCTACACAATGTACTGATTTATAATAAATAGGAAAATTTTATTTAGTCAGGGGTGTACTGGGTAAAAGGTTTGTGACAGAAAGAAACTCACAGGAATCAATCTACACAATGTACTGATATATAATAAATAGGATATTTTCATTTAATCAGGGGTGTACTGGGTAAAAAGGTTTGTGACAGAACGAAACTCACAGGAATTAATCTACACAATGTACTGATATATAATAAATAGGAAATTTTCTTTTAATCAGGGGTGTACTGGGTAAAAAGGTTTGTGACAGTACCAAAATCACAGGAATTAATCTACACAATGTACTGATTTATAATAAATAGGAAATTTTCATTTAATCAGGGGTGTACTGGGTAAAAAGATTTGTGACAGAACGAAACTCATAGGAATTAATCTACACAATGTACTGATTTTTAATAAATAGGAAATTTTCATTTAGTCAGGGGTGTACTGGGTAAAAAGGTTTGTGAAAGAACAAAACTTACAGGAATTAATCTACACAATGTATTGATATATAATAAATAGGAAATTTTCTTTTAATCAGGGGTGTACTGGGTAAAAAGGTTTGTGACAGTACCAAAATCACAGGAATTAATCTACACAATGTACTGATTTATAATAAATAGGAAATTTTAATTTAATCAGGGGTGTACTGGGTAAAAAGGTTTGTGACACAACGAAACTCATAGGAATTAATCTACACAATGTACTGATTTATAATAAATAGGAAATTTTCATTAGTCAGGGGTGTACTGGGTAAAAAGGTTTGTGACAGAACGAAACTCACAGGAATTAATCTACACAATATACTGATTTATAATAAATAAGAAATTTTCATTTAGTCAGGGGTGTACTGGGTAAAAAGGTTTGTGACAGAACGAAACTCACAGGAATTAATCTACACAATGTACTGATTTATAATAAATAGGAAATTTTCAATTAATCAGGGGTGTACTGGGTAAAAAGGTTTGTGACAGATGTGACAAGGCGAGGGTAAGCCAATAACAGATAAATAACTTTTTATAAACTCTTCTAAATTATAGTTTCAATATTCATATTTTAACTCTGTTTATCTATTTAAGTCAAAATTCAGTTTAAAAATTCTTATCATATTATGATAGTCACGACATTTATTTGTTGATCTTAAATCTAGAAATTATTATGTATACGTGCTCTAGCCTATGCACCCCGTTCCCCTAAGATAATCCTATCCTGGAGATATCGTTTTTGTTTTAAGTCAGTCGGTATTAGTTAGCCATGGGATAAACATGGGAGAGTTGAATTTAGATACTCGAGAGAGTAACATGTAATAGTTGAAATTAGAGACTCGTGGAGTTAACATGTAAGAATTTTAGTTTTGGGGCGCGTGTGCAGAACGCCCGCCCGCAAGATTACAAAATGTAACACGTTAGGCTATGTTTAATTAATAATAAGTCATATTTAATCATGTAAATAAAAGTATTAGTTTTTAAATCAACAAGTTGTGTTCATGTCCGTAGTGTTCATCAGTGTAAAGTGTAAAAAGTGAAGTGTCTGTGTGTTCTTCCTTCTCAAGAAGCCTTCGGCACGAAGTGTTGGACGCCAACCATCAGAGGCGTCCACCAGTAAGAGTCAGTGTATCATCGTTGTAGTAAACAGCAGTATTATCAGTCAGCTTAAAAGATCCCCCTCGTGTTACAGGGGCGCAGTCAACGGGTAGGATAATGAGAGTAATGTTTACTCTTATTTATCCGAAAAGTTCCTACAGTTTTAGAATTATTAGTTTGCGACCGAGGAGAGGGTACTTGGTGTACAGTATGTACACATTTGCGACCACGACGCCAGCGATGATACAGCAACCCAGGCCGTATCAGCCGTCACCAGATATGCTTGACGTATTGCTTGCAATGAATAAGTTCTCTGGTGATGGCAGTGTGGGAGAATATACCCAAAACATGGTAGCAGGCAGCAGAAGATACGGCTGGGATGAAGTTTTTCTCGGCAGTGCAATAGTATTCAGGCTCAGTGGTAAGGCAAGGGAATTGTACTTTGAAATTCCATTGTATAAGCAGCCTACCACTGGCACAGATATGGTGCGTTGGTTAGAAATAACGTATGCAGGACGCACCATATTACCGCCATCATTTTTTCCGGCCTGTACGCCAAATTTTTATGGTCCAGCATGGACACGCTAGGTCTACGCACCGCAGGCGCCGTTGGATTCGTTGTCTCCAGGGCATTCGTCGGTGGCATACGGCCACGTTTCTTTTGCCATGCAGGGAGTGCACGAGTTGCCAGTAGGGAGGATCAGTTTAGAAGAAATTGAGTCCTTGCTGGCAATAGAGGATCGTTTTGCGGTGGTAGACATACCACGACCAGAGAGTTTAACAATAGCCGTCACAGCGAGTGACAAGACGCCCGTGAACTTGTCCGCACCCATTTAAAAAATTGTTTATTTAAAGGTGGCATTCGTTTGTTTATCGTTTGTTTAGGTTTGTTTAGACAATTTTTTCGTTTGTTTAGGTTTATTAAGTCTAATTTTTAAAAATGTGTGTGGGCGCGGACAACTTCACATATCCGCGCCCATTTAAAAAACTATTTATTTAAAGGTGGCATTCGTTTGTTTATCATTTGTTTAGGTTTGTTTAGATATTTTTTTCGTTTGTTTAGGTTTATTAAGTCTAATTATTAAAAATTTGTGTGGGCGCGGGCAGCTTCACATATCCGCGCCCATTTAAAAATCTATTTATTTAAAGGTGGAATTCGTTTGTTTATCGTTTGTTTAGGTTTGTTTAGACTTTTTTATCGTTTGTTTAGGTTTATTAAGTCCAATTTTAAAAATATTGTTTGGGCGTGGATAACTTCACATGATCCGCGCCCATTTAAAATATGGTTTATTTAAAGTTGGCATTCGTTTGTTTATCGTTTGTTTATGATTGTTTACACATTTTTTTTATTTGTTTGGGTTTATTATGAAGCTTCTTTCAAAAATTGTTTATTATTTAAAAGTGACAGTTGTATGTTTATCGTTTATTTAGGTTTGTTTAGCCAAAATAAATATTTCATTAACTTTTAATTTTGTAATTCTATATTATTTTATGTGGCGCGGCTTCACACATGCCCAAGGAATTTGCAAAACGTTTGTTTAATAATAAAAATTACTTCTCGGTTTATTTAGGTTTGTTTTGATCAGTAATAACAATATTTGTTTACCACTACTAGTTTCTAAGTTAACTATTAGGTACTATACTTACAAATTCTCACAAAAACGATATTAGTCTAAGTACTAGTAAAAATTAAGTCACATTTTTCATCATATTACCAGAATTAGAGCTATATATTTTTTATAAAATTCTTTATATCAATAATTGAAAAGAAAAAAATATATTCAATTTCTGTAATTCTGTATTGTTCAAACCACCATCTAAGTACAAAAGCAGCATGATTCAATAATATGATCCATGAACGTGTATTTGTATTTACATTTTTGTTTTACAATGAATAGGACAGAAATTATAGGCAAATGACACTTTTACCATATTTCCTAAGGTTCATAAAAAATATACTTACGGTATATTAGGATGGTCCTTAAAGAAAAAATATGCCTATCTATATTAAAAAGAAATATTTGTAAGTCTTTGGTTTTGTTTTTTCGTTATTTCTTTGTTAATTAAGTCAAAAGCATTTTATTTTACAAATTTAATAGTAAAATAAAAGTATAATAAAAATATTGAAGTAATTTTTTTAAACATAAATTTTAAGGAACTTCTCCGAAATAAATATAGGCAGGTACTATAAGAAAATCTAGGATTTGAAATTACAGGTAAATTATTTTTATTATTTATTTATTTAATTTGCCATCGGGGCAATGCCCCATACAAATCGGTTGACAAACATAAATATGTATAAAAATAATTTTACAAATTAAACATAAATCTGTTGATTATTATAAGTTTACAAAAAAGAAATTATTTTAAAGTGTTGATCTTAATTCCCAAATACATACATATAATAGTATTTTAAAATAAAAAAGGTATATATGAACAGTAGGAACACAGAAGGTTTTTTAATAATATTTAATTCATCTGTTTCATCTGCAGGATGCTTTTTCCTATTCGTTTAAGCAAAAACTGCGAATCCTAAGCGAACTAGTAGTAAAATAAAAAATTGCATTTACTTTCTCTACCGTAAGGTTAGATAATAAATCAGTAAATTTGTTGAGTCCTTCAATGTCAGCTCGGATATATTTATTGATGTAATGTTTTCTAAATGGTTCGTAAATCGGACATTCAAAAAAGAAATGCACCGCCGATTCTTGACTTTGATTATTGCATACGGTACACTGGTTGTCACTATCTAAAATATGTTTCATCCGTTGTAATATAATCTTAATTCTTTATTGCGCGCTAAACGAATTTGGCAGATTAGTTGTGTTTTTGAAAATGGTATATTATGGTTTAAATAAATTTCAGTTTCAAAATTGGATTTAATATTGTTGTAGTATAAGCTATATCTGCTAATATTTAATTTATCTATGTCTTTTCGAATAATTATGGACTTAAAAGTATTAATTATGCTATCTATTGTCGAATTATTTATGAATTGTTCCCGCCACACGTGTTCATATCCTACGGAATTTAAAAATAGTTTGATTTGAGTGTACCAATTCCATTCTGCTTTATTTATCTCTGAATTGTCAAGATTTACTAATCTATTATAGAGAAGTTTTGGAGTTCTTTCGTCCTCCATACATAGTATTTTGTACCAAAATTTTAAAACCCGTTTCCAGACTAGAACAGATATATGCACAGTTCCCGTTTCAAGCCTAACATAGATATCTGGAGTTTTTGGGGATATATTTAATATACTCTTTATAAATTGTAACTGACAGCGTTCTAGAATTTCAAGTTGATAAAATCCCCAGATTTCTGTGGGGTAAAGAGATGTTGCGTTTATCACTGCTTGTAAAAGTTTATTTTTCTCGTCCCACGTGTTTGATTTAGCTTTATATAGGATATTCTTTACTTTTTGTATTGCAATATTTGCTTTTTTGGAATTTTCCATAGCCGCTAATCTGAATTTACCAGAAGACGAAAAAGTGGTGCCTAAATAGCAGAAAGATTTTACTGTTTCAATAGGAGTATTGTTTAATGAGAAATTAATATTTGACCTTTTTGTGCGTCCTTTATGGACATATAGAATTTTTGTTTTGTTTGTGTTAATTTCTAGTGAATTTAGTTCACAATATTGGTGTAAAATTTCTAATTTTTTATTAACATCGACTGGTGATTTAGCAAGGATTACCAAGTCATCCGCATATGCAAGAATTACTGCCTCGTTAATTCCGTCAATATTAATTCCATTAACATTTTGTTTAGTAAAGAATTCCCATATATCGTTCATGAAAAGAGTGAAAAGGAGAGGCGAAAGAATTTCACCTTGTAAAACACCCTTAGTGATTGCAATAGGGGTGGAAAGATTATTTTCAATTTTTATCTGTAACTTAGCGTTTTCATATAAACATTGTATGATCCTAATAATTTTGCCCGATATGCCGTAATTATATAATTTTAGCCATAATATATTGTGATCTGTTGAATCAAACGCCTTTTTCAGATCAACCAAAATTGCGTAAACTCCCTGACCTTTTAATCTTAGTTGTAACTGTATTAAAGTAGATAGAGAGAAAATATTATCTCGCGTTCCCCTATTAGCCCTAAAGCCCGACTGATTTTCATTTATCAAATTGTTTGATTCACACCAGTCCTCTAGGCGTTTGCATAAAATTTTAGTAAATATTTTGCATACAGAATTTACAAGTGCGATACCGCGATAGTTTGATGGATCCATAGAGTCACCCTTTTTATGAATTAAAAAAGTCTGAATATTGGACCAGTTGTCAGGTAATGTTTCCTGTGTCATTATGGTGTTAAACAGATTCAACAAATAATGAACCCAGTTGGGCGGAAGGGCTTTATAAAAATCATTATTCAAACCATCTTGTCCAGCCGCCTTGCGGGGTTTACTGGAATACAAACTTTGATGCAATTCATCGAGAGATATGTCGGAGTCCAAAAGGGGGTGGAAACAGTCAAAGAATGGCACATGCCTAGTTGTAATCTGATTATAATAATTTTTGTAAAATTACAGGTAAATTATCTAAGAACACTTATGAAATGTCAATTTAATTAAATCATATTAAATCTTAATATAAAATGTCTAGTAAATAAAAAGCTACAGTAAACAATAAATATTTGGAACACATATTTTACCATTCTCTTTATTGCTAAATATGTTTATTAAATCATGTTGATGTTCACTTAGATTTTAACACCATTATGAATAGAACAAAAGATTAAAGAAAACCTAGAAGCGGTGACTGTTAGTTCGTTGAAATTTTTCCATTCATGTCTCATTGGATTTTCCATTGATCTAGTATAGCTGATTCTAATCCTTTACTCCGCTTATGAATTATAATGAAATTGCCTTTTGAACATCAGGTGTTTGGCACATTTGAAGAATTCGGATAAATGAACATTTAAATGCAATTACTAAATAAATACCAGAAACAAGGTTGGCCGACCATTGTAATAAAGCAGGTCATCTCTTCAAAGGGAATTCAAAATTCTTAGCACATCGAAAAAGGGATTAGGATTAAACTGTTCGGAAAATTTCGAAATTAGGAAGACAGTAAGTTCAAAGAAAAGACATTGGCATTAGCAGGTAGTTGTTACAGATTCGCTAGTTGTGAATATAAATAGCCATGTCCATCCATTGCCAATTACTTGTTTGATGATATCCGAAAGAATACAACGATTGTCAAATATCCTAGTGTTAAATTTATTTCTTTTTTAAAGAGTTTATACATTTATTATTAATACTGTGCTCAATAATTATTGTGAAAATAAACTACTCTTTAGTTTGAAGGACTTTTAAATCCAGTTAAATAAGCAGAGAGAAATTGAAGGTAAGTTAAGAATTTATTATTCCTTTCTCCAAGTAATAAAATATTTTTTGCACGATCGAGTTTTTCTAATGTTTACCGATAGGGTTTCCAAGACACTAGGTTTTGTTTATAAATTACTGAACGGTAAGTAATTAAAAACAACGTTCAGAGCTTACTTTAAAAGTGAATTTTTTAATAATGTCAAAATAATTCTCAAATCTATTTTATTAAAATTTTGTGCGTCGATCGTGCAAGAAATGTTATAAGCATAACGAACGATAAGAAATTACTGATCTCAGACAAAATTGGGGTCTTCGCTTCGCCAAGGATTGTCTTTGATCGGTAAATTGTCGTTACCGTTCTTAATACTTAATATACCATACTTATACTATTGTAACTCATCTGGGGTCTCTATCGCGTGCACCTTGATTTGAATTCTATTAAATAGTAATTAAATTCTTTGATAACTTTAAAAATAAATTTAATGATAATTTGATATAAACAAAAACAGAGACCATCTGTCGATTTTAATGTTCATTGTTTATAAATTATTTTAGCATTTTCCGTATTATCATAATTTGTAATAACTATAAAGGGAAATTCCTGTAAACCTGCAAATACGCACTGTACCTAAATAACGACAATTTTGATTAAAAACTAGTACTCTACATAATATCAGCGTGTAATAACTATTGTCACCTAGTGATGTAATGTTATGACTTAAACATATGTATTTAAAAATGCATTTAGTTTGCAATTTTTAGCATTAGAAACAAAAGGATACTTTATACCACCATCTTTTATAATTAATTTTAAAAAATTGAGATTTAAATACGAGTAACTTTTAAATTTGTGATTAATAAATGATGTTGCAGATAATTTTTAAACGTGATTATATTTACGTAATTATAATGTATGTCATATTACTTAGCCTCATATCCGAAATCAATCTAAAGCTTCTTGAAAAGTGAATGCTGGTTTGTGCCAGAACCCTAAAGTCTGCGCGGTTTCTTTTTGTTTTGATTAATATTGTAATCCTTTAGATTAAAATAAATTACAGAAATACAGCATTACAAGTATAAAAAATGTTTTGCTTTCAATACAGAAAATGTAACAATAAATGGTAGTGGTTTTGTCGTACATCATAATAAATAGTATATTAATATATGTTACAGAAGGCAAAGTAGTCTAGTATGAGTTACAAATTCGCTCACGAGCGCACAGTGGCCAGTGCGAGAACGAACGATTGCTCGAATTGCCTGCTGCAACGTGCGTTTTATACTATTTTCACTGTTGAGGCTTGCAGTTACATTATTTTTTTTATAAAAAAAAATATCTATTTCCATTGTGAGAAATTTTTGGCAGAATTATTAAGTTGGTGACACTGATTTTTGCTTTTTTTCTGTCCGTTGCCTATATATTTAAAGTATTTGTTGCAGTCATGCCAATCTCATATAAAAAATATCACCAAAAATCATTTAAGAATGAATCTCCTTCTAACATCAATATATGTGACATTTTAATTCCGAAACAGAAAAAATAATTGAACTATATAAATTTTTGAAAAATGTAGTTCTTTCCCAATCCCAATGTAACAATCACAAACAAACCTCGTACAAAAAATTCAATTTGAGTTGAAATTTATAGTTTACAGCAGCATTTAATAGACTGTTTTTATTGCGACCCACTACAAGAATCGCATTTTGCGTAAGGACCCAGTATAAATCAGTCAAGAAATTTTTTTTTGTTTTTACTTTTGCGTCCTATTTTATTTATTTTGCTACTCTCTAAAGAGTCAGACCTGCATTTAAAAAACATTGGTTTAGAGAGAGTATATTCCTGCAGTAGTATACTCATCTTGAAGGCATTATTTGCATTATTATTGTGAATTTGTTCACAGTTCGAAAGAATTAAAAAAAGGAACAAAATTATGTCACAAAAATATTAATTTACTACTAGATATGTTTTTATTTTCCTGTAGATATTGAATTCAAGTGAAAATTCTGTTTTCCTTCGCCGGAAACGAATTCATCGTTAATCTTTTAAATGAAAGGGTATTTTAAATTAGCTTTACTATAATACCAAAGCCTTGCATTTTCAGTTATTAAATCACAAGAGCTTCAAAAATACTGCCGGCTGATGAGACATATTGCCATAAAAACACCCCGAGACGATCGACGGGTGTTTTGCGACAATACGTCGATCCAGAAGGCAATAATATTTTCTATTACTTTTTATACTCGTGTGGTATACAAATTTAACTATTTAACATTAATTATAACGATTTAATGTTGGACATTTTTACATTTGATTACAAAATAAACAAATCAGGTAAACAATTTTTTTGCCATGGTCACAGTGAATATGCGGTTTCTAAGCAAAATAAAGCATTTTGATTGGCGTAAAACATGATGAGAATAGCCATGAAAATTTTCATAAAAATTATAGTATTTGCATGTCTTATCAGTTTGCCATGGCATTTGTGCCTTTTTTGTTTGAGAATATATTTTGACAAATAATTCTAATTGTTTAAAATTTAAAAAGAGTATATTGAAAGTAAAAAGTACAAATTAGCTATTTATGTGTTTAATTGCAAAATGGTGGTTTTCCGCACTTGACAAGTGAGTTCGGCAACACAATTTTGCAACGAATCATATACAAGGATTTTTTGTAATTCCGTTTAGTTTCAACATTTCAAGAAAAAAATAAAATAAACAATTATCGCATTATTATAACTTTTATGTAATAATGTAAAAAAGTGAGAGGCTATCGCTGATTGGTTAATTTGGTCACTTTAAGACACTAATGCTTTATAGTCACAGGTGAACACATTGACAACGAATATCATTTTGACATTGAAAATGACAAACAAAATGTCATTATGAAACAGAATTACAAAATATGTAGTTATTTATAATATAAGTGTTAAAAGTGATAGTTTACTTTGCGAGTAGGAAGTTCGCGTCGTATTCCAAACCTTCAAACAAAATAAAATCATCTTTAATACGTATGTTATATACTATTTTTTCTACGAATACTATTTTTTAATTTAAATATGTATTTCTAATAATTTTTTGACGCTGCCAAAAAAACTATTTGTTGTTAACTTTAGTGTTAAATGTAACAAGGATCTGTCACTTTTAACACTGTTGTCATAAAATGACATTTATAATTCTGTGAGTTCAAAATAATCAGAAACAAATAATACGTTCTTTGTAATTTGAAATATGGATCTAAAATTATTAATAAAGAAAAGAGCTATTTGTTCGTATTTTTTCAATAACCTCTGTACAGATAATTGTTTTAATTTTTTTTTAATCTCATGTTAATATACTTCATTTCACGTAAAATAGCATTGGTTTAGATAGGAAAATAAATTCTGCCCTTTGATTCGTCGGAATGCACACCAAGTTTACAAAAACACAAAAATATTACTTGTCAACTGTCAATTATAAAATAAAATCGACAGAATTATATGATATTTAACCATTTCGACTTTGTTGTAGGTTTTAATATTCAGGTAGCAATGCAGATAGCAGGTGCTTTGCAATTAGTAAATTTATTAGTTCTTTTTCATCTTGCAACTTCTTTAAAAAATATATTTTCAAATTATGTAATATGAATGCGAAATCAGTGTAAAATGTTCCCAATTTTTATTTTTATATTAAATATTTAATTGAAATGCAACTTATTTTTTCGTTTTCTTAATTTTTGTAGATGCCTAAAAAGGCTGACGTCAAATCTGAAGAGCTGCTACCATTTCTTCTTGCTGCTAATGGAATAATAGATGCAAGCGGTTGTATTCCTGGACCTACGCAACAAATTTGGAAAAGTATTAGTGCCCAAATCCCAGGAAAAATATCGCCAAATTATATTTATCAACGAATTAAGGAAAATAGAGATAATTTGTATGACAAAATAAAGTCTCATCATGGAATTATTCCATTAACAGAGAGTTGCGACCCAAGCTATGATGAAGATAGCTTGTCCGACGTGCATTCGCATTATTCAGAAGAAAGTGATAATGAGGTTGTACGTCCTAAGAAAACTTTTTTAATTACAATACCTTCAATTGAATGGAATAATATTAAGCCTATTGAAACGACATACAGACGAAAAGATCGTAGTAAGATGCGTAAAATTCATATTCTTCCACCATATAAATGGGAAAGCGTTCTTATTGACTTATTGTGGTCACAACATAAGATTCCATGTCCATATACATTTATACGAGGAAAAGTTTCTATGGATGCATTCAACAGGGACCAATTTGTTACAATGCCGCGAAAAATCTTATGGATTTAGGAGACGTGGAACCACCTCATTTATATAATACTGCAGTTTTACGAAAAGCTAAGCAACAATACAAAGACATCAATAGAGAAATTATTCACGGAACTGACCCAATTATGTGTTTGGAAATAATGAAACATGAACAACCTCACTGTGGAAGTATTCATGATATAGGACAAGATAAATTTTTTGTTCACTATTATACACCATCTCAACTACATATTTACAAAATGTTTTGGAAATCCCAGTATATTGCACTTTGCATTGATGCAACAGGTTCACTTGTAAAAAAAATTCTACGACTTCATGGTTCTTCGGATCACATATTCCTATACGAAGGTATAATGATTACAAACAAAAATAATTTACCTGTTATACAGATGCTATCTGAGAAGCAGGATGCAAACAGCATTTTGTACTGGATTAACGAATGGGAGCGTTGCGGAGCACCCTGCCCAAAGGAAGTTGTCATTGACAATTCAGCTGCGCTAAAAGCTGCAATTAGCAGATCATTTGGTCGTTCATCCGATGTTAAAGAATACAAACAGAGATGTTTCCTTTATCTCATTGGCAGTAATAATAACCTGCCACCGTGTTTTATCCGGCTAGACGTGGCTCATTTTATTAATGCAGTAAAGAGATGGAAATGTTGGACCGGAATGTCCTTACAACGTTTGCAAGATTTTTATCTTCGATGTTTAGGTGTTCTTATCAAATCAGAAAATATTAACGACTTTAGACAGATATTTTTACATATTTTAACAGTAGCTACTTCAAAAGTAGAGGGTCTAGACGAAAAAGGCAATTTTATACCTATGGAAGAATCTCTTTGTTTTCTCATAGACAAAATTAAAGGCATTCCGAATTTAGAAATTGAAAATGTAGAGGTTATAAATGATGATGCTCGAAGGGATTATTTTCTTGAAAACGAATCTTTGGAATTTGAAAAGGAAACACCGGAATGTATGACAAATTGGTTACAAAATATTAAAAAAGAAGCAGATGCTAGATGTCAAGAAGAGGATGGCAGATTCAATCCTTATTATTCCCTCGATATTGCTAACAATTTTTTTCGTTTGGCTCATGATTTTACTCTGTGGACAGCAGTTATGGTAAAAGCATTCGGGTCTCCTTACATCACAGCATCTACAGCTGCAGTGGAAGGATATTTCAGTGCCTTAAAATGTCAAGTACTGAAAGGAGAAACAAAACCATTACTGGTCCACAAATTCATAAATAAACATTTAAATTCAATTTCTGGTTCTTGTAAAATAGTCCAAGCCAATATTAATTATAAACTAAACAATGAAAACGAAACTACCTATTTACATAAACAAAATGCACTGAAGGCAGAAGAAGAAAATACCCAAGATCCCTGGATTTTTCAATCTGAAATTATTAATGATAATATTATAGACAATGGAAATGATGAGGTAGAAAACGCACCAAAAGATCTTAATTCTTTTGAAAATTGGAGAAACAAAATAGGAAGAAAAGCATCCAGTAAAAACAAATCTAAGTTCCTCAAACATTTTCCTGAATTAGATGCAGCAATACATAACCAAAGGTTAAAACAACCTACAAACTGTCTTCTAAAAAATGGGAATCTTACGCCTTTCATACTCAATGAGAGAAACACTATAATAAAGATTAAAAACACCTGTGCGTTTGATTCTCTTGCTTCCGTAATAGCAAATGCCTATATAGAAATAATACAATATCGCCACTTTATTGACAAGTCAGAAAATCTTCTTTTGAAGACTTCAAAAAGTTTGGCATTAGTAGGTGCAGTGAAGCAAACGTATAAACTTCGAGCTGAAGCCCTTTGCGAAATCCTGGAGTCTACTGTTTTAGCAATGCCCTCAAATACTCGTACATTGCGAAAAAATCACACTGTTTCTTTAGAATATGATTCGTGGTCCAATATAATAAGTATGGGTAAAAAATTACTTGAGGACATTCCAGGCATTATTATTAATGTTAATTGCCCCAACAAAGAATGTGAGCGTGTTAGAGAAACCAAATATTCTATTATAGACACAGATTCACACACAATAGTAAATGAAGGATTAACTTCTCTTTCACGATCGGTATCAAATACATTAAAAGTCACTGTAAATAAAAATAATAATGAAATTGAAAAAAAATATTATTATCCAAATGTATTACTCCTTGTTCATCTTCGCCAGAAATAATAATTGATGCGCATGAACATATTTTTGTAGATATAGATTATTTGGGATCAAATATTCCCCTATCAGGAAGACAAGGATTTAATAAAGCTCATTCTTTGGAGGAAATTCCTCTTCACTGGAAAGTTGCGGGAAAAAATATTTGCTACTTGGACTTATAGCCTACCGCCCTGGACATTATGTAGCTTACAACAGAAGAATTACAAATGGAACGTGGGATCTTCATGACGACCTGTCACGAAAAGTCATGAGCAATATATCTCCCAAGGAAAAAGTGATACCTCATTTATTGTTTTATGTTTCTTATGAAAACTACGAGTAATATATATACTGGGTGTTTATTTTTAAGATGTACATTGGAGATTGACATGGTAAATAAGTTTTTTGCAGACTACTGCCCCTCGTTTTGCCTGACAACAATGGTTGTGATATCAGTAGAAAGATTATGTATCAAGTAACACCAAATACGAGTATCAACTATGTATTATTTTAGTCCCACAAATTAATTAAAATTCTTATTACTATGGATAGCCATGACATTTGAACAAAGAATAAACAAATGTTTGACTTTTCATCTGTGCGATTCCGTTAGCTGTAAGTTTTTTCATGTTTTATAAAAGATTAGAAATTACTTGAGAAAATTTAAATTAAGAAAATTATTACATAATAAAATTTGCACAAGTTATAGGTTATAACAAATTCTGGCAGATAAAAGTCAAGTATTTGTTTCTCTCTTTGTTTCAAAGCCAAAAGCTATGTATTATAGTCCGTTCGCCGAAACGAGAGCAATTGAAACTAACCCGGGATCCGAACCAAATCATTCTTATTGGTCGATGATGACAAATTTGAAGATTCACCATCGACCAATAAGAATGGCTAGGTTCGAATCCCGGGTTAGTTCCAATTTCTCTCGTTTCGGCGAACGGACTATTGTAAGAAATTGAATGAATTTAATAATTAATATATGGGTGTCATTTGATACAGAATCTTTCTATTGATCCAAAACCATTGTTGTCAGTTAAAATGGGGGGTAACAGTCTGCAAAAAACTAATTTACTATGCTAATCTCCTATCTTCACTATCAAAATAAATAACAGATCACTACTTTTATATGGAATAATGTCTATTTAGTTTATTTAATATTATGCACTTTGTTATATGTATATGACATACGACTATGATGAATTGTTTAATTTTGTGAGTTTTGAGTTTATATTTTTGTTTTATGATTTTATTAATGATTTATTTGCAACATTTCGTAAAAAATATATTGTTTATTAGCGAAAAATGATTTTTTTTATATAATTCCTGTCTTCTTTTATAAGTATAGTTAAGTATAAATATGTTTTTGGAACTTTTACATTATACTTAATAAATATGGACTTTAGTTTAATGTTAGATGAGTAGATCTTTCGAAAAATAACAAGATTGTTATTGTCTATAATTTTCTACCCTATTAATTGGATGTGAAGATTTTTGAATTCCCTTTGAAGAGATAACCTTTTTTAGTATAATGGTTGTTTCTGGTACTTATTTAGTAATTGCATTTAAATGTTCATTTATCCGAATTCTTCAAATGTGCCAAACACCTGATGTTCAAAAGGCAATTTCATTATAATTCATAAGCGGAGTAAAGGATTAGAATCGTCTATACTAGATCAATGGAAAATCCAATGAGACCAGGAATAGAAAAATTTCAATGAACTAACAGTCAGCGCTTCTAGGTTTCCTTTAATCTTTTGTTCTATTCATAATGGTGTTAAAATCTAAGTGAACATCAACATGATTTAATAAACATATTTTAGCAATAAAGAGAATGGTAAAATATGTGTTCCAAATATTTATTGTTTACTGTAGCCTTTTATTTACTAGACATTTTATATTAAGATTTAATATGATTTAATTAAATTGACATTTCATAAGTGTTCTTAGATAATTTACCTGTAATTTTAAATCCTAGATTTTCTTATAGTACCTGCTTATTTTTATTTCGGAGAAGTTCCTTAAAATTTATGTTTAAAAAAAATTTCTTCAATATTTTTATTATACTTTTAACTTTACTGTTAAATTTGTAAAATAAAATGCTTTTGACTTAATTAACAAAGAAATAATGAAAAAACAAAACCAAAAACTTACAAACATTTCTTTTTAATATAGATAGGCATATGTTTTCTTTAAGGACCATCCTAATGTACCGTATATATTTTTATGAACCTTAGGAAATATGGTAAAAGTGTCATTTGCCTATAATTTCTGTCCTATTAATTGTAAAACAAAAGTGTAAATACAAATACATGTTCATGGATCATATTATAGAATCATGCTGCTTTTGTACTTAGATGGTGGTTTGAACAATACAGAATTACAAAAATTGAATATATTTTTTTCTTTTTAATTATTGATATAAAGAATTTTATTAAAAACATATAGCCCTAATTATGGTAATATGATGAAAAATGTGACTTAATTTTTACTAGTACTTAGACTAATATTGTTTTTGTGAGAATTTGTAAGTATAGTACCTAATAGTTAACTTAGAAACTAGTAGTGGTAAACAAATATTGTTATTACTGATCAAAACAAACATAAATAAACCGAGAAGTAATTATTATTATTAAACAAACGTTTTGCAAATTCCTCGGGCATGTGTGAAGCCGCGCCACATTAAATAATACAGAATTACGAAATTAAAAGTTAATGAAATATTTATTTTGGCTAAACAAACCTAAAAACGATAAACATACAACTATCACTTTTAAATAATAAACAATTTTTGAAATGGGCGCGGATGAATGAAGGTTTTCGAACCCACACAATTTTCTAAAGATGCTTCATAATAAACCCAAACAAATAAAAAAAATCTGATGTGCCCAGCACATTACCTTCCGTCAGTTCTATGTATTTTGTATAAATTTCATACAGAAAGTTCCTTGCAAAAGATTATATTTCTTGTACATTACCTTGAGGTAGTTGTATGCATTCGTTGGTTTATCGTTTGTTTAGGATTGTTTAGGATTGTTTACACATTTTTTTACCTTCCGTCACCTTTAGGTAATGCCAACTTTAAATAAACCATATTTTAAATGGGCGCGGATTATGTGAAGTTGTCCACGCCCAAACAATTTTTTAAAAAAATTAGACTTAATAAACCTAAACAAACGAAAAAAGTGTGTAAACAAACCTAAACAAACAATAAACAAACTAATGCCACCTTTAAATAAATATATTTTTAAATGGGCGCGGATATGTGAAGTTGTCCGCGCCCACACAAATTTTTAAAAAATAGACCTAATAAACCTAAACAAACGAAAAAATTGGCTAAACAAACCTAAACAAACGATAAACAAACGAATACCACCTTTAAATAAACAGTTTTTTAAATGGGCGCGGATATGTGAAGTTGTCCGCGCCCAAACTATTTTTTTAAAAATAAGACATAATAAACCTAAACAAACGAAAAAATTATCTAAACAATCCTAAACAAACGATAAACAAACGAATGCCATCTTTAAATAAACAATTTTTTAAATGGGTGCGGACAGGTTCACGGGCGTAGTGACAAGGGCGTACAGGACGGAAATATGGATAAAGAGAATTGCCTGCCGGAGAAAACGGAGAGTTGTGAGACTGAGGAAGAACACAGCGCAGGAGCTGATGAACAGGACATGAACTTAGTATATGACGACAACCGCAACGAAATGGATCTGCAAATGATCAACGAAGAGGACATCGTGAATGGCGACTTGGGCGTGAACATCGGAGAGGAAATTTTCATTTAATCAGGGGTGTACTGGGTAAAAAGGTTTGTGACAGAACCAAACTCACAGGAATTAATCTACACAATGTACTGATTTATAATAAATAGGAAATTTTCATTTAATCAGGGGTGTAATGGGTAAAAAGGTTTGTGACAGTACCAAACTCACAGGAATTAATCTACACAATGTACTGATTTATAATAAATAGGAAATTTTCATTTAATCAGGTGTGTATAATGGGTACAAAGTTTTGTGACAGAACCAAACTCACAGGAATTAATCATCACAATGTAATGATATATAATAAATAGGAAATTTTCATTTAATCAGGGGTCTACTGGATAAAAAGGTTTGTGACAGAACGAAACTCACAGGAATTGATCTACACAATATACTGATTTATAATAAATAGGAAATTTTCTTTTAATCAGGGGTGTACTGGGTAAAAAGGTTTGTGACAGTACCAAACCCACAGGAATTAATCTACACAATGTACTGATTTATAATAAATAGGAAATTTACATTTAATCAGGGGTGTACTGGGTAAAAAGGTTTGTGACAGAACGAAACTCACAGGAATTAATCTACACAATGTACTGATTTATAATAAATAGGAATTTTTTTTAATTAGGGGTATACTGGGTAAAAAGGTTAGTGACAGTACCAAACTCACAGGAATTAAACTATATAACATAAATGAAAATATCCTATTTATTATAAATCATTACATTGTGTAGATTAATTCCTGTGAGTTTCGTTCTGTCACAAAACTTTTTACCCAGTACACCCCTGATTAAATTAACATTTCCTATTTATTATATATCAGTACATTGTGTAGATTAATTCCTATGAGTTTCGTTCTGTCACAAACCTTTTTACCCAGTACACCCCTGATTAAATTAAAATTTCCTATTTATTATAAATCAGTACATTGTGTAGATTAATTCCTGTGAGTTTGGTACTGTCACAAACCTTTTTACCCAGTACACCCCTGATTAAAAGAAAATTTCATATTTATTATAAATCAGTACATTGTGTAGATTAATTCCTGTGAGTTTCGTTCTGTCACAAATCTTTTTACCCAGTACACCCCTGACTAAATAAAAATTTCATATTTATTATAAATCAGTACATTGTGTAGATTAATTCCTGTGAGTTTCGTTCTGTCACAAACCTTTTTCTCCAGTACACCCCTGATTAAATTAAAATTTACTATTTATTATATATCGGTACATTGTGTAGATTAATTCCTATGAGTTTCGTTCTGTCACAAACCTTTTTACCCAGTACACCCCTGATTAAATAAAAAATTCCTATTTATTATAAATCAGTACATTGTGTAGATTAATTCCTGTGAGTTTGGTACTGTCACAAACCTTTTTACCCAGTACACCCCTGATTAAATGAAAATTTCCTATTTATTATAAATCAGTACATTGTGTAGATTAATTCCTGTGATTTTGGTACTGTCACAAACCTTTTTACCCAGTACACCCCTGATTAAAAGAAAATTTCCTATTTATTATATATCAGTACATTGTGTAGATAAATTCCTGTGGGTTTCGTTCTGTCACAAACCTTTTTACCCAGTAAACCCCTGATTAAATGAAAATTTCCCATTTATTATAAATCAATACGTTGTTTAGATTAATTCCTGTGAGTTTGGTACAGTCACAAATCTTTTTACCCAGTACACCCCTTATTAAATGAAAATTTTCTATTTATTATAAATCACTACATTGTGTAGATTAATTCCTGTGAGTTTGGTTCTGTCACAAACCTTTTTACCCATTACACCCCTGATTAAAAGAAAATTTCCTATTTATTATAAATCAGTACGTTGTGTCGATTAATTCCTGTGAGTTTGGTACTGTCACAAACCTTTTTACCCAGTACACCCCCGATTAAATTAAAATTTCCTATTTATTATAAATCGGTACATTGTGTAGATTAATTCCTGTGTGTTTGGTTTTGTCACAAAACTTTTTACCCATTACAACCCTGATTAAATTAAAATTTCCTATTTATTATAAATCAGTACATTGTGTAGATTAATTCCTGTGAGTTTGGTTCTGTCACAAACCTTTTTACCCATTACACCCCTGATTAAATGAAAATTTCCTATTTATTATAAATCAGTATATTGTGTAGATTAATTACTGTGAGTTTCGTTCTGTCACAAACCTTTTTACCCAGTACACCCCTGATTAATTGAAAATTTCCTATTTATTATAAATCAGTACATTGTGTAGATTAATTCTTGTGAGTTTGGTTCTGTCACAAACCTTTTTACTCATTACACCCCTGATTAAATGAAAATTTCCTATTTATTATGAATCAGTATATTATGTAGTTTATTTCCTGTGAGTTTGGTTTTGTCACAAACCTTTTTACTCATTACACCCCTGATAAAAGGAAAATATCCTATTTATTATAAATCAGTATGTTATGTAGATTAATATCTGTGAGTTTGATACTGTCACAATTCGTTTTACTCCTTACTCGTAAACGTCTTATAATATGAATCCGTCGCTGGCCGTCCGTCTACATTCTACCACATGTTCCGCCTCCTTGCAACCTGAACGGAGTTTATTTTCGTCGCTGAAAATCCGTCGCTAACTTCACACCGGTTCCGAAATCTTCAGTCTATCTTAAGCCCAAAGATGCCTCGCAATCTGCTGCTACTACCAAAGATGACCTTTTCAGGAGTGCTAATCCAATTACCTCAAACATCACTATCAATTCTGTGCGACATGTGAGTAATGGTGCCCTAATTATAGGCTCTGATCATTCTGACAGACTAAAAGAAATTATTAATACCAATCTTAATGACAAATATGAGGTTAAACACCTACCCGTTCTGCACCCAAGAGTTCGTGTTGTGGGAATTCTGCCCAATAACATCGACATTGTGTGCGCTAAAGTGTCTGCGAACAATTCCACTGTGTATGTATTTGTTACTTATATTCCACCGGCTCAAACTATCACTACATACAATGCTTTTTACGACTTCTTGGAAAGTTTGCCATTCTTGTAATCTAACAATTTTATATTGATTGGAGATCTAAATATTTCTGGATACACATCTAATTCTAGTTCTAATAAAGTCCAAAACCTTAACAGTCTTTTTGAATTTTTTGATGCCAATCAGTATAATACTGTTAGGAATCTCAACAATAAGATGGCTGGATTTAGTTATCGCAAATTTCTGTTGTAAAGTGTCTCACTCTACTGACTTGTTGTTTGATATAGAGTATGCACTGCATCACCCAGCGCTTCGATTGGAGCTCTTTAAATAGTTTCAGTGATGTGAATCTGGCATGTGAGTTTTTTTTATAATACCTTGTATTCATTTTTTGATATGTGCGTTCCATTAAAAGCAACTAACACTAAACGTTATAAATACGAATATACAGTTTACTGTTGAAACAGAAACTGATAACAGCGTGCCTTTCCTCGATACTAAGGTAATAAGGCAACCAGATCAAAAGATTATACTTGACTGGTACCCAAAACTAACATCGTCTGGTAAATATATCAACTATCACTCTAACCACACCTACAAAATAAAAATCAACCTAATTCTAGGTCTAAAAAATAGAATTATGAAGATCTGTCATGCTACGTTAGTTGGATCGGCATTATCTAGATTAGAGGAGATACTGGTTGAGAACTGTTTCCCTAAACAACTACAAAAACGCATATTATGGTCACGAAGTTAATGACAACGATGAAAGAAAAATATTTATTGCCCTTTCTAATATACCATCTCTTACACCGAATCTAATTGGTTTATTTAAAAACGAAAAACATCTAATTTTTGCTCAAAAAAAACTTGAAGACTATAAATAACCGTTATTCAAATGTTAAAGATAAGACACCATTGTTAAATCAGTCAAATGTTATCTATAAAATACCATGCAGTGTTTGTGGGAAAATTTATATAGGTCTAACCTCTCAAAAACTTAAATCTAGAATATCCCAGCAGAGGCAGGGAGAGAAAAGAACCAATAGTAAGAACCAGTGCGCGCTAGCACATCACGTTCAAGAAACTAATCATTTTGTACAATATGATCAAACATCTATCATTGAACACGAAAATAATTACAAAAAACGTATCTTCTTAGAAATGTGTCATATTAACATAAATCATAATAACACTATCAATTATAAAACCGACGCACAAAATTTAAGTGCGATTTATACTTACCTTCTTCGTTCGTTTTAGCAATTCATATTTTGGCGCCACTATTGGTCATTTTCTCTTCTTCACCTGTTGCCCGGAAACAAATGTAACATGGAACATGAATAACTATATATTTGTTTAAAATCATTTGTTTTTAAAAAAAATAATATGTGTATTTTTATAAAATTAACGTGCATTAGGCGGAAATATGAGATGTTTCTCGATGTTAGTAAATTTTCAATCAAGTTAAAACTATTTGTAAGTACTTTTCTAAATTGTGAATATAAATTTAACCTCTTCTTTTGAATAAACAAATTTTGTAAGTTGTAGTTTTCCCTGATGAAGTGGTAAAATAACCACGAAATATTGGAATTTAAATAAAATTAACTTCAATGAGAGTTTTAACCTTTGTATTAAACCTCCGCCCTACAACCACCGAGAAATCCATTACAATACATTTTATCACTAAACGTTACTCTCCATGGTTTAATAAAAATATTATTACAAAGCTCAAATCAAAGAATCACACAAGAAAATTATTATCAAAAGCTCGAAATAATCACACTTATATTAATCAGTTCCGATTTCAGCGATGCGAATTAAAATTTTTAATTAAACAATCATATGCCGATTATGTTAGAGCTTTTGAGGATAATATTAAATCGGAACCCAGTAAATGCCAAACGGAAGGTGTCGTCCAAGCCAATTGTATGCAATTTAACGGCGCATCTTACTCAACTCCTGTTTGTTGACATATCAAACGCTTTTGCATCCCACTTTCACTCGGTTTACACCACTCCTAACCCTTCGTCTCACTCCAATCCCTACCCACCATCCCATGATTCAGTTGTTCTCCAACATATATCCATAACAGATATTGAATCCGGCATCAAAACCCTCAAATCTTCTTTATCTTGTGGTCCTGATCTTGTTCCTTCTCTTTTGGTAAAGGACTGTGCTTATCCTCTGTCGAATGCTTTATATTACATTTTCAACCTATGCATCAAAACTAGTTCTTTCCCCAACATTTGGAAATTAACAAGAATTACACCCGTCTTAAAATCTGGAGATATTAGAAATGTTCAAAACTACCGCCCTATAGCCATGCTGTCTAACTTTAGTAAGGTATTTGAAAAATAATTTATAAAACTATATACCACAGTATAAAACATAAATTTCTATTTCTCAGCATGGCTTCATGGAAAAACGATCTACCATCACGAATTTAACTTATTTTACACATAGAGTTACTTCGGTTGTTGATGCAAGGGGTGAAATTGACTGCATCTGCACAGACTTTGCTAAAGCATTCGACAGAATTGATCACAGTGTCTTGATCAAAAAATTGCACTTTTTCTCCCTCTCGCCTTCTTTAATTTCCTTACTATCGTCCTACCTTCATCAACGTGAGCTTTTTGTCTGTTTCAACAATGAAAATTCTTTTCGTTTTGTTGCAACTTCAGGAATTCCACAAGGCTCTAATCTCAGTCTACTACTTTTTTATTGCTTATCAATGACCTAACGGATATTTTACGATGTGACAAACTATTATTTGCTGATGATTTGAAAATCTTCCACCCAGTATCTTCATTTAATGACTGTCAGTTGCTTCAGGATGATATGAGTAGTTTATATCACTGGTGTTGTGATAACAACCTCCATCTCAACCTGAATAAATGTTTCGTTATGTCGTATTCCAGGAAACTTACACCATTGCTATACAATTACTTAATTAATCATGTTTCCTTGACACGCACTCAAACATTTAAAGACCTCGGAGTGACCTTTGACTCAAAGCTAACTTTTCTAAATCACATTCAAGAAACATACAAAGCCGCGAATCGTACGTTGGGCTTTGTTATTAGAAATGCTCGGGATTTCCACAAGACGACTGCAATTTTTACACTTTATTACTCTTTTGTAAGATCTAAACTTGAGTATTATAACATCATTTGGAATCCTATCTATGAAGTTCATCAGGCAGTTATTGAGTCAATACAAAAAAAAGTTTCTTAAATTTGTATTTTTCAAATGTCATAAATTTTATCCTGGTCATGACATCTCTTATGAAACTTTACTCAGTATGTTCTATATGAAAAGTCTTGTGGAACGCTGCGATATTAATCCAGTGTTGCATTTAGCCAAATTAATCAACAATGATGTTGATGATCCTAAATGCCTGTCCCTTCTTAATTTCCTTATTCCTAGAACTGTTTCCAGATCTACTGCATCCTTTTATTTACCACTCTCTCGTACCAACCTTTTAATATCTTCGCCAATACATCGAATGTGTCACATATATCAAACCAAGTTCTCAATTATCGACATCTTCCGTCCGGACTTTAAAACGTTTAAGAAAAACATTATTAATTATTTAATGTGTTGATGTGTATAACTCTTGCAATGTATATGCTTTGTACTTGTGTTCTAATGCTATCCAGTCATTGGGCTTGACCTGTTGGATAGTTTATCCTTAAATAAATAAATAAATAATTAAATAAATAAATAAATAAATAAATAAATAAACACATAAACAATATTCCTGTAAATATTTATTAGTAAAACAATCTAGACGCAGTTTGTTACATAATTTTATATTACGTATAAAAGTACTTTACAAAGTACTTTAAAGTACTTAGAAAGTACTTTCTGCATTTCCCAAAAAAATTAAAATGACAATCAAATTATGTTTATTTCATTTTAAAGAACAGTTGCCGGCGTTATGTCTTAAAAAAAACATCGCTCAAATGGCCTCTCCACGACTTCGTGGTCAAAATATTATACGGCTTCAAATAAAGGTGTGGTGCAAATTGATTAATCGACAGGAATTTAAGTAAGTAGTAAATAATTTAGTAATTTTTCGATTTGAAAAATTCTAATTAAGCTATATTTATTTGACAAATTATGCACTATTGTAAACAATAAAATAAGCATTTTGTACTTTACATCCTAACCACATTATTCTTAAATTCACTGTATTTAAGCACTAGCTAAAGTAACCAGCGATGCCTGGGATTTTTCACGTAGATAATTTCAAAACAATCCACATTATAGATGTACTTAAATATTCCGGAGAGATCGAAAAGTTTCTTACATGTTCCAAAATAATCTAAAATGTACATAAAAGTTTAAAAAAGGTTTTTCATAAAATTCCAGAGAGTTCTAGAATGTTTCAAAAAATTCAGAATTTCGAGAGAGTTCTGGAATTTTCCATAAAATTCCAGAACGTTTTAGAATTTCCTTTTCCACTAAGTTCTTTAACGTTCAGGAATTTTTCTAAGAATTCCAGAAAGTTCTATCTGTTTGTGACACTATTTAAAACTAAATTGAGCTCAGCCGCCGTTTATATACTTATTTAAAATTTCCAAAAAAATATAGAATATTTTAGAATTATCCGCAATATTCTAGAATTTAAGATATTCAAATTTTTTTGGAATATTCTAGGACAGTGATTTTCAAAACACATTTTTTAATGCATACATACGACAAAATGGGATTTCCATGACTGTGGTCTGAAGAATAGTATTCCAGTGCTGAAAATGAGTGTGTAACAAGAAAACTTGCCTATTTTGTCGCTAGATGCAAATTTCCTTATAATTCTGTGCGGTTAATATCGGTAATGATGACGATTATTATTAAATAATATAAAATTTCAAATACGATTCTTTATTTTTTACCCTCAACTAATTACGCTGTGGTGAAGATCTAACAGGTAGGTAAGAGAGTGGTGAGGACTATACACGAGATCGGTAAGAACAAAGAAACTGTTCGCGAGCTTGTAGCGAACAGCATTTCCAGTGTGGACGTTGTAACAATGAGAAATGTTATGAAATACAGAGAAACGCAATTCAACTTAGCAAATAGGCGGATCCGAGTAAAGTTGCACTCACTTGTACATATAACATGTAAACAATTATTCGTAAAACTTAGCAAGTGGGCTAAAGTTTAACACTGTACGAATATGTCGAAATTGTACGCTAAATGTTTAACCAAAGTGTAATTTTAATTGTATTTTAACATGTTTAGTTATTTTAAAATATTTAACCTTAAATTGCAAGGTACTGGTATTAAATGAACCCTAAATAATAGTGAAAACTAGTGGAGTAAAATGTAGTGACTAAGGGGGTTCCAGATACCAAGCACAGTTGTTACTAATGTCAAGTGGCACGGATAGTAAGTACCCATAGGTAATTGTAATTTTCACATAAGGGCGAAATTAAATAATGAAATTTGAATTTGACATTTCATAAAACAGCGCTTTAGTTAAAACCGCAAACTGTTGCATCACACCTTCAATTACTCACATAACAAATTTTATAATTAATAAATAAATTAATAAACCTCATGTTACCTCACACCACTACCATTAATACGTCGCCCAAGTAGTAGTACTGACGTCACGGGTAAGACTAGCTTAATTTCTGCAGCATCTCTACAACGCGGCTGATTCAGTGACATCGAAAGACTCATTAATAGTTCCATCTCGCGGGCGTCGCTGTAACTCAAACAATTCATTAAAATTCATTCTTTAAGTACTCTCAGTCAATACATAGGTTTAACTGTAGCCCATTTGTCTCACAATCATTCTGCCGGTGATCATAACGAACTCCTGCGCGGGACCCTCCTTCGCGCTTACTCCAAACCACGGCACAACCTACGAAGGTGGTGTTTCTCCGACCTTCGCAGACGGCACTAAATCCAGCACGGGACCCACCTTCGTGCTAACACAAACCACGGCACAACCTACAAAGGTGGTGTTTTTGCGACCTTCGCAGATGGCACTAACTCCATCGTGGGACACACCTTCGCGCTAACTCCAAACCACGGCACGACCTACGAAGATGGTGGTTCTCCGACCTTCGCAGACGGCACTAACTCCAGCATGGGACCCACCTTCGTGCTAACACAAACCACGGCACGACCTGCGAAGGTGGTGCTTCTCCGACCTTCGCAGACGGCACTAACTCCAGCATAGGACCCACCTTCGTGCTAACACAAACCACGGCACAACCTGCAAGGGTGATGCTTCTCCGACCTTCGCAGACGGCACTAACTCTAGTATGGGACCCACCTTCGTGCTAACACAAACCACGGCACGACCTACGAAGATGGTGGTTCTCCGACCTTCGCAGACGGCACTAACTATAGCACGGGACCCACCTTCGTGCTAACACAAACCACGGCACGACCTGCGAAGGTGGTGTTTCGGCTAAATTGCAGTTTATCCAGAATTCAAGAATTTAATATTAATGGTTATATATACTTGGTAAACCATTAAAAACACTAAATACCGCTAAAAATTGGGTACGGAAAGCTATATTTATAGAGATTTTGGCATTTTTTCTGAAAAAAATTAGGTTAGATGAACTACATATATTTCCATGTTTAAGTAGGTACTTACGCTTTCATACGAATAATACTGTTTCAATTAATGTATATTTGCAAAATTATGTCTTATTTTCCTTCTTATCCTACGTTTTATAACATTTTTTATTTATAATTTTGAGTTCATCTGTCAAATATTGTAAACTAACATGAAGATAGTGGGCCGAGCAATGTCGAATGTGTGTGCCTGGTGCGTTAGGTATTGTTGTCAGGATTTTTTTAAATTTCTTAAAAAATATATGTGTAATGTTTTTGCCAGGATTTTTATAAAAAATTCTTAAAAAAATTAATGTGCGTTAGGTATTGTTTTTGTCAGGATTTAAAAAAAAATGTTTTTCCAAAAAAAATATATAAATACCTGTTTCCGCGCTCCAATTTTATGTTTCCTTATTATATTTTAGCTAAAATAAGACATTACAACAAAAAAATGCAATTTCTCCTATTCTGGATAAACTGCAATCCAGCCGGTGCTTCTCCGACCTTCGCAGACGGCACTAACTCCAGCACAGGACCCACATTCGTGCTAACACAAATACTCGTCGTCGGATGAGATCTCACAGATACCCAGCGGACACTTCATCACTTTGCAGTAATCTGCCACTCTGAATCTGAAATCACAAAACTCTGCATACTAGCACTACACGCTTGTGAACGTGCCTCAACAGACGGCAAATCCGTACTACTGAAAAATAACGTAAGGTAGGGGTGATGTAACAATACAGTTATTACCTAATACCCTTTAATATTAAATAACGACTAAACATGACAATCACTGTTCTTAATTAACAAATAAAATACATATAAATTGCTTACACATATTCCTATGAAAATCGCTTCATAATGGCCACATATGTCCTGCATGTACGTGATTAGGAATGTGTAAACATGTGCCTGTTTGCATACCCCCGGAAAGAGGAATTCGAATCATTCGGAACTTTCGATTAAAGGTTATATATCGATTGACATACACATTATATATAGACAAGGGATATTTGTATCGTCATCGATGTTAGATTCGGAAGTTCATAAGTTACAGTTGGCAGAAACTGTAAAATTACCGGATGTCGGTAGAAATTGTGCGAATTGTCGCAAGTTGTATGAAATAAACGCTTAGTAGCCCACAGAGAGGTATTGACAGTCGGTAGAAAACAGTGATAATAAACGTATGTTTAGCATAACGTGAATCACCCTAAACGGACGAAACGTAGATTCTATTCCTCTCATTGTTACAAAGTTGAAGTTTAGTTTTGTGTTTAGTTCAGTTAGCGCAATACCGTGAATTTAATAAAGCAGTATCGTGTACATCCAAATTTATGGAATACAAGATCGTAATTAAAAAGACGTAATTTGAAAAAGGACTCGATACAACAAATTGGTGTGGTGTTAAATGTGGCGTCAGGAGAAATAGAACGCAAACTAATTGTCATTTTAGCGCAATGGGTTATTTTGTCTTTTTCGATCGTTTTAATAAGCTCTCGCGCGCAGTTATATCATCTTCCTCACACCTTGACATCGAAATTTTGACTTTTTTTCTTTGCTAATTCCAAAACACAGACTTTTTTCGAACTACATGGCGTACATGAGTTAATAATTCAAATATGTGGTGTGGACATTCAAGTCGCAAACTATTCACGTATAGTTCTCAAACTGCTCGCGAACAGTTGATTTTGTTATGTTAGTTTTCAATCTTCTTTTACACTATGATCTCACACAAATATTCTCTGTTTGATGTCTTGCAGACATTACTTCATTTGCCACTGTACCAATACTTTTAAATTTTTCAGCAGTTTTGAAATATCATGCTCAGTTGTCCGATTATTGTAACCATAAATCAATAGAAGCCCGCAAAACGTTGTTTTCGCATTTCACTGTACACGAACTTTGATAATAAATTTAAATTTGTGTAATTTCTACTTGAATTATGAATCTCTCCATGTTACATTGCCATTTTGATAGCATCACCCATACTGCTGACGCACGCGTACAACAATTGTGAAGAACGTTTGTCCTGACTTCATTCGAAAGTTTTTGCTTAACCACGCGAGTTTTAAAAGAAGAAAGAGAAAGAGGTATTTTAAGTTGACTTTGTTATTTCTTTCATTTGCAAAACAAGAAAGCAGTAAACAAAGAATCAATCTTTTTCTTGGTTATGTTTATATTTGTGTTTGGCTGCGCTTGTGTTTAGAAATAAACGTAATACGTCTGTCCTTTTCACTATGTGCGTTTTACTTATTCCAGGCTTCTCTTTTTAAGCCATGAGCGTGACTTCAGCAAATACTAGTGTATTTTGCGGGATAATATTTTTATGGCTATATGGAGTATTTTTCAGTGAATTAAAAAATATGCCTCATCTTTTTACTTCCTTGTACATAGTAAAGGAAGTATTGTAATCGCGAAATATTTCGGTTTTCAAATTTTAACGGAAATATCCATTTTGACCATCCCTAAATCCATTTTGACTAATTTCGTCCTGACGTCTGTAAGTACGTACGTACGTACGAATCTCGCATAACTCAAAAACGTTAAGCCGTAGAAAGTTGAAATTTTGCATTTAGGACTATTATTACATCTAGTTGTGCACCTCCCTTTTTGGTCATTACATAATTTCCAGAAGTGGTACTTTACTAGAAGCCTCTAATAGATATTAATGAAAAACTATTTTAAAATATAATCCAAAACTTTTTAAATTTGATATATAAGACTTTTATGCCAATGGGAATAACAGTAAATTTTGGTTAAAATAGGATAACCGGAAGTGTCATTACTTGAAGTTATTAACAGTTTTTCTTGAATAAAATGGTTTTATTTTGATTTTAGAAATAAATGCTTCAAATAATAGTTTTAGAGAATTAAGTTCTGCATCAAGCACAACCAATATTATTATAAATTAGCCCTTTGTATAAGCGAGATATGTAAATTTAAAAATTATATACTTTTTGGTTTTTGTAATAAAGCTTGCTATGGATCAGAACAAAAAAGTAAAAAAAAAAATAAAAAATAATGTTAATGTCAAATTACGTCAAATACGTGCAATTTTATAATGAAGTGTTGCACGGTTTTTTCTTTGCTTTAATCAAAAGAATAAGAAAAAATATTTAGCCCCTTTTTTTGTATTATTCTTTATTCATAAGAAAATTGTCTTTAAAATTATAATGTTTGAATTTCCGCTTCCCCTTTCGCCTGACGACGTTCGAATAAACCTAACCAATGAGGGTGTGGCTTACATTTGCCACCGACGGAATTTAAACGAGTGACAGTCATGACAGCTGTCAACTACTACTGATTTTTGTATTTGGAAATAATCAAACATGGTTGTAAAAAAGTGTTTTGTGCAGTGTGCCCAAATAGAACTGATAATAGAGAAACATAAAACATAGTGCCTCAAAACGAAGAAAGAAGAATGAAATGGTTGTCGCAAGTAAAGATAAAAACATAAAATCAAAACTTCTTTGTTGTAAAGATCATTTTGATGTAAATATTATATTCTGTATGTTCCTGACACGAAATAAATCCAAAAGTCAAAATAGAAAATAAAGTATGTGTGTCATAAAGTGTCAGGTGTCAACTAAAATGGGAAAAAAAGAGAACAGGGCAAAATTACTCAGAAATAGACAAAGAAAACATGTGGGAGATAAATAAATGTGAAAATAATATATGGGATTAAATTTATAATGAATTTAATTTAATGAATTTAATTTAATTAATGTTGACATGTGTCAAATTTATTTTACACAATAAAATTTACTTCCTCGAACATCGGTGGAGTAATTTATTCTGTAGATTTACTTAGCTAGTATTTTTATTCTTGTTTTGACGAAAATCTCTGGAAAAAAACTATTTTACTTTTCCATCTTTTATAATACTGGGCATAAAACTTTGATATATATGTCACAGATATTATTTTGCGTAAGATTATTTTTATTAAATTTATTATGTTTTGTCTCTAATTAGCTATTTAGGTACGTAACCGATGCTGTTGGATAAGAGCTACATTTAATGATACTGGCATTCACGTATTTTATTTCAGTTTATTTCTAGATTTCAGTGTGAGAACATCGATATTATAGTGATTCAGGTGAGAGAGTTAATCTAGCATGTGTATGATTGTGAGTGTGCGTGTGAGCAGTACTGGGTACTGTAGTGGCCGCATCGTGTGAACCCGAGGGTCGCCAGCGTAGCAGCAGGGAAGGCTGTAGTGACCCACATTCTGGTGTCGCCAACGGCAGCAGCAGTTAGGGCTGTAGTGATCTGATCCAGTTGGTTAAGAGGAATGTCTCCGGATCACCACCGAAGCGGCAGTGGTTCCGTAGTGGCCGCTCGTGTGAACCCGAGGGTCGCCAGCGTAGCAGCAGGGTAGGCTGTAGTGACCCACATCTGGTGTCGCCAACGGCAGCAGCAGTTAGGGCTGTAGTGATCTGATCCAGTTGGTTAAGAGGAATGTCTCCGGATCATCACCGAAGCGGCACTGGTTCCGTAGTGGCCGCTCGTGTGAACCCGAGGGTCGCCAGCGTAGCAGCAGGGAAGGCTGTAGTGACCCACATCTGGTGTCGCCAACGGCAGCAGCAGTTAGGGCTGTAGTGATCTGATCCAGTTGGTTAAGAGGAATGTCTCCGGATCACCACCGAAGCGGCAGTGGTTCCGTAGTGGCCGCTCGTGTGAACCCGAGGGTCGCCAGCGTAGCAGCAGGGAAGGCTGTAGTGACCCACATTCTGGTGTCGCCAACGGTAGCAGCAGTTAGGGCTGTAGTGATCTGATCCAGTTGGTTAAGAGGATTGTCTCCGGATCCCCACCGAAGCGGCAGAGGGTCCGTAGTAACTAGCGGTACTGCCCGTAGTTGCCAACATGTGTGTACGGTGTGTGAATGCCTGAACCTTTTGTAAATGATTGCCTCCTCACTGAGTATTTCTCATGTGTTAATTCTTTTACAGAAATAATCACGGCGTAAAGGAGGATTCCGCGTGACCGGGTTTGGCCAGGCGACGGTCATCTAGATTTGTTATTATTTTTGTATTAATACTGTATATACCGGTGTGGGTGATAAATGTGTTTTAATATTCTAATTTTCAGCGCTAATATTTAATCGTCATTTATAACATTTCGGAAGTGGGATCAGAACATTTTTAACTTTCAGCTTTTAGGATCACACCAGCACAGCTTTTGGAACAGTTAGGATATTGATTACGTTCATGTTTAGGTGGATTACGAAACTGAAACAACATTACAACATGACTTTACCTAACAACAGTCCTCAATTTCAGTATATACGTTCACTTTACGCGCTATACATAAATGGGACGAAGTAACTACCATCATGTATGTGAGATGTCGTTGGAGAGGGTATGCAGAAATATGATATAAAGCGCTGCAAGGAATAAATCATTCTTGGGAGACATGGAAGGCTATGTTGTTGAAGGCATTTCTGTCACAGGAAAATTATTTTCAGTTGCTTCAAGAAATGATTTCTCGTAACAAGAAACCGGATGAACTTATGTTGCAATACTATTATGAGAAGCTGGCGCTACTCAACACTTGCCCTTATCAGAGAATGCAAGAAGCCGCAGTCTCTTTTATTATTTTGGAAGACGATTGAAGATAAATTAGCGACACGAAACCTTTCTACTCCCGTTAAACGCGTTTTACATCGTACTTTTCAGAAGAACAAGTGGCCTTACTATACTACGCAGCAGCATAACGATGGAATGGCGAACATTCGTTATTTTATTTGAGGAAAATTGGGACATACACGCTCACGTTATAACAAGCTGACTGGATACTCGCCGGACAAATGACAAATTGAAAATTATCAAGAACATTTTAAGTAAACCAGCGGAAACTAACTACGAAAGAAATATTTATAAAATTTACTGTTTACGAGACGAACGGGTTTACCGAATTACCGGGTCCGGAATCTAGTGGATATAGAAGACAACGGCTGCAAATAGCACGTTCCTGTCTTGACGAGTTTGGACATTTTGGAATTTACTGGTTTCCTGAAATGAGAAAATTCGCGAAGTACACTGACTTGTGTATCAGATGTTTTTACCATAAACAACAGATAAGAAAGCAGCCAGAACTATTGAATCCAATTGAGAAACTATCAATTCCATTTCACACCATCCATACGAAGGACCATTCCAAATAAAGAAAGTTCTACTGAACGATAGATTTTCAGTAAAAGATTTGCCTGGTACAAATCGAAGTAGAAGAGGAGAATATAGTAACGTAGTGGCGATTGACAGGATGAAACCATATTTAAGTACACGTGAACTGTCGGAAGACAACAGCGCTTCGGATGTTGATGCTGATGCTGCAGGAATTTGGGATTGATTCCTCGAGGACGAGGAACTTTTCAGGATGGCCGAACTGTCACAGATATTATTTTGCGTAAGATTATTTTTATTAAATTTATTATGTTTTGTCTCTAATTAGCTATTTAGGTACGTAACCGATGCTGTTGGATAAGAGCTTCATTTAATGATACTGGCATTCACGTATTTTATTTCAGTTTATTTCTAGATTTCAGTGTGAGAACATCGATATTATAGTGATTCAGGTGAGAGAGTTAATCTAGCATGTGTATGATTGTGAGTGTGCGTGTGAGCAGTACTGGGTACTGTAGTGGCCGCATCGTGTGAACCCGAGGGTCGCCAGCGTAGCAGCAGGGTAGGCTGTAGTGACCCACATCTGGTGTCGCCAACGGCAGCAGCAGTTAGGGCTGTAGTGATCTGATCCAGTTGGTTAAGAGGAATGTCTCCGGATCACCACCGAAGCGGCAGTGGTTCCGTAGTGGCCGCTCGTGTGAACCCGAGGGTCGCCAGCGTAGCAGCAGGGTAGGCTGTAGTGACCCACATCTTGTGTCGCCAACGGCAGCAGCAGTTAGGGCTGTAGTGATCTGATCCAGTTGGTTAAGAGGATTGTCTCCGGATCACCACCGAAGCGGCAGAGGGTCCGTAGTAACTAGCGGTACTGCCCGTAGTAGCCAACATGTGTGTACGGTGTGTGAATGCCTGAACCTTTTGTAAATGATTGCTTCCTCACTGAGTATTTCTCATGTGTTAATTCTTTTACAGAAATAATCACGGCGTAATGGAGGATTCCGCGTGACCGGGTTTGGCCAGGCGACGGTCATCTAGATTTGTTATTATTTTTGTATTAATACTGTATATACCGGTGTGGGTGATAAATGTGTTTTAATATTCTAATTTTCAGCGCTAATATTTAATCGTCATTTATAACATATAACGCTATAATATAATAATAAATAACTAAGAACTACGCTAAAGAACCAAAAATCACGCTGCACTAAACCAATCATTGACGTTGATGTTTGATACATTTGTAGTTTTTTTTTTTCATCATCTTTCCAGTTTTGACATTGGCTAATGTATGTCTGATGCCACAGACAGTGTAATTTCGCGCCAATTCAAAAAGTATATTTTTAAACTGCTACTGTGCTTAATATATACAGAAATTTGAACAGCAAATCATATTTAATCACTCTGTAGAACGTATTTATTCGAATTTCAGAAGAAAAAAGATATGTAACCTCATTGGATCTATATTTCATGTTAGTCTTGCGTAGAAGGAAGTCGTGTGGTGTCCACATGAGATTTTTTATATAGATTAACCTATTAAAAAATCAGAAAAGCGTTAACAACCCTATTGGTAAAACTTTTATCAAAATAAAAAATAGTTACCCGATAAATCCATATAACAATTTTCTAAACGTGGCTTTACACAATCAAAGGATTCCAAGCTAAGAGAATAAAAATACAACTTGATAGCAATAATAACAAAGTGTTGAATGACATTTTTATTGTAATTTTATATTTATTATGTAATTTAATTTATTTTTTCTTTAAATTGAATAAGTTTTTGTTTCGTTATTTTATCCACGTTTTAATGAGATACAAGATGAAAATTCGTATTGTGTGAAATAAAATATAAAAGTGATTCCAGAATTTTCTTTCCTATTTGTTAAACAAAATATAGCAAATTATATATTTTGTTAAACTATAAGGTAATACCAACTTTATGGAAGCATAAATATGCAACCCAATGTTCCAATTGAAAACTTTCGTTCGTCGAGCATCGCAATTTGTTTGTAAAAATAAAAATTGTTTATTTATTTCATCGTGTAAAGCCCCCTTAAATTTATTTTATTGTCTGAGCTAAAAGAAAAAAAGTTATTCAATTTTTAAACTTCATTTCTATTATTTAATTTATATTTTCTTTTACGTTTTTGTTGGAAGTAAACGTAAATTCAATAAAACTTTCTCCGAAACTTCTTTATATTTTTTTATTTTTCCAGTCCCATTCAGAAAAGAAAAGTCCAATATTAGATCTCCACAAAACATTTTATGTTGTGTTTGCACTTCGATGTAATCAGGGCCGGCACAAGGGGCGAGGCAGCGAGACGTCCGTCTAGGGCGGCACATTTTAAGGGGCGGCACTTTTAAAGCGCGGTATTTTTGTTTCGACCGATGGTACCATATATTTTTTTATGTTTATTAATAAATAAAAGAACTATTAAAAATTATTTACGAATCTCGTCGCTATAAGGAAAAAGCTATCTGTATTACCAATAATAACTGCTGAGCACGGTAATGGCTAACATATAAATTATAATGAAATAATAGAGAATTCCACCATTTTATAAATATAATTTCATCAGAAAGTATAATTAAAACTAAGACTATTGGTGTAAATATTGTGAAAAAATTCATATTAATAAGCGAGTTATGGTCCCCCGAAGTTTGAAAATATAGATGTGACGTCACGATTATAAGTTTTTATATAAAACTGTTTTCGTCGTGGATCTAAAATGTTCTTGAAATGTATGCTATCTTTAAATTATATTTATAAAATACAAATTAATATTATAACACTGTAGAAGTCTGCATGCTTTATACTTGCAAGTGTATCAAAATTATTAAGTTTAATGCAATAAATTTATATTCAAATAAAAACTATTTGAGAATTGCAGTACTGCCACGTGTCCGCTATTTGAATTTGTCTACTTCCATTGGTAGTAGACTACACCCCCTAACTCGGTATTCGTTATATATTTATAGGTGGTCTTTGAGTCGCCAATCAAAATAATATATATGGATTTCATATGAGTGACGAGCTGCTAAAACAAAAAAACCCTTATTTCCGAAGTATTTCAATTATATCATTATATTTCTTTATTAATATTCATTATTAAGCATCTAGTTTCACTATTTTTTACTAATTTCTCTTAATTCGATTGGGCTGTAATCCCCTATTGAAAACTTTGCAAAAAATAAAACTTTGTTTTTCTCGAAAGATTCACTAGATAAATGCATAAATTAAAATTTTGCTATTTTTAAATAATAACTTGTAAATATGAAATAATATGGAATTTTGGTTTACACTTCTTTAGGACACTTTTTTATTTTCTTTTGAACAATTATGCTCAACTATTTTATTGTTAAATTTCGAGTTATTAGGTCAATACTATGATCTTTTTATCTTTCGACGATGTACCTATATTTTATTATGTTCTTTGGTTTCAAACAGCAAAAATACAACAATTATTAATTTTATACAGTGAAAACAATGATTGTATAGATTGTGGCAATGAAGCAAATGCAATAAACAATCAGATATTGTCATCTGTTTATTTTTATGCTTATTTTCATCATTTTCACTAATATTTTTAACTTCATCAGATTTGAAAGACATCGAATTTTGTTTTCAATAGGCATCGTCTAGTATGACGTTCATTATTAAAATTTAATGAACTGATAAAAAATTGAGAACTAAACTGGGAAATTAGCAATGACAATAAACAAATTAATTATAATCTATAATTATTTTTTCATCTGCTGCATTGCCAGAATCATTGATTTTACCCTATAAAATTAATAATAATTGTTGCATTTTTACTGTTTGAAACAAATGAACATCAATGAGTATCATTGATAGCTAAAAAAAATCTCGTTTCAATTTCCAATATGGCGTCCAAATAAAAATCATAATTTTGACCTCAACTCGAAATTTAACAGCGTTAAATTGAACATCGTCGTTCGAAAGACAATAAAAAAGTGTCCTAAAGAAGTGCAAACCAAAATTATATATTATAACAGATTTACAAGTTATTATTTAAAAATAGCAAAATTTGAATTTATGCATTTATCTAGTGAATCTTTCGGGAAAAACAAAGTTTTGTTTTTTGCAAAGTTATCAATAGGGGATTACAGCCCAATCGAATTAAAAGAAATTAGTAAAAAATAGTGAAACTAGATGCTTAATAATGAATATTAATAAAGAAATATAATGATTTAATTGAAATACTTCGGAAATAAGGGGTTTTTTGTTTTGTTTTAACTTGTATAAATAAAAATCAGCAAAATTTGAATTTTTGCATTTATCTAGTGACCTATGAAATTTTCAAGAAAAACTTTACAGTAATTTAACCGGCTTCGTATCTCCAGTTTCCAAGAGTATTTATTTAATTTTAAAGTAAAATTCATCGTCATGTCTATGTTATTTCTATAAGTGTAATGTAGGGTGGTTTCAACCCCAACACTTCAAATTTAACTGGGTCCTTGCCAAACCGAGTTGTTCAAACGATACCAATTTTAGGATCTAGAATTTGGGTGTGAAATAATTACTCAAATATAAAAGTAATAAAAACAAGTATACTGAATATAAATATAATTAAAGTAAATAGTGTGATATAATTTATGAATTTAAAATAATTTGGACTTATTAGTTCGAAAGTTAAAGACCGTCTGTCCATTTAGCTATTCGTTGTTTAATAGCTGCCTTTTCCCTATCATCATAATTTTTAGTTACTACCGTGAAAAATTCTATAAACTTATAACGTTGCTATAAATATATTGTAGTCTGTATTCACAGATTGCCAACGCAACATATTGGTTGAACTTTGTTGAACATATAAAATATTTTGTTCAATTCGCGCCCTTTATAATTATAATTAAGTTACCATTGTAATTTTGACATGAATCATATAATTTTGTTATCAAAAACTGTACTCTGACATAGTTCTTGTGTAAAAGTATTCTGAATAAAAACTATACTCGTATCCTCGTGAATATCTGCCTCTATAGGTTATGGGCCCAGGAATTAAGCAAGTAACTGCATAATAGAGCCGAGATTATAGTGTAATTACTTTGTCAAATATTATTGTTAAAATATGTCTCAAAGTACAGGGAACTATACAAGGCTTGAAATGTTGTCGAAAAATAACTATGATACATGGTGTCTTCAAGCCGAGGCACTACTTGTCAAAAATGACACATGGGATTATGTGGGTGGCGAAATACCAAGACCATCAAGCCCAATAGGTAATGAGACCGAACGAGCGAAGATGCAAAAGGTGGTAACACAGTGGACAATTGGAGATAAAAAGGCAAAAGCTGATCTCGTGCTGTCAATTAGCCCGTCAGAGCTGAAACAAATACGAGGATGTGAAACCTCGCAAGAAATTTGGAAAAAGCTCGAGTCAATTTACGCATCTTCAGGTCCAGCCAGAAAAGCAAGCCTACTCAAGCAATTAACATTACATAAAATGACTGAAGGGGATTCTTCGACGCTGTTGACAAGCTTGAGGCAATGGATGTTAAGATTCACAAAGATCTTTTGAATATTATGTTACTATACAGTCTTCCAGAAACGTATGAAAATTTCTGATGTGCCGTTGAAACTCAAGACGTACAGCCTGACGCTGAAAAATTAAAAGTTAAAATTCTTGAAGAAGCGGAGGCACGTAAACAGAAGTCGAAAGAGATTTAGAATGGAGCAATGGTCGCTGCGAAAAATGAAACACAAAAACATTTTAATAGCGGAAATAAACATCCTGCCAATAACAATAAGGAAACAAGAAAGAAAAAGTTTCCATATAGATGTAGTAAATGTCAGAAGTTTGGTCACAAGGCTGCACACTGTCATTCAAGCGCTCGGAATCCACAGCGTGTCAATGTCGCCAAAGAATCATTTTACGTGATGTCAAATGATCCTGAAATTGCCATGAAAACGGAAGTTGCTGATCTACAGCGGAGTTGGTGTCTTGACAGCGGGTGTACATCTCACCTATGTCGCGATGAAGAAAACTTTGATACGCGGTCTTTAACCGGTTCAGGAAAGTTGAATTTGGCGAATAGTTCATCTACAACAGTTAAGGCCAAGGGAACTGTTAGGCTCCAGGCCACCGTTGGAGCCGAGACAAGGTCAGTCAATTTAGAAAATGCTTTATTCGTTCCTGATCTGCGCACAAACCTTCTTTCAGTTGCAAAGATCACTGACAAGGACTGTGAAGTTATCTTCAAGCGTAACAACACGTTAGTCCGCGACAAGAAGGGCCACGTCAAGTTGATAGCTGATAGAATAGGCGATCTTTACTATCTTCGGCAAGCAACAGAATCTGCACAGATCGTTCAGTCATCGGAGAAAAGAAAATCTGACATTCAAACCTGGCATGAACGATTAGGTCATTTAAATTCTCGTGATCTAATAGAGATGGTGAAAAACATGATTGCGATGGGCATCGAGCTCAAGACTGGTGAAAAATTACCACCCTGTGCTATTTGTTTGAAGGGTAAACTGTCCGTTGAACCATTCTCCGAAAGAACAACAAGAAGTGAAGAACCGCTAATGATAGTTCATTCCGACATCTGTGGACCCATGAGGACTGAATCCAACGGACGAGGAAAGTACTTCATTACATTTATTGATGATTATTCGCGATGGTGTGAAGTATATATATATATATATATATATATATATATATATATATATATATATATATATATATATATATATATATATATATATATATATTGAAAAATAGAACTGAAATCTTTCAAGCATTCCTTACCTATAAAAGCCTTCTAGAAAACCAAACGGGAAGAAAAATAAAGGCTTTGCAAAGTGACAATGGAAAAGAGTATTGTTCCAGTACGTTTAACGAATACCTAAGATCACAAAGAATTAGGAGAAGATTGTCTGCACCGTATACTTCACAACAGAATGGGGTAAGTGAGAGGAAGAATCGAACCTTACTCGCAATGGCTAAATGTATGATGCTGCAATCAGGCCTTCCACCATCATTCTGGGCAGAAGCAATATGCGCTGCAAATTATATACGAAATCGTTGCCCGTCGAGAAGTCTTGCTGGTAAAATAACTTTTAAATTATGGACTGGAAGAATTTCTAATTTGAAACATCTCAAAAAATTTGGATCCCGTGCTTTCGTGCTGAACAAAGAAATGAATAAAGACAAATTCGCAGCCCGTTCCACTGAAGGTGTGTTTGTCGGATATTCAGAGGAAGCTAAAGCATATCGAATTTGGATGCCAAATACGAAGAAAATTGTTATTACCAGAGACATAAAATTTGTAGATATAACCAGAAATATACGGGAAAATGGAGATATTATCTCAAGTGAAACCGAATGCGATAACACCGAGTTATTTGATAAAGAGCGTGACTCTGATGAAGATGAAAATGAGGTGACGCATGAAATAAATAATGATTCACATATCACACATCCAACTAAAGAAGATGAAAAAGCAAATACTGAAAATGATTTGGAAAACGACGTTGTAGCTTATGCGTTTAATGCAGAAATAAATTTTCAGGAAGCTCTCAAAGGACAAGATTCTACTGAATGGAAAGATGCAATCTCAAATGAAGTTCGAAGTTTAATAAAGAGCGATACATGGAAACTCGTAGATTGCCCAACAGAGCGAAACATAGTAGGATGCCGATTTGTTTTAACAAATAAACGTGATCCAGATGGTACTACAGCGAGAAGAAAGGCTCGTCTTGTGGCGCAAGGTTTTACTCAGCGACTATGTATAGACTACACAAGAACATTTGCACCAGTAGCTCGACTTGAGTCTATACGTCTTATGTTCGCGATCGCTGCAAAATACCATATGAAGATTCATCAGATTGACATAACTACGGCGTACTTAAATGGATCATTAGACGAAGAAATTTACATGAAAACGTCGCCACTACTTGAAGAAGTTTTGAAAGAAATATTGCAAAGTGAACCAAAAGATAGTGCAATGGCACGAAAGATAAGATCTATGATTCACTCATTTTGCAAGGGGAATCAAGTATGTTATCTACAGAAAGCACTTTATGGTTTCAAACAAGCCGGACGTCAATGGAATATCAAATTTTACAATAAATTATGTCAAATTGGGCTCAAACCGACCACTGCTGATCCATGCGTATATGTAGCCTGGAAGAATGGTAAAGTTTTGATTCTCTCAATCTAAGTCGATGATGTACTCATCGCTTCACAAGATTTAGACTGGATTGAAGAAATTAAACAAAATTTAAAGAAATATTTTGAATTAAAAGATCTTGGAGAGGCAGCATATTGCCTCGGGATAGAAATTCAACAAGATCGTGAAGGCGTTACCATACATCAAAGAGGATACATCCGTGACATACTGAAAAAGTTTAATATGAAACAAGCAAATTCAGTAAACATTCCTATTCAACCTGGAGCAAGACTTACAAAAGATGGGAACGCCACTGATGAAGAGATTCATCCGTACAGAGAATTAATAGGCGGATTGATGTGTCTTGCTGTTAGTACACGACCGGATACATCTCATATAGTAAGTGTGCTTGCACAATTTAGCACTTGCTACTCTAATACTCACTGAGGTGCCGCCAAACGTGTACAACGTTATCTTCAAGGGACAATAGATTATGGTCTACGTTATTCTACCAATCAAGAAGGTATCAACGGCTTCGTCGATTCCGATTGGGGAAGATGTTTAATTGACAGAACTTCATACACTGGATTCGCATTTATCCTTTCAAATGCGGCCATTAGCTGGAAATCACAAAAGCAAAATGCTGTAGCCCTTTTTTCGACAGAGGGCTGAATACATGAGTATTTCAGAAGCTATGAAAGAAGCTATCCATCTTAGAAGCTTCGTAAAGGAACTCGGTCTTCAGGATTTAGAGGAAATTACCGTAAATAATGATAATCGTGGTGCCAAACTTCTAGTTGAGAATCATGTTTTCCATCAGCGTACAAAACACATTGATAATCGATATCACTTTATTAGAGATGTGTTATCTAAAGGTGGCATGAATCTAGAATATCTACCTACCGAACCTTCCTAAATCAAAACATTATTATTGCTTATCAAGACTAGGAGTTCTGAAGATTTAAAGTGCTACTCATTCAGGTGGCATGTTGAACATATAAAATATTTTGTTCACTTCGCGCCCTTTATAATTATAATTAAGTTACCATTGTAATTTTGACAAGAATCATATAATTTTGTTATCAAAAACTGTACTCTGACATATTTCTTGTGTAAAAGTATTCTGAATAAAAACTGTAGTCGTATCCTCGTGAATATCTGCCTCTACAAACTTTAATGAACTCTATATGCTTGTATAGCATATTTTAAACTGTACAGAATGTTTCGAAATTCGAGAATATGCTTCTTACATAAGCCTCAAGCGGCAAAATAGCTAGCGCTGGCCCTGGATGCAATTTAATCTTGAGTTTAATTAAAGCCCAGTTTCCGAATTTCCCGGAATTTCCAAACTATATGCTTCGCTTCGACAAACGTCTTTCCCTATATTTTCTCTCATTACTAATATTTTAATAGATATTGTTACGTAAATAAACATACACAAAGCCGTCTAGTTAGCGTCTAGTTATATGTATATTGCAAACTGCAAAACAAATAGAATATTCTGTAAAGTTACTAGCCTCATACTTCCATCCTATAAAAGGTTATTATTTACTTGCTGACGTCGTCTGATTCAGCAACTATTCCAGTGGCAATTAAAGGGCATAATCATGTTATTTTAATTAACTAGTTATTTATGCACCTACGCATTAAAGTTTATCTTTTTGCCACGAGTGTGGAATTTGATTGCGATACGTTAAGCCGAGGCAAATAAACCACCTACCACATGAGCGGTAAAATAGAACTTTAATGTCCAGGTGTGTATTAAATTATTTCATTGCATAACCGTGAAATTTTAAGTGAGAATTAAAAAAAATTAAAGCACTTTACTGTTTAGATATATTCGTATGTAGTTATTTAAATAGTTTTAATATATCTATTTCATATGTATTACTGTACATCACGAAAAATAAAGTATTATTATTATTATAGGATGCCCGTCTATAAATAAACCAGCAAATATCTCGCTTAGTATTACTTTTAGCGAATTGAACTATATAACATAAATTATAGTATGTTACCCCCCTCTATATAATTTCGGAAGTAGTACAATATTATTACTTTCGGTTTCCAAGTAATTGATAGCAACTTTTAATTTTCAAATGGAACAGCCTATATATATATATATATATATATATATATATATATATATATATATATATATATATATTCACATTTGATAAGTGCATGAAATATACTATAGAATAGTATAAAAACAATAATTGTTATATTATTAAAAAATAGGATGCTTTGCAATATAAATACTCGAATGCGCTTTAGGGTGCTATAATAGCCTTGTTATAGGCGCAAAATAGGAAAATATATTTGTAAACATTACAGATATTAATGTATGTACCTACGCTTTATCAATGTCACTCGGAAAAGTAAATACAGAAAGTTGTTATTTGAAAGTGTTCTTAGTTAAGCTTAAAGGTAACTTTTTTTAAAAGTTTTTTAATGTATACAAACTTTTTTCTTTATAATTCATTGTACCGAACAAGAAAAATTATTTCTTTCGGAAAAAAGCTTATTTATCACTTTTATCTTGACATAGATCTTGAAATAAATTGAATTGTTTCATTATGGATTTTTAATTTGTGCAGCTGTTTACTTTTTAGTAAAATAAATGGAAATGATAAAAATTATGCTTATATCCCTTTGAACTTAAAATATATTGTAACTTCTAACTGGTGAAGTAGTGTCATTCATCACTCCACCAATCTAAATCTTTTGCATACTTCGAGTGAGTTATTTTAACAACCAGATTTTATTTACTTTTTCATCGTGGGGATCTCGAGAACTATAACAGATACGAATTCAGTTAAATTACACAAAAGTTGCCCCTTTAGGACCATTTTAATGGTGTTTGATTATTAGAGAAAAAATACATCATCTAGGTGTCGTGTCTGGAACAGACGTTGACTAACAGATCTCTCCACTCTTCTCTGCTTTTCTCGCTAACTCTTCGAAGTTCCCAATTTCCGTAATGTTTATCATTTGTGATACAAAGTTTATTCTCTTTCTGCCTCTTCCCGTTTTACCGTTTATTTTCCCCGTGCACATATCCCATTCAATGTCTTTCTGTCTAACCAAATGCCCGAAAAATTTTGTCTTTTATATATTTCACTTATTAACTGTCTTTTTACTTGCATTTTTTCCAAAACTTCCGTATTTTTTTGAGTGCTTTCCGGTAGAACCACATTTCTGCTGCTTTTAAAAAATTTATAGATTTCTTATTTAATGTCCAGCTTTCCGAGCCGTACAGTAAAACACTCCAAACAAACGTTTTAATCATTTTAAGTTTTATTTTCACCGAGATTAGATTATTTGTTAAAAAAAATTCAGTTTCATAAACGTATTCTTTGCTAGTGCTATTCTAGCCCTCACGTCGTGGGTGCACTTACCACTTTCTTCTATTATACTGCCCAGATACTTGTAATATTTCGCTTTCTTTATATTTTCACCATTTATGTTTATAACACTGTTGTTGTCTTTTGGTTTTTTAGTAACCACCATATACACTGTTTTATTGCTATTTATTTACAACCCGTACTGTTCAAAAGCATTTGTAACTTTGTTTATTAGTTCTTGTAGTTCTTCCTCACTTTCGGCCATGAGCACTGTGTCGTCTGCATATCTCAAATTGCTATACATTTTTCCTCCTAGATTGATGGCTAAAGATTATTTTTCTATTTCTTCGAAAATTCTTTCACTATACAAATTAAACAAGTCTGGCGACATAACGCAACCCTGTCTCACGCCTTTTTCTATTGCTAGATAATCGGTTATCTCATTTTCAATTATTAACGCTGTTAACTGATTACTATATGTATATGTTTTTTATAATTCTCATATGTTTTTCATCTATACATATTCCTTCAAGCATATTCATTAGACGCTCATGTTTAACACTGTCAAAGGCCTTCGTAATATCAATGAAACATGTATACATATCTTTGTTTACTTCTATGCATCTTTTCAAGAGTGTCCTTAATGTGAAAATTGCATTCCTTGTTCCCTTTCCACTTACAAATCCAAATTGAACCTTTGATATTTAATTTTTTATTTTATTTCGCATTCTTTCCGAGATTATTTTTTGGAGTATTTTTAGTGTATGACTTATAAAGCATATTGTACGGTAATGATCACATTCTGTTGCGGTTGTCTTTTTTGGTAAGGTTATAAACAAGGATTTATTAAGTTCTTCTGGTATATTTCCCTTGTCATAGATTTCATTTATAATGTCGTGTAATATATCGATTCCTGCTTCTTCTGTTATTTTTATCATATCAATTGTTACTTCGTCTGGTCTTGACGATTTTTTCCTTGCCATTGAATTAATAGCTGCCTCAAGTTCTTCTTTCATTATTGTTGGCCCAGATAGATATTTCCCCTCCGTTTTTATTTCAATTTTAATGTTCCTCGTACTATCCTGGTAAATTTCTCTGATATGCTCGCACCATCTATTCTTTTTTTCTTCCTTGTCCAGCAATATTTTTCTATTTTTATCTTTTATATAACCTCTAGCGTTTATATTGACTTTTCGATTACAAATAGATTCTATTTCTTTGTACACTGCGTCGTTGTTTCTTTTGATCATCTCTTCTACTAGCTCGCATTTACCATTTATCCAGAATTACTTTGCTTCGATGCACATTTTCTTTATCTACTTATCCAGGTTATTATATTCGCTTGTATCTTTTAGCATCCTTCTTTTATTCATTAAGTCTAATATTTCTTCCGTCATCCACTCTTGCTTTTTATTTATTTCACCTTTTGTTGTGTTGGTATGTATGGTTTTTATTAGTGTTTCTTTGAAGATTTTCCATTTATCGTTAACATCCTCTGCTTTTTTATCTCTCTTCTCTTCGACCGCTTGTTTGATTGATTCTATTTTACCTTCATCCAAGTTTTGTAGTTCTACTTTCTGTTTTATCTGTTTCTTATTCGTCTTTTTCAGTTTTACTCTCATCTCGCATACGACTAGGGCATGGTCACTTGATTGTAATATAATCTATCATATTTTTGTGCTCGCCATTTGGACTCTTCCATGCCCATCTTCGTCTTTTTGGTGGTTGGAACCATGTATTCTTAATTACTTGTTCATTTACTTGGCACCAATTTATCCACTATTCACCTCTACAGTTTTTAATACCCAGTCCATATTTTCCAACATCTGTGACTTGTTCTTCTCCTACTATAGCATTTAGGTCACCCATAATAATTTTCATCTCTTGTGTTTTACAATACGATAGCGTAGAATCTAATTGTTCATAGAACTTATCTACCTCTTCTTCCGTATACGAAGATGTTGGAGCATAGGCTTGGATTATAGATATGTTGAAGGGTTTATTTTTTATCTTGACTAGCAGTAACCTATCTGAGATAGGCCAAAATCCTTCTATATAGTTGCTCCATGGATGTAATACTATGAGAGCTACTCCTTTTTCGTGTTTGTTTCCTCCCGAAAATATAACTTTTCCTTCTTTTAGATTTAAACTTCCATTTTCTGTCCACCGTGCTTCACATATTCCACAAATCATAATATTTAATCTTTTCATTTCTAATAGTACATTTTTCAATTTTCCTGTTTGATATAAAGTCTGTGTATTCCATGTCGTGATTTTGAGTTTGTGTTGTTTTTTATTATTAAACCTTTTCTTGTTCGTGAGAGATCCGTTTGGCCTGGGCAAATTTGAACAGTGGTTTGTCATTGCCTTCTGTTCTTCGAGTATTTGTGTTTCTAAAATATTAATCATTTTACCATTACTATGTGCCAAATTCCTTACCATCCAGTTGTATCCTAACTGCATTAATTGCTATTTGGTATATTGTATATTAGTGCTTTTATCCCCTTTATCTACTTCTTTGTTCTTAAGAGTCATAACCAGGGACGGCGCCAGGGGGGGGGCTGAGTGGGCCCAGGCCCACCCTAAAATATATTACAATTGTCCTAGATGTGAGGACCCGTGTAAGCGGTTTTGAGAGGGCTAACTCAGAGAGGCAGTAGAGTAGGGTGGGTTTTAAATGTATTAACTCGGAATGGGCGCCAGGTAAATGTAAAATACGCGCTCTCAAATAACGTGATTTACCACACGGTACGGTAAGGACAAGGCGGGAGATTACGGGATTATATGCGACGCATAGAAACGCAAAATGTAACATTAACAAACATTTAATGATAGGACGCAGTACATATAACATTTAAATTCAAATGCCAAGTCGCGGCGTAAATCAAATGAAGGTTGTGAATACTGAATCGTGCTCATGCGAGGCAATGGTGTAAACAAAAAGTCACTGTAGAATTACAAAATGGCGCGGGTAAGCGAAGGACGATCGTCTATGCTGTTCCGCGGAAGTAAACAAAAAAAAATAGGGTTAAGCCCACTTAGAGCTATTCGCAGAAGCTTGATACAGCTGTGAAAAGTGAAAATGTATGATAAAATGGTACGCACGCGGAAGTGGCTTTACAACGATAACATACACTGATATTCCGTTAAGTCCGTAAGTACAAATGTCAACACAAACAATTACGATCATAGAATGCGCAATGTAAATTACTCTTAAATTGTAGATCTTAAGTACATCATGCACATTGGAAATATAATAATACACACACAGAGAGGCTGTGGTGTCAACGAGCATGTGAAACAGAGATATTATAAAATTCTTAGCTGGTCGCTGACTCCTGGAGAACGTCACGGAAGGGTGAGGACCTCTTGGTGAACAGACAGCAACTGCTGACAGGTATAACACTCCTAGATGTTGTAGAACTCGACGGAGGTGACGTGGATGCACCAGCTCCCCGTTACGTGCTTCCAACGTGAAAATATGGCGAAGACGTACAATCACTGATATGGTAGACAGACGTAGAGTAACCATACAGCGGCAACGTCGTGATGATGTCGAAATATATGTACGTGACGTGAAGGTATGGTTGCAACGTACAAATATGGCCGTACGTAGAAATAATCGTAAAATAACGATAAATACGTAGAATAAAAATCGCTACGTAACGTATAATATACTATGTGTGAACACAAAATAAAAAGCCTGAAATAGAACGAGAGAATTAGTCTTCGAGACAACGCAAAGAGGTAAGTGGGTGCAAAGCACATTGTGAAATCTCACCTGAGCTGGTGGGCGGCTTTTAAAGTGACTTTTCAGTTGCAGGATTGTCTTATGAGATCCCGAATAAATCGGAGGAATAACACTATTCCAAAACGGTAGCCGATGTACAAAATATCCCCTCACAAGGGCAAAATACGACGAAATACGATACTCTTAACGAGATACGAAACTGTACATCTGACTCCAATCACTGCTAGACTAAGAAGAACGACTTTAAAACCAGATTTTCGAAACTGTGCCGAAGAACTAGTCAGGACATTTTCAAAAGCGTCGACTGAGTTCATTCACCTGACCTTGAGGAAGAGTGTGTTAGTAGGCCAAGGTTTCTCAACACGGGGGTGTAGTCAGGGTTGCCTGAGGAGTGGCGCTAGGAAAAATCGTAGTGTAACAACCCCACGCTTACCTTCAGAGGAAATTTTCATGGAAAATTTCCGACAACTATGCTCGAACACTAGCCAACAGAACGACAACACAAAATAAATGGAAAACCTAAATCGAAACCTAATCTAATCCTAAATCTAAACCATGTTCATAGCGGGAGAGGTCGGTAAAACAAAAGAGGTAAGTACTGAAACTATATCGATACCTATGGTGGTTCGTAATCGTGAGGGTTTGCCTTCAGGTCTTTGCTACTCCAAGTTCCTCTTAAAACGTTATCCTGGAGATCTTTAAGCTGGTACGTGTCTGTGGAAAGTCTTTTATGAATCATAAAAGGTCCGATATACTTATCTGCTAGTTTTGCGGTATAATACTGAGCGGCATTCGACAGAACGTAATTTTTCCTCCACACCAGCTGATTTGGGTAATACGACACTTCTCGATGACGTAAGTCGTATCGTGCTTTTGACTTGACATAAGATTTTTGCAGGCGTTTCTTCACGTCTCCATAGAGCTTCAAGAAGTTACATGCTCTACTCTTGAGCTTATCTTTGTCCCTGTCATATCCGACAATCTCATCAGATTTCAAGTCGATAGCATCATCACCCATCAGTACTGCTTCACGTCCGAAATTTATAAAATATGGAGTAAGACCTGTGACCTCGTGTTTCGCCGTCCGCAGCGCACAAGCTACTTTATGTAGGTAGGTATCCCAAGTTCGGTGGTTGTCAGACACGAATGATATCAACATCGTTTTCAGGACGCGGTTGATACGTTCGGTGGGATTGGCTTGAGGATGATATAGCGACGTATAGGAAGGCTTAATGTTATACGACTCGAGCAGCTTAGTATACTCCTTGGAGCGGAACTGGACGCCGTTATCGGTAATGAGTGTCCTTGGAGCCCCAAACATTAAAATTACGTCATCCTCCAAGTGACGCACGATACTTTGGCTGGTGGCCTTCCTAAGCGGGAAACACAAGCAAAACTTGCTGAAACAGTCAGCAACGACCAATATATAATTGTAACCACGTGAAGATCTTGGCAATGGCCCTACAATATCAGCACAAACTACTTCCCAAGGCCTTGATATCAACGTGTGGCCGCCCATACGCCCGGGAGGTGCTCTCTGCACAGGCTTGGCTTTAATGCACGTCACGCAACAACGCACATAACTCGATATGTCGGCGCGCATTTTAGGCCAGTAGTAATGTTGAGCTACACGGTGAAACGTTTTGAATCCACCAAGATGGCCGCTGGTGGGGATATCATGACATTGTGATATGATCATTTTCCGCTTGTCTCGGGGCACAACTATCTTCCACTGATGTTTTCCACCTGATAATTCGGACCAATCCTGTTTTACGAACTTATACAGTTTACCATCAGCGACACGGAAATCAGGTAAGCGAACGGGATCGTGTAAAACAGTCTCATAAATCTTTCTATACCAACTGTCCTTGGTTTCAGACACTTCGATAAGGTCGACATGCGGTACGGAACGAGAAAGTGCATCTGGAACCAAGTGTTCTTTACCAGGCCGGTGAATTATGGTGAAGTCGTATTGTTGTAAGCGGACTGCCCAACGAGCAAGACGACCGGTAGGATTCTGTAAACTGGAAAGCCATTTCAAGGAAGCGTGATCGGTGATAACGGTAAAATGGCTTCCTTCAATATAAGGGCGTAACTTCTCAATTGCGAATAAAACTGCGAGACACTCCTTCTCGGTAGTTGAAAAGTTGCGTTCTTGACGGGTCAATGACCTACTTAAATAAGCGATAACTTTATCACCGTCATCGTGACCTTGAGTGAGTACAGCACCGATCCCAAAGTCTGAAGCATCAGTCTGTACGACGAATTCTTTGTCGAAATTAGGACACGTCAACACTGGAGCGGAAATAAGACAGTTCTTCAGCTGGTTCCATGATTCCTGACAGCGTGAATCCCAAATGAACTTTGTGTTCTTGCGCAACAAGTTGGTGATCGGCGCAATTATGGTCGAAAAGTTCGGTATGAACCGGCGGTACCAAGACGCCATTCCCACGGCACGACGTACTTCTGACGTATTCCTGGGAGCCGGGAATTCGACTATGGCGCGGACTTTGTCGGGATCGACATGGAGACCAGACTTATTGACGATATAACCTAGATATTTCAGTTCGTCACGGCAAAAGTTACACTTATCTCTACTTAATGTAAGTCCAGCATCCATAATTCGCTTAATGACGATTTCTAAAAGCTCCAAATGTCTCTCATAGGTGTCCGATACGATAATAATGTCGTCCAGGTACACAAATACATACGGCTGTAAATCGTGACCTAGAACGCCGTCGATAAAACGTTGCCAAGTAGCCGGAGCGTTATGCAATCCAAACGGTAGCCTCTTGAACTGAAACAGGCCGCGATTGGGCACTGTAAATGCGGTATAAGGTCGAGAGTCTTGTTCTAACGGTATTTGCCAGTATGCTGACTTGATATCGAGAGAGGATAAAAACTTGGCATCTCTGAGCTTATCCAACGTTTCGCTGACATACGGTAGAGGGTAAGCATCACGAGTGGTTACACTGTTCAGCTTGCGGTAATCTACACAAAATCTATAGCTGCCATCCTTTTTAGGTACGAGGAGGATCGGTGAAGACCATGGACTGTTGGAGCGCTCGACGATGTCATGCTTCAACATCTCCTCCAGCTCCTTATCGGCAATCTTCTGCATCGCCGGCGAGATGGGGTAGTACCGCTGTTTGATAGGTGGGCTATCAGTACGGATGACATGTGACACCAAGCTCGTGCAACCGATCTGATCAGGCTGGGTGTTGCAGAACATCTTGTCTATCAGCGAGCTTAGCTTTTGTTCCTGTACTGGATCTAAAGCAGAACGTGACGTAACTACCTCATCTAAAACGGCAGGCGGCTCTGCAGAGAATTTCCAATCTCCTCTCCGTAAGTCAGGCACGATACCCATAACTCTCCAAAAATTTGTACCAAGGATTAGCTCATGCGGCAGCTCCGGTACAACGAGAACATCCACAACTTTAGTCCTCTCTCTCAAATGAAACGGCACTGTAATACTGCCAATACAGCGACAACGCTGTCCATTCGCAACGGTACAAAATGATGTGTTCCTCTTTATCGGTAAGTCCATATTACGTAAGCGTTCCCAACCCGCTTTACCGATGATTGTGCATGAAGCACCCGAATCCAAAAGACCGAGAAACGGTTCATCGTATATATGGACGTTTAAATAAGGACGTTCGTCGTCCTTTGCGTGAGCGATTATAAAATCAAGAACTGGATTGACTTGAGTCGGTTTACAATCAGGATGCCGCGAGAAACGACTCACTTTCGCGGTTTGCTCCCGTTTCCCGAACACGTCGGACAGGTAGTTACTGTGTAACCTACTTTACCACATCGGTAACAATACCTCTTCGACTGTCTTAGATCACAGCCGGCAGCGCGGTGTCCTGGCTGGTCGCAATTCCAGCATTTGCGGATGGGTGGCTCGGAAGTGGTTTGTCGTGAATCCTGATTTCGACTACTTCCTGGACGAGATTCGATAGGAGCAGCTTGGTGCTCACTCTCCGTATACACATACGCTAGATCTGGCTCATATGACTGACCGCGGCGAGGTGGAGGTACGTAAGATTCAACTGAAATCTTTCTTGCCTCTAATTTCCGGCATAACTGTAATAGGTGTGGCACGGACTCAACCTCGATAAGGCCGAGCTGAGTCTGATAAAATGGAGCGATATTTCGCAACAGAATTCTCAGCTTCTGCTTTTCGGAGAGCTTGGTTTGTAGGCGTGAGAACAGTGACGTCATTGCCGCAATATAAATACCTATAGGTTCGTTCGGCCCTTGAGTGCGTCGCTTGATCTCGTCTACCAGCTTCTCTTCGTAATCAATAGGCTGGAACTCCTGCCTTAATCCATCCACCAGCTCGTTCCATGACGTAAAATTTGATTTGTTGGCCCGATACCACATCAAAGCAACTCCCTCTAATAAGTCGACAGCGGTGTGCAGCAACTCGTCACGGGTTATATGTCTAGCCACTCGTAATTCGTCGACACGTTTGATAAAAGCGTTAACTGACATTTGCCTGACGTCACCCGAAAATTTTAAACCCCATTTTGAAGTGGGTACTGATTTTATGTTCATTCGAGTTGGAGGAGGATCTGAATCCGCGTCCGAACTCGAAGATGCAGAGTCTGTACGTAGGCGTATCATATCAAAAAGACTAGCCTCGTCGTTAGCGGTAGAATTCCGTTTGAACAATTTAGCGGTAGACTCCAATTCCCACTCGAGACCGGCGAGTTTGACTAGCAGTTGAGACCGCTTCGTGCGATCGTCTGCAGATGAGGGTTCGCTATGGTTGAGTCGACCAACGGTGTGCGCGATTTTTGTAAGTATTTTCCGGTATTCTGGTGACGTTTTTAGTCCCTCAAACTCTTTTACTAACTGTCTAATTTCCTCTATTTTCTCTTGTAGGGCGGTAATGTCTTGCTCAAACGTAAATGGATACTTTGGTCGTGAAAACGAAGCGTTGTGCTCTATTTTGAGAACACTTCTTAAAGTCTTACGCATCTGGTCGACGGAATTGTCTGCTTCGGTAATGCCTCGAATCTTAAGTTCGTAAGTTAACTCGTCCTTCGATAATCTGTTAATTTCATATTTTCCGTCCATGATTTCAACAATAATAACTAAATAAAGAAGCTAAACCTAAATCCCAAACTATCCTAAACTAACCGAAAACTATCCTAAACTAACCGAAATCTAACTAAACTATTCGTAAAAACTAACTAAACTATTCGAAAACCAAACTGAATTTATTCTACGGTTGCGAGAGAATGTACTGCAATGAAATGTTCGATAATACCCAAATAAACGATAGAAGTAGTTAATGTTTGCCAAATTTTGTTACAGAATTTTATCGCGAGATATAATAACGAGAGGGGAGAAGGGGCCCCACGTTGGGCGCCAATTTTTATTACAATTGTCCTAGATGTGAGGACCCGTGTAAGCGGTTTTGAGAGGGCTAACTCAGAGAGGCAGTAGAGTAGGGTGGGTTTTAAATGTATTAACTCGGAATGGGCGCCAGGTAAATGTAAAATACGCGCTCTCAAATAACGTGATTTACCACACGGTACGGTAAGGACAAGGCGGGAGATTACGGGATTATATGCGACGCATAGAAACGCAAAATGTAACATTAACAAACATTTAATGATAGGACGCAGTACATATAACATTTAAATTCAAATGCCAAGTCGCGGCGTAAATCAAATGAAGGTTGTGAATACTGAATCGTGCTCATGCGAGGCAATGGTGTAAACAAAAAGTCACTGTAGAATTACAAAATGGCGCGGGTAAGCGAAGGACGATCGTCTATGCTGTTCCGCGGAAGTAAACAAAAAAAAATAGGGTTAAGCCCACTTAGAGCTATTCGCAGAAGCTTGATACAGCTGTGAAAAGTGAAAATGTATGATAAAATGGTACGCACGCGGAAGTGGCTTTACAACGATAACATACACTGATATTCCGTTAAGTCCGTAAGTACAAATGTCAACACAAACAATTACGATCATAGAATGCGCAATGTAAATTACTCTTAAATTGTAGATCTTAAGTACATCATGCACATTGGAAATATAATAATACACACACAGAGAGGCTGTGGTGTCAACGAGCATGTGAAACAGAGATATTATAAAATTCTTAGCTGGTCGCTGACTCCTGGAGAACGTCACGGAAGGGTGAGGACCTCTTGGTGAACAGACAGCAACTGCTGACAGGTATAACACTCCTAGATGTTGTAGAACTCGACGGAGGTGACGTGGATGCACCAGCTCCCCGTTACGTGCTTCCAACGTGAAAATATGGCGAAGACGTACAATCACTGATATGGTAGACAGACGTAGAGTAACCATACAGCGGCAACGTCGTGATGATGTCGAAATATATGTACGTGACGTGAAGGTATGGTTGCAACGTACAAATATGGCCGTACGTAGAAATAATCGTAAAATAACGATAAATACGTAGAATAAAAATCGCTACGTAACGTATAATATACTATGTGTGAACACAAAATAAAAAGCCTGAAATAGAACGAGAGAATTAGTCTTCGAGACAACGCAAAGAGGTAAGTGGGTGCAAAGCACATTGTGAAATCTCACCTGAGCTGGTGGGCGGCTTTTAAAGTGACTTTTCAGTTGCAGGATTGTCTTATGAGATCCCGAATAAATCGGAGGAATAACACTATTCCAAAACGGTAGCCGATGTACAAAATATCCCCTCACAAGGGCAAAATACGACGAAATACGATACTCTTAACGAGATACGAAACTGTACATCTGACTCCAATCACTGCTAGACTAAGAAGAACGACTTTAAAACCAGATTTTCGAAACTGTGCCGAAGAACTAGTCAGGACATTTTCAAAAGCGTCGACTGAGTTCATTCACCTGACCTTGAGGAAGAGTGTGTTAGTAGGCCAAGGTTTCTCAACACGGGGGTGTAGTCAGGGTTGCCTGAGGAGTGGCGCTAGGAAAAATCGTAGTGTAACAAATATCTTGGCCCACCATGTGGCCCACTCGCTCAACTCCTAATATGTAGGCCAATACTACGAAAAAGTGAAATTTAATTTTCTAAAATAGGAATGCTATAATGAGTTACATATAAATACATATTGTATATTTTATTTATTAACATACTCGCTGCATATGATTGGCAATTAGCATTATTCTTATTCTTCTTCTTAAAATTCGAGTGATGCCATTTGGCGCGCCCGACCGTTTGATTTTCTATTGGTCACTGCACTGCGCATGCTGCATGCCACATGCACGAACTGTGTGTTGGGTGTCTTGTCAATATGGTAAATACTGAAGTTTTCAACAGTTGTACTGTATTGTATCGAAGGTATCGAGTATTTATTTATATGTATTTGTAGTTAAGACGTTAAGAGAATTTACTAGTGACTTTGGCAAAATGAATAAAAGATTAACAGATTATTTTAATGCCTCTTGCAGTAAGAAAATTAAAACTCAGAGCAGTGAGCATTCAAAGGTGGATACTTTAATCTATTTTACTTATAAATAATTATATTATACAATAATTATTGTTCATAGATAATTGCTTCATCTTCATCAGCACCAGAAGATAAAGAAAATTTTGAAAATACTATTTCTAATGTAAATACTTAGAAAAAAAAACAATTTCAATTAATTTTTCAGTATTGCCAACAGACTCAGATATTTTTGATCACTCTGTATGTACCTACTACGTAATATACTCGTATATGTTGCTTTGTTTTTTTTTTCATGTTTTTGATTTAAATACGAATTATTGTAAAGTTTTTTTGTATATACATATATATTATATAATAAACATTAGTTTTCTATCCTAATTTATTATTTTATACCGGCCTACATTAAAAATTATTGGCCCGGGTCTGGCCCACCTAAATATTTTGGGCTGGCGTCGTCCCTGGTCATAACCGAAGTTTTCCCAACTAAATCGATATTACTTGTTGAATTGGATCTTTTTGTTATATAGTCAAATATAGTATTATTTACTGAAAGTTGCAGTACTTTCCTACATTGATTGTAAGTAAATCAGTTTAAAAGTAAAATGTGCGAGTGCGGTTCTGTGGGGGGTGCAGTGAGTGTGCGTGCTAAGACGTGTCGCGTTGCGCAAGCGCGGCGTGGTGTGGCTTGCTGGTCCGTGCGTGAAGTCGTCAGTCGTTTGAAGACCGTACGGGCAACTACAGTTGTTGCTAGCTCCACTCCGAAAAACGAGCCTTGCTGTTCCAATCTCAGTTTGAGACTCCCGGAGGTGACTCCCAAAAAGGAAGGGAACGCCGAGCTAAACATAGAGGATTCGAGGGAAAGGAGGCCCAGCCGATCTCCGTGCAGGCCGATGAACTACGTATCGCGCCATCGTCACGCCAGTACGCAGCCCAGCTCCACACACTGCCAACCAAGCCGTTTGCACCAGAAGCCGACATTTTGGGACACGTATAGTTAAGTTTCATATTAATAATAATTTTAAGAATTGTAGCAACTAAGATTAAGTAGACGTAGGACACGAGTTCAATAAATTCAAATCTATCAAGGAACCAAATAAAAATTAAATTAAGTATTTCGAAACCCGTCCCAAATCTGTACACAGGTCAGCGGACGCAAGGGTCAGGTACGTTACAAATGGCGCTCAACGGATGGGCCTTGATAGATTGAATTTTACTCGTGTACAGTAGTGGGTAGCTGTAATAACTAATGTAATAAGCATGTACGGGAAATTACTGCAAAATTTATGAAGAAGTAAACAGGTAATTGTTACAACTGTTAGTACTTATAAAATTAAAATTTACCAGTTATTCGTGTGCTTCAGAATGACGCGGTCGCGAGTAAAGAAACAAAAGAGCGAAGAGGAGAGCGAGGGAGACATAAAGGATGCTCTACTTAAATTAGCAGAAAGCGTAGCATCAAATACAGCTAGTTTAAATAAATTAGTTCAGTCAATGCAGGTAACGGAGACTCCGGTATTGTCTAGTAATATTGAGCTAAAACCGATAGAATGCAAAAAATTAGATCGCAATATAGAGGACCGAGCTTACATATCTGCTTGGCGGGATCTGGGGGGTAATAATTTAATATATACTCCTAAAGGAAATTTACATCCCATGGTTTTTATAAAAAGATTAGTAACACTATTTCAAGATGCAGGTGTACCGGAAAATAAACAAATATCGTTAGCAGTAAATTGTTTGCGTGGTACTGCGGCAGACTGGGCGGTATTAAAGGAAAGTAATTTTACGGATTTTGAAATGTTTCAAAGTTTATTTTTAAAACGTTATTGGGGAGTTGAAGAGGAACGTGAAGTATTTATGCGACTAAAATATGGACGTTTTGAGTCGGGCAAGCGATCAGTGTATTTTTTGAAACTGGCGAAAGAAGCGACTTATCTTAGCGATCAATTACCTGAAAAGGAAATTATTAATTTAATTTCAAAACATTTCGAGTCCGAAGTACAAAGAGGAATACTTAATGCCGGTTATCGTAGTATCGATGATGTAGAGGAATATTTACGTCAAGTCGACAATACGTACGAAACGGAAACGGAACAAAATTCGCGAAATTGTCAAGCAAATCGGGGAAGTGAGCAAAAGGGACAAAATAATCCCAGTAGAGGAAATTGGCGAAGTCAAAGAGATAATAATAATAGGAAAGGGTATGGTACTAACGCGGGTAATAATCCAAACGGTAACGAAGTTGTATCGAACTCTTCACTAATAATTAGTAATCGACAGGACGAATTACTCACGGATTTAGTTTCCGAACAACCAGAAAACTTAGAAAGTAAAGTTTTACCGGTGTCACCAATTGTTAGAATTAAAATAGCAGACATATCGTGTAATGCATTATTAGATTCGGGTAGTCAGTTAACCTGTTTATCTGAAGAGATGTGGAAAAGTATTTTGCATAATAATTTTCCGATACTTCCAGTAAACGGATATTCGGTACAATTAGCGGTAGGGAAAGAAAAGCACAAAGTGAAACAACAAATACTTTTTAAATTTAGCATACAGGACTGCGAATTCGAAATTCCCGCCATAGTAGTCCCTAAATTATCTAGATCCGTGATATTAGGATATGATTGGATGAAGCGAGGGTCTGTCATGTTAAATATTGATAAAAATTATTTCACCGTGAAATGTAATAACGGTGACGTAAGGGTACCATATCAAGATTGCAGTGAAGAAAGTTCTTCTATTACCATTGAACGTGTATTTCAAGAATCGGTAGTAGTGGAAATAGGCGAAAAGTCAAATACCTTTAATGAAAACGTAGATAACGTAGTACAATCGACTGAAGAAGGTTCAGAAAAATTTAGAAAAAATTTGAAAGCATTGTTAATTCAAAATAAAGAAATTTTAAATGAAACGCCGGGTTTAATGCGTGGATACGAACATGAAATAAAGCTGCGAGATGAAACACCATTTTTCATAAAATCGTATTCAATACCTCATAGCTTTCGCGATGAAATAAATCGACAATTAGGCGAAATGGTTGAATGGGGGGTAGTTAAGCCTGCCGTTACCGAGTATATCAATCCGCTGGTGGTAGTTACTAAGAAAAACGGTAGTAAACGAATTTGTTTAGATGCGCGATTTTTAAACGATAGGATGGAGAAAGATTATGTTCGACCTCCGAACCCTGAGGAACTTTGGTTCAGATTCAATAAAGGGCAAGTACTTAGTACTATTGATTTAACGAGCTCATATTGGCAAGTTAAAATAAAAGACGATGATCAGAAATATACCGGTTTTATTCACGAGGGGAAAACATATGTGTTTCAAGTACTGCCGTTCGGACTATCTACGTCTGTAGCTAGTTTTATTCGGGGTTTATCCCAAGCGTTAGGACCGGAAATAGAAGAATATACAATTATTTATGTGGATGATATTCTTATTTATTCAGAGGACGAGGAAAAACATTTAGAACATCTTCAAATTATTTTCCAAAAACTAAAAACGGCGAATATTACTGTTAAATTGCCGAAATGTTTGTTTGGTCGTAAAAAGGTTCCGTTTTTGGGGCATATTATTACACCCACTACAATCGAAATGGATCCGGAACGAGTCACCGCGGTGCAGAGGTTCCCACGTCCGAGAAATTTAAAACAGCTTAGATCTTTTCTGGGGTTTTGTAATTTCGACCGTAGATTTTGTAAAGATTATGCCTCGTTGACAATACCTTTCAATAAGTTACTAAAAAAAGGACAAAAATGGGAATGGGGTAATGAGCAGGATGAAGCTTTTACTAAAATTAAAGAAGCATACCTAAAAGTGACGATATTAATGCACCCAAAAAGAGAGTCGCGATATTTTATACAAACTGATAGTTCCGACTACGGGTTGGGCGCATGTTTATATCAAAAGGATATAAAAACCGAAAACAAAAGTATAATCGCGTTTGCCAGTCGGTCGTTAAATGAAGCCGAAAGAAATTATTTCACCACTGAAAAGGAGGCGTTAGCAATTGTATTTGCATTAAAAAAATGGCGGGTTTTTGTATTAGGGTCGGATTTAACAATAATTACGGATCATAAGGCTTTAACATTTATGAAACAAACAAAACTGTTGAATTCTAGGCTAACTAGATGGCTATTGTTTATGCAGGAGTATAATTTTACGATTGAATATTGCCGGGGTTCGGATAATGTTATCCCTGATGTTCTTTCGAGAAACCCAGTGTCCAATGAAAATACCGTTCAACGACCCGAATGCGTATTTTCTGTCTGCAAAGTGTCAAAATCTATTCATAATGTTGAAAAATTATGTAAATCAATCGATAAAGCTCAAAAGGAGGATGGGTATTGTAGTGAGGTACTCGAGGTACTTAAAGATACGAATGAGCACAACCGGTACACTACATGGTTTACAGTGTATGAAGGACGACTATTCCGGCGCGGTGTTCAGGGTGAAATGGAATGGCGGATCGTTATTCCGAAACAGTTCGTTTTGCCGTTGGTTATGTATGAACACGAAGAGAACGGTCATTTTGGCGCAGAAAAATGTTACTTGTCTTTAAAGCGTTGGTCATTCTGGCCCAAAATGAAACACCAGATCCGTCAGATAGTTAGTGGTTGTCAATTATGCCAAAAATCCAAAATTTCTGTGAAATGCCGGGGAGAAATGAAATCTATTATTCCACAAAAACCAAGCGAATTAGTGTGTGTGGATTTGATGGGACCGTTGCCCGCCTCGAGAGGGGGAGTTAAATACTTACTTGTTTTTATTGACGCGTTTTCAAAACATGTTGCGTTATACTCGCTGAAAAAGGCTAGCGCGATGGTTATAACCCGAAGGTTAGTAGATGATTTTTGTATTAAATATGGAAGACCAAAAATGATATTATCAGATAACGGAACGCAGTTTCGGAGTTCTAAATGGAAGCAAACATTAAAACTGCTTGGGATTGACACGGCGTTTACGTCCGTGTATTTTCCACAAGGAAATCCTACCGAGCGCGTGAATCGGGAAATCGGACGGTTAATGAGAGCGTATTGCTATAAAAAGCATACCAAGTGGGCTACGATGCTTCCCAAAATTGAAATATGGTTGAATTCAGTCATTCATGATAGTACCGGTTTCACACCGGACGAAGTACATTTGGGTAAGGTTAAGGTCGAAAAATTACTAGCAGACATCTCTTTACCGTTAACGAGAAAGGTAACACATGCTCAAATACTAACTTTGGCGCATGGGAGATTATTGACGCGAGCACAAAAACGAAAGGAGTATCACGATCGTAGAATAAATCCTGTTAATTTTGAAGTTAATGATAAAGTATTTGTGAAGCAGCATCCTTTATCCTCCGCTGACGACAAGGAAATTAAAAAGCTGTTTTTGCTTTATGAAGGTCCATTCATAATAAAAGAAAAGACCAATCCGAATTCTTACTTAATTGCTACTGAGGCAGGCGAAATAATTGGTCATCATAATATATTAAATTTGAAAAAATATCGTCCTCCGGTTAGTAGTGACGGGCTAGAAAATTACCAAGGGTAAAGAATTTTCAAAATTTTCATTAGTAATGGTATATTCAAATTCTTTAGGGGGGTAATGAAAGTTGCAGTACTTTCCTACATTGATTGTAAGTAAATCAGTTTAAAAGTAAAATGTGCGAGTGCGGTTCTGTGGGGGGTGCAGTGAGTGTGCGTGCTAAGACGTGTCGCGTTGCGCAAGCGCGGCGTGGTGTGGCTTGCTGGTCCGTGCGTGAAGTCGTCAGTCGTTTGGAGACCGTACGGGCAACTACAGTTGTTGCTAGCTCCACTCCGAAAAACGAGCCTTGCTGTTCCAATCTCAGTTTGAGACTCCCGGAGGTGACTCCCAAAAAGGAAGGGAACGCCGAGCTAAACATAGAGGATTCGAGGGAAAGGAGGCCCAGCCGATCTCCGTGCAGGCCGATGAACTACGTATCGCGCCATCGTCACGCCAGTACGCAGCCCAGCTCCACACACTGCCAACCAAGCCGTTTGCACCAGAAGCCGACATTTTGGGACACGTATAGTTAAGTTTCATATTAATAATAATTTTAAGAATTGTAGCAACTAAGATTAAGTAGACGTAGGACACGAGTTCAATAAATTCAAATCTATCAAGGAACCAAATAAAAATTAAATTAAGTATTTCGAAACCCGTCCCAAATCTGTACACAGGTCAGCGGACGCAAGGGTCAGGTACGTTACATTACTTTTCCGCTTTCTTTTTTCCTTTTTTAGTTAATTTTTTAATTTTTTGATTCGTGATCAGGAGTACCTTCCCTCTCTGTATCCAGTTCTTTGTCGTCTGATAAATTTCTCTTCTTCCCTAAACTGGAATCATACATTTCTATTTTTTCCTTGACTTGTCCTTCTTGCGGATTATATCCATTCATTTCTTTGTTGAATTCTTCATTTGTAAATATCTTATTCTGTTCTACATAAGCCTCTTTGTCCTCCTCTTTTTTTTCCTTTTTTAATTTTCTATTAGCTCTTCTATATATATATATATATATATATATATATATATATATATATATATATATATATATATATATATATATATACATATATATATATATATATATATATATATATATATATATATATATATATATATATGCGTGTATTTTTAACAGCTTTTTATTCTGCTAGATTTGAAGTTTTCTTCTCCATGTTGTTAGCCCCGCTTTCATTGGTCTAATTTTCCCAATATTCTTCCCCATTCTCACGACAAAATGCAATTCTTCCGGTCTAATATTCAGATTCATTCTCCCATTAAAAAGATCCAAAATTACCCTTTCTAATTCCCAATAGTTCTTTTCAGTCTCTTGTACTCCAAATATAACGATATTCCGTCTTTTTTTCTCCTTTAAGATTTCTTCTAATTTCCGTTCATATTAGCTGACTTTTTCTCTTATTGCGGCATTTTCTTTTTTCATTTCATTAAAATGTTTATTTATGTTTTCATTTAGTTTATCACTCTGCTCCACATACTCTTCTTTTAGCTCCTTTGGTGTACTAAACATTTCTTTTAACTGTACTTCCATATTCTGTACTCAGCTGGTCGATTGTATTGATCTGACTTACTGGGTGTGACGAGTTTACATGTGCTGGGTCTGCTGGTTCTTGCTGCACGATTATCGCCTTTATGCAGGGTGACACTACACTTTTATTTTACGTCTTGTTACTCAGTAATTTTTTAGCGTATATTTATCTGCATGCAGTTAGTTACACTATACACTAGTTTTAAATTTTTTAAAATAAAATTTGAAACTTATTTTTATCTATTTATTCGCGCTGTCAAAAAGTTCCTTACTGTATCTTAAACACAAAAGTACATAGGTTACTAGATATTGGCGAAAATGTAAATTTTGCAGTTTTTTATACGTATATGTAAATATCTTTCAAATGTGAAATATTACTGGATTTTAATTTGCACATGTTTAAGGCAGTTTTTTATGTTCCTTCTAATGGCGACGCTCATTTTTTATCACTATTTGTTTACGAGTCAAAGTATTAATTTTTATATAGACGCCATATTGGAAAGTTGCACCATTGAAACCATGTGTAATTTGTTTATTTTCATTTGTTTCAAACACCGAAAATACAACAATTTCTAAATTTATAGGTTTAAAAACAATGGTTGATGCAATAAAACAATTGGAAATAACAATTTGAATATTTTCTTTAATAATTTCTTTAATTAGTTCTTCAAATTTTATAAAGTCTTAATATTATTATTTGTAGACCCTACGTAAAGAGAGAGAGAGAGGGGAATTGACGCTCACCTTAGAAAGGGAAAGATAGATAAGCGGGGTAACGTCAAACAAGAACATTGTTGCGGTCTGTTGTTTTGTTTGCTGGTTTGACAGTAGTGACAGTTAGTAAAAGTGCACTATATTTCCTCAGAATATTAGTGAAAATAATCGGGGCTATTCTGTAAGTCAATCATAATCATTTATGGATCATTATCGAAGTAATGATTAATTGCAATTCAAATTGGGATTGTGTAAGTCACTTGATCATTAAAATTGGTTAATGATAGTCGATAACACACTGAAATTTATCGATCAGTAATATGCTGTCGTTATCATATTAATGATCGATAACAAATATCAAAATCAGATAAAACTAGCAGTTAGAATATTATATCGCTTGTACTTCAATACAATATACATAATTGAAAGAATATACAAGTAAGCATTTTATATCATATAATATAATTCGTACTATTTATATATTTGTGTTATTTATAGATTTAGGTTATGTATTCACAACAAGGCACTAAGAAATGGAAGTGGCCCTTTTTCCTTACGCGATGAAAATTTTAAACAAATCTTTTAAGTAATCCGAGAACTCGCCCAATATTTAATCATAACACTCAAGCCTCATCTGCAAAATGGTAAAAATGACATCCGGGGGCCGGGCCACTGCTAGAAACCGCGAGGCCCAGAGCAGTTATTATGACATGCGAGGCCCCTTCGAAACTATACATTTATAATTTCCACCACAATTTTATAATAATTTTTTCTTCGCAAAATGCTATCATTAAAATGATGAAATTTCCTTTGTTGGATTCATTCTTGTAATCAATAAAATATTCTTTGTTGTAATCAATAATTTTACAGCTATAGTTTTCAATATAACAATGCCAGAGAAATATACGTTTGTAATGATATTTCTTTTACTTTTTTCTACTAAATTTTAATAGTACATCAGGAGAATATCGGTAGAAATGAAAAAAATATAAAAACACTCAGCTTTCAAAATTCCACCATAGTTTTTAAATGAATAAAAAATATATGATAGTAAGGCCAGGTTTTTTCACCTCTTGATAAAGTTCCAGTTAACTTATCTGCCAGATAAAAGAAAAATATCGCATCATGTAATTAAAACTTTTTTTTGCAATTCTGTGAGTCAATATTCACTTATATACATATACAATATTACAATACAACGCAATAATTAAAGAATTGAAATACTTATTGGTAAATGACTCCTAAGTTTCAAATAAATGACAAAGAAAATAATTGTATGTAGTTATATAATACGAAAATTGAGACAATCGATAACTTGATTATTAAAAATAAGCATTGTCATTAACTTAACGATCGATAAGAGATAATGATAAAGTTACAGAATAGCACCGAATTTTCTTTTTTATATCTCTAACTAAGAATTAGTTACAAAGTGAGTAATTTTGATTTAATGTAAAATAGAAATAATTTTAATGTAGTTTGCTGATAATTCAAGTTATGTTCTGTCATTCATGCTGTGCATATAAGTGTGATTTCATTTATATTTTAAAATTCTTTTAAATTGGTAATGTCATGCAGTGCCAATGGATGCACAGTTCGTTATCAAAAAGACAGATAAAATTTCACAAGTCTTTCTTTTTCGTCGTAAACTAAACTGTCATATCTTATATGAATGTTTTTCGAGTAGATTTCCGAAAAATGAAAAACTGTGAACAGACTGGCTTATTACAGTTAGAAGACACAATTTAAAACTATCCAAACATTCTGTGATATGCAGCAGTCATTTTCAATCGACGGACTACACCTTAAATGTGTAAAAAATAGTTTTAAATAAATAATATTAGCTAAAGCAAAAGTACTTTTCTATATTTGTTATTTTTACAAATAATTTAATACACGAATGAAATATTTTCTGTTAAATCGAATATGAACTACATTTTACACTATCATTTATTATGAATGAGATGAATATTCCTAAGCACTCTGTGTTATTTTTCATCTTTTGACTTTGCCCCTAACTAGCGCTGTCTTTTTCTAAGATGTGCGTCAATGCATACACAGTAAAGCAGCACCTACGTTGCGTCCATTTATATAATACGTCAATGCAACAACCAATGTTTTAACCTATAAATTTAGGTTATATTTTCGGTCTTTAAAAAAATTAAAATAGACAAATTACACATGGTTGCAGCTAAATAAAATATCTTTTCAATCGTGCAACTTTCCAATATGGCGTCCATATGAAAATTAAAACTTTGACATCATAACTCAAAAACTAATGGTAATAAAAAAATTACCACTGCCATTCGAAAGAACATAAAAAATACCTGTGCAATGTTTCACATTTGGAAGATATTTGCAAAAACAAAAAACAGCAAAAATTTCATTATCGCCAATATCTAGTGACCTATGTATTTTTTCTCAAATAACAAAATACCATTAAAATAGGCTCTTAATGGGGCATCTTTTGTCTTATTTAACAGATTTCGTATCTCTTATAGTTCTCGAGATTCCCATGTTGGAAAAATTATCCTGGACACCTGTATTCTCTATCGGAGAGTTAAATCTACCTAAATTAAATTTCACATTTTCACTTAACAACAAAAAAATTTAAAAGGGTCCTAAGAGATTTCAGGTCACCAGGTGTTAAATTTTAACCTCATTACCAGTTAAGTGAACCTAGCTAAGTAATTCCTAAAGCAAAATGTAGAATGCTAAGTTGATGAAAATAAAATTTTAGGTAATTAATGTGTATAAATGTGTTGCAGTGAAATCAGGAAATTCAGTGGCTGTTAGCATTCATTAGTACATGTTGGCAATTACTAACAGTTACTAGTAAAATTAACATTCACTAATAAAGACTAGTAAAAGAAATATTAAAAGCGTGACAGATTACGTTAGATTAGATAAGACCGGTAAAACCAATGTTAAAACTATTGGTACAACTTTACTTTCTCATAGGTAACACTTTAACCGTTCTGGAGTAGGTTTTGTTATAAGACGGGTCAGGCGATAACCTCAGGCCTCATAATTTTTTCTATTTAAACATAGATTATATTATACGCAAAAAAATCATGACGTAAGAGTTTAACTTGGAAAAACAGTTTTTCACAAATATTATCTGTCCCGAAAAACACTGTGCAGTGTTTTAAAGATAAACATTTAGAGAAATGTAATTAAATTTTCACTTGATGCCCGAGTAAATTTAATTTAAAGACTTGGTAAAAACATTTTAATATGTGTTATTTCAAAGTGTCAGATACCACTTTTGACAGGTTACTAGGTTTGACAGTTTACATAACGTTAATTTTTTATAGTATATTATGATATGTGTATAAGCTAGCCTTTAAAGCACGCACGACAAGTTTAAAGCCGCGACGCGTAGCGGAGTGGCTTTAATGTCGTAGTGCTTTAAAGGCTAGCTTATACACGTGTATCATACGCTATTTTTTATTATAAATGCATCATAACCATTTAAAACTGAAAATTATTGCAAATCATACGGTTTTGATTTTTGATCCAGTGAGTTTAAGCGTTTCCAAGGAGACAGTTAGCAATTATTCGTATTGTTTAAGTTGTCAACAAGTCAATATTTTTTCACGTGATTGTGAGAGTGAGAAATGAATGAAATTAAAGAATTAGCTGAACAGGCGGAGTTAAGATTAATTCCGCCTAAATCTAAAGACGCGTATTATAAGGAATACGAAAAATTAAATAAATGGATGGAAAATAAAAATGCCGTAACTGTGGATGAAACACTCATGCTGGCCTATATGAACCAAATGGTATAACGGTAACTTGTGAAATTTATTGTACTTATTTTGTGTTTCGTTATAGTCAAATCAGTATAAACCTTCATCATTATGGTGCATTCATTCCAAATTACAAGCAATGCTAAAACTTAAGAAAGGAGTAAACATAGCTACTTTTCATAAATTGCATGCTTTCAGGAAAAGCGTTAATAAAGGCTACGAGCCGAAAAAATCTTTCGTATTTTCGGAAGAACAGTTAAGGAAATTTTTTATTGAAGCCCCAGATAATACCTACTTATTTTTGAAGGTAAGCGCGAGATTATGATATTTTTTACAAAATTTAATAAATATTTTATTTTAAAGGTGGTAGCCATATGTGGAATATTTGGCTCATGCAGGAGATATGAATTATGTGATTTGCGCCTGTCTGATATTAAAAAAGAAGGTTCTGTTTTAATTATTAATATTCGACCATCAAAAACCGAAAAAGGTCGAAAGTTTGCTGTGGTTGATAATGATGACATATCGTATGTCAAATTATTTAACAAATACCTATCTCTACGTCCAGAAAATATATCTACGGATAGAGTATTTTTGAAATACGCCAATGGAAAATGCATTAAACAAGTCGTTGGAATTAATACTTTTGGAAAATGTCCTTCTCTTCTGGCGCGTTTCTTAAATCTTCCTGACGCTACAAAGTATACCGGACACGCGTTCAGGCGCAGTTCTGCCACAATCATGGCAAACAGCGGAATGAGTGTGGATGAACTGAAGCGCCAAGTAGGATGGAAATCATCAACGGTAGCGAGTGGATATATTGAAGAATCCATACAGAACAAAATATCAGTCACGAAACGCATTGGAGAGGCACTTACCAGTACACAAACTATATTAAAAGATAATATAGACATTCCAGCAAACGGCGACAGCGAAACTATAAATACCCAGCTAAAATCCTGTAATTTCCATATTGCTGACAACAAAAATTGTAATTTTTATATAAATTTAAATAAAAACCAATAATAATAATTGTTTTAGTTGTTATTCATATTAATTGTCATTTTTCGTTACCTAGGTAACTCAAAAATTTAGCGTGTTTTTATAGTCGATTTAAACACGCTTTGGCGTGTTTTAAAGAGGGATTATGATGCATGTATAATAAAAAATTATTTATATCTAAATCCATTTTTACCACGTTTTTAAATCAAGTGTACTTGGGCGCCAAAAGCGAAAATTTAAAAATTCTAGCATCCAAAAATTCTGAAATTTATTCTCTAAACTCTAAACCTGTATCTAAATCATTACATAATATTTGTCCTGTATATTATTATTTTGGCATCTTATTTCCTTCCGCCTTTAGTCCTAACAATTTGCAAATCCGGCACTGAGTGCTGGCAATAACTAGTCAGTTCTTTATACGAATTCGACTTTGATCGTCTATCTATCGGTAATGTATTAATGTATTTAATAAATATATTTGAAATAATTCCGATAGTATCAGAAAATATAATTTCATATGAACGAGTGTGTCACAAAAAGTTTCTAATTTAAAATACAATAGTCTACAAATATATTCATGAATTCACTTACTTTTATCATCGAGTTACAGATGATCACTACAAAAATTGTCATGACAAGTTACGTGAAGTGCATGCAGATGCAGATAATGTGCAACAAGTTGCAGATACATGCCTGATATTCTCTTCAGGAATGTAATATAATTTGCATACCCTAGTTTATAAGTAATGTAGGTTGACAAATTTTCCCGTTTAACTTTAGATTGAAGTAAAGTTTGTCAACAAACAGATCACATTCCTTGTCCTTTTCTCTCCATAAATTTTGTCGGATCCACTTTTGGTTGATAAGGGTTGTGTTTGTGTGATACAGCTGGTGATCGGAGCCGTGTGGGTGACATCAGCAATGTACAGCGCCCCGCGCTTTTTGTGGGTACAAACCATCGTCAATCCCATGCACAACGGAGCCACCGAAACCATCTGCGCCACGCATCGCCAGCGCTATAACTCCAAGCTCTTTGACATCATTAATTTTGTCTTCCTCTATGTTATCCCACTGGCTGTTATGACGGTATGTATGATAACCATCCAACATCTTCACATACTTGGAGTAGATCCTGCATTAAATAACTATTGTGTTACGACACCATTAGTTGGGGCTATAGACGTGAACATTAAAAGTGCCATTTCATTGCATGTTCTAATCGCGTCTGAAATTTATCGATTCATACCTATTGACAAGTAGGTGCCAGTGAAACAGTAACGATACAGACTGTTTCACAATTTCGGGTACAAACTTTATAGGCACGTAGTATTGACGAAAATGAGCAAACCAGATTAATCTTCAATAGTTTCCGAGATACAAGGGAGTGAAAAATGAGTTTTTACGAGGTTTACTTTTGCTATCTCGAAAACTACCTTATAAGAGTTACGACTTCCATTAAATGAGACTTTTTGTTTACCTTGGAGAGGTCATCTTAGATGAGCTTTTTTTAAAAAAAATCAAATACTTAATTGTACTATGTACATTGTTGTGGCGACCTTGACAAATATTTAATTTTCAAATAACCTCTTTACCAACAGAAATTAAGTTAATGTTATGTAATATTGTATTTTTACAGTTTATTTACTGGCATAGACAAAGTTTTAGTTGATCACTATCTTCAAACTTCAATTCTATTACAAAATTGCCTCTTTCTCGGAAACAGTTGAAGATCAAACCTATGTTGATATAAAGGTTAAGGGGTAATTTTATTAGTTTTAGTTATATTTAACCTTAGACTCTATCTGTTTTTAATTTCTATGTACACGCTTTTATACCTTAGCCCTATTTTGAAAGGAATTTGTTAATTCAGCAACGTGGCTATACATTTTAACCAATAAAAAGCAATGTAAAGCCTGTCATTTTCATATTTTAGTCAGTTTTCGCAATTATTATTGGTTATCTGCTATAGCAACGTTGATAAGAAATAGCAACTTTCTTACAAAATAGGGCTGAAAGTGTGTTTTCGATATAGTTGTTAGTCTACGCCATTAAGCTACATATTGAAACGTTATTTCGCAGATATACTGACTTATTTCTAATTAATTTTTAAATTGTTAAATTAGACATACAACAAAATTATAATTATTATTTAACAAAAAAATAACAATTCTTTACATTTAGCACATGGAACAACATACAACATACTTTCTACTCTCTTTTAAACACTTTTTGCACGATTATATTAATAATTTAAAGCACTGGTCCAATTAGGTACTAACAACAGCTTCTACGTCTACAAGAATGTCTCCTCTTCCGAGTGGGAATTTATAATATTTGAGATGATATTTTCCTGATATACTATCATCAGTGGCGGATTTAGAGGGGGGGCACTCGGGCACGTGCCCCCCCTGTCATTTTTAAAAATTCAATTATTACATATTATCATTCCCGTATTACACATCATAGATAAATAAACATACTAATAAAAATACAGAATTTCTATTTATTTTTCAAATTGTTTATTATTTTGGAAATGCCTCCTAACTTTTTTTATTAGAAGTAATAGAACAAATGGTTCAGTTAAACGTTTTATTATTTTTATTATACTATTTGATGGCAGATGTAGATATTTTTTATAAAGTCACATTAAAAAGATACGACTATCAACTTTTATTTTTTAAATAACAAACAATTATTTCACTAAAATATAAACCGCCATTTTTTTGTCTTAAGTTGTTCTTATTACTTAATTTTGTTTTACCTTGTTTTGTATAACATTGTTGCATTTTATTTATTTTCACATGGCTACTTAGAATATTTGAATAAACATTATTTCTCATATTTCTCACTCATTTACTTGTTTGGGGTCCTGCACTCTTTTTTTTATTATTTTAAATGATAGTTCTTTAAGTCAATGTGACGTCACGGCGACACCTATTGTGGCTATATCTTTCTCTCGCACAAGTTCTATAGTAGGCAGCGAGAGAAAGGTAGCACTAATGTGACGTCACAGTGACCCTGACAACAAACCTGAAATCTCGCAAAGTAATTATTAAAAAATCTGATGTGACCAGCACATTACCTTCCGTCAGTTGCGTCAGTTCTATGTATTTTGTATAAATGTCATACAGAAAGCTCCTTGCAAAAGATTATATTTCTTGTACATTACCTTAAGGCAGTTGTATGTATTTTATACAAATTCGATACAGAAAGTTTCTAACAAAAGATCCTATATTTCCAGTAAAATTATAACATAAACATACTGTCAACTGCACTTGACACTGACACCTTTCAATCAGAATTTTCTTAATGTAGCAGCTGTTTCCAGAGTTATAGCAAAGCTGACTAATATATATGATATTTAATTTCTTTATAATTTTTTAACTCTATGTCCATTTAATATGAAGTATAAAATGCACTCAAATCGTATAGAGAATAAATAATTCTTTAATATTTATAATAACATTAAATGTGAAAAAATGATATTTAACATCGTTTTTCCAAGAAAAATTGTTAAAATCTTCAAATGAGGGTACTTCCGGTTGACCAATTATAACCAAAATCTAATCAGCTCTTCACATGGATGTAACGAAGAGGAATACGAAAGAATTATAATTTTTGGAATTGTAGTATCGGAGTTATCGCATTAGAAAATTTTGTCACACACAGACACACACACTCACACACACACACACACACACACACACACACACACACACACACACACACACACACACACACACACACACACACAAACACACACACACACACACACACACACACACACACACACACACACACACACACACACACACACACACACACACACACACACACACACACACACACACACACACACACACACACACACACACACACACACACACACACACACACACACACACACACACACACACACACACACACACACACACACACACACACACACAAACACACACACACACACACACACACACACACACACACACACACACACACAAACACAAACACACACACACACACACACACACACACACACACACACACACACACACACACACACACACACACACACACACACACACACACACACACACACACACACACACACACACAAACACACACACACACACACACACACACACACACACACACACACAAACACACACACACACACACACACACACACACACACACACACACACACACACACACACATACACACACACACACACACACACACACACACACACACACACACACACACACACACACACACACACACACACACACACACACACACACACACACACACAAACACACACACACACACACACACACACACACACACACACACACACACACACACACACACACACACACACACACACACACACACACACACACACACACACACACACACACACACACACACACACACACTCACACACACACACACACACACACACACACACACACACACACACACACACACATACAGACATCATCGTAAAAATAGTAAAATCGTATTGTAGGGACCCTAAAACGTGCTTATTCATCAAAAACTCACCACCGAATTTTTTGACCAAAGACAATACCTTCCTTACCTAAAGGTGACGGAAGGTAAAAATGGTTTTCTTTATCTTAATCCCTATTTATTGAGTAATACTTTAAGTATGTACATTTTATTATTTTTTGTTATGATGCGGGACCCTAAATAGATCATTAAAAAGACAAAAAATGGGGGTTTATATTTTAGTAAAATAGTTATAGGTTGCTATTTAAAAAATAAATGTTCTGATTTTATAAAAAAATATTTACATCTGCCATTAATAGTATAATTAAAATAATAAAACTTTTATATAAGCAATTTTTTACAATACAATACAAAAGTTAGAGAGGTGGGTGGGGGGCTCACCTATATATTTAAAATTTGTTTTTCCGAATTTAGTGCCCCCCCTATTATAATTTTCTAAATCCGCCACTGACTATCATACTCCATCGTAAATCGATGCGTGTTTAAATATCTGTGGATACAGTTTCAAAGTTAGTATACAATATATACGCAATTAGGCACGTCTTATTAGGATTAGCTATTAGCTTCCCTTTGGTCAAGTTGTCTATATCTACAGAACGGAATCTGCTCGTATAAATTCCGAATACCAGACCCGTCCGTCTGGAAAGAGGAGAACAGCAATAAACGGTTACTATACGACAATGTAGATGTAGATTACATCTCAGTTATAAGTTATAACAAGAAATATATCTAGTATGTTTTGGTTAGTTTTAGGAATCATAGAATGTACATGTCATTAAATGTTATGTTTCATAATATTGAAAGTTGACATTCTAAAATATATACTAAAATGAATGTAGTTTAGTTTTCTTGAAATCAGGCCAGAATCCACGTACTATAACACAACACCTCGTTATAAAGTCATTTATTTAAATGAGACGTATACCTACGCATATAATTTGCTTAATTATTTAAGGGCTTCTATTCATTTTCACATCCAATCAACAGGAAAAATAGTTATACTATTTTAACCGTGTGAGTCGTGAATAAATAATAATTTACTTAATTCTATGCCATGACTAATGCAATCTATTATAAATAATTATTAACGTATTATATATGTAACAATGTTTATTTTTTGCTAAATTTAAATTTGTTTCATAAATTGTCGCTCTGTTTTTGTCGCACCTCACATCTGTATTCAAATACAAAAGTACTTGTGCGCTGCCAGTAAGGAGATTTTTTTTAATAGTAATAATAAATGAAAACACTTGATGTAAGTTTCACGTATACGTTTTATTTAACTCTTAATAGATTTCGGCTTCTTAGGCCTTCTTCAGAAGATGTACAGTATTGAACTAAATACAAGAATTGTTAAGTATTCCTAAACACTAGATAAAATCTGTTGACAGTGATGGGATTACTTGGAAAATTCATTTATTAGGGTTTGCCAGACATCCGAATGAATTTAATCTACCTGGTCATTTAAGATGCTCGAACCAATTTTTATTTCTTTCATAAGCTTCTAGTAAATCCATTTTCGGGCCTTTGTTTGTTATATGTAAAATTTTAATATTCTTCTTATCACAGGTATGATTCATCTCATTCAAATGTTTAGCTTGATTTGAGTCTTCTTTGTTATTTTTGTAAGATCTCATATGATCTTTAAACCTGATATTAAATGTCCTGCCTGTTTGACCTATATACGAGGTGTTACAATCATTACAATTTATTTGGTATATTCCACTGCGTTCATTTGGATCTGTGCAATTTAGTTTGTTATTTATTAAAAGGTTTTTAATTGTGTAGTTGTTATAATATGCTGGGGTTATATTGCACTGTTGTAATTCATGACCTATTTTTAAACTACTATTTCCAATGTAACTCAGTCTGCGATATTGTTTATTATCTTCATTTCCTAATTTTCCATTATAAATTTGAATTTAAATGTTGTATGAGGGAACCATGTTGATAATGTGCAATAAATAAAAGGCCTTCAAGTTCCAATATTCCTTATTTAATAATATTGAGGACGTTTCGAGCTAAATCCGCTCATCATCAGCAACTAACAAATTTTCAAGTTGAGTATTATAAATAAATACATAAATGTTTATAATAGTGAAGCAGAATTACATTGTTGTACATTATCCAAAATTGTGAAATTACATGTAAATTATATTCAACGTAGTCAGGTGGAGCATGGGCCCCCAACTCAACAATGCAACATGCCGCTGACACGACCCATTAACAACTGCAGCAGTTGTAATTGTAAGATCAAGAAAATTTAGTTGATGATCTAATTCTTTTTCTATTGTAAATTGAATGGATTTGTTTATATTATTGAGTAAATTTAGTAATTGGTCTAGTTGTCTGTCTGACCCTGTGAATAAACATATGACGTCATCCACATACCTGTTCCAAAAGGTGATGAGTTTAATTAGGTGGTTGTCAGAATGGATAATTTTATTTTCAAGATTATCCATAAAAATTTCTGCTAGTAACGGACTTAAAGGTGATACCATGGGAAGGCCTTCGTTCTGTTTGTAGTATCGGGTGTTAAATTTAAAATAATTTTGTTGTAGGCAGATATCTAAAAGTGTAATAATTTCTGATTATAAAACTACGTTAACATTGTTAGTGATTAATTGATCTTTTATGATCTCTTTTAATTCTGCAATTAGTATTGAAGTAAATAGACTACTAACGTTGAAAGATACTAATTTGGCATTTTTTGGTAAGGGAATATTTTTAATTTTATTTATAAGTTCCAGGGAATTTTTAATGCTTTTGGCAGGTCTGAAATCTAATATTTCTTGTAAGATATTGTTTAATAATTTACACACTTTGTATGATGGGGCTTTAACATAAGATAGTACAGGTCTTATGGGAATGTTTGGTTTGTGTATTTTGGGGAGTCCGTAAAGAATGGGGGCGCTCGGGTTCATAGATATGTATTTATTTTTATTTTCGTTAAAGGTTAATTTTATGTTATTTAGTGCGCTAACATTTTTTTGATACGATTGTGTAGGGTCTTTTCGTAATTCTACTATGTCGCTATTGGAAATGAATTTTTCAACTTTGTTAATATATTCTGATTTGTTTAAAATGGTGATTGACTTACCATTGTCGCATTTAGTTAGTACTAGTTCTTCATTTTTTAGTTTCTTTTTCAAGGAATTAATTAAGGGTTTAGAACTAATGTGTTTGTTGTGTTTAGATTTGTTTATGACAGATCTGACTGTTTTGGACAAACCTAATGGTTTATTATTCATGGGCTTAATAGCTAGTTCTATGTCTGCAATTAAATTAACCAAGTATTTTTCATTTGGCACAAAACTTGGCGAGAGAAACAGACTCTGGCGGAGAAATTGATCTTCATTTTCGGTAAGTGTTGTAGAAGACAAGTTGATCACTCTCGGGTGGAAGTGGTGAATCTGGTAGTCGGATGATTGGAAGTTCTTCGTTGTAGCAACCGATACTAGAAGCAGAACGAAGGCCTTCCCATGGGATCAATACTGTACATCTTCTGAAGAAGGCCTAAGAAGCCGAAATCGATTAAGAGTTAAATAAAACGTATACGTGAAACTTACATCAAGTGTTTTCATTTATTATTACTATTATTATAATGTTTCATCAAGTGCTTACAGCTGAATCTTTAGATTTTTTGGATTTTTTCCTACTTATCGCCGACACCAATATGTAGAAAAAGTTGGGAATTATCACACCTAATATGGTTTCATTAAATTTGGAACGATGACCGCTTTTTGCAGTTTGAATAAAAATTAATTTCGAACATTAATATAATTTCATTTCTCATGGAAGCTAAAGGAAGTAACTTTTTATACGTCATTTGAATATGTTTTTGTTTTGCTTCTACGTAATCCTGACGCTTTTAACATTTTCCTTATTACGTTCTGTAAGATCGGCAATTAATGTCAATTTGAGATTGTAAATCCATCAATATCTCGGGTTTCCCAGTTAATTGAAAAAATACAATTTATCGCTTCTGTAATCAAGTACATACAAATGCCTTAACAAGTTGTTCCCCTTATCCCTTATACGACTTCTAGATAAAGGTAATCAACGGTGGTAGCTTTGATTAAGACTTCTAATTGCGAATTGAACATGAGATGCATTTTAAATTGAGACCTTGGCCTATTTCAAGACGGTTCTATTGCATTAAACAAAATTTGTGTTAAAATAGATAGTGTCTTTTAGCATTATGAGATCAAAGACTCCATGGAGAAATTATACGATTATTCAATTTTGACGTTTTAAAGTGTCATTATTAACTCAATAGCAACAACTGTAAGCAACTTTTTATTTGATAGTAAATTAATAGTAGTTTATATATCAAGGGAGTAAAGTTCGTCATTATTTGTCGAGAGCGAAAATTGAATCCTGAGGAGGTAGCCCGACGGATGCAATCGCTTGAGGCAAATAATGACACTTTACTCCCGTGTTGTATAAAACGTTTTATATGCAAACGGAAAAATTCTTTATTTGACAAAAGAGACTATTAACATCATGTACAACTATTAAGAATGAAACACATTCATGTAAACGAAAAAAAATATTTATTTTAAAATTTTATCAAGATATAAATTCATTTAATATTAATATTTATATGGCAATTTTGACAATTATTAAATGTAATTTTTTGGGGAGCAAGTGCTCATTCCTTCTCCACGAAGAATTGTAATCTCTTCAGATTGCTCTGTTTCTACTTCGTTTGCATAGTTTTTCCATACTTCAGTATCTGTTTCCATTCTCAAGGAACTTGTATCAACAGAATGTGACGCTCTACGGGCTCGTGGCTTAAACTTTCTGTTTATGAATAAACATTATCTTCACTGACTTGGTGTATACATATCTATTAAACATTTTTATTTTTGCAATCAAAATTTAATAAAAAAAAATTTATTGTATTTAGTAAAAATGTAAGCTACTTATTATAAGATTCGTTCGGAATTCTTCAATCAATACATATTTCATATATGGAGGATTAAAAAGGGTACAAGCAGACCAAGAACATTTTTGAGAAATATAATTTTTATACGTACAACGGAGAAGTAAAATTACGAACAATTTAATTTTGTAAACAGGTCTGATCAAGGTCATCTTCGAATTATATTAGTTAAAATTTTAGCTCCACCCATATTATATCAAATTCAGCAATGTTGTTTACTTAGTTTTTATAGGGTACATAAAACAATACTTTTTTGTTGTTATTTGTTAGAGTAAAATTATTTAAAAATACTCGTGTCAACTGGTATGTTTATTAACAAATGTGAAACCTAGTATGTGAAAAATAAGTAGTACTGACATAAAATAACGATATACGGCTAGGAATAATATTCAAGGTCATATATAAGCCGGCTGATATAATATTGCTTACAGATAGTTTTACTGAATATCGTATGTATAGCCGTGCAACATGAAATATTTGTGGATACATTTTAACTTAAAAAGAAAAAATGAGTAATTTATTTGAAAATTATGTTTCTTTTTAAATAATGCCTTTCTCATAGATTTATGTTCTTCACCTATGTTTTTTCAATACACAAAAACATAAACTTAATATAAACCATGAATTATAATTTCATTTAAATATCAACATCACTGGGTAAACATTAGCACAGAGGCAGTGTAGTGGATAATTAGATATCTGTAACTCTCCGACATACGTCATTATTATTACTAGTGTGGTAGAAAGTAAATTACATAGACATACGTCAATATCTTTCTCTTTCTAACATGAAATTATATATTATTATACAATTGTACATATAGGTATTCCTTTTCGAATAAGTGACCTTGAATAGTCATCTTTCATGAACAAACTATACCAGGAATAGTGGGATATAATGAAATAATATGGAAGCGAAGTGTACTTAAATTAGGTACTTCTTAATTCTAGTTTTGCTACATTATTAAATTACAGCTAGAAAAATTTAATAAGTTACACTTTTCCCGGGAAAGTAATTTAAATATAATAAATTTTGTATATTTTTGCACTAACCCTACAAGTTGAAAAAAAAAATTAAATACCATCTCTATCAGAGCCCTACGATTCGGGGGCCTGAAGCATAAGATTATTTAGTTTCAATACAGATCCATATCCATTTAAACGTTACTAGGGTAGTAGACATCTCTTACAAAGTCAGAAAAAAGATTTTTGAAGCTACGCTTCCGGCATTTTAACTTTCATACCCACGGGATATGTCCTACTTTAATATTATATCTTTCAAACTATCCCCCTTTCAAAACTCAATTAATGATATACCTATCCTTTTTATTTGAAACCTTTTAATGTATACTTCTTTTTGTGATGTGAGATTTGCGTGATATTCACGTCCAAACGTCGAAACATTGTTCTAATATCTCCCGCTGTGCCGAGAGAATGAGGCTTGCAATTTAAAAGCAATCACTGCCGATGCAGCACATGAGTAGATTTGTTTACGACTGACAAGATAGATATGTGTAATTTCCAGGAAGATAATGTGTGACATGCAGAACAAATCATTCGGAAGTTATAAGACCAAAGTGCAATAGACTATAGTTTCCAGTAATTTTGCTTATAGCTGCTCGCTGTGTAAATACGCTTCAACAAATAGATTTGTCCAGTGGCAGTTCCTCCATTAGGTTATTTGGTCAATGACCTCCCAAATTTATTAAAGCAGAAAATAACAAGTGAAGAATAAGAATAAAATATTTTGAATTTAATCATTTTTAATCAAATCTTTCCATCGTTTCATTAGCGGTGCTTACACACGACACCAAAGCAAGACAAAAAAAATCTGATGTCGCCAGCACACAACCTCTCGCCAGATATTTTACCTGGTTGTACGCATAAAAAGAAAAATATTTTTAAGTACAAATACATATATTCATGTCTTACTACAAAATAATTATTTTAATATAAATTATGTACAATACATACATTTTCTTTATATTCGATATCCTGAATTTTTTTTCTACTTTCCTTTTCTTTTTCTTTTACTCGTCATTTTTTCGCAAATTCCTTTTATATTCTTTTTTAGGTATATTCTTTTGCGTTGTTGACTTTTTATTTATTTTCATAAAAAATATTTTTGACAGCGGCATACAAATATTTTTCACAGTGACATTTATGTGTGAATTACAAACATTTGAATTTCTTGCCTTGAATTTTTACATCAAATTATTTTATATGCATTTCTTTATCTCTAAATCTATAGAAGATATAATGATGAATTTATATTTATCGAATAAAGAATTTAACGTTCTTTAATATAAGTATTTACATAAATTTTCGATAAATAATATTTAGATGATTTTTTTCTTGTAACTACTACTTCCGGTTGACCAATTGTTACCAAAATTGACTCGACTCTTCCCATTATTGTTAGATTGAGGAATCCGTAGTTAAAAATGTCTTAAGTCTTATAGTATTTGAGTTATGGTGAATCCAATATCCACACACACACACACGCACGCACGCACGCACACACACACACACACACACACACACACACCACACACACACACACACACACACACACACACACACACACACACACACACACACACACACACACACACACACACACACACACACACACACACACACACACACACACACACACACACACACACACACACACACACGGACATCATCGTAAAAATGTTATAATCGGATTCTAGGGATCTTAAAACGTGCTTATTCACTAAAATCTGGATATGCGATTTTTAGCATGAAAACAATACCTCTCTTGGCGAGAGGTAAAAATAGCGCGAGTGTACGAGCTGCTTGAGTCACACAAAATTGTAACCACGTTGTTTTATGTCGAGGCCACACGAGAATACAGGCCTGAATGCTTATCCCTGCTCAATGCGTCACGTCAAACTATGGGGCCAGCGCGCTAGTCTAGCTCTATAAAAACAGTAGAGCTACAGCAGTCAGCGCGAGTGGACTCACGGCACAGCGCAGCGCAGAATGTGAAATTTCGATTGTTTTTGTGCCAATGTGCAGGACCAATTACGGTAACATGGCTAAATTGATATATCTGACATTAGTGAAATTAGAAGCTAAACAAGTTTTCCTAATATATTGTCAATGTATATCATGCAAAACATCAAATTTAGTTATAAATTTTTTTAGGGATATTTAGCAAAATTTTACTATATAATTATAAAAAAGACTGTAAAGGACAAATTTGTAATAAAAAGCAGTTTAACAAAAAAAAATTAGCGAGCACCTAAATCTATTTTATTTTAAAGTAATTCTAATTCTAAATATATAATATGCGTACTTTATGTGTGTTATTCTTTTTTAGTTTCATTAATATCATTTTCATATTATGTTCTATGTTACATTATTTTCATTTATTAGCTCCAGATCTAAAGATTTATTAATGTTATTATTTTTATTATTTCTTGTATTATTTGAAAGTAAAACATAAGTTTATTCAAAACATAAGTTTATTCGTAATTTAGGGTATTTATAATTATTTTTTATTTAATTTGTTTAGTTATGTATGTAAAATAATTATTATATAATATTTGAATCACTGCTGTCGTTCGAGGCGTGGCGGCGCAGCAAGAGGCTAGCTGTGACGTCACGAATTGAGCATTCAGGCCCATATTCTCGTGTGGCCTCGGTTGTGTGCTACATATACAAGCCCATGCGTCAGACAAAGATAAAATAATTCTAACTTTGCTTGCGTTAGACGAAGACTACCACCACCCTATTCGCTCACACACGGTCAATGATCCAGGCATCAGTCTAGTAGCGGATAGCAACAGCAACAGTGTAAGTTCGGTTGTGTATAGACTTAGCATTGAAACTATTTAAATAAATTTTTCATATTAATAAAATTATATTAAATTACATTGTTCCAAATGAAGGACAATTTATTATACATGTAAATATTTTGGTAAGTACATACTATAAATATTTATTAAATTGGACCCACCAAGTCTACAACCCACGAGCAGCCACTGGATTGTCAAACACAATTGGTCGACCTTATGTTGAAAACATCAATGCATTATTGAATTCGTTGTGTGCCTGGTATTGACTATTGCACAATCCGTGTCCTGAATCATAAAAATCAAACGCGCGCATCATAGAAAAATATGCAGTACACAAAAAAATGTTTTAATAAAACTGTTATTTTAGGTGTTAACAGTAGTGTGTATGATTAAATTTTGATTTTACATTACCAAGGAGATTGGCATAATACGCTATTGGTGACCAAAAATTTGGTAGATGCAGTGGCTCGTTACTGGTGGAAAAACCAAAGAAAACCATCAAAATATTATATTTCTTTGTAAATTATTATTTTAATGTTTTGATTATGAATACTTTCACTAAATAACTGTATTATTTGTTTTCCCATGTTAAACTCCCATGGCACGCTTTTCTTGTTACACCCGGTATAATAACGTAACATAATGCTCTTCATTTTGGATTTAATATTTATTTACGATATTAGTGGGGGTTTAGACATTATTAACGCACGTATTTTGAATTCAATCACATAGTGCGTTAATAATATAGTATCCCACGAATATCGTACAAAATTTTATGTATCACCGTATTTTAATTATGTAAAAGCCTTGTTATCCCATTGAGTGCTTTAATGAAAATTATTACCACAATAGAATTTCATTACCGCACTCATTGGTCTAACAAGGCCATTACATAACTAAAATGACTGCGATATGGTATAACTTATCTCGCGGTGAAAAAAATTAGTTATATTGAGTTTTTATACTGCTATTTTTCGTAAAATAGATTAAAACTGTTATCGTCTGGAGACTTTTTTCTATCACTATCATCTATTACAAAACATGTCATTCTATTCTAAGTAATATTTATCTCTACATATTATCAAATAAAATCTCCGGTTGATGTTTGTCTGTGTGTTGTTGGTGCGGTAACGCTAATCTCGAAAACCGCTGGATGGATTTAATGCTGTTTCCACTATTCTAGCATCTCTCAAGGAGAGTTTAGGAGTATGAAACATTAATCTATGATAAGAGCAGTGGGGATTCTAGTGAAGCAAGTCAACGAAAACAGTGTCGTGTGAACGCTTTCTTGGCTTTCGTTACCTAAACCGTTAAAGATTTAAGTCATTGGAGATGGAGTTCAACCTTTTGCACTAGGCGAGCTTTTTTATGCCAACTCATTGGGTGATACTCTCTTAAACCGGAATAAATTGTTTCGTGTTATGAAAATTATTCATATTAAAATTAAAATTTTATGTTAATATTTTGGTACTAGTCTGGACTGAATCTAAGATCGACCAGAAATTGCTTCGCGATGGACGGGTTGAACACCACTGATATAATATAAACAATGTATGGAAAAATTATTGACCATAAAAAGTTCTACAAAAGAGAACCCACAAAAAGCTTTTTTTTATATTTGCAATAATTAAAGCAACGTTAAACTCACGAACCATTTTTAAAGTAATCACTTATTTCTTATTAAAATGAATTGTTTATACAGCTCAAGTATCAAATATAAACAAACATGTTCTGTGACTATATATGTAATTTAAATTTATAATTTGGGAAATATCGTTATTTTAATTAAATCTCCACCTACCAGGCTATGTCGTCTACAAGAAGATCTTGCTCAATTAAGCAAAACTTTAAAGCAGTACATTCAAAAAATTTCCTATGGGAAGTATTGGATTTTGGTAAATAAAGAAGTCCGTAGAAGATTGAACAAAAGTTTAATGAATACAATTTAGAAAATACACTAATGAGAAACACTTAAAAATGACGGTTATGATTGACATACACAGAAACAACAAGTGATACATATCGCCTACTTATTTATGTAAATATAATTTACACTGTTTCTATGACAATATGAAAGTATTCAAGTATATGTCCAACAGGAAGCAAGGCGTATCGCGAATAACATTAGGCAATTAGCGAAGCTTAGCTAAGTATAACCATTGATTTTATATACTTCGTTTACGAAGTATATAAAATCAATGGTATAACGTAACGTGACGTATAACTCAGAAAATTGACGTTTCTACGTTACGTAATCTACTTTTCAACGGTACGCGGTATTACCAGTTATTTAAGTCACAATTTGGAGCAAAATAAGCTTCGCAAATTTATCTAACATAACGTGACAACATTCAATTGTACGTCATGTTACGTAACTAAAGTTCTCCTCTAACTGCCTATTAATAAATTACCGATAATGTAAATTATTATCAATTTACTACATAAAATGAAATTAAAGTGTGGGGGCTTCCTAATATGTGACAAGGTTCATATTATATAAAATTACAAAAATATCTCTTAGCTTTAATGAGTCAAAAAAAAAAACGAAGTTTAGTTCTGACTTGCCCCAAGAGTTTTTGGCAAGTTTCAAAAATTATTTAGTGATCCCTGCGGTGACTCTCCACGCCAGCAATGAGTACCTGTGAGGTGATGCCTGGTAAACACCCGTACGGTACGAATGTGTCATTATCATCACCGAAATCTGTGTACAAAGCAAATAGGCATACCAGTGTATTCATAAAAAAAATATTTAAATTATATTAAACTTTGATCGTACTCGTATATTTAAGGCTGTAGGTGATGTAGACGAACAGTTTCTGCTGCATTTGGGGTGTAAAGGATGAGGTAGAATCTGAACGCCTAACAGGCGGGGCTGAATATTCCCCTCTTACGTCTCTCCATGCTATTTTTCATTGGCAGCGTGTTACGTTTTGCTTGGGGGTCATCCGACTTATGCGAAATGAAAAGCCTTACCATATGATGAAAACAATAAATTAAAATTATAAAACAAATTAATTTCTATTTTCGTTTATTAACAAATAAATATAAAACATTAAATATACCTACATTGCAACTCTATGTAAGTTATACTAATTAAGATTACAATACAATGTATTGTTAAACATTTATGTATAAAATTAGAGTGAAAAGTTTGCATATCGTATAACAATAATCGATTTAAATTATATTATACAAAAAAATTGAGAAATATTTAAATCACATAGATATAAGATAAAAATATTTGACTTGAGGATAAATAAAATTTGAACTGAACACAACATTAAATTGTAAACTTGAAATGAAAACGTAAACATAATTTTTATTTGTGAAAGCCGTTTAATTTGTGAAATTAGATTTTAATGTTTCTTTTTCTATTCTGTTGTGCCTCTGTTATATACAGTGTTCATAAAACCTATTTAATTTTGCTTCCATTTCTTGCTTCCTAAAAATATCATTCCGAAAAATCTTTTCGAACTTGATTCCTAATGGTGTCCAAACCACAAGTAAGCAGTAGTTGCGTTTGGTTATATGTAGCTGACCCTGAATTTGATAGTACCAGTAATGGTTTTTATTTACAAGAAAATTTTCTTTGTCTATTATCCAAAATTTATTTTTTTACTTATAATACCTTCTTCTTATTATTAAATTAAAATTGTTTTTGTTACTGTATGTATTAACTTAATAAATTAATAATAAATTTAATAAAAATGACATAAAAAATTGAGTATATTTGTCTTTGGTCCCTCTAGTTAGAAAAAGTCTTTTTATTACAGCAAAAAAATATTAATTGTCAGGGTCAACAAAATCACATGACTGCTCGTGTCGTAACAAAAGTACTAACCACACAAAAAATAGATTATATTTGTTACCTATTATATAAGTATCTGTTTTTACTCTAATTCAGGCATAGGCTGTAAGTAATTGGTTTCCTATATTGATTATATGATTATATCGATTCAATATTTTTAAATATTTTTCATTGCAGCAAATACTCGATACAAAACTAGCAAATTTGAAATTTGTACAAGACAGCTCTTGGCAAAATCATTCATGTGATGTTAAACAAGGCAAATAATATTACTTAGCAAGCATGTCTTTAAAGGTATGTTTACATTCAGATACATGTATGAGAATTTATGTGAGATATTGTCAAATAAACAAATCGTGAAACATCACCTCATACAAGGGCTCATACATTTTGCTTAAATTGTACAATTACCTCATACATTTTGAGTGATCAAGAAATAACATAAACTTTGACCTGTATGAGCTCATTACCACGTTTTTTTCATCAACTGGTTCAAAATTAATGTTGGTTGTAGGTAATGCAAATTATGTTTCGATAAATTTTTAATGAGATATTTGACCATAATGCATGGAATTTCAATATATGACTCATAAAATATAAAAATTAAGCATTATACTCGAAGCTTCGCATTATAATAATAAAAATGAAGAACACAATTGAATGTCACACACAATTTGAATATCTAACTTCAAAAATTAACTCAAATTAAAGTGTAAATATTCGTATAAACAAAGTGTACTCTCTTAACTTGTATATGCAAATTGTTTACTAGTGTAAACGCAACCACTTTTTTCTAATTTTTCAACATGCATTACAACTTTTACACGCTTATATAAAATTTGTTTCATCACACTTGTATCTCAAACAAATTCTCATACATGTATTTAAATGTTAACACAAGTGACACCAGATTTCTCAATAACGTTATATTTCATTTTTCATTCCTAACATAAGCTTAAATTAACTAAAAATTTAAAATACAATTTTCGCCAAATTTGAAGTTTTTCACATTCCTTTCGCCTAACATTTAATCGCAGATATTTATTGTCCCCTCGCCAATAATGTTTTTCGTCACTATTAGTATTATCTATTTGTATGAATGCACAATAAAAATCCAATACAAAGAAAAATATAAAATAAAAGGTTTTAGTCTTGAAAAAGACTGATTTTATAGCAACAATTTATTGCAAAAGCACTGCAAAGTGCAAGCGAAATAATAAACAGAAAAATACGAAATGAAAACCGTAGAAAACAATCAACGTAAATAGTTTATAATAGACAGCAACAACAAGTGACTAAGAGGTCTATCGCTAAAATATGCCCAACATGCACGCCTATGGAACGAGTTTACTCAAATACACACAATTTATGTGGCAGCGTATAAATTTAATGAAAACACCAAAATTATCATACTGTAGAAAACGTCTACAAGGCTGTATTTGTACTAATTTTTGTTCAAAATTTTAGAAAAAGTTATATGAAAGTTGGACCTAAGTTTCCTATTGTTTATTTTTTAAAAATTAGATATAATACACCGAAAAATTGAGTATGAAAATACATTTATTTAAAGTCAAATTACTAATTTCAGGACATTTTTTTTAAATGATTCATTAAAAAACATAGATTTATTGTTTTTAAATACGGTAAAATAAAAAAGATTTAAGTAAAATGTAAGATAAGTACACAGGGCGTTTTTTCCTTAGACCTGTTTTTGCGTATTTCACATATGGGTACCCTGCGCTCTTAAGAATATTCTTATTCTAGTAGGAATATTTCTGACATGTATAAAATTATCGACAATATAATCTTTTTTGTAAGCCATATTAAGAAAATAACATTCGCTTTATCGCGCGTAAACAAGTGACCAACTAACCAGGACCATTTAACCGTTCTTTAATTACGGTCAGCTGATCGGTGACCGTTCAGTGAACGGTCTCTAGTGAACAATGCATACAGCAGAAAAATTATGAACATGTTCAGCGACCACATGCCTGCTGAATGCGCCCAATATTTAAAATAAGTGGTATTTACATTTAATTTATTTTTATTTCTTTAATTAGTAAGATTAAAGTTGATATTTGACATTTCAGGTAGCGAATTTTCGGAAGTAGCGCTACTTCAATAGGCGACAATACGGGCCATAGTCTTTTTTTCTTCTAGTAAATTTTAAGTGTAAATTGTTTTAGATGTGCTGCGTTTCGGAAGTCAGTAGTTCAGAAATTAGTAAATAATTTTATAGATGCGTTAAATCAGTGTAATTATGCAATATTTCCCGCTTGTTTATCCATTACGGTGAGCTTTTTTTAGTCACAACCCCTCCCGGAGACAAATTTTGTGTACGCCCCTTGCGACGATACCAATACCTTGCTACAGAGTATAAATAATACAACGGTTTCTTTCGAAAATAATAAAAATAGAATAAAAAGGAAGAGGCAATGCACTTTGAAAAACAAAATAGAGAAATAACTGCTTACAAATATCCTCGGTGTACCTCTATATTCTATTCTTCCTTTTCTTTTCCGTTTCCATGCTTTTGAACTCTTGGAGTCGATCACAGATAAACATATTTTAATAATGGAAACCTCCACCTTAAAACTTTATGTTAAGGACCTTCACAGTTTTAAAATATTTGAGTTTTTAATACCATTTCCTCATCTCTATATCTACGTCCCACATTTACTCTATTTAAAATTCTCACTACTTTCAGGCCTTCTGCTATCGCTATTTTGAATGCAAAAAATGACAACAAAAATACAACAGAAGTAAACCATGTAGGTAAGGTTTAAATTTATGATGCCACGCCAGAATCCATAAGTTGAAATGAAAGTGAAATCATTGTCGAATGACATAGGCTACCAATGGTAATCAAAACTTGAACTATAATATACGTAGTTTTTTTATTAATTTGACATTTTATTAAATTGCGCTTATTATCAACGCATATTTCCAATTATTGACCATATGAGTCATTTTAACAGATTTACATATTTTTATAAGTAGCGGTCTATGTAACTAAGTTTTCAACCTTTTATGGGGGGGGTGGGCATATTTACGGTCAGGACTCATAAATTATTCGAATTTGAAGGCATCACTTTTAGGATAAGAAATGGGCCATATTAAAAAAATTATACTCAATTTTTGTATAAATTTTGTAAATTGAAACTATATAATAAGACAATATTTTAGTTTATTAACTGGGAAAAAATATTTACATATAAAAAAACAACACATGCTAAAATAGAGATTTAGTACAGAGTACACAGTACGCTGGTTAAAAATAAACCACCGAGTTACAGAATAGGGCCCTTAATTATGGATAAATTATCAATTACCTGATTGATTTGACCAAAGATGAGTTTTATTCTAAAATGAACATTTAAAAAAACATAGGTCCGGTATTTATTAAGTATTCCCTACATGCCGCCAGACTGATATAAATTTTTAAAAATATTTTTCAAAAATCGACTGATTTTACCAAAGTTGATTATTGCTTTAAATTAAAGTAGTACACTAGTACATTTAAAAAATATTGGCCTGACATTAATTTCGTGATACCATAAATGCAACAGACTGAATCAAAATCTTTCAAAACAATTTTCAATAACAGACTGATTTGACCAAATTTGGTTCTTGTGCCAAAATAAACTAGTCCGATAGTATATTTAAAAAATATTAGTCAGGCACTGATTGAGTGTTATGTATCTGATGCCAGACTGCTTTAAAAATCATTAAAATTAATATTAAATTGAATTCATATTACTTAATAATTTAATTATCATGTATATAATTAAAATTCAAATAACAGATATGTAAAAGGAATTTTTTAATACAAATACATAATATAAATATATTTAATTTATTATTATTATTATTATTATTATTATTATTATTATTATTATTATTATTATTATTATTGAATAAATTACTTACAAGGTATACTAAATTATTACAAATTATTTGCCTTAAGATAAAAATTATAAAAAATAACATTATAGGTCTGCTCATCGGATATCAAAAAAAAAAAATTATCCAAAGAAATATGTAATTAAGTCATACAGTCTAAATCAGAGTCACTGTCATCTTCGCTAATATTGTCATCCCAATCTGATTTATCTTCATTGTTTGTTTCGGCGGAGGCGGAAGAATGGACTATTGAACTAATCAAATTATTCGATATAGTATCACCTTCATACCATATTGGTTGGTATGTATTATTTTCTAATTTCCAACCATTATCCGTGAGGCACATTGGTAGTGCATGTGGTATATGCGCGCTTTTCCATTCTGATGCTACGTAGTGAGTCTTTTTAATTTTTTGTGTAAGTACTGATTGGCATGCACGGTGATAAACAAGCGCTATCAGTGCCTTTTAAATTTTTAAGGGTTCATTGCCTTTACATCTGTAGACGTTTACAAATATATTAAAACGCAACTCATTTATTCGTTCAATTGAACGTTTGCTATTATAACACGCGCAGATGTATGTATTTTTCTATTTTTTAGAAATCTGGTAAGTTTTCAGATCCTAACTCTGCTAAAGCGATTTGAAATTCGTGGTAGCCTTCTAATACGGACGTGCTTTCCCTAATCTGTAAAATTAGGCTTTGTAGTCGCATAATGTTCAAGCGTGGAAAGCTGGAATGCATGATGATAAAATTGGGCCCAAATTATCATAAATTTTACGCACGTTGACAAATCTTAAATAATTTTTTGAAAAATGCTCAATATACATTCAAAAATTGTACTTGATGAATTTCCCCTGAAAAAATTGCATACTTACCACAATTGAATATTTCACCAACATCTTACACAGCCTTACTTCATACAATAATAATGGCACAGATATTAGCCTAAGAATGTGGTCAATCAGATATTCCAGTAACATATGATGTGGCTATAGCAAAAATGGTGTTAGCAATCCAAAAAGAAGAAGCATTTCACCTTGAACTAGCATTTTTTAAAGCACTAGGAATGCTCGTAGATGAATCCGGAGTCACCCGCATATTTGTTGATTCGGGAATTTTAGCAGCTGGCGGAATACATTACCATAGCCGCCGACTACGTGGGGACTTCGGGGCTTAAGCCCCCACACGGGAAAATCTGAGGGAGCTCTACCCCCACACGGAAAAATTTGAAGGGGTTCTGCCCCACACACAAATTATTTTTAATACCAACAAAAGGTACACTCATTTTGAAATATTTTTAATACATCAATTACTTATACATACAAAGTACAATGTATACCTATTCTATTATTTATTTTCAAAAATTTCCAACTTGTCATATTTTATTAACTAAAGTACTGTGTAAGTAACGCGTGCGGACTAGCAAAAAGTACTGCCAGCAGTGTTGCCAGATTTAAAATGCAGTATTGTCTGAAATTATTAATAAAATTATCAGATTTTAGTGAAAACTCATATTTCACTGCCTTATGCCTCGGAAACTATTGAAGATGTAAGCTTTTTTACTCATTTTGGTCAGTACTGTATACCCTTACATTTTGTTACACAAGTTTAGTTACATCCTGTGTGTGCATATACAGGCTGTTTAAAAAATACCGTAACAAAATTTAAAGGCATATAGTTACTGACCAAAAGAAGTAAGTTTTTACGGGGTTTGCCTCTGCTATGTAGAAAACTATAATTGTTCCGACTTTGATTAAACGAGACTGTTTGTTTACCTTTCAGAGGTAATCTTAGATATGCTTTTGTTTTTTTTTTTTTAAATCAAATAATTGTACTAAGTATGTTGCGGAGACCTTGGCCAATATTTAATTTTCAAATAACTTCGTAACTATTAGAAAATAAGAAAAATGTTTCATACAGGGAATTTATTTTAACATGCAACATATGGTCTATCACTTCCATGGTTACACACTATCTCTGTCAAAAAATGACAGCAATGTAATTTTTGTCCATTTTAAAATGCAACATACAAAATTTGTAGTTGTATGTAATATCAATATTAATTTCCAATAAATTAGCCTATGTATGATTAACAAAAAATCAAATTTATAATGTATCACATCTTAACAAACTTTAGCTTACAAAAATTCATAATTTTAATGTAATAATTGTTCAAAAATACCTCTATTTACACTGGGGCAATATCCTAATCGATCGTAGAAAGAATTGACATCATTTGTGATGTGTTCTGGAGGCATCTCCTGTGCTGCAGTACTATTTATAATGTTGCATTTTAAAATGGACAAATATTACATTGCTGTCATTTTTTGACAGTAGTGTGTAACCATGGAAGTGAGAATCATATGTTGCATTTTAAAATAAATTCTCTGTATAAAATCTTACTGTTTTTTTGTAGTCTATTAATGACAGATAAAAATTTTGTTCCATCACTATCTTTGTCAATTTTTCTTCGATTTTCGTTTTTCTCGGAAGCAATTGAAGATCAGACCTATGTTGATTAAGCTTTTTTTTACTCATATTGGTCAGTACTATATATCCTTAAAAAAAACACTTTCTTTGAAATACCCTGGCCATTGGGCCAGAATGTAGATATTTTCAGTATCTCAGATCTGCAATCTCAGATCTCAGATCCCCAAATTATTTTAGACAAAAATGCTTCAAATAAATGTTGTAGAGCATAAAATTCTGCATCTAAATCAATAAACAGAATTACTTTTACATGCTTTGTAACGACACAAATTAAATAAGAAAATATTGAAAATTACGTTGAAAATATCAAATAGCCATGGAATTGAAACAAAAATAGAAACAAATAAATAGGTAAATTAAATTCATACAAAAATCTCCATACCTATTATTACGACAATTGTACATTTCAATGAAATATTTATTTTTTATAGGATTTTTATTGAAAATCTTTTTAAATTGGAAATAATTCATGTAAACATTAAGACCTATCTACTACAATTCAAATTTCAAACAGTAATTCTCTGAATAAAATAATCACTACAATTTATTATTATAACAAATATTCGAATAATCCTCCGTTTTCAGCCAAGCAATAACCAAGTCTACTGTAGAATGAATTTCTTACATTAGCGAGCTGCCTATTTGTGATTAAGGCGCTCTCCTCCATGATAGCTTCTCTCAATGAATTAATATTTGGGTGGCGCTGCTTATAAATTTTACATTTAAGATGACCCCATAAAAAAAGTCGCAAGGTGCTAAATCAGGAGATCTGGCTGGCCAATTTAAAGTTCCACCATGACCAATCCAGCGATTTGGAAATGCTTGGTTTAAATAATCTCTAACACTTACTCCGAAATGAGCTGGGCAGCCATCTTGTTGAAACCAAACCTCCTGATATTCGCGCGCTACGCTGTCTAATGCAGGGCCGATCTCATTAATCAAGAGTTCTAAGTATGTTTCAGAATTTAAGGTGCCAACGATCTCAAATGGTCCAATAATATTGCTATTAAAAATGCCTGCCCAAATATTAATTTTTTGAGGATATTGCGTTCTGGTGGTAACATTTAATCTTGGATTTTCTAGAGCCCAGTGCCTATCATTTTGAACGTTTGGTTCATTGTTTAATGTAAAAGTACACTCATCGGTAAAGCAAATAGATGGAAGAAAATCACGATCCCGATTTGCTCGTTCTTGCATATCTTCACAAAAAACTCGCCTACTTTCTTCATCAATGGGCGAAATATCTTGATGGCATTGCATCTTATATGGGTGGTATTTATGTTTTTTAAGAATGCGCAATACAGTAGAATGAGCAATCTCACATTCCTGCGCTATTATTCTTGAACTTAATTTAGGATTAAAATTTATTAATTCCAGAAGTCTTTGTTCGTTTTCTAAATTAATGCGATTATTTTTATTTCCTATAAATAAAGATATGATTTGTTTGTAAATCTCTTTAAAAATATTCAAATTTAAATTTACCTGTACTATTTTCCGCCGCAACACTTGCCGTGGATTCAAATTTTTGAACATACGCGCGTATTGTTGTAGCGCTTGGAATTGGCCTATTTGGAAATTTCACGGCGAATAAATCTCTAACTATACGTAAACAATTTCCACTATAAAAAGTTTTTATTATAAAAACCCTTTCTTCGTTAGAATAAACTGAATTCATTTTGATATTTTACCGTCAAATTAGTTATTTATCTGTCAAACGTCAGACATTTATTTGTTTCTATTTTTGTTTCAATTCCATGGCTATTTGATATTTTCAACGTAATTTTCAATATTTTCTTATTTAATTTCTGTCGTTACAAAGCATGTAAAAGTATTTCTGTTTATTGATTTAGATGCAGAATTTTATGCTCTACAACATTTATTTGAAGCATTTTTGTCTAAAATAATTTGGGGAGCAATGCGCACGAAAAAACTGTTTTTCTCATATGAATCGCCTATGTACACAGGTATGATGTTCCACCCGGTATATATATATATATATATATATATATATATATATATATATATATATATATATATATATATATATATATAGTATAGTATAGTATAGTATAGGGTGTCCCAAGACGAGCTTACACTGTCGTTATTTTAAAAACTACTCAATATTATTTTACGAAATTTGATATCTAAGGGTTTTCTCATATGCCCGTTTCAACTAAAATATTCTCAAAGCAGTAGCACTTTCGGTTTAATCGGAAGTAGACCCTAACTTTCTTATTTTAAATGGAATGCTATATTTTTTATTTTACCACTGAATTCAGCGGAAAATTTTGCATACAAAACAATAAAAATATTTTACACATGATCAACCACTTCCGGCGTAATCTAACTTTTTTTGATTTTTCCTGTAAGAAGGGCCACTTCTTTATCAATTTGTAAAAACAGTTTTATAAAAAAAGCTTTTGTTTACACAACATAAATTAATAATTGACAAATTTTTAAAAATGTAATTTCTATGTTTTCTTTTACTAAACATCTGTCAACTTTCAACATAGAACCATGCTACATAAAGTACCGCTATTTTTCAACGAAAAATTCATTTAAATAAAAAAATGGGGTGTTCCATTTAAAAAACCTGAGTTTTTTGAATTTCAACTTCACATTCACGTAGAATTACATTTTTCAAAAATTATCGATAAAAATTTTATATTAGTGTAAACTAAAGCTTTCTTTATAAAACTGTTTTTACAGATTATAGAAATTAGTTCCCATTCTCGAGATATAGAGTGGTAAAAAGTGGCATTATTAGTGAAAAAATCAAAAAAGTTTAATTACGCCGGAAGTCGTTGATTTTGAGGAATTTTTTTATAGTTTCATATGTAAAATTTTCTGCAGCATCAATGGTAAAATAAAAAATATAGCATTCCATTTAAAACAAGAAAGTTAAAGTCTATACTTACGGTAAACCAGAAGTACTACTGCTTTGAGATTATTTTAGTTGAAACAGGCATGTGAGACAACCCCAAAATACCAAATTTCGTAAAATAATATTGAGTAGTTTTTGAAATTGATCGCTTCATCCAACTGTACACTGTTTGAGAACAAAATGTTTTGTCATGTCTGTGATCCGCTCAGTGGCGGCGCTAGCGGGGGGTCCAAAAATTTTCAGTTGCCACTGGTTGCCCCCCCCCCCCGACTTTTAGTGTCAATCTAAAAAAAATGCTAGAAATATTGCTTTTAACATCTTAACATTTAAAAAAGACAGAAACACTGAAAGAAACACAAAAAGAGCATTGTTATACAGCATATTTTTTTTTCTATGCACATATATCTAAAAATCTCTATCTGCATTTAACCATGATTATTATTGATTGGTGTTATAATAAACGCGCTGCCGAACTTGTCCAAACTTGTCATATTAATTGTGCGAGTCCGATAGCGACGCAATGAACTTGTAATTACTTGTTAAGATTGTTCTATACTTTACTTACTCGTCCACGTGCATAGTTTAGCAAGTTCAAACATGTTTTACAAATTTTGGTATTTACACGAGTGATGAAAATCTCAATGCTCATTCGTTATTTTGTGATCAAAGAGTAAAGTAAAAATAAATATGAAGCGCACAAATAATATTAAAAATTATTTTTTGTCAGAATCAGATAAAAAAAATTAAAAACTGATACTTTCCTGCCTTCGACCAGTATCGGCAGCATAAGCAGTAATTTAGAAAATATATTAAAAACGAATGAAATGGTGACACCTTGTAACTTAAGTGCTACTGAAGAAAGTTATAGTGAGTCTAAATAAAAATTGGGAGGATGATACAAGTGATGATAATGAAACTGCCGTACATACCCCAACAGTGAGACCTGAACCAGAACAAACACTTCTTACTGTTTCTGGACCCAGCGACTTGTCACAGACTCCTGAAGAAGAACCACGTCAGCCGGTACTATCGCAGTATCCAAAAGTTAAACAAGGTGAAAGAAAGAGAAGCTTTAAATCAACGTGGTTTAAAAAAATTACATGGTTGGAGTTAATGTTTTAAAAGACAGTGTTTTTTGTTTATAATGCCAATTTTTCCATGGTGTAAATCAAGCAAACATTTTTGTGAATGAAGAAATTCGCAACTGGAAGAATGCACTTGATTTAAGTAAAGGACTAGTAAAACATGATAAATCTAAACAACATAAACTGTGTGTTATAAAATATGTAAATTATATGAAATTAAAGAAACAGAAAACAAATATTGAACAAATGGTGAATGATCAATACCAAAATGAAATTAAAGAAAACAGACACTACATCAAAACTTTATGTGAGTGTTTATTATTTACATGTACGCAAGATATTGCTCACCGTGGTCATGATGAAAGTGTTTTAAGTTTAAATAAACGTAATTTAAGAGAACTAATGTTATTGATAAGTAAACATGACACTATTGTACAAAAAAAGTTACAGGATAGTTCAAAGAATGCTAAATACCTACATCATGATATCCAAAATTTATTAATTTCTATTATGGCCACCATTGTACGTAAAAAAAATGCTAGATGCTGCTAGTTTTGCAAATTATATAAAAACAATATTAGATGAAAATAATATTTCATTAAGCAATTGTAATAGCATAAGGATACGATGGTGCTGCTGTAATGAGTGGTCATTTAGGTGGCGTGCAAAATCATATTAAAAGTATTGTTCCGCACGCAGTATATATTCATTGTTTTAACCATAAATTAAATTTAGTTGTTGTTGATTGTTGCAAACATTTGAAAAAGTCGGCTATTTTTTTTCTAATCTTGAAAAATTATATACATTTATGTCAAACTCTACAATTCATACTCTATTTTTAAATACGTAAAAACAAATTTATCCTACAAAACAGGCTGGAGAATTAAAAAGGATATGTGATACGCGATGGACTGTTCAGTTCAGAGCATGCGAGACTGTTTTAGAAACAATTGAATCTATTTTTGTAACATTAAAAACTAATGTTGTGAAGCAAAAGGTTTACTTTTACAAATTGATAAAGAATTTATTGTTTTACTGCTTATTTTTATAAAAATTTGTTACAACTGTATCTAATTATCTCCAATCCCCTGATATGAATTATGTAAAAGGTTTAAATTTAGTTCAAGAAACAATTAATGAATTTCAAAACTTCCGAAACAATGATAATGAATGGAATTCTATATGGAAATCTGCAAATAATATTTTTTTGTCTCTTGGTTTAGATAAAACAGACTTTTTTGTCAAACCAAAAAGAATGAAATCTATTCCAAAAAGGTTACAAGAGTTTATAGTAGATTGTGAAATAGATGATTCTGTAGACATAGAAGTAAAAAATGAGAAAGATGTAAAACTTAAGTTATACATCCCTATACTAGATAAAATTATAATTGAATTAAAAGAAAGATTCACAAAAAAATGATACTATTTTTTAAAATCATTACAAGCTTTTGACCGCACAGATGATTTATTCCTCAATAAAATTCATTTAACTAAATTAGCAGAACATTATAACATAAGTTGTGATTGTTTAGACTCCGAAATAACGCTAGTTAAGAAACTTTTGTGTAGGGAGGAAAATAAAAATATTAAATCACCCATAGAGTTTCTGCCATTTGTTGAACAATATAAGCAAGCATTTGAATGCATTTATAATTTGGTAAAAATTTGTATTTTAATGCCTGTATCAACAGCTTCTTGTGAAAGATCATTTTCCTCTTTAAAAATAATTAAAGTTATTTAAGAACAAGAATGACAAATGAAAGATTAAAGAACATTAGTATATTAAGTGTAGAAAAAGACATATCAAAATTAATAGACCTTAATGAAGTTGTAGACAAATTTGTAAGTTTAAATAAAAACCGAAGGATTAAATTAGTACAACTAAATCACTGCTGTGTTTTGTATTTATCATATTTGCTTTTAATTATATTAGAGAACATTTTTTGTTTTATTTTTAAAGAATATGCTTGTTTTTGTTTATTATTTATACAGTAGAATCTCCTACAGCATGCGCTAACTCGTTTCGTATTGTAAAAGATTCGTGCAGTAGGAGACGCTCGACTGTATAGCACGTTACAGTAAGAAGCGCCGATTTTGTGTTATTTCACGTGTTATATGTGAGATTTTTGACGTGTTGTAATAGACTGATGTGAGTCGTAAATTTAGTTGGGATGTTGTAGGAAAGCATGCTATAAGAGATTCTACTCTATATTATATTTATATTTGTTTGGTACCAAATAAATTTAATATTGACAACATTGTTAATTATTATTAAAATGATAAAAAATATATGCCCCCCTAATTTTCTTCCTGGTCCCTACTGGCCCCCCTAGATTTCAGAGCCTAGCGCCGCCACTGGATCCGCTTTTTAATTAACACACTTTACATATGTTTTTAAAAAATAAATTTCATTAGGTATATTGTATTTCATCAAACGTTAAAGTTAAATGGAACTTCGCGGCATTGTCTATGTAAATATCAAGATAAAGAGCTTGAGCTGACGGATGGGAATGCTTAAAGAATATTGAAGCTTACGCTCGCGTTGTTCGCGTGATCTCCACAATTTTAATATAAGCCACATTCATGTTTCATGTTGCATTTGCCTTATATACACGGTACTTAATATCCCTGGTAACAGTGGCGGCTCGTGAGATGAAAATTAGGTGAAGAGATATTTTTGAAATGGTGTGGGCGGTTGCATTGGCAGTTTTAACATTTGTTTATTTAAATTTAATATTGGAGTTGTCGTCTGTCCATCTGGAGAACGGTGTCTCCAATAAAATGCATAGGTTTAAAATCATTTTGCAGATTAATTCTGATTCTGATTTAAATATGCAATTTGTACAATCTGTTGAAGTATTAATCGTAGAAATAATTATTATCGACGTATTAAAGTATTGGTTATAACAATAATATATAAATGATAATAAAAGTAGGTACAATAAAGTACAATAATTGCGATACTTGGTGAAACTGTTCTTAATATAAATATAATTTTATTTTCATTTAAAAATATATTAGCATTACATTCCAAATAAATTGAAATAATAATATTAATAACAAACTATTCAAATTGTTTTATTAACAGCGTAGCAAAATAATGCATCAATTTCAATGCGACGGTGAAGTGCAGTAGTGCAGAGCTCGAGTCGAGATGTGATATTCGCCATTCACTTCTGTACATGGTAGAGGAAGCGTCGTTGTCATGGCAACCAATGTATCTAGCCAGTAAACGCTAGCTGCTCGCACAACTTTGAAGCGTTAATTCGAAATTTGAATTGCTCTTAATGTGATGCGGGTTGCGGATGATCAGTTATTACAATTTTTTGTAGATAATTTGTTTATTAAATTGTATTAATGTTTATTTCAAGCTTTATAGTACATAATATGAAAAATTTAATGTGTTGTAAATAATTTTAATTTTTTTTTTTTTTGTTTTCTGAAATAACAGGTGAATTTGCTCTTCACCTTCTTCGCTCGAATAGCCGCCACTGCCTGGTAATCTAATATACAATTCTCAGATAACAACAGTACTAGACACCATTAAATGTCTTGTATTTTACGTATCGATGAGTTTACTAATGGAATATCATTCAAAAAACTTATAAAAGCTATATATGATTACCTAAAAAACGTATGCAATGGGCTATATGACCATTGTCGAAATTAAGGATATAAAGTATAAAAATTAAAAATTAATCATTGTGACTACCAATGGTAATGATAAAAACTATATATTATCTTATAATTTCACTGAAATGAATGAGAGAACAGTTTACAAAGCTAAAAGTACGAATTTATTGAACCGAATTTTATTACTTAATGATATCAAATAAATGTCAATGATAATAATGACAATAAAATAAAAATATTTTAATATTACACAACAGATTGTTTTGGTATAAATTTGGTGTGTATTGAAGCGTCAATGTCACATCATATGACATTGACCTCCAAACCATATGATTCATATGGTTTTCGAAGGCTGTTTACATACATCGTTTTGAAAATGTAACATGAGTTCTTAAAAGTAGATTCCAGTAATTTGCCAAATGTAGATTATTCTACGATATATGGTTTTTATCGAATGAATTCTAATTCTCCTACGTGACGTCGCATATCCCTTTTCCAAAACTTTATTATTGTTTATCTCCGGAATTAACAACAATTAAGCCATTTAAAAAAATATGAGTATTTTTATTTTTTATAAAGAATCATAAAATGGAAGATGAAAAAATGGTCATATAGCCCAAAGAAACACAAGGTTATATTTCATTGTAACACGAACTTTTCACGTGAGACTTTGACAATTCAAATCTCGTTATTAAAGCAACACTTTAATTGTAACGATGAATAAATTTTCTTGAATCATACATCATATTTATGGCAACCAACAAAATTTATCAACAAATATGAAGTAAATGTCAAAGGTCTTTCATGTTATATTTAATTTAAATCAAAAAAAGACCATAACGGTAGAGGTTTAAAAACAAATTATATGCATTCGGAAGTAAATAAAATATGCCTTCACTCACTTGTACCAAAAATAACTAAGTATTTCTTATAATAAACCTTTACTTGAAATTTATCAACATTTATTATGAGATATACAGGATGTCCGGATTTCAAAGGCCACCATTGGGATCTGGGAAACTATAAGATTTCGGTTAAATGGAACTTGTGGTGCGCCTTTAGAGGGCCATCATAGATGTGCTTCTGTTTTGACAAAAAATTTCATAGGTTACTAGAAAATGGCGGAAAATTGAATTTGGTTGATATTTTCTTTTGAAATTACTTCTAAACTATCAGTAATCGAGAAAAATGTAAATAGAACCCGTACCTCTTTGAATTTTGTTTCAAAAAATGCTTATTTTTCTCTTCTGATTGGTATTTTTTGTGTTTTACATAGATCATACCTGGTATAGTTAGGACGATTTTACTTGGCAAGGGATTGGTATGTAGGTCGGTTCACCATTCCTACGATGCGTCTTGTTAAATATATACTTTTTCGTAGATACCGCACTGCGTTAAAAGTGGAGTAGTGATTTTACAACTATTGGGGGGTTAACACAATAGAAAAACCTTTCAAAGCGGATTCTTTATTACACTTATATTCAAACAGTTCTGTTTGTACATAGCATTGATCTAATAAATACATATGGATGGAGCTTGCCTATAGCCGTACACAGTGTGCTGTGTGGTTAACATTCGAGAGAGATAGCTATACACAAAGTCCTGCAGTGGGAGAGCGATAGAAGAACGTAGACATTAGTCACGTGGTACGACTACCGTGTACGCTTTGTAAGGCAACAGGAAAAGTTGAATAAAATGAATAAAACTAATGATTTTTAATAAATAATTTTATGAATTATTAGTTACTTTTGTATTTTAATAGTGTAATAAGCAAATTAATATATTATTAACTGGCCAATGACTATTAAACTACTTTATTATCAAATTAAAATTTTTCTTATATTATATGCACAGCACACCTTAACCATTCTAATTTTTAGTATATCCTTAATACTTTATTTATCATAATTTTCTTATTATATTTAAATAAAACAAGAAATTTCGAGAGCGCTAATACATTTCTAGCGACAGTAGACCTCAGTCACGTGGTTCTCGCTCTGTCTTTATTGTACAATGTTAAGCACAGACTATCCTTGCCTACGATCCTTCCATTTACGAAGTATTTATTAGTTCTATGGTACATAGACATGCATAAATTTTCTTACTGACAATAAGAAAACTACAAATAATTCAATTTTTTGAATATTTATTTCACATTTACATATAACATGTTAGTAAAGTAAACGTATTGACAAATATTTATATTTGTAGCTTAGTAGTAAACTTGTATTGTAATTTACATTATAATGTAAGCTAAAATCTGCTTATAATTATGCTCTGTCTAACGACTATGATTTAAACACAAATAACAGGAAAAACCCTTGTATAAATTATACAATGCGGTTATTATACGAATAATATCAGTACCTGTCTTCCAGTTAGCAGGTATTAAAGTAGAAGAAGCTTAAAACCAAAAATTAGTGAGAAAATAACTGTAGATAGATTAAGATTAAATGGTTCTTTTCCAATCCCTAGTCTATGAAATTTTACTATAAATACCTGTTTGCTAATAATTAAAATTCAGTTTAAAGTCAGAATCTGTTTTGAGTGTTTGAAAATTTTAAATAATATAACGGCTAAATTGAACCAAGTTATAAGTGGTGATGGAAGGGAAATTATTTCCAAAATTATTGAAGCTTGTGATTCAGAAGCCAATAATAAAGAATTTAAGTTTCCAATAAATTCATCAAATGCACGTGCAGCCTTTTATACGGGAGTTTCAGAAAGGACAATATCTAGAATAAGGAAAGAGAACAAAATCAGAAATTTAGAGAATCCTTCTGCATCGTTACACAGTGCAATGTACATAAACTATTATTCACGAAAGATTACTATTCAAGGTCATTTGTGAGCCATCTGATATAATATTACTTGCAGATAAATTCATTGCATTTCGTTTGCATAGGCGTGCCACATGAAATATTGATGGACACATTTTAATTGAAAAAATAGGAATAATTCATTTGAAAATTATGTATCTTCTAAATAATGCCTTTCTGAAAGATTTATGTTCTTCACTTATGCTTTTGCAAAATACAAAAACATAGACTTCTTATAAACCAAGGAATAATAATTTGATTTAAACGTCAACGCCACTGGGTAAATATTAGCACAGATGCCAGTGTATTCTATTATTCACGAAAGATGACTATTCAAGGTCATTTGTGAGCCGTCTGATATAATATTACTTGCAGATAACTTCATTGCATTTCGTTTGCATAGGCGTGCAACATGAAATATTTATGGACACATTTTAACTGAAAAAATAAAAGTAATTTATTTGAAAATTGTGTTTGTTTCTAAATAATGCCTTTCTGAAAGATTTATGTTCTTCACTTATGTTTCTGCAAAATACAAAAACATAGACTTAACTTATAAACCAATGAATAATAATTTGATTTAAACGTCAACGCCACTGGGTACAAATTAGCACAAAGGGCAGTGTAGTAGATAATTAGGTATCTGTAATTCTACGACATATGTCTTTATTATTTATAGTGTGTTAGAAAGTAATGCCATTATTTACGTATATCTGTCACACCACATAAATTAAATAGACAAAGGTCAAATAATCTTTCTCTTTTTAATAGAAAATGTTGCTAAGCTACTGCTATAAAGTTATGTGTATTCTTTCTTCGAACAAATGACCTTGAATAGTCATCTTTCGTGAAAAATAGTGTAGTAGATAATTAGGTATCTGTAATTCTACGACATATGTCATTATTATTTATAGTGTGTTGTGTGTTAGAAAGTAATGCCACTATTTACGTATATCTGTCACACCACATAAATTAAATAGACAAAAATCAAATAATCTTTCTCTTTCTAATATAAAATGTTGCTAAGCTATTGCTATAAAGTGATGTGTATTATTTCTTCGAACAAATCACCATGAATAGTCATCTTTCGTGAATAATAGTGTATTATGTATTTTTTTTATCTGCATTTCGTACCTGATATTGTTGTATTCTTTTTTGTTAAATGTAATAAATAAATAATTTATTATTATTTTCCGTAATGTTTGTACATTCATGAAATAGAATTTTTTTCTGGTTTTTATAACTTTTCCCTGAGCGCAGAGAAATCTTTATTACTTCTACTCGCCAAGTAAAATCGTCCTAACTATATTACTACATACGTGAATAGACCTTTTCAATTTAACGGCTATATCTTTCTATCGCTGCAATTAAGAAAAATGGCACGATGGCACCAAAACAATTGCCAGTTGGGCTGTCAAACGAAACGTCAAAAATATTACAGTCATTAAAATAAGTGTATTCTCGGTGAAAATTTGCATCGTTAGACATTTTAGCTCAAAAAAAAGCTTTTGCAACTTGTTCCGAGAAGTTTTTTAAAGTTGTCAAAAAAAATTCTCACTTTTTACGTCAAATATTTTTAGAAACAAACGTCGTATCTTCTATCTTTTTAAATTGAAAAGGTCTATTTGAAAATATAGAGTTAAAATTAAATTATGAACCAAGATAGTTATGAAAAAAGTTATTTAAGTAAAATAAAATACTATTATAAAAAACTAATGAAATTACTGACAAAACATGAGAAATTTCATAAAAAATAATGAGAAATCTATATGTTGAGGGTAAAATAAATTTAATAATAATAAACACAATAACCCTCATACCAACTGAAAGTGGAAAAAATAAGTATGTTTTTATAGTAAAAATCAAATATGGGTACCATTTAATAAATGTAAGTTTGTGTTATATGTCGAAAATTTATCGACAGAAAAATTATTTTCGTACACCACTGGATAGACAAGAAAAGTATCTAACTTTTTTTATTTGGAACACTTTTCTTGATTCCCGATAGTACAGAAATAATTTCAAGATGAAAATATCAACCTAATTCGGTTTTTCGCCATTTTATAGCATCCTATGAGAATTTCTGTCAAAACAAAAGCACATCTAAGATGGCCCCCCAAAGGCTCGCAACATGTCCCATTTAACCGCAGTCGTCTTATAGTTTCCGAGATCCCAACGGTGACTTTCGAAATCCGGACAACTGTGTACTGGTATGTATGTAGTTAACTGAAAATTAAATCTACTCTTGTTTTTTTTTTAATACGTCGCTAATTGACACATTGACTTATACTCATTTCTGAGTGTGCTAAGCTGCTTCTGTTCAAAATTTCAGTAATGAAATCATCTTTTCTATAATTTCTTGTGCACATTATACATCAAAATTTTATATGATCCTTATTTAAATATTTCTCGTTCTTTTACTATGTTCAACGTTTACATATCTGTTTTTATTGGAAAAATATTTAATATGTTTCCATAATAAAAAAATCTGATGTGGCCAGCACATTACCTTCCGTCAGTTATATGACGTATTTACGAAAATTCTACCGGCGAACTGTTACCAATAAACAGCTTTTTATCAGGTTATAGCTACCGGAATCGATATTTTAAGAACGCAACTGGTAAACAGGGTAGATCCATAACCTATGAAAAAATCTGAAAGTTTAAAACAGGTTAGAAATTTGACGTAGTTAACAAACTGAGCAGAGCCCTACTTTGAACACATTTCCACTTTTACCGCACGCACTTCGCTTTGCATCACTACATTTTTTTGAGATTAGATTCTTCATGAATCCGGTAGATGGATCTGGTAGATATTGAACAATTTTCGAACACGGTAACATTTTACCACTCATGCGTTCGAACACAGTCGGTAGATGCGGTATCTACCGGTAGAATTTTCGTAAATGCGTATGTATTTTCTATAAAATCCATACAGAAAGTTCCTTGCAAAAGATTATAAATTTCTTGTATGTACATTACCTTTCGACAGTTGTATGTATCCTTAATACTAAAAGGTTAGATTCACTATCTATATATATTTTCTTTAATCACGACGATTGCTCAACTTTAGACAAGGCTACAGCTTAAACGGTGCGACCGATTTTCATGAAATATGTGTCAAATTGTAGGAAATGATTGGCTTCAGGGCCCTTCTAATGGGACGAATTTCTGTAGGATGCATAGATTTCTGGTAAAAAATTATTAAACGTAAAACTAAACAATGGATCGTAGAATACATGTAAAAATTTAGAAGATAAAAATGCTGTCATGTGTAAAATTTGGCATGATGTCAATGTCAATAATGACAAATTATGAATGTCGTATGGGTTGTCGACCATTTCAATGCTAAATATAAATAAATATATTGTGTAAAATTGAAGAAAAGAATATGAATTAAACGAGGTAGGTATACGTAATGAATTTAAGCAATATTTATTGTTAATTTAGATTTTATTTTGTAAATAGATTTTACGAAATGTCAGAAGTTACTAAAAACTACGAAAACGTTGATAAAGACTAGAAGAGTTTCACAATCGAACGAAGAATACATGTATAAAATTAAAAAGATAAATACGGTCTTGTCACATTTGAAATGTTAATGACAAATTTAAACTACAGAAAATAGTCAGTTTATAATTGAAGAAAAGAATGTGAGAATTAAACGACGTAAGGTACGCTATGAATGTAAGATATGTTTATTCTTATTTTATAATTTATTTTGTAAATAAATTGTTGAAAATGTACGAGGTTATTAAACGACGAAATGGACGAGAAATGTAGGAAAAGCATCAACGACAAGAAAGACTGGGAGGACAAAGTGTACAGTGTACAGAGAGAATGTCAAGGATTGTTTTCTGTGCCAGTCAGTGTATTAATTTAAGATATGTTTATTTATATTTTATTTTGTAAATAGATTTTACAAAACTGACAAAAAGAAACTGGTAGTATTTGGGTTGGCAGTCCAGCGTGTTTTATTCGCACAGCTTTACCAGTACGATCTAAACCTAAACCGTACACAAATAAAGGAGTGTGTGGGGCTCTTTAGGGCAGATTGCGTGGGTAGTTTGGGTGGGCATGTAGCGTGGGCAGTTTGGGTGGGCATGTTGCGTGGGTAGTTTGGGTGGGCATGTTGCGTGGGTAGTTTGGGTGGGCATGTTGCGTGGGTAGTTTGGGTGGGCATGTTGCGTGAGTAGTTTGGGTGGGCATGTTGCGTGGGCAGTTTGGGTGGGCATGTTGCGTGGGCAGTTTGGGTGGGCATGTTGCGTGGGCAGTTTGGGTGGGCATGTTGCGTGGGCAGTTTGGGTGGGCATGTTGCGTGTGCAATTTGGGTGGGCATGTTGCGTGGGCAGTTTGAGTGGGCATGTTGCGTGGGCATCATAAACCACTATCGGCGGAGCCCTAGGGAAAACTCGGCGAAGCCGAGGTTACGCTAGTCCTTAATACTAAAAGGTTAGATTCACTATCTATATATATTTTCTTTAATCACGACGATCGCTCAACTTTAGACAAGGCTACAGCTTAAACGGTGCGACCGATTTTCATGAAAGTTGTGTCAAATTGTAGGAAATGATTGGCTTCAGGGCCCTTCTAATGGGACCAATTTCTGTAGGATGCATAGTTTTCGTGTAAAAAATTATTAAACGTAAAATCAAACAATGGATCGTAGAATACATGTAAAAATTTAGAAGATAAAAATGCTGTAACATTTGGCATGATGTCAATGTCAATAATGACAAATTATGAATGTCGTATGGGTTGTCGACCATTTCAATGCTAAATATAAATAAATATATTGTGTAAAATTGAAGAAAAGAATATGAATTAAACGAGGTAGGTATACGTAATGAATTTAAGCAATATTTATTGTTAATTTAGATTTTATTTTGTAAATAGATTTTACGAAATGTCAGAAGTTACTAAAAACTACGAAAACGTTAATAAAGACTAGAAGAGTTTCACAATCGAACGAAGAATACATGCATAAAATTAAAAAGATAAATACTGTCTTCTGTCACATTTGAAATGTTAATGACAAATTTAAACTACAGAAAATAGTCAGTTTAAAATTGAAGAAAAGAATGTGAGAATTAAACGACGTAAGGTACGCTATGAATGTAAGATATGTTTATTCTTATTTTATAATTTATTTTGTAAATAGATTGTTGAAAATGTTCGAGATTATTAAACGACGAAATGGACGAGAAATGTAGGAAAAGCATCAATGACAAGAAAGACTGGGAGGACAAAGTGTACAGTGTACAGAGAATGTCAAGGATTGTTTTCTGTGCCGGTCAGTGTATTAATTTAAGATATGTTTATTTATATTTTATTTTGTAAATAGATTTTACAAAACTGACAAAAAGAAACTGGTAGTATTTGGGTTGGCATTCCAGCGTGTTTTATTCGCACGGCTTTACCCATATGTTGTAAACCTAAACCGTACACAAATAACGGAGTGTGTGGGGCTCTTTAGGGCAGATTGCGTGGGTAGTTTGGGTGGGCATGTTGCGTGGGCAGTTTGGGTGAGCATGTTGCGTGGGTAGTTTGGGTGGGCATGTTGCGTGGGTAGTTTGGGTGGACATGTTGCGTGGGTAGTTTGGGTGGGCATGTTGCGTGGGTAGTTTGGGTGGGCATATTGCGTGGGCAGTTTGGGTGGGCATGTTGCGTGGGTAGTTTGGGTGGGCATGTTGCGTGGGTAGTTTGGGTGGGCATGTTGCGTGGGCAGTTTGGGTGGGCATGTTGCGTGGGTAGTTTGGGTGGGCATGTTGCGTGGGTAATTTGGGTGGGCATGTTGCGTGGGTAGTTTGGGTGGGCATGTTGCGTGGGTAGTTTGCGTGGGCATGTTGCGTGGGTAGTTTGGGTGGGCATGTTGCGTGGGTAGTTTGGGTGGGCATGTTGCGTGGGTAGTTTGGGTGGGCATGTTGCGTGGGCAGTTTGGGTGGGCATGTTGCGTGGGCAGTTTGGGTGGGCATGTTGCGTGGGCATGTTGCGTGGGCTGTTTGGGTGGGTATATTGCGTGGGCAGTTTGGGTGGGCATGTGGCGTGGGCAATTTGGGTGGGCATCACAAACCACTATCGGCGGAGCCCTAGGGAAAACTCGGCGAAGCCGAGGTTACGCTAGTCCTAATACTAAACGATCAGATTCACTATCTATAGTTATATGTATATTTGAATTCATCACGACGATCGCCATCCTTTGAACACCTCTACAGCCTGACTGGTGTGAGCGATTTTCGTAAAATTTTCACCAAGTTGTAGGAAATTATTGTCTCGAGTGCCCTCGTAATAACACAAATTTCTGTAGGATGCATAGTTTTCGAGTAAAAAATTATTAAAAATTAAAAATTGGGACAGAAACAATATTTTTCACAGTAACGATCACAGTTTTCCTTGAAAATTTAAGACGATAAACGCTGTCATGTCATATGGTATGTCAATGTCAATGATGACAAATTATCGGTTTTTATCATTTAAATGCAACAAAACTGCTTAAGTAATATGTAAAATTGAAGAAAAAATGATGAATTAAACGAGGTACGTATATAAAATGATTTTAAGTCATGTTTTATGTTAATTTATTATATATTTTATTTTTTAAATAGAATTTTGGAAAATGTATAAGGAAACACGTTGAAAAGGATCAGAAAGGCAGAATTATATTATATTACAGTCTATCGAAGGGTACATGTACAATATTACAAAGATAAACATTGTCATCCGTCAAATCGGATGTACATATAGTCTATCATAAAACACCATCGGCGGAGCTCCTAGGCTGAACTCGGCGAAGCCGAGTTTAGGCTAGTCCTAATACTAAACGATCAGATTCACTATCTATAGTTATATCTATATATATATATATATATATATATATATATATATATATATATATATATATATATATATATATATATATATTTGAATTCATCACGACGATCGCCATCCTTTGAACACCTCTACAGCCTGAATGGTGTGAGCGATTTGTGTGAAATTTACACCAAGTTGTAGGAAATGATTGTCTCGAGTGCCCTCGTAATAACTCAAATTTCTGTAGGATGCATAGTTTTTGAGTAAAAAATTATTAAACATTGAAAATTGGGACAAAAACAATAATGGTCACAGTAACGATCACAGTTTTCCTTGAAAATTTAAGACGATAAACGCTGTCATGTCATTTGGCATGTCATGTTTGACATGTCATTTTGAACCTTTAAATAGAAATATTTATGAAATGACGGCAATTTGAAAGAAGTTTATTTCATAATCATAAAATATGAGAATGGGCAATTATATCTGCACAGGTAAAATGGCGTAAAACATTATAATTAAAAATTATAAATTTTGACGGTTCATATGCACCTGGAAAATGTTGCCAAATATGTCATAAGTAACTAGGTAATAAATAAATATTCTTAACTAGATTAATGTGAAGTTCGAACACAAGTGTTTGATCACAGTTTTCCTTGAAAACTTTAAAATGATAAACGCTGTTATATCATTTGGCATGTCAATGTCAATGATTACAAATTATCGGTTTTCATACTTGTAAATGTAAAGAAATGTTTCAATAATATGTAACATTAAAGAAAAGATGATGTATTTAACGAGGTAGGTATATGTAATGAGTTTAAGCCATGTTTTATGTTAATTTAATATATATTTTATTTTTTAAATATAATTTTGGAAAATGTATAAGGAAACACGTCGAAAAGGATCAGAAAAGCAGAATTCATATGACAATCGATCGAAGAACATATACAAAATGAAAAAGATAAACATTGTCATCCGTCATATTGGATGTGCGTATAGTCTATCATAAAACACTATCGGCGGAGCCCTAGGCTGAACTCGGCGAAGCCGAGTTTAGGCTAGTCCTAATACTAAACGATCAGATTCACTATCTATAGTTATATATATATTTGAATTCATCACGACGATCGCCATCCTTTGAACACCTCTACAGCCTGACTGGTGTGAGCGATTTTTGTAAAATTTTCACGAAGTTGTAGGAAATTATTGTCTCGAGTGCCCTCGTAATAACACAAATTTCTGTAGGATGCATAGTTTTCGAGTAAAAATTATTAAAGATTGAAAATTGGGACAGAAACAATATTTTTCACAGTAACGATCACAGTTTTCCTTGAAAATTTAAGACGATAAACGCTGTCATGTCATATGGTATGTCAATGTCAATGATGACAAATTATCGGTTTTTATCATTTAAATGCAACAAAACTGCTTAAGTAATATGTAAAATTGAAGAAAAAATGATGAATTAAACGAGGTACGTATATAAAATGATTTTAAGTCATGTTTTATGTTAATTTATTATATATTTTATTTTTTAAATAGAATTTTGGAAAATGTATAAGGAAACACGTTGAAAAGGATCAGAAAGTTTTATACTAATTCCATACAGATAATTTCGAGCAAAATGATCCTAACACAAATATACTACAAATATGTCAATTGCACTTGACACTGACATTTTTCAATCAGAATTTTCTTAATATAGTATCTATTTCTAGTATAGCTGGCTAATTTATGAAGTTTAATTTCAGTATGATTTTATAACTCTATATCTATTTAATATGAAGTATTAAATGCTGTCAAATCGAATAGAGAATACAATGTTCTTTAATATTTATAATAACATAAAATGTGAAAAAATGATATTTAACATCGTTTTTTCAAGAAAAATTGTTAAAATCTTCAAATGAGAGCACTTCCGGTTGACCAATTATAACCAAAATCTAATCAGCTCTTCATATGGATGCAACGAAGAGGAATAAGAAAGAATTATAATTTTTGGAATTGTAGTATTAGAGTTATCGCAGACGAAAATTTTGTTAAATACACACACACACACACACACACACACACACACACACACACGCACACACACACACACACACACGGACACACACACATACATACATACACACACACACACACACACACACACACACACACACACACACACACACACACACACACACACACACACATACAGACATCATCGTAAAAATAGTAAAATCGTATTCTAGGGACCTTAAAACGTGCTTATTCATTAAAAACTCACCACCGATTTTTTTGACCAAAGACAATACCTTCCTTACCTAAAGGTGACGGAAGGTAAAAATATTCGAAATTAATTCTTTTTTATAGAAGAGAAAATTATTCAAGTTTTAAATTGAATTTTAATATCTCATCGCAACTTAGAAAGTTTACATCTGATAGCTTTGATAAGGTGGACCATCCGAGGAGTTTCAAAATAGCTTGACAATATAATCGAGTGTTTAACTACCTACTGCAATAATAATTTAATTCTACATTTTTCCTAATTCGATAAATAAAGAAGTGAAGTAGTAGAACATTGGAAAATAATGATCAAACAAATTATCTTATTCCTTCGATACAAAAAACTCATGACATTTTAATAAATTTTAAAATGTAGATTAAATGCTCAACAAAGAAATAGCTTTTTTTTCGATCGGACGAAAACTGACACGTTTCCGGTGTGTGTTCGAACAGAAAAGTGCATTGTTCCGGTATTTTAGTGTAGTTGCTAGGCAACGAAAAATAACAGTCCGGTCATAGTATTCCCGGACAGTACGCGGTTCATTGTTTTCAAATATATTTTGACTTTTATGAAAATAAATAAACAAACCATAGTTACGCTATCCTCGGATATTATTATCAACAACGTTTGAAAAAAAAATGTTTCACACAAATATTGTAATAGAAAGTTTATAGATTTTAAAAATGTTTTATTATCGAAAATCGATGGGGTGGTTTTCAAAATATCGTTTTGAAATTTTTGATTGGTCGCCATTTTGTTATTTGATGAAATAGAAAATAATTGTAAATACAAGTGTTTTAGAGAACCGAAAGCAAATGCTGAAAGTTTTTGTATTTTTTAAATATTCCTTCAAATAAGGGAGTTATGACGATTTTTCGAAAAACAAGAGAAGTTGTTTGTTTTAATGAGTTCTATCTACCATTTTCGGGTGTAACGACTTAGTATTAACCACCTGTATATACATGGGGTTTTGGCACGGCAACGAATTTTTAAACTAATTTTTATTCCCTTCTTAGAGAGTTTTGATTCCGGAAACAATGTTTGAATTGTAGCAGTCGCCTTTTAAATGACTTAATCAAAGTCTAAATATGCAGTAATTTCGCAAAGTACTAGTTCCTACCGGGATTGCTGGTTTCACCGAAAATTTTAAAAACGCTGTAACTTTGGATCAGGTTAAGATAAAATGGTACCATTTTGAAGGAAATTTAATTCTCTACAGCTTCCTTTCTGAGATTTTTTTGTAAAATGAGTTGCTGAGGCGCTAAAGGGAAAAGTTTGATGAAAAATGTGGCGCGAATAATGTTTTTTCGTAAAATAGAGGTTTTCAAAAGCATGTCATTCGTTCACAGTTGGAGATAGAAAAAACCTTAAATATTGAAAATGTAGAAAATTTTATCAGTTACAATTTTTTTGTAGGACCACCTGTTTTTGAGATATACGCGAAAAACCAAAAAAAGGACCTTGCGCCCACCCGAGGGTCAAGGACTTTTAATATGTTTTTTTGTGCAACCGGACGCGAAGTAAGCATTTCGCATCCGCAATACAGGCCGCGAAATTCATTTCGCGGCCTTTGTCATGGTAGCGGCCGCGAAATTAGGTAAACAATCACTTTGACACTTGAGAATTATATAGTTTTGTTTATCAAATGTCAATCCCACAGCCACCTTTTGATTCCGGAAACAATGTTTGAATTGTAGCAGTCGCCTTTTAAATGACTTAATCAAAGTCTAAATATGCAGTAATTTCGCAAAGTACTAGTTCCTACCGGGATTGCTGGTTTCACCGAAAATTTTAAAAACGCTGTAACTTTGGATCAGGTTAAGATAAAATGGTACCATTTTGAAGGAAATTTAATTCTCTACAGCTTCCTTTCTGAGATTTTTTTGTAAAATGAGTTGCTGAGGCGCTAAATTGAAAAGTTTGATGAAAAATGTGGCGCGAATAATGTTTTTTCGTAAAATAGAGGTTTTCAAAAGCATGTCATTCGTTCACAGTTGGAGATAGAAAAAACCTTAAATATTGAAAATGTAGAAAATTTTATCAGTTACAATTTTTTTGTAGGACCACCTGTTTTTGAGATATACGCGAAAAACCAAAAAAGGACCTTGCGCCCACCCGAGGGTCAAGGACTTTTAATATGTTTTTTTGTGCAACCGGATGCGAAGTAAGCATTTCGCATCCGCAATTGTCATGGTAGCGGCCGCGAAATTAGGTAAACAATCACTTTGACACTTGAGAATTATATAGTTTTGTTTATCAAATGTCAATCCCACAGCCACCTTGAAAGCTAACTTTCTATTTACAATAAAACAATTTAAAATTAAGAAAATTTGTAATTACATATTTTTTTACGGTTGCACAAAAAATATTGTGTACACCTTGACCGCGAAGTCCTTTAGCGCTCTCGAGATTGTCTTGCCTCGGCCGCAAGCGGCCTCGGTGACAATTTTTCTCTCGGTACGCTAAAGAGTGATTTCGCGGCCTTAATATACAAATAAATATTACTAACCAGTCCAACACCAACAAAGTCCCGAATTCGGTTTGTCTACTTATTTACTTTCCGGCTAGGATCATTCGTTGACTAGACTATTAGTGCAGGGCATGTCATCATTGGCTTCAATAAGTGCAAAACTAAATATATAAATTGAAAACGCTATTAAATATGTATACTAACGAATTTGACTATGGCATATTTAATATTTATTAAATAAATCAAATACTATGAACTGTCAAATCTGTATTAACCACTCTCTTGTTAACTTCCTCCGTACCGTCAATATATTTTTCAATTGATTTAGACCTTTTTAACAATTGGTCCGGAGCAAAGTGCATTTATACTGTTAATGTTACTAATAATTTTGTAATTCTGCTATTTCTCTCTGATAATAATATGCTGCATTTTGTATCCACCAATATGTTTATGAAATTATTATGTAAATTTCATATAATCTTTCATTATCTCTGTTATCTAGGTGCTGTACACACGTATAGCCGTGGGATTATGGCGAAGCTCTCGTCAACTAGAAAAGCATTTTAACGCTTCAATGAGCGCAGTACCGCCGCCATCACCAAGTCCGTCTGAATACACGCAGTGTATGTACCCGACGCCGTTGTCAAGGTCGCCGAGCACCAGAAGCAAGCATCAGGTCAGCAATGTTAAGGTAAGAGGAAAAAGATTTAATTATTTCAATTTTTACCGTTTTTAGATTTATAATGAACAAAATTACAGTTATCTCTTTGTTTAATTTGCTCCCTTTTAGCTTCCTTAGTTTTTAGTAAATACCACTTAATATTTATCATCATTTACTATCTGCATCATATTTAAATCTGATATGGCCAGCACAATACTTCTTACCATTTAATATTTATTAATTTAAATGCATACCTACATAGTTACTAATGATGGAAACTATATCAAGTTCCTTTCCATATATATATTATTCTATTTACTATTTTTTTTAAACGTTACTATTATTACTTTGAAATGATTAGATTTTGATAGTGACAGAAGAAAAAAAAACCGGAAGTTTCATACTCGTACATTTGAGATCTGAACTATGTAACCTTGAAGAACTTGGCCTGGAGAATGTCTGGTTTCAGCAAGATAGATGCTCGGCTCACCCAACGCAAGCATCAATGTATATATATATATATATATATATATATATATATATATATATATATATATATATATCATCACGGAATATTACCCATTGCTGGGTGTGCCAATCTGCTTTGTACATAGATTTCGGTAATGATGATTTCTGAAAGGCTTTATTCGTTGCCTCGCGTACTCACCAGATTTAACACCTTGCGACTTTTTCTGTGGGATGACCTCAAAGCCGAGGAACCTGCAAACTCTAAAAGAGGCAACCCGCACAGAAATCCGCCGTATACCCCAAGAAATGCTCGAAGGAGTTATCGGATACTTCAGAAGTCGCTTGCAACAGTGCGTGGAAAATGACAGACACCACTTGGCCGATATTATTTTCAAAACCATATGAGTAGGCTGTCCAGACGTTTTCTTTTACCCGGACAAGTCCTCTTTTTAGGGAATAAAATTTTTCCCGGTATATATCCGCATTTTCTAGGTAGAAAGTCCTCTATTTGCCAAGTGCTCCCTAATTGCCTAAACTATACCCAATCTGATACACCTGTATTGTGAGTTGCGTAGATAGATCATAAATCGCGCGAATGCTATAAGCGTGAAATAATTTTGAAGTAACTTGCGGGTAGAGCCAAATCATTTTATTGGTTCGTCTCGATAATTATCCAATTCCGACCACAATAAAACGACTTTTTTCTCTCTTATGACTTGTAAGTTTGTTCAATCTGTGACAAGGATGATACCATGACAGAATCCGAATATGTAGTAGTGAGTTGAATTGAGTGAAATGTAGTTTGCAACTATGAAAGTGAAAAATATGTTGAGTGACATAAGCTACCAGTACCAGTGGTAATTACAACTTGGTCTATAATGTTTTTTAACTTCCGTCACCTTTAGGTAAGAAAGGTATTGTCTTTGGTCAAAAAAATCGGTGGTGAGTTTTTGATGAATAAGCACGTTTTAGAGTCCCTAGAATACGATTTTACTATTTTTACGATGATGTCTGTATGTATGTATGTATGTATGTATGTATGTATGTATGTATGTATGTATGTATGTATGTATGTATGTATGTATGTATGTATGTATGTATGTATGTATGTATGTATGTATGTATGTATGTATGTATGTATGTATGTATGTATGTATGTATGTATGTATGTATGTATGTATGTATGTATGTATGTATGTATGTATGTATGAATGTATGTATGTATGTATGTATGTATGTATGTATGTATGAATGTATGAATGTATGTATGTATGTATGTATGTATGTATGTATGTATGTATGTATGAATGTATGTATGTATGTATGTATGTATGTATGTATGTATGAATGTATGTATGTATGTATGAATGTATGTATGTATGTATGTATGTATGTATGAATGTATGTATGTATGTATGTATGTATGTATGTATGTATGTATGAATGTATGAATGTATGTATGTATGTATGTATGTATGTATGTATGTATGAATGTATGTATGTATGTATGAATGTATGTATGTATGTATGTATGTATGTATGTATGTATGTATGTATGTATGTATGTATGTATGTATGTATGTATGTATGTATGTATGTATGTATGTATGTATGTATGTATGTATGTATGTATGTATGTATGTATGTATGTATGTATGTATGTATGTATGTATGTATGTATGTATGTATGTATGTATGTATGTATGTATGTATGTATGTATGTATGTATGTATGTATGTATGTATGTATGTATGTATGTATGTATGTATGTATGTATGTATGTATGTATGTATGTATGTATGTATGTATGTATGTATGTATGTATGTATGTATGTATGTATGTATGTATGTATGTATGTATGTATGTATGTATGTATGTATGTATGTATGTATGTATGTATGTATGTATGTATGTATGTATGTATGTATGTATGTATGTATGTATGTATGTATGTATGTATGTATGTATGTATGTATGTATGTATGTATGTATGTATGTATGTATGTATGTATGTATGTATGTATGTATGTATGTATGTATGTATGTATGTATGTATGTATGTATGTATGTATGTATGTATGTATGTATGTATGTATGTATGTATGTATGTATGTATGTATGTATGTATGTATGTATGTATGTATGTATGTATGTATGTATGTATGTATGTATGTATGTATGTATGTATGTATGTATGTATGTATGTATGTATGTATGTATGTATGTATGTATGTATGTATGTATGTATGTATGTATGTATGTATGTATGTATGTATGTATGTATGTATGTATGTATGTATGTATGTATGTATGTATGTATGTATGTATGTATGTATGTATGTATGTATGTATGTATGTATGTATGTATGTATGTATGTATGTATGTATGTATGTATGTATGTATGTATGTATGTATGTATGTATGTATGTATGTATGTATGTATGTATGTATGTATGTATGTATGTATGTATGTATGTATGTATGTATGTATGTATGTATGTATGTATGTATGTATGTATGTATGTATGTATGTATGTATGTATGTATGTATGTATGTATGTATGTATGTATGTATGTATGTATGTATGTATGTATGTATGTATGTATGTATGTATGTATGTATGTATGTATGTATGTATGTATGTATGTATGTATGTATGTATGTATGTATGTATGTATGTATGTATGTATGTATGTATGTATGTATGTATGTATGTATGTATGTATGTATGTATGTATGTATGTATGTATGTATGTATGTATGTATGTATGTATGTATGTATGTATGTATGTATGTATGTATGTATGTATGTATGTATGTATGTATGTATGTATGTATGTATGTATGTATGTATGTATGTATGTATGTATGTATGTATGTATGTATGTATGTATGTATGTATGTATGTATGTATGTATGTATGTATGTATGTATGTATGTATGTATGTATGTATGTATGTATGTATGTATGTATGTATGTATGTATGTATGTATGTATGTATGTATGTATGTATGTATGTATGTATGTATGTATGTATGTATGTATGTATGTATGTATGTATGTATGTATGTATGTATGTATGTATGTATGTATGTATGTATGTATGTATGTATGTATGTATGTATGTATGTATGTATGTATGTATGTATGTATGTATGTATGTATGTATGTATGTATGTATGTATGTATGTATGTATGTATGTATGTATGTATGTATGTATGTATGTATGTATGTATGTATGTATGTATGTATGTATGTATGTATGTATGTATGTATGTATGTATGTATGTATGTATGTATGTATGTATGTATGTATGTATGTATGTATGTATGTATGTATGTATGTATGTATGTATGTATGTATGTATGTATGTATGTATGTATGTATGTATGTATGTATGTATGTATGTATGTATGTATGTATGTATGTATGTATGTATGTATGTATGTATGTATGTATGTATGTATGTATGTATGTATGTATGTATGTATGTATGTATGTATGTATGTATGTATGTATGTATGTATGTATGTATGTATGTATGTATGTATGTATGTATGTATGTATGTATGTATGTATGTATGTATGTATGTATGTATGTATGTATGTATGTATGTATGTATGTATGTATGTATGTATGTATGTATGTATGTATGTATGTATGTATGTATGTATGTATGTATGTATGTATGTATGTATGTATGTATGTATGTATGTATGTATGTATGTATGTATGTATGTATGTATGTATGTATGTATGTATGTATGTATGTATGTATGTATGTATGTATGTATGTATGTATGTATGTATGTATGTATGTATGTATGTATGTATGTATGTATGTATGTATGTATGTATGTATGTATGTATGTATGTATGTATGTATGTATGTATGTATGTATGTATGTATGTATGTATGTATGTATGTATGTATGTATGTATGTATGTATGTATGTATGTATGTATGTATGTATGTATGTATGTATGTATGTATGTATGTATGTATGTATGTATGTATGTATGTATGTATGTATGTATGTATGTATGTATGTATGTATGTATGTATGTATGTATGTATGTATGTATGTATGTATGTATGTATGTATGTATGTATGTATGTATGTATGTATGTATGTATGTATGTATGTATGTATGTATGTATGTATGTATGTATGTATGTATGTATGTATGTATGTATGTATGTATGTATGTATGTATGTATGTATGTATGTATGTATGTATGTATGTATGTATGTATGTATGTATGTATGTATGTATGTATGTATGTATGTATGTATGTATGTATGTATGTATGTATGTATGTATGTATGTATGTATGTATGTATGTATGTATGTATGTATGTATGTATGTATGTATGTATGTATGTATGTATGTATGTATGTATGTATGTATGTATGTATGTATGTATGTATGTATGTATGTATGTATGTATGTATGTATGTATGTATGTATGTATGTATGTATGTATGTATGTATGTATGTATGTATGTATGTATGTATGTATGTATGTATGTATGTATGTATGTATGTATGTATGTATGTATGTATGTATGTATGTATGTATGTATGTATGTATGTATGTATGTATGTATGTATGTATGTATGTATGTATGTATGTATGTATGTATGTATGTATGTATGTATGTATGTATGTATGTATGTATGTATGTATGTATGTATGTATGTATGTATGTATGTATGTATGTATGTATGTATGTATGTATGTATGTATGTATGTATGTATGTATGTATGTATGTATGTATGTATGTATGTATGTATGTATGTATGTATGTATGTATGTATGTATGTATGTATGTATGTATGTATGTATGTATGTATGTATGTATGTATGTATGTATGTATGTATGTATGTATGTATGTATGTATGTATGTATGTATGTATGTATGTATGTATGTATGTATGTATGTATGTATGTATGTATGTATGTATGTATGTATGTATGTATGTATGTATGTATGTATGTATGTATGTATGTATGTATGTATGTATGTATGTATGTATGTATGTATGTATGTATGTATGTATGTATGTATGTATGTATGTATGTATGTATGTATGTATGTATGTATGTATGTATGTATGTATGTATGTATGTATGTATGTATGTATGTATGTATGTATGTATGTATGTATGTATGTATGTATGTATGTATGTATGTATGTATGTATGTATGTATGTATGTATGTATGTATGTATGTATGTATGTATGTATGTATGTATGTATGTATGTATGTATGTATGTATGTATGTATGTATGTATGTATGTATGTATGTATGTATGTATGTATGTATGTATGTATGTATGTATGTATGTATGTATGTATGTATGTATGTATGTATGTATGTATGTATGTATGTATGTATGTATGTATGTATGTATGTATGTATGTATGTATGTATGTATGTATGTATGTATGTATGTATGTATGTATGTATGTATGTATGTATGTATGTATGTATGTATGTATGTATGTATGTATGTATGTATGTATGTATGTATGTATGTATGTATGTATGTATGTATGTATGTATGTATGTATGTATGTATGTATGTATGTATGTATGTATGTATGTATGTATGTATGTATGTATGTATGTATGTATGTATGTATGTATGTATGTATGTATGTATGTATGTATGTATGTATGTATGTATGTATGTATGTATGTATGTATGTATGTATGTATGTATGTATGTATGTATGTATGTATGTATGTATGTATGTATGTATGTATGTATGTATGTATGTATGTATGTATGTATGTATGTATGTATGTATGTATGTATGTATGTATGTATGTATGTATGTATGTATGTATGTATGTATGTATGTATGTATGTATGTATGTATGTATGTATGTATGTATGTATGTATGTATGTATGTATGTATGTATGTATGTATGTATGTATGTATGTATGTATGTATGTATGTATGTATGTATGTATGTATGTATGTATGTATGTATGTATGTATGTATGTATGTATGTATGTATGTATGTATGTATGTATGTATGTATGTATGTATGTATGTATGTATGTATGTATGTATGTATGTATGTATGTATGTATGTATGTATGTATGTATGTATGTATGTATGTATGTATGTATGTATGTATGTATGTATGTATGTATGTATGTATGTATGTATGTATGTATGTATGTATGTATGTATGTATGTATGTATGTATGTATGTATGTATGTATGTATGTATGTATGTATGTATGTATGTATGTATGTATGTATGTATGTATGTATGTATGTATGTATGTATGTATGTATGTATGTATGTATGTATGTATGTATGTATGTATGTATGTATGTATGTATGTATGTATGTATGTATGTATGTATGTATGTATGTATGTATGTATGTATGTATGTATGTATGTATGTATGTATGTATGTATGTATGTATGTATGTATGTATGTATGTATGTATGTATGTATGTATGTATGTATGTATGTATGTATGTATGTATGTATGTATGTATGTATGTATGTATGTATGTATGTATGTATGTATGTATGTATGTATGTATGTATGTATGTATGTATGTATGTATGTATGTATGTATGTATGTATGTATGTATGTATGTATGTATGTATGTATGTATGTATGTATGTATGTATGTATGTATGTATGTATGTATGTATGTATGTATGTATGTATGTATGTATGTATGTATGTATGTATGTATGTATGTATGTATGTATGTATGTATGTATGTATGTATGTATGTATGTATGTATGTATGTATGTATGTATGTATGTATGTATGTATGTATGTATGTATGTATGTATGTATGTATGTATGTATGTATGTATGTATGTATGTATGTATGTATGTATGTATGTATGTATGTATGTATGTATGTATGTATGTATGTATGTATGTATGTATGTATGTATGTATGTATGTATGTATGTATGTATGTATGTATGTATGTATGTATGTATGTATGTATGTATGTATGTATGTATGTATGTATGTATGTATGTATGTATGTATGTATGTATGTATGTATGTATGTATGTATGTATGTATGTATGTATGTATGTATGTATGTATGTATGTATGTATGTATGTATGTATGTATGTATGTATGTATGTATGTATGTATGTATGTATGTATGTATGTATGTATGTATGTATGTATGTATGTATGTATGTATGTATGTATGTATGTATGTATGTATGTATGTATGTATGTATGTATGTATGTATGTATGTATGTATGTATGTATGTATGTATGTATGTATGTATGTATGTATGTATGTATGTATGTATGTATGTATGTATGTATGTATGTATGTATGTATGTATGTATGTATGTATGTATGTATGTATGTATGTATGTATGTATGTATGTATGTATGTATGTATGTATGTATGTATGTATGTATGTATGTATGTATGTATGTATGTATGTATGTATGTATGTATGTATGTATGTATGTATGTATGTATGTATGTATGTATGTATGTATGTATGTATGTATGTATGTATGTATGTATGTATGTATGTATGTATGTATGTATGTATGTATGTATGTATGTATGTATGTATGTATGTATGTATGTATGTATGTATGTATGTATGTATGTATGTATGTATGTATGTATGTATGTATGTATGTATGTATGTATGTATGTATGTATGTATGTATGTATGTATGTATGTATGTATGTATGTATGTATGTATGTATGTATGTATGTATGTATGTATGTATGTATGTATGTATGTATGTATGTATGTATGTATGTATGTATGTATGTATGTATGTATGTATGTATGTATGTATGTATGTATGTATGTATGTATGTATGTATGTATGTATGTATGTATGTATGTATGTATGTATGTATGTATGTATGTATGTATGTATGTATGTATGTATGTATGTATGTATGTATGTATGTATGTATGTATGTATGTATGTATGTATGTATGTATGTATGTATGTATGTATGTATGTATGTATGTATGTATGTATGTATGTATGTATGTATGTATGTATGTATGTATGTATGTATGTATGTATGTATGTATGTATGTATGTATGTATGTATGTATGTATGTATGTATGTATGTATGTATGTATGTATGTATGTATGTATGTATGTATGTATGTATGTATGTATGTATGTATGTATGTATGTATGTATGTATGTATGTATGTATGTATGTATGTATGTATGTATGTATGTATGTATGTATGTATGTATGTATGTATGTATGTATGTATGTATGTATGTATGTATGTATGTATGTATGTATGTATGTATGTATGTATGTATGTATGTATGTATGTATGTATGTATGTATGTATGTATGTATGTATGTATGTATGTATGTATGTATGTATGTATGTATGTATGTATGTATGTATGTATGTATGTATGTATGTATGTATGTATGTATGTATGTATGTATGTATGTATGTATGTATGTATGTATGTATGTATGTATGTATGTATGTATGTATGTATGTATGTATGTATGTATGTATGTATGTATGTATGTATGTATGTATGTATGTATGTATGTATGTATGTATGTATGTATGTATGTATGTATGTATGTATGTATGTATGTATGTATGTATGTATGTATGTATGTATGTATGTATGTATGTATGTATGTATGTATGTATGTATGTATGTATGTATGTATGTATGTATGTATGTATGTATGTATGTATGTATGTATGTATGTATGTATGTATGTATGTATGTATGTATGTATGTATGTATGTATGTATGTATGTATGTATGTATGTATGTATGTATGTATGTATGTATGTATGTATGTATGTATGTATGTATGTATGTATGTATGTATGTATGTATGTATGTATGTATGTATGTATGTATGTATGTATGTATGTATGTATGTATGTATGTATGTATGTATGTATGTATGTATGTATGTATGTATGTATGTATGTATGTATGTATGTATGTATGTATGTATGTATGTATGTATGTATGTATGTATGTATGTATGTATGTATGTATGTATGTATGTATGTATGTATGTATGTATGTATGTATGTATGTATGTATGTATGTATGTATGTATGTATGTATGTATGTATGTATGTATGTATGTATGTATGTATGTATGTATGTATGTATGTATGTATGTATGTATGTATGTATGTATGTATGTATGTATGTATGTATGTATGTATGTATGTATGTATGTATGTATGTATGTATGTATGTATGTATGTATGTATGTATGTATGTATGTATGTATGTATGTATGTATGTATGTATGTATGTATGTATGTATGTATGTATGTATGTATGTATGTATGTATGTATGTATGTATGTATGTATGTATGTATGTATGTATGTATGTATGTATGTATGTATGTATGTATGTATGTATGTATGTATGTATGTATGTATGTATGTATGTATGTATGTATGTATGTATGTATGTATGTATGTATGTATGTATGTATGTATGTATGTATGTATGTATGTATGTATGTATGTATGTATGTATGTATGTATGTATGTATGTATGTATGTATGTATGTATGTATGTATGTATGTATGTATGTATGTATGTATGTATGTATGTATGTATGTATGTATGTATGTATGTATGTATGTATGTATGTATGTATGTATGTATGTATGTATGTATGTATGTATGTATGTATGTATGTATGTATGTATGTATGTATGTATGTATGTATGTATGTATGTATGTATGTATGTATGTATGTATGTATGTATGTATGTATGTATGTATGTATGTATGTATGTATGTATGTATGTATGTATGTATGTATGTATGTATGTATGTATGTATGTATGTATGTATGTATGTATGTATGTATGTATGTATGTATGTATGTATGTATGTATGTATGTATGTATGTATGTATGTATGTATGTATGTATGTATGTATGTATGTATGTATGTATGTATGTATGTATGTATGTATGTATGTATGTATGTATGTATGTATGTATGTATGTATGTATGTATGTATGTATGTATGTATGTATGTATGTATGTATGTATGTATGTATGTATGTATGTATGTATGTATGTATGTATGTATGTATGTATGTATGTATGTATGTATGTATGTATGTATGTATGTATGTATGTATGTATGTATGTATGTATGTATGTATGTATGTATGTATGTATGTATGTATGTATGTATGTATGTATGTATGTATGTATGTATGTATGTATGTATGTATGTATGTATGTATGTATGTATGTATGTATGTATGTATGTATGTATGTATGTATGTATGTATGTATGTATGTATGTATGTATGTATGTATGTATGTATGTATGTATGTATGTATGTATGTATGTATGTATGTATGTATGTATGTATGTATGTATGTATGTATGTATGTATGTATGTATGTATGTATGTATGTATGTATGTATGTATGTATGTATGTATGTATGTATGTATGTATGTATGTATGTATGTATGTATGTATGTATGTATGTATGTATGTATGTATGTATGTATGTATGTATGTATGTATGTATGTATGTATGTATGTATGTATGTATGTATGTATGTATGTATGTATGTATGTATGTATGTATGTATGTATGTATGTATGTATGTATGTATGTATGTATGTATGTATGTATGTATGTATGTATGTATGTATGTATGTATGTATGTATGTATGTATGTATGTATGTATGTATGTATGTATGTATGTATGTATGTATGTATGTATGTATGTATGTATGTATGTATGTATGTATGTATGTATGTATGTATGTATGTATGTATGTATGTATGTATGTATGTATGTATGTATGTATGTATGTATGTATGTATGTATGTATGTATGTATGTATGTATGTATGTATGTATGTATGTATGTATGTATGTATGTATGTATGTATGTATGTATGTATGTATGTATGTATGTATGTATGTATGTATGTATGTATGTATGTATGTATGTATGTATGTATGTATGTATGTATGTATGTATGTATGTATGTATGTATGTATGTATGTATGTATGTATGTATGTATGTATGTATGTATGTATGTATGTATGTATGTATGTATGTATGTATGTATGTATGTATGTATGTATGTATGTATGTATGTATGTATGTATGTATGTATGTATGTATGTATGTATGTATGTATGTATGTATGTATGTATGTATGTATGTATGTATGTATGTATGTATGTATGTATGTATGTATGTATGTATGTATGTATGTATGTATGTATGTATGTATGTATGTATGTATGTATGTATGTATGTATGTATGTATGTATGTATGTATGTATGTATGTATGTATGTATGTATGTATGTATGTATGTATGTATGTATGTATGTATGTATGTATGTATGTATGTATGTATGTATGTATGTATGTATGTATGTATGTATGTATGTATGTATGTATGTATGTATGTATGTATGTATGTATGTATGTATGTATGTATGTATGTATGTATGTATGTATGTATGTATGTATGTATGTATGTATGTATGTATGTATGTATGTATGTATGTATGTATGTATGTATGTATGTATGTATGTATGTATGTATGTATGTATGTATGTATGTATGTATGTATGTATGTATGTATGTATGTATGTATGTATGTATGTATGTATGTATGTATGTATGTATGTATGTATGTATGTATGTATGTATGTATGTATGTATGTATGTATGTATGTATGTATGTATGTATGTATGTATGTATGTATGTATGTATGTATGTATGTATGTATGTATGTATGTATGTATGTATGTATGTATGTATGTATGTATGTATGTATGTATGTATGTATGTATGTATGTATGTATGTATGTATGTATGTATGTATGTATGTATGTATGTATGTATGTATGTATGTATGTATGTATGTATGTATGTATGTATGTATGTATGTATGTATGTATGTATGTATGTATGTATGTATGTATGTATGTATGTATGTATGTATGTATGTATGTATGTATGTATGTATGTATGTATGTATGTATGTATGTATGTATGTATGTATGTATGTATGTATGTATGTATGTATGTATGTATGTATGTATGTATGTATGTATGTATGTATGTATGTATGTATGTATGTATGTATGTATGTATGTATGTATGTATGTATGTATGTATGTATGTATGTATGTATGTATGTATGTATGTATGTATGTATGTATGTATGTATGTATGTATGTATGTATGTATGTATGTATGTATGATGTATGTATGTATGTATGTTGTATGTATGTATGTATGTATGTATGTATGTATGTATGTATGTATGTATGTATGTATGTATGTATGTATGTATGTATGTATGTATGTATGTATGTATGTATGTATGTATGTATGTATGTATGTATGTATGTATGTATGTATGTATGTATGTATGTATGTATGTATGTATGTATGTATGTATGTATGTATGTATGTATGTATGTATGTATGTATGTATGTATGTATGTATGTATGTATGTATGTATGTATGTATGTATGTATGTATGTATGTATGTATGTATGTATGTATGTATGTATGTATGTATGTATGTATGTATGTATGTATGTATGTATGTATGTATGTATGTATGTATGTATGTATGTATGTATGTATGTATGTATGTATG